>JAOTQP010001286.1:72151217-72168079 GCA_026413545.1 Cichladusa arquata | reverse complement strand
TAAAAAAAAAAAAAAAAAAAACAAAAAAAACAAAAACAAAAAAAAACAAAAAAAAACAAAAAAAAAAAAACAACAACAAAAAAAAAAAAAAAAAAAAAAAAAAAAAAAAAAAAAAACAAACAACAACAAAAAAAAAACCTAACTAAAAGCAAAGGAGAGCTCTCTCCCGCTGTCCGTGCTGCAGATGGCACAGTCCAGGAGAAGGAAAGCTGAAGCTCTTACCTACATATTTTGGAAACAAGTGCCTCAGACATTCCGATGCTTCTCCTCCCCTTCATTCTCAGATTTAGTTTTAAAGGTGCAAAATTTATTTCTGGCCTAAACAGATGAATGGGGATACAATTCAGAATCATAAAATCACCCCAGGATAATAATATTTTCATTTAATCCTATAGACACATTTAAAGGAGTAAGCATATTTCTAATCTTAGACAGTAGAAAGGAAATTTAAAGTATCTTCTCTGGAGAAAGTCAAACAATTTCTGTCCATACTTATGACAGATTTTAATCTTGTTCACTTTAAGAAAAATAACATAATTTTCACAAGGTGAACACACACACACACAAAGGAAATTAAAGAAATTGCATATTCTGTTTCTGTTGTTTCCTTTCTTGTGAAAAGCTTTCCAGCTGAAATGTTCTCTATTGAAAGTAATACATTATAAACCATTAATTACACTAAAAGAGGCAGAATATATTGCCTACATATTAGACCAAGGTAACGAAAAAAATAAAGAAACTGTATATCCCAGATATTCAGCTTTGAGGTACTTTTTTTTTATTTGTTCAACCCCCAACATTGAGCTATTCTTAGGAGTTTAGGGATTTGTTTTATGACTGTTTAGGAGTTAATTCTTCATCTTTTGTCTATAAAATTAACTTGTTTTCAGTTGAACAATAGTCATTTGGATTGCAAGATGTTTTTACACATTTTTAAGTTCCTGGATAACCAGTGATTCATCCTCTGTTTTTTCTGATTTTATTTTTATCTTGGAAATATTATATGCATTTAATGATAAATTAATATTCTCTCCTGCAAAAATTTTGAATTATTCTGCTCATAGTTCAGGCTTACTGCACTTTGATCTGAATCCCTGAGTATCTACAAATTAATCTCCATGTGACAGGAGAGGCAAATGTATAAATTCCAAGACTGAAGTTCTTTCCTCCTAGAAAATTAAGAGTAAAGCTTTATTAGCTTTCATTTTACTATATGTCTCCTAATAATGATTGTGACATTGATACTTTGTCTATACTGAAGAAGGGAAATAAAGAACAAAATCAATATTCGTTTAAGAGGGACCTGTTCTACTCTTCTTGCCATAGCATAAAGATGTCATGGTTAGTTATGGTTTATAATGAGGTCACAGAAAACAGAAGAAATTATGGACTCAAGCAAATAACAGAAAATGAAAACCTCTCCCAGCTGGAGAATACTAATACCATTAATCCCTAGAAAAACAAACAAACAAACAAACAAAAACAAAAACAAAAACAAAAACAAAAACAAAAAGAAGAAAACAAACAGTAAAATTTAGAGACATTTAAACCTCAAATAATGTTTTTTTCATTCTCCAATATGTTATCTGTTGTATGGAAAATATATTTTGAAATATCCTTTCCCTTTTTCTTTGTTGCCTAACTCATAAACCCTTACACTTTCTTCTTGCCAGTACATTAAAATGTCCACAAATTAACTGTCCAGCATTCTTAAATATCTAGTGTCTTATGAAGAAGATGAATTAATTTCAAGATTATTAACCTTCTATTTAGACCGCCTTCTATTTAGACTGCCCATGTTACTTTTACTGAGTAGTTCTTTGAAAACCAATAGAAATTTTAAATTCTTTTATTAGTAGGTGTAGTTGATTAAAACATGGGAGAAATATGATTTGGTTTGAATAATTCCATTATATTTTAATATCTTGCCTGGCTTTAAAGATTTGAAAAAGTGAATCAGTCTTGTCAAATGCCTGATGAGGACTATATGTTTTCTATTCTCCATTCTAAGTCAAATTTCTGGGAAAAATAAACAGGTCTACAAGGTAAATCATATATATATATATATTTATATATAATGTGCATATATATATATATATATAAAATATATCTACATATAGATATCTGTAGATAAACATGTATAGTTTCTTAAAAATGGAAGTGACTGTGCAGTAAAAAAATGGATATTAAATTGACAATGATGGGTTAAAAAAGAGTTAACCAGAATTTTTGGGAAGTCTTTCAAAACAACAGGTGTTCCGCTTTCCTCAAAGTAGCAAAAGAAATCTATTAATATGAAATAGTTTTCTAACAATACTTGTAATTAAGAGCCAGAATGCAGAAAGTGCTGGGGTTTTGATCAAACACATCTCCTGACGACAGTTCTGAAACCTCATTAATGAAAACCAGATTCAAGGAAGAACACATTTACCTAGAGAAAAGAACCATATTCAAATATGGTTCTAAGCTCAGTTAAACATGGTCAGAGAAGAAGACAGCAAAGTAATGGCCAATAGTTCAAACTCAGTGGGAAGATTCCAAGGCATACTAAAAGAGATAACAGCTCTAAAGTGGAAAGGTACCTACCTACATGTTGGAAAAGTCTTTGGGAATGTTTAATATCAGCAGTACTACGTGCACTTACTAAAGTGTTCCAAAATGCAATGGACATGACAGCTGGTAAAAATGATTTGAGTAAATGGTAAATGTGAAATGTAACTGAAAATGATCTAAAATACAAGTATAAGAAATTAATTTTGTGGAAGAAAGTCAAATTCTAATCAGAATTTCCTCAAGAACATACCCTCAGTGCACAGAAATATTCAGTGCTTGTAGACTTGAATAGGTCTTGGTAGAGAAGGACTGTATTTAAATTTATCAGCTTGCTGAAGCAAAAGACAAAGTGTTCCTTTATTCATTCTAGATTTTTTTTTCAGGGAACAAATGGAACTAAAACCTTTTGTTCATTACTTTTTCATTTAGCTTCAAAAACAGAATACAGGGCTGATACAAGCTGAAAAGACTAATAGAAAGCTATTAGAGTTAATAACAATTTTCATTAAAAATCTCATATTAAAAATCTTAAAGAACACAACTGGTACTGTACTTCGTGGTAGCACGATCCAATGCGATTCTTTTTAAGATCATGCACACGTCAGAGTTAGAATTTTGTGCAGAAAACAGAAATGTAGGGCAAATGCACTGGAAAAAGAAAAGTGGCTGTTGGCATAGATAAAATGGATATATGAATGCTGTCCATGACCCCAGTACAAGATTTATCTATGCCAGAGTTCTGGAAAGTGGGCAGATAATGGTGGCAGCTGCTGGTGTGGGAGCAGTTTTTCCTCACATTTTCCCATCTGCCTGGCAGTGAGAGAGAGAGTAAGCAGCTGAGCTCACCACAGCTTCCCTGTGGCTTTGTATTCCTGCTCCAGCCATTCTCACATTCTCACCTACAGAGCTGCAAAAATTAATTTTTTTCTGTGTTGGTGAAAGAGGTCTTGAGCCAGCTCTGGGGATCTTTCTAAGTAACTTGAAAGAAAAGATTGAGGTAGCAGAACTTCTGGTCATTGTAAAAGCTCCCACTGTCTTTTACTCTCCATGATATTAAACCAGAAGTATTTTTTTGTGGGTTGTTTGTATATCTATGCTATCTACACATGCATTCACAAGCACATATCTTCCTAACTTTGGTCAGAAAAGTTCTATGAAAGGTCATAAGAATTATAAGGTGTTTCTGGGCTTCTAAAGATGCAAGGAAATGTTGCTATTTCATGCTGTTGCAGTCTTTTCATCATCAGATCTGAGGTCCTTACAGCTTTAGTATTGCAGGCCTTAGGACAATCTGAGTGGTCTCTTTAGACGATGTTGGAAAACAACCGATGATCTAAATCACATCAGATCTGTCTTTTCACCCTCTGTCAATCACTTTTTAAATAAACAAATGTTTCTTATTCATATGCATAAGCTTCTCACTCTCATTGAGAAGTCAGATTATCTCAGCTACCAGAAGGGAAATATATAAATCCTGTTAGATGGCTTGCTTTAAAATGAAATAAGTCACCCAATACAGTTTTATCAGCAGTTTTTCAGTTTGTCTAGTTAGCAGATTAAGCACTTTGGCATGTTTCTAAGCTTTTCTAGCTAAGTTACACTAACTGGCACATAGAATACAGTTACTGCTGCAAAACCATGATTACACTCTAGACCCCTCTCCTCTTCCTTCCTCTATACTGCCCTCACCAGGAGTAAACCCAACAAAACAAATAAACACTGCAAAATTAATGAGCGATCCACTTGATGTAGGAGTGGAAAGGAGGGAATGAACAGCTGTCTTTGCTTATGAAAGAGTTGAATATGCTGATCTACCCTACTGATTCCCCCCCCACCCCCAAAATAGTTTAAACAGAGGGTCCCTTAAGTGAGTTATCAGTGGTATGACCTGGGACACCCAAGCAGACAGGTAAAGAGCTGAGATGAGCATGAAGGGCTTCACAAAAATCATACAGGTAAGGACTCGATAAATAGATAAGTTGCCAGTGACGTTTACAAATGAAGCAGAAGTAGAATCAAAGAATCATAGAATGGTTAGAGTTGGAAGGGCCCTAGTTCCAATCCCCTAGCCATGGACAGGGAAACTTCTGCTAGACCACGTTTACATGTTATAGTAAAGAATTTTCTCCTATATCTAATCTACCCTGCCTTGAGTAAGGGTGAGGCATCACTGACTAAAGGATGAAGATGAAATTAGTGCTCCACAGGGAGGGAGTCATCTCCAGGCTCCATAATGATTCTGGCAACAAAGGAAAATAAATTCATATCCCTGATATTCTTCCTACTCATCTGTCCTTCTGCCACTTAATGTTGTACTTTTACTTGCTCATTTGGTGACATATTACAAGAATCTATCTTTCATCCAGAAGCTTCAACTTATTTTGTGTTGTCTTTTGTAGTGAGAAGGGATTTCCTTCATCCATTGTGAATATGGAAAATTCCAGAAATGGGAAATGAAGGGGGATAAAAAGAAATCAAGAACTAAGGAGTTGTTATGATTGCTCTAATCCCAGAGGAGCAAGTGAGATCTCAGTGGAATGCAAATGTTCAAAGGTTCAAAATATTCTCCAACACATGATTAAAACCAAAGAGGTTAAATTTTGATATCAGAAATTTGATATATTATATATTATTTATAGTATATATTTTATTTAACAGTAAAAAAAGACAAAGAAAGGAAAAAAAGAACGAAATAGAAAAAAGGGGGGAGGGGGCACACAGATAAGAAGATTGACAGAGACATATTAAGAAAAAACGTATCACTACTCAATGGGTCCCAACAATGCCTTGTCCGTCTCCTGCACCTGGTCTTTTTGGTGGTGAGGGTCCTCCACAGAAAAGTATAGAATCCAAAGGATTAATATACATTTGGGCCAGGTGGTAACACCCTGGTGCCTCTCCTGGGGAGGGCAAGTTTGATTCTGTCTCTTGAAAGACTGTGGATCAGTTGCATCATTTTGCATCACATGCAGTACTCTGCTGCAAGGCCTCAGGGATGAGTATGGGGGAACTTCAGGGGCCTTTGATGGATTGTGACACCTCCTCTGCTGCCCATTCACATGCATGTCCTGTGCATGGTTTTCCCAGGGTGAGGGGCTGATCTCACAGCTGAGCCAGCTCGTGCAGCGGAGGATGCGTGTTCACTGTCTCTGACCAGAGGTTGCTCCACACACCCAAGACCCTTCTCCCAACTTTGGTCTGGGGGTTCTGTGCAAGCCTGGCAGCAGATGAGCCTGGAGCTATGGCCTCCATCCCAAAGCTGCTGGGCTTGATCCTCCTGTGGAAGTGTCCTCCCAGGCCCATCAATTACTTTGCAGATATGCTTAAAATAAGTCTCAGTTTTTCTTATCTGGAATAGCCTTAGGCATTTTACCTCACAGTTTGAGGCCTCAGCCCAGGGGCCATATTCGGGGTGCAGTGGTCTTCCATGCAGATTTTGTTAAAAAACCTTGCCATAATAGGCAAAAGTCCTTCATAAAAATGTTTAAGCAATAAATCATAACATTTGAGTCTCTGACAGGAGATATGAACTGAACTGCTTAATTTGTACTTCTAGAATTATGTTTTTTCTTGCAATAGAAGCACATTTCCACAGAGAAAATCATGTCTATATGGATTTCCTCTCATGTGACTGTGGTAAAATGTCAGGCCATAAATATTTGAAATATGCAGATAAATTATAAGGCGTTCGAAGAAAAAAATGAGATTGATCAGACATTCCAAATGAGAACTGAAGTAGTCTATCTAGAGGAGAAGTTGGAAGAGAAAGGTTAAATCTCTAAATACATGAAAGTCAGCTGTAAAACAGGAGGGTATAATCTGTTCTCCATGTGCACTGTCAATAGAATGACAGTAATGGATATGAAAGGGAATAATGCAGGTTAATGTCCTAATGAGGAGGGGAAAAAAAGACTAATTGTAAATGTAATTATGCACGTTAAGGAAATGCCTTGAAAGATATTATAATATCTCCATCACCAGAAATTTTTAAACAAGTAAGAAAAATATGTTATGAAAGTTGATAGTTGTCATGACTTAGCCCCAACCTGCAACTCTGTACCAGTCAGTCTGTCACTCACTCCACTGCCCACCTTCCCCCGGGTAGGGAGGAGAATGAGAGAAAGAAAAAAAAGTAAGACTCATGGGTTGAGACTAAAAGAATTTAATAACTGAAACAAAATACATATGATACTACTACTACCAATACTATTACTATTACTACTACTCCTAATTTATGAAAGTATTGATAATTGCAATGAAACAGAGAGAGTGGGAGAATGAAGAATCATCAGCCGGACATCAGGTACAAAACTATCTCAGGAACCTGAAGGTACACAGGTCCATGGGACCTGATGAGATACATCCAAAAGTCCTAAAGAAGTTGGCTGAGGAAATGACTAAGCCACCATCCACCATATTTGAGAAGACATGGCAGTTTGGTGAAATACTCAGTGACTAAAAAAGGGGAAAGGTAATGTCCATTTTTAAAAAGGGAAATAGGGAAGACCCAGGGAATTACAGGCCTCTCAGCCTTGGTGCCCAACAAGATTATGGAAGAGATGCTCCTGGAAACTATGCTAAAACACACAGAAAATAAGATTATTGGTGACATATATTGTGGCTGCCATAACAGCAAATTGTGCCTGACAAATTTCTTTTCCATCGATGATGAGGTTATAGCAATGATGAATGAGAGAAGGGAAACTGATTTCATTTACCAGAACATGTGGAAAGTATTTGACACTGTCCTGCATGAAAACCTCTTCTCTAAACTGTAGAGACACTGATGAGTGGTGCTCCTGGGGGTTTGGTTTTGGGACCAGCACTGGTTAACATCTGACACCAACAGTATACTCTCAGCAAGTTTGCCAACACCAAGCTGTGTGGTGCAATCTACATGCTGGAAGGAAGGGATGTCTTCCTGAGGAACCTGGTCAGGCTTAAGAAGTGGGGCTGTATGAACCTCCTGCAGTTCAACAGGGGCAAGTGCAAGATGCTGTGCCTGTGTTGGGGTAATCCTAAGCAGAAGTACAGGCTGGGAGATGAAAGGATTGAGAGTAGCCTGGAAGAGAAGGATTTAGGGGTTGTAGAGGTTTTGTTTTTGCAAACCACCACAGGAGTGTTGGTGGAAAAGAAGCTGAACATGTCTTGACAGTGTGCACTCACAGTCTGCAAAGTCAACTATATCCTGGGCTGCATCAAGAGCAGCAGGGCCAGCACACTGAGGAGTGATTTTCCCCCTCCACTCCTGTGAGAGACCAGCTAGAGTGCTGCATCCAGATCTGGGGCTCATGACTTAGGAAGGACGTGGACCTGCTGGACCGAGTCCAGAGGAGGACCACAAAGATGGTCAGGGAGCTGAAACACCTCTCCCATGAAGGAAGACAGGCTGAAAGAGTTGGGGTTTACAGACTATAGACAGGAAGTCTGGTGACATTATATAGGAGTCTTCCAGTAGCTAAAAGGGATTTTACAAAAAGTTTGGAGAAATACTTTTTGCATGGGCATGTAGTAATAATACAAGGAGTGATGGCTTTAAATTGAAAGAGAGTGGGTTTAGACTACATATCAGGAAAGCATTCTTTACTGTGGGGGTGGTGGGACACTGGAACAGGTTGCCCAGAGAAATTTTGGATGGCCTATCCCTGAAAGTATTCAAAGCCAGTCTGGAGTAGACTTTAACAACCAGGTCTAGTGGAAACTGACCCTGCCTATGGCAGAGTGGTTGGAGATAGATGATCCTTAAAGTTCCTTTCAAACCAAGTCATTCCATGATTCTGTGGAATAACACCTGAGAGAAAGAAGTGATGCACAGTACAATTGCTCACCACCCACTGACCAATGTTCAGACTCTCTCTGAGCAGGTCCTGGTCAATTCAACCCCAGTTTATAAATGGAGCATGACACTCTATGGTGTGGAATATCTCTTTAGCCAGTACAGGTCAGCTGATCTTCCTCCCAGATTTTTGTGCAACTCCTCACTGGCACAACATGAAAAAACTGAAAAGTTATATTAAGTTATAGTAAGCACTACTTAGCAACAACCAAAATATCACTGTGTTATCAACATTATTCTCATAGTAAAACCAAAACACAGCACTGTACCCACTACTGAGATGAAAATTATTTCAGCTGAAATCAGGATCATACATACATCACAGCCTCTCATGATCTCTTTTTGTTCTGCATTTCTATGACTCCCAAGTGAATCAAAGCTAGGATTAAATTTCACTGTGTACATCTATATGGATAAATGCATATGCATATGTATTTGGATATGTATATGTATTTGGATATGTATTTGGATACTTAGATTTTCTAAAGAATACAGCCAATGTTTCTCACTAACCTAACAACTAAGATTTTTTTTGTCTGTAACAAGAAGTGTGCTAGTAAGGAATATAGGAATGTTACATTTTTCAAAGGATTAGACAACTAGGGGAAAGTACCTAATAGGCCTTAAAAATGTGTGTAACAGCTAATGACCCTTTCTTTCATTAAAGTAATTGAGACTTATACTAATAAAGTCAGTTTTTTCACCAATTTCTTCTAGACTAAAATGAAAGTGATTATGAAATATCTCTGTTAATGGGGTGCTAATCCAACAAATGTTGGTTTACAACCTGTGCAGTTCATTAACACGTTTTATTCTCAGCTGGAGTGCTGCTAACTTGAGTACAACTTTGTAACCTTCAGAAAAATCAATCCCTTTTTCAATCTACCAAATATGTGGAACGATCTCAGAAGGTTTTCATTAGGTGTCTTTATTCTTCACAGAGTATTTCCTTCATCATGACATTTCTTTAAGCATAATGTTTTTCTATGTTCATTTAAAACACATGAGGATAGTCTTGGTTGTAGGCTATTGCTGTAATGGGTGAACTGACTCATCTCAGCATGACAATTCTTATCTTCTCTCATGTGTTATTTCCTGGGACAAAACAATTTCATTGTTAAAGTTATATTTTTAGAGAGCCCCAGCTCAGTTTTGTTAACAAAGGAAATTAGCTGGAGACCCTAGAATATTTCCTAAAATCTGACAAACTAGGCCGTGACCACGGTGGAGATGCAGACAAAATATAGCTTGTTCATCTCAGTATTTCAAGTTATAGTGAATTAAAAAACGTAGTGTGATTGTCTCAATTTCAGGGCTGCATATAGAAATTATTTTTGCAGTGATAAATGATTTGCAAGCAAGTGTACAACTGGATATATTTATTGCAAGACACAAAAGATAAAAGAGATTTTAGAAACAAAACAACACAGTTAGTTGCTTTGTGACATTTCTCAGTGGGAGAATCCATTGGCAGCTGTTCAACTCCATTTGTAAGCTAATATTAAATTAAGTCCAAATGTAGGCAGTCCTTAACCATACTCTTCCACCCAAATATTGACAACTTTTGGGTGATTTAACACATAAAAAATTATATTTTACAACTGAACTCCTTGCCTCATGAATTTTAAACTACTTAGGCTATCTTCCAGCCTTCTTTACTTTCATGTAGCTACAGCTCAGAATTATAGTTAAATCAAAGAACATGCATATCACAGGACTACCATGGGATAGTTTCTTCTTTCCCAGCCTGCAGATTTGTTGGTGTCATGAAGGACAGACAAATAACAAGATGCTATTGACCACGTGTTCACCTTGGGAGTGATTGAATAAGGCCGGACTGGTAGAAACTGAAATGTGATGTAGAATTTGAGGTGTGTACTTAAAGACATCCAGTAGTTTCTGTCTGAAATATCCCTAACCATGGCTGCCAGAACCTAGGCAGCAAGCAGTTGCAAATATTTGGACCAATTTTTTTCTAATTACTTTTACCTTAATATCTAATAACTTTTTATTTAACTACAATTTAAGTGTTTTCAGTGTTTCAATTTTTGCTTTGCCAGGTTCAGAAAATTATTTTATATAAGCATCTTAATATTAACTGCAAATATATCAAGGCTTAAATGACAAGATTTTTATGGTATTAAATTTTATATGGAAACAGTTTGTAGGAATGCCTGAATTCAGACAATTTAATACTCAGAAGAAACACTTTTCATTCATCGTGGTTTGCGGTTTTCACTCATTTCTAGTGTTTCTTCAAAAATAAAAATGCACAAAGTAGTAGAACAAGTACACTGCTTGCCTGGGAGCTTCACAATTTATCCTTCACCTGCAGAGAAACCCAAGCATAGTCATAAGGCTGAGGATTTCCAGATCAGAAATCTCAGTCTCCTAAATTCTCCTCTCATGTTTTCACAAGCAAACAGACACAAGAACAGTGCTTTATTTTACTCCAAAAAGTAGGCAAGTGTAAAGCCATTTCCTGTAGAATATCCTTCTATTGATATCCTACTCCTTCTGGAAATAAAGTGTCCTGAAGTGATAAAAATGACTTTTAAAATTAATAGATAAATGGAATATTGCACTTTTCCTTAAAATAATCTTATATTTTTACCTTGATATTTTTATTTAATAATTAGTAAAAAATTAATTTCTTCCTTCTTCCCTTAATGATTGTGTTATGGCATACTGTCATAGCTCAATCTATAGCATAGCAACAAGGCACACATGATACTTATAAAGGTATTTATCTCCTTAGGTCAGTGGTAATTCTTCTGAACTCTAAATGTTTTTAATTTCTGTATTAGATGCAGCCACATGCTGCAAAATTATTTTCTACAGTAAGAGAAAAAGAGTTCAGGTCCATCTAATGCAGATTTAATAAATACATTGATTTACAAATAATAACAGCACTAAACCATGTCAGCAACAAGACAAAACAAACAAACACGAAAAAAAAAAAATTTATGGTAAAATATGTATCCAAGAAGACAGGATTTAAAGAAAGATAAGCTGTTAAAAAGAACCCTTGGCTTTGGTTTGTTTATTTGGAGTATTTTTTTGTTTGTTTTAAGATAAAGCCTTCTATTCCAAGCATACAGGAAGAAATGCTTGGAACAAATAAAGAATGTTTTGTATTATGGATCAGAAACCTTATTTAGTCAGGTTCAGGTCAGCAGAAAAAGTTACACACTCCACTTTATTAAATGTACAAGCTGATTTATTGATTTGATTAGTAAGGAAGGAAGGTAACAACAGGAAAAAAGAATTTAAGAGAGCCTGGAAGTAAGATTGTAGGAGAAAGGCCTATAACCACTTGCAGCCTGGGTTTTGTTTCTCTTAAAACTTTACATCTGACAAGTGACAGGCCCTTTGCTGTATGGTTGATTACTTTGGTAACCTAGCTGTGTTAAGAATGGATATATATCCATCTGAGAACAAAAGAAAGAAAACCAATGACTGACCTGAAAAGAAGTGGAAATTTTTCCAAAGTTTTCAGACACTTTCATCAGTGCCTGGTCTAGCACATTTTGTCATGCTGGTATTCTTATCTTCAGTTCATAGCAGGAGGCTCTGTAACTTGAGGTTCCTATTGCCTCTGTTGCTGTTGGCTACTACTTTCTGTACATAGGGTTTTATAAGCTGTCAAGGGCTAAGACTGTTCATATAGCAGTCCTTTGTTACAAAATAGCTTATTTGTTCATAGTCTTTGAATTAAACTTAAAAATACTTACTGCCTTCTTCCTTTTTATATCCAAGGGTGAAAGGAATATTTTTTTATGTGCAATGCTAGTACACTGTCCTTGACCTTATGTATACTGCAACCATACTATGCCATGACCTACAAGATCAATGAAAACAAAGGGTTTTAGAGTTTGATCTGAGGAATATAGCACCATAATTTATAACAAAGTGAAGTATGATTTGAGCACAATCTATTCTTCACTGGTTACAGAAGTTCACCCACAGAAAGTTTTTCAAAGTAGGAAAGTCAAATGTGACCAGGTGTTTGTAACAGCGAAACAAATGAAGGCTTCTTCCAGATGCATTCCTTTTCCCTGAAGCTTTACCTGAAGTATTCCAGTAGAAGAGTATATAAGCAGGTTCTTATGAAAAAATGTAGGGAAGAAACCAACTAAGGCTGGTTTCTTCTGAAGAAAATATTGACTGCCTGAGCTCTTTCTGCTTTTTACTCACTGGCAGCAGCAATTTGCTTCTAATGGCTCATTTTCAAGAAGTATGAGGCCTTTTTTTAGGTCCTGTGGAAATGACCAACACACTTAACAGTTTAGAGTGTTATGAGGAACAGACTGTGGGAAAGACAAATGGACATCATAGACACCCCAATAATATAGTATTTCAAATGTGTATGTAGTAAAGCATGAGATACTTTTCTGTTCTTGGCCCTAGAACACGCACAAAGGAATTGATAAGATCTCTCAGATTTGTATATGGGCATGTGTATGTGCCTATAAAAATACATATACATATACATGCAACTATACACATACTGGCAGGACAACACACAAGTATTTCTGTGTTCAATCTGGATGACGAGAAAATACAGTTTTTAGCAAAACACTTTATCATCTTTCCCATTCCCTATGAAGAAAGAGTACTTCTGAAAGACAGAGGAAATGACAAGTGTCAACTGGATGGCTCACATTTCTATCATTACAGACTTGAACATTTTCTATAGCTTTGTGCCACCTAATAGATGCTTTTTACCTCAGTTATAAATTAATCATTCTTTGATGGTACAAAATCAAACATAAGGCAATGCTACACTAAAATTCACTTACTTGTGTGTGTTTGCCATATTATTAAGAGAATGATTTTCAGTCCTTTCTTTTTCTCCTCTGTGAAATCTAAGTTCAGACAACTTGGCAGAGATATAAGTGGATGATGTATGTAACTAAAAGAGGAATGAATGTTCTTCATTACTGTAGTAGAAAGAGTAATTCTTGCACAGGATTCAATGCCAAAGAAATCTGCTAACTGGAAGAATCTGAAGATCTGATGAAACTACAGCTGCAGCTTCTATTAAGTTAACCACACAGGAGTCTTTAATATTACTTCTCTGAAAGATACAACCAAACAGCAACTAGTTACAGAAACATGAAAAAGACCCAGCAAACCAGATAGCTACCTACATAATAATAGTGAAAAATATAATAATACTAAATAATTCAGAATGCAGATAATTTTCTGGAGAATTCAGAAATCCTTATCAAATTATTGTAATATGAACACTTACTGTGTAATCTGAACATTTTTAGTAATGCTGGTGTACATCACAAGAATATCTTCCTTTCAAATTTTATGACATACAACCCATTACTCCTTTATTGAATTTTTTTCTAGTAAGCCTGCACCTGATGAGGAAAAAGGCTTAGAGCTTTAAATACAGAGAGGTTAAGTGATAATATAGTTAAAATAATTGTATTTATGCTTCAAATTCTTTCATAATGTTGATCCATCTGTTTCTCCAAAGGCAAAAATCAATCATTATGTGCTGATAGATTTTTTTTCTCCAGCATTTTACAAAATATCAGTTCACTTTACCTTTAAGTGACTTGATAGAACTAGACTTATTTTGTTACCTAGCTTGAATTGCTGCCCAGAGTGTAGAGTCTCTCCCTGATGCACCGAAAAGGGGAATCCTATTGAAGGAGGTAACTTGTTTTACTGGAGTAAGGAGCTTTTAATTTGCCATATTTCAGATTCAGATCAAAGTAACCAATTAGCTAAAATTACACTGTTGAACATTGTTGGCTCTGTATGCAGGAATGGTAGTTATAGATATCCATGTGGAGAGTCCAAATCCACATTTATCAATTCACCATAACAGAATCCAACCTACTAAAATAATTTCTTTATGCTGGACAAGAAAATTCTGTGAAACTTTGGATCATGCAAGGCTAAAGTGGGTGCTGTTTGATTTTCTTACAATTATTGTTAAAGTTACAGCAATCAGTGTTTCTCAGTAAGGCTGTGCATAATGAGCAAACAAGTGTTTTCAGGAGAATATACTAAACATAAGAAAACACAGTCTGATTCTGAAAAACAAATGTGATGCACTTATGTCACGCTTTAGCCCCAGACAGCAGCTAAGCTTCAGGCAGCTGCTCACTCACTCCTCCCCAGGTGGTATTGGGTAGAGAATTGGAAGGGTGAAAGGTAGAAAACTTGGAGTTGGGATAAAGAGAGTTTAATAGGGAAAGAAAATATCATACACATAAGCATAACAAAACAATTAATTCACTCCTTCCCATGGGCTGGTAGGTGTACAGCCATCCCCAGGAGTGCAGGGCCACATCACACAAAACGGTGACTTTGTAAGACAAATGCCACCACTCCAAATGTCCCCTCCTTTCCTCCTTCTTCCCCCCATTCTACATACAGAGCATGATGTCAGATGGTCTGGAATATTCCTTTGTACAGTTTGGGTCACTGGATGTGTCTTCTCCCAGCCTCCCATGTACCTCCCGTACCAGCAGGGCAGTGTGAAAAGCAGAAAATGTCTCGGTTCCATGTGAGCCCTGCTCAGCAACAACAGAAACATCTCTGTATTATCAACCCTGTATTCAGAACAAACTTACTTGTAAGGCTAGATGGAAGTATGAAATAATTTTTAAATTAACATTCTATAGTTTTAGTTTTACATTGGGCAATAGGTGTGAAATAATTCATCTCCTTATCACATTCTGACTAAGGCTGGTACAAGTACAAATACCCCTAAGAAGCACAAAAAGTATATCCTATAATCCCTTCTGTCCTTTACTATTACCATCTTTAGTGGAGAGTTAAATGAACATATTTGAAAATAAAAATAAAAAAATAATGCAAGAATCCTAGTCCAGATGACTTTAATGAAAAATTCTATGAGCTTAGATCCTTAAATACTTGCCTTTGGAATCTTCTGATTTCAAGAATTATACTTTAATAAAAGAATTTGAAAGTAATGAACAGGAAAGAAGACCAATATCTATGACCAGTCTGGAGCTGATTCTAAAGCTCAGTAGAAATATATGCTATTTCTAATTTTGTTGTTAATCTAGTTCACTAGGAAATGCCAGAGAACATTTTTGTCTTAGAGTATTTCAACTCTATTTCCACTTACAATAAAGCTGCAATGATTCATAAGTATATCTGGATTCACTTTTTATCTCTTTCAGATGATATTTTAATAGCCTATTTTTCACCATTCTTAATACAAAGCAAGTTGATAAAGCAATAGGATTGTATGCAAAGCTTTGACTTGAAGTGCAATCACACATCTTACACTGAATTTTTAATATTTTTCACTTTTTTATTTGCAAATGAATCGGATGAAGAAAACCTAGCTGAGAAAGCACCATCATAATGTTCAATAGTGAAAAATAAAACCATCAGTATATGTCTACCCCAATCCTCCTTCTTTCCATAAATTACGAACTTTACATTTATATAGCCAACATTACATCTGAAGGCATCATTATGTAAACATGTTGAAAATCTATTACAAAAGCATTTAATGTACAATATTATGGAGACAGAAATTGTTATTGTAATGCTATCAACTCTATATGTTGAATGTCTGTGAGAGTTCAGCTTGTTAGACATTATTTTGACTACAAAAATTATGTGATACTAAGAAATTGACAGCACAAATACAGTTGTTGCACTGTTTCAGATTTAAATAATGCTACTAGTCTATGAGAAAATTTCAGATTAGAGTTTTCGTAAATTCATTTCTAATGCAGGGATCTGGGCAGAGAAGAGGAATAAAAAGAAACAGGCAGACACTGGGTCAGGTGTTCAAATACTGAAGAAATAATGATTTTTCTAGAAAGTGCTTTAAAGACTATTGTAAAGGCTTGTATTGTCAAGAAAAAAGCCAAAAGAATAAGTTGATAAGATTACTCAAACCAGGTACAGGTGACAGGTAGAGCTTTGATGAAGATTATCTAAAAGGGCAAGATTACAGTTACTTGATAACTACATACCCTTTTTTCTGTTGACAAGATTATATTAAGTTGATAGGAAATTAGATGGAGAATAATTTGCTACTTCAGGTTAGTAGTTTAAATTGTATTACCTCGATAAAGCAGGACACTTGCAGATTTTGTTCTATTTTATACGAATTATGCAAATTCAAATGTGAACTCCAAGAACTATTGGAATATTATGTGTAAGAACTGATTTTAAAGAATACAGTAAATTATATTGTCTCAGTTCCAAGCAGTTGTCAAGAAGCAGTAAACAAATTAAATTAAAACTGTGTTGTGTTTATGTGGGTGGATATATAGCATCAAGTACACAAATATTGATCCATAAATGAACAAAGTAAAATGTGACCAAGCAAAAAGGAAAACTTTTGGATTGCCTTTAAATGCAGGCTGATGGCAAGTTGACCATGAGCCAGCAGTGCCCTGGCAGCCAGGAGGGCCAACCCTGTCCTGGGGGGCATCAGGCACAGCATCACAGCCAG
>JAOTQP010001286.1:72122240-72151130 GCA_026413545.1 Cichladusa arquata | reverse complement strand
GGCAAGGGAGGGGATTGTCCTGCTCTGCTCTGAGCTGGGGCAGCCTCACCTCCAGTGCTGGGGGCAGGTTTGGGTGCTGCAATGTAAGAAAGGCATTGAGCTGTTATAGAGCATCCGCTGAAGGGCCATGAGGATGGTGAAGGGTCTGGAGGGGAAGCTGTGTGAGGAGTGGCTGAGGTCACTTGGTCTGTTCAGCCTGGAGGAGACCGAGGGGAGATCTCATTGTGGCCTTCAAGATCCTCAAAAGGAGAAGTGGAGGGGCAGGTACTGATCTCTTAACTCTTGTGACCAGTGACAGATCTTGATGAAAGGGCATGAAGCTGAATTAGGGGAGGTTTATCTTGGATATCAGTTCTTCACCCAGAGGGTGATCAGGCACTGAAACAGGCTCCCCAGGGCAGTAGTCACAGCACCAAGCCTGACAGAGTTCAAGAAGTATTTGGACAACACTCTCAGGCACGTGATGTGACTCTTGGGGTGATCTGTGCAGGGCCAGAAGTTGGACTTCATGATGTTGATGGGCCCCTTCCAACCCAGCATATTCTGTGATTCTATGATTCCATACACATTTGAGCACCCAATGAGTAAAATATAAGTTTTTTTATCTAATCATTTTAGAATATCAACTTAAAGGTAAAGAGTAAAGCAAGAATGACTTGCATAACACAATTTTCTGAAATACATTAATCTGTTTTTACTTTAATAAGTGCCATTTGGCTTGTGCATTGTTAGAAAATCTCTATCTTCAAAAAGTTAAATCTCAGAACAATGCCAAAGACACCTCAGCCTGAAGTCCTGATCTTTCACTAAATTTTACATTTCTCCAGACCTTCTTATTGCAGGCTTGAGACCTGTTCATTATAGAATCATAGAATCATAGAACATCCTGAGTTGGAAGGGACCAACAAGGATAATTGAACTCCAGCTCTACAAGGCAGTAGCTCTACAAGAGTTGAAGTAACCCATCCTTAATATTGTATAACACTGACAGCAGCTGAACACAGTATCCCTAAGTGCAGATAAGCCATTCATTCTTTGAGAATCCAAGGTTTAAATATAATCACACTATTTTATTAGAAGCCAAGAATTGCCCAGATAAACCCTGCAAGTACCTTCTACAAATTTAGAAATTCACTCATTCTTGGGTGAGACCTTGAAGTGTGAAATGAGAGGAAAAAGGGAAAAACCTATCATTCACATTTATGGCATTTTTAGATTGGTGCATCTTGATGTGAATCAGAATATACAACCAAGAGAAAAATAGCAATGTTTCTAAACCCAACATAAATGATATAAATATTATTGGGAAAACAGCCTTAAAACCACTGGAATGCTCCAGCTATGCAATTAATAATTTGCTGAATAGTTCCCCAGTACAAAAAGATCTGTGACATTCAGTAAACATTAAATTCCACCAGAAACAGCACACATTTGAGACATACCATAAAATAAATGATCAGCTCACTTGAGCACATAAGTTCAGACACTCTTGAAGCTCAAGAGTATTTCTGTAGTTAATTGACATAATCTCTGCAGGGAGGATATTTTAAAAAGCAGGATTAGATTACACACAGTTACCCTTGAAACTGAGTAAAAATGTTACACAGTAAAAGAAAATCTTATCAGGCAGTCATTTATTTTTTGAAGTTTATTAGAAGGTTCAGACATCCTAGTAAATTGCCATTCTACTCTGAAAATTAGTCTGCTTTTGTAAAAGGAAGGATATGAATGTATGAAACAATATTCACAGAGGATGAACATTGAGCTAATACTGTTCTGATTTTCTTGACCTTTAAAGGCAAGAGATGCTCATTTTTATAGGCTGTAATAACTCTAAACCATTTTCTGCTAAAAACTCTCCAGGGTCAAAAGCTTCCCTACAAACATCTATGTTAGGGACAACATAAGTTTCCAAGTAAGTTTTTGAATTTTTCTGACCTTAGCAGTTTAAAAGACAATGTGTCAGACTTACCAACTACTCCCTGTAGGAAAGGAATCAGGACTCCGTCCATCCTAGCTCTCCCAGCTGGCAACTACAATCCTTTTAGTCAAAAGAAAACAGACTTTTACTTATTCCCTACAGATACGAGCATTTCTGCAGTCTCACAGCTTCTCTCTGAAGATATCTTTTTCTTGTGGATGTTATAATATTTAAAATAGGATTCATTGTGTTTAGATAGATAGATAGACGTGCATGCACATTGACCATTTTCTAGTTTTCACTCTTGTTTGACCATAACTGAAGCATAAATCTAATGTCAAGGTTTTTTGATTGAAATTTTTTTTTATTATTTTTAATGAAGCAACTCTAAAAGATACTAGATGGATTAAAAATATATTTTTAAAAAGGGATTATTTTCAAATATGTGCTATTTAATAGACTGGTCACTGGCCTTCAGAGCATGTGCAAATTTTTCATTGTTGCTTGATTACAATTTGAAAATATTTTGCTATGCCAAAAAAAAGAGAGAAAAAACATTTTAGCATATAACAGAAGTCTGCTTGTAACCTTCACTGTGCAGCTGCTCTTTATCAAAGTATTTCTGATGACCTGTAACTCAAAAAACAGCTTGACAGGTTTAAATTCACGATTTGTGGGAAATATACGCATTTGGGTGCCACTCTGCAACAAATCCACTTCCACTGCAGAGGCGATAATCTACATAAACCATACAAACCTTCATATCTAGGATTAGCTCTTGTTAATCCTCTTTTTACTTCTCTCCACCGTCTTTCCGTTCCCTGCTGCACCAAGCATAAATGATTTGCTTTCATATTTTAAGTCCTCATGACCTATCTCTGCCCAACCTTTCATCTCTCCTGTGACAGCAAGACATTGACCCCCACCCACAGTCTTGCACGTGGTACCTGTACGTGGTGATATTTAGCTGCTTTTCAGCAAAGAAGTTCCCCCCTTTTCCCAAAGGGGAAACAAGCAGTATACTGCTTGAGGGAACAAGCAGTATATTCTTTTCATTCTGACCTCTCATATCTTCAAAATGATGACATTTTCTTTCTTCAAGTCCCTTAAATTTATTCTGGGCTTTACAGGCAATAATGGGTAGGTAAATGAGGTGTTGTGACTCAGGTCATAATTTCCCCCATTCTGGATATCCATAACTCTACTTCATCTACTAATATAGTAGTACATAGCTGTGTTGGATTTCGTGATACAGCTCATTCTCTGTACTTGATTGTTAAAGGAGCAGTTTTCACCAGAACCAGTCAAACACATTTTTTTCCCTTTCTTCTTTTTAGAATGTTGATATTCTAATATATCTGGCTTTGGAAAATTTCAAGTATCCTGAAATGCATCGTAGTGTCTAATTCCAGAATGGGTACTTGGATTGTGATGCTGGAATAATAAATAATAATATATCAATCTAGAGGCTTTGACAGAATATTTTGACAAAAAGAAATGTTACTGACATGGGGAAATTCTATCTTAGAGTATGAGTTACATATTAAAGTCATTTATCTTCTTCCTGAAAGTCCAAATACCCTCTCAGTTGGCAGCTGGCAGCCTAAAGAAATTAGGGACATTGATTTATTCTGACCACAGACTCTGAAGTGTGATAACTGTCCACACTTCTCTTCTTGTTTATTGACAGGCCTTTTCATGTGCACTGCCTCACCTCCTATCCAATCTTTATTGAAATACTAATATTCAACTCATTTTCCTGACATTAGTAAAAAATACATCTAATAGAAAATAAATAAATTAATCTAAGTGAACAGGTGCTGTCTTCTACTTTGACTTATACCAGCATTTTGGAAATTAAACGTGAACTTTTCACTATTCCTCTTCCCCTATTTATCTATGGTAAAACCTATTTTTTGACTACTAAACAATCACTGATGTTTTTCTGTTTTCAGTAGGCAAAAGACATACAGACATACATCAGTCAGACCTGACACAGACTTTGCATCAAGCTCAAATGTCATGCCAATTTAGGCCTTTGTAGCATTTAAAAAGCAATAACTTACATCTTTCCAGTAGAATGCAATCACATAATTTCTCAGTAACGTTCATCATTAAAGTGTAAATTAACTATACTCTTCCCAGCTGAAAATAATAAAACATCTTTTCAGTCCCCCTGTGATACAGGTGCTATCTATTGTGGAGGTTAACAGAACAGGCTAGAAATATGCCCTTCCATTTTTTAAGACTTGTGTCATTTGTCAACCTCAATTTCCATGTAACATGCAAGAAGATGAAATGATAAAATGATGCTTCACAAAAAAAGTTTGAGGCAATAAAAAGATATGCTTATCTGGGTATGTTGCCATCAATTCACACTTTTCAGGGGGGAGAAAAATAATTATACTGAGTTGGCTTTTATGTGAAGAGTAAAATTTGAATTGTAAGCATGTTTTATATTTATAATTGTTATCATTTGGCTGGATTTTAAAAGAGGAATTATAGTGGTGAATAAAAGGTGCAATTAACCTTTCTATGCAGTTATGCATGAGTGATAACACATAGAAATTCCTTCTGATTTTGTTTTTGAAATCTGATAACCTATCTAATGGACAGCAATAAATAGCTGATAAGGGAAAGAGTGTTAATCTCTGCAGTTTTCAGCTCAGTTTCCAGGGTCTGGCTATTGGTCTACAGACTCAAACTAGTATGGATATATATATGTATACATATTTGAATAGAGGAGGTTTTTTAAAATGATGTAAGAGAGGAGGGAGAATAGATGTATCAGTATTTCCACATATAAAAGCAGCATGGATTTTCCTTTGCAGATTGTGGTGCTTCTGAAGAAAGTATTCTGTGAAAATCAGACCAGTTTTGTAAGAACCTATGAAGATGTGGTTGGACACAAATTATTATGGTGAAATTCATCCTGAAAATAAATATTTTACTTCATCTTTCTGAAGTGCTGCCATAAAGATTACTAAATTCTTAGGCTTTTCCTCACTGGGACACCAGTAATCTTGAAATGCTTAATCCTGGATTAATTCTCAGGCTTGTCAACTTTACTGGAGAGTCTTGCATTGTCCTTGATTAGCATTGTAATTATGTTACCATGTCCCAAAACCATATTTTCCACCTCATTGACAATTTCACTACGAAGTGTTCATCTACCCTGCAAATCCATTGCATATTTCCTTAAATACCTACACTGAGTCCCACAGACCATCTATTTTTTTATATTACATGTACAGAACCATAACTTAAGCAAATTAAGCTTCAGTGAGCCAAGTTCACACTCAGCAACACACTTAAATTCAGAATATCATGAATACTGGAAAACAATGTTTTTTTAGTCTCTAATCTGTGATTACAGTATGTGTCTAGAGTTTCCAATCTTTAGATCAGAACAGAAACCAAACATGGTTGAGTTCATTCCAGATGTTAAGAAAGAAGTAAGGACCTTCAGAGTCTTCAGAAAAAAAATAAATGTTTAGCTTAAAGAATGTGCAGATGATTTCTAGATTTTTTGTATCACAAATCCAGCAGTTTTTACAATTCACAAAATTTTATGAAAAGATAAAGAAGATGTCTAAGAGGAAGGGGGGTTTTGTTTGGTTTGTTCTTAGTGCTCAATTGCCTAAGAATCTTTTAACACTTTTTTCCTATTTATTTTACATTTGGTGGGACCATTCCTTTGGCTGTTTTTTCATGACAAATTAATTGCTGTGGAGCAACTGTCCAGATGTTTTATCAAATGACCTCTGGGCTTTATTTTTCGGAGTCCTGAATAAACAAAGCTGCAATACAGTATCAGTGGGAGACGTGGATGTTCACACCTTTAGGAAAAACAGGAGAGAAGTCATCTTATTGCCAGGCCAACTGCTCACAGAAGATGAATCACACAAAATATACAATTAGTTATATTTTAATTGATCTTGAACTGTGTTTATTGTGTACATTTGCTGATTTTATTCCAGCAAGAACAATCCCCTCACATCTTGGGTGAAGGAGAGTAAGAAGAATAGGAATTTGAAGATATAATTAGCAATAATGTAATTTATTTATTACTGTAATTAGCCTAGTAAGTGGATGCTAAGAGATTCAGCTGATGGAAGTTGCAAGCTTTCATGGTTAGGAATTTGTTTTTAATATTCAAGGTCTTTTAACTTACACACTTTTTCAGTCATTTCTTTGTATGAAAGATTGCTTTGAAATTTCTCCCCATAAAAACATACATTATGGTTATTTTTATTGTGTAAAATTAAAAAATTAATCCTGCCTGTACAACACTAATTGTATCTTATTCACAGTAGTTCTAAGCTACATGTTGCCAATATAATTCTCTTGGTTAATGGGCTTTAGTCAATGATCTGAAATGTCTGCATGCAGAAAGCATAAATATTTCTTGATGTCTTTCTTGTTTAATAACATGAATATAAAGGTTATGGCCAGGCTTTTTTTTTTATTTATAGGTTCTCTTTTAATGTGTTTTCTTGAAATGTTTGTTCCATGCAATACGTGTAAAACTGTACAAAATATGACTGAAAGAACTTCAAAATTCTATGCCATGCCATTTCACATATAAATCCTCATTTGTCAAGACCAAAGAATTTATCAAATGTTATTCACAGCTTTGTTGTCTAGTTACAGCTCTTCAAAAAGAGTTCTTTCTATATAATTGAAAATTATCTCAAAGTATTCTAAAGGAAAAATATTTTCATGATTATTAATTGATTAGCATAAAAATCTGGAGTAGTGTATAGGCAACGTTGTCAAAATAATCAGGGAGTGAGTTATCCATATTGCACTTGAGTAGGCAATGGTCTATTGCTGAAAATTAATCTGAAAAATTAATTTGGCAAGTTTCAGATCTGGAAATTCCCATACTTAGTGAATCAAAAGATAAATCTGAAATGCACATCAAAACATCTTATCACCAATGATGAAAACATATGAGAAGCCTTGAAAACAGCAGGGTGAAGAAAACCGACATATAAGGCCTCTGTAGGGTACCATGAATGTCAGCTTTGATCAATGTTGACAAATTTGCTCATTCAGCCCTTTCCTGCTACAACTCAAAAGTATTGAAAAAGCCTTTGGGGGATATATTTTTTGGAAGCAGGAGTAAAATGGTAGTACAAAGTGTGACTATTTATCACATAACATTGCTTGAAAATTAGCCATAATATAGATACATCATGAGCAGAAAATGTCAGCCTGCACACTCTTACCAAAGTTTTACCTAGGCATTTGAGATGTCACCCAAATCCAAGAGCTGAAGTGCTTAGGGAAAAGAATAAAGTGGGGACTTGATATGAACCTTAGGCCATCAGATATAAAACATACCTGCGGTCATCACTTTACACGACCTCTCTTGGAGGAGGGTGGGAAGAAAGAAATGAAACCTTGCAGTTCTGACCTGTAAAATGAGAACCCACAAAGAGAGTTAGGAGGTGTTTGTTTAGAGCTGGAAATAATAGCTTTTCTCTCAAAAGAAAACAATCCAGTTTCCTAAAGAAGACAATAGTTCTATCAGTAAAGTAGAGCCTTTTTACCTACATTGATGCAATTCAGGCAGTGACACTAACTGTCCACTGATTGTTTGCACAAGCTCAGAATTAGAGTCCCTCTCCTCCCTCAAAAACCAAAATAATTTTTAGAAGAGTATAATACCTCTAAAAATAGCCTTGTATCTGTGACAGGCTATTGATAGAAGGAGAAGACCAAGTGGCCGTGTGGGGTTTTATCTGTCACATCTTGACAAAAGCCATGTTGCAGATTTGGTCAGATCAGTAAACTGAATCATTATCTTCTGAGATTTATCTCAGAACTTTTCTGATTGAGCATTTTCAGTAGTTGGGAACTAAATTTTAAATTTTTCTTTGAGTCCCTGCATGACTGGATTTTGAGTGATGCTGAAATAAACTCATTTTTCTGGCAATAGGCCTATGTTTTCATTTTTGGATCATTGACCACTCTGCTGAAAAAAAGTGATTGAAAGCTGTGCTTTCAGCTTACTGGCAAAACATTATTATAGATTTATTAGGGTGGGAAAAAAGGGAAAAAAAAAAGAAAGAAAAAGAAGTCATGAACTCCAGCCCCTTCTGTGTTAAAAATTATGGAATGTGTTGGCATCCAATAAGCAATAATTGTGCACTTCAGCAGGTCTTTATGCAATCACTGCAAAGAATTGGTATGTTCCAAGTGACACAAATCCCAACATGAATTTCAGGGCAAGGTAGATGATTTTGCTAGCTGTGTTGTAGACCAGTATGAAAATAGCTTTCTTAAGAGACTTTGCACTGTCCTTCATTTATAAGAAAATAAAAGATACAGTAGAGCTGCAGTCTTCCTTTATCATTTAATTCAAATGCATTGCTTGGATTAAATTTGATCTGAGGTTCTAATCCTTGGGATCTGCCTAAATTGTGTGCCAGCTGTGCCTGGCTATATGCCTTGTGTACCCCAGTCTGCTGCCTCAACCACGCAGTCACCACAACCTCTCCTGCCCATTGCCCTCAGGACTGGTCCTGACCCTGACCCCCACTGGGACACAGGGGCACTGGGCCCCTCCAGGGAGTTTTTGCACTCAGAATGCTAGAATTGCCTATGCATCTTATTTATAATACTTATAAATATTTATTTGTATACTTATTTGTTCTAAAGCATCCTTAATACATTTGTAGTATGGCCACGTGCTGCTGTAGAACCAATGCTCCATCACGTAGATAGATATGCTGCATAAATTCTTTTTAAGAAAAAGTTATTTTAAGTCGTTCTCTGACTCATATGTTGCCATGATTAATGTGAAAGCAGAAGAAAGATGTTATTTGGCAGTGGTTTATATATACTGATAGCTTTTTCTGGCTTTTTCATCCTGTCATTTTTGCACTGCACTTTGGTTCTAGGGTCTGCATCTATCCTGGTGTTATATACGAAATCAATGGTAAAAATGAATGGGTCAAAGTATACCCAAGAATTGCAGAAAACCATGGCTCTGAGGACGACATCATGCAATGTCAATGAATTTGATAAGAAATTAGTGTGTTATTTCATGATGGAAACAGACGAACTAACAAAATGATAATTTTCTTACTGCCCAGAATGCAGTTGCACTAAACTGAATAATCAGTTGTCTGCTATTTAAAGTGACTGATATACTAGATCACTACCGCAGAATCTTTCAGGGTGAACATATTTCTAAAAATATAGAATGATTGTTGCTGCTCAAGTTCTCTTCTGGTCCCTGTTCCTTGCATTTCTGTCCTAATCTTATGTTCAGCTTCAAAAACAGCCAGACACACATGCATACCTTCTGTACATCCTTCTGGGAGGCCAGAAGGAGGGAATTTCATCACTGTATGCATACATTGTTCCCCTGTGTTTGATCCCTCACTACAAGATAGACACTGAGGCAGCTGGAGTGTGTCCACAGGACAACAGACCTAGTGGAGGGTGCAAAGAACAACCATCAGAGCATCATTCATAGAATGACACGGTTTGAAAGGAACCTTAAAGATCATCTAGTTCCAACTCCTCTGCCATGGGCAGGGACACCTTCCAGTAGACCAGGTTGCTCAGAGTCCCATCCAACCTGGTTGTGGACACTTCCAGGGATTGGGCACTCACAAATTCCTTGTACACCCTGTTCCAGTGCCTCACTACCGTGTCAGGAATGGGTTTCTTCCTTACATCTAAGTCCCTCCTCCTTTTGTTATAAACTCATCCCTCTTCTGCTATCACTATCTGCCTGTGTAAAAAGTCATCCTCCCTCTTTTTTATAAGACATGTTTAAGTACTGAAAGGCTACAATGAGGTCTCATCAGACCTTTCTCTTCAGGATGAATTGCATAGGAGAGGTGCTCCAATGCTCTGACCAGCTTTGTGGCTCTCTTCTGTACCTACTCCAACATGTCCATGTCTTTCTTGTACTGAGGATTCCAGATGTAGACACAATACTCCAAATGGGATCTCAGAAGAGTGGACTGAGAGACAGATTCAGACCCTCAACCTGCTGATCATAGCTCTTTTGATACAGCCCAGGACATGGCTGATTTTCTGGGTTGCAAGTGCACACTGCCAGATCACTTCCAGTTTTTCATCCAAGAGAATCTCTTTTCCACAGGGCATTTCTCAATGAGCTCTTCTCCTAGTCTGTACTCGTGTCTTGAGTTCTCCTTACCCAGCACCTTGCATTTGGACTTGTGGAACTTCACTATGATCTCATGGGCCTAGTTCTTGTCCATCCTCTGGATGGATCCTGTCTTATTGTGTAAACTGCACCTCTCGCTTTGTGTCATCTGCAAATTTGCTGAGGGTGGTTGCAACCTGCCTCTAAAGACAAGGGCAACTCAGGCTCTTGTTAGTAGATCTCTTAGGGTGGATTAGAGGGAAATTACACTGAATGACTATCCACAGACCTCCACAGTGTCTGCTTCTTATTGGTCTCTTTCCTTATCTGGCTCAAACCCCAGCTTGTTGCTAAACAAAGGTTGATTTGTCATGGTTATTCTCTGGTGATCACCCCCTCTGCACCTGGAACACCCTTGCACGCTGTCAGTACAGCAGCTTGTGTTTGTGAAAATGGCTAAATGAGTAATTAGCCATTAACATCTCAGTCTCGCACAAGGGTGCACTCGATCCTAATGTCTGTGTCATTTATAGCCACCATATAGAGCACCAGTAAGAAGCTGGACACCCTAAGGGACATCACTTGTCACTGGACTCTGCCTGGACATAGAGTCATTGACTACAACTTTTATAAAAAGTCCCAGGAGGAGCAGCTGAGGTATCCAGGGTTGTTTAGCCTAAAGGAAAGCAGGCTGAGGGGGGAACCTTATTGCTCCCTACAGCTACCTGAAAGGAGGCTGTAGTGAGGTGGGGGTCAGTCACCTCTCTCAAGTAAAAAGTGATAAGAGTAAATAGCCTCAAGGCATACCAGCAGAGGTTTAGAGTGGATATTCGGAAAAAAAAAATCTTCAACAAAAGGATTGCAAACACTGGAAGTATCTGCCCAGGGCAGTGGTGGATTCATCATCCCAGGGGTTTCAGAAAAATGTAAAGATATAGCATATAGGGATATGGTTTAGTGCTGGAGCTGTCAGTGGTGGGGTAACATTTGGACCCAGTGATCTTAAAGGTCTTTTCTGATCTGAACATTGCTATGATTCTGTATGTGCATACACCCAGAGGTTCCACAAAGTCTTATTTGACAGCCCAGTTTTCACAATTTGCCACTTACACAGCCACTCTCATTAAGTGTAGGAAAGGTGACCCACCACTGAGGCCAACTGAACTACAATCACATTTGTGTGATTTTTCTGGGGGAAAAAAAGAGCTCATTTTATAGCCTTAGCCAAAGCTGCAGACTCTATGATGTTTACCTCTGAACTTACAAACCTGTCTGAAGTTTCTATTGTCAGCCATTGCAGCTCAAAGCCCCTTGTACACATGCAAAGACATGAATTTAGAGAGACGGTTGAAATTTATTCTTTAGCTCCTGTGAGCTGTACAGATCCTGTGCAACTCACTTTGGCAAGTAATACTTGAATATCTATAATTGTGCTTCTCTCACATTACTTTCAAAGAGGCTGACTGAAACGTTTTTATTGTAAACACAAAAAAGCTATTGAGCAATCCAGGACCTTGAAACACAATAGACTGGATATTGTCCTGGACAAGTGTCAGCGCACAGGCAGAGGTGAGATTTTCTTGCCCATGCTACAAGCTGGCAAGCAGAGTGCTTGTGTGGAGAAACAGATGGCTGCTGTGTTCTAGTAAAGTAGCAGAACTAGTATACACTCTCTCTCAGCTTCTATACCAAAAATAAAATAACTCCCTCACGTAACATACACAGGTTTTATTTGATTATGAGACTTCAGTCCCATTTTGTCTTTAATTTATTGGCAATGCCCAAGCCACTACATTTTCACTGTCTCAGTTTAATTTTTTTTTTTTTAATTTATATTTCAGCCCTTATGGCAAGAAATTTGAAAGCCTAGTTTATCTGCAGTATCCTGCCTAGGAGCCAGAAATGAGACTGGTAGGAATGAAATATTGAGATAAGATTGAGTTATAAGCAAGAAATGGTCCATGATCAGTACAGGAAATAAATTCTGAAATATAGTAGAATGCCAAGTGTGTACCAAAAGTGAGGAGGAAAGTAATTAAAAAACAAAATAAAATAAAATAAACCCCAAACACAAAACCTGATGAAACCAATCACTTTGATCACCAAATAAAAGGGTACAACACAACATGCAGGGAAACTACTTTATCAGAGGCTTGATCCCTGTTCTCATTATGAGCAAAGGGGATTTTGTCACCACCTTCAATCACAGCTACACTTTTATGTTACTGCAGTCCTAGTGCCTTTTTTTGCCAGACTCTCAGCTGAAGAACTAGGTATGTTCTTACATTGCTATCCAAGACATTGATCTTACTCTAGAGGTTTCTTATGACCCTTTTTGGTCACCTCAAAACCTTACATTGTATCTTTGAAATCTGGCATCAAAGGATACAGAAATTCATAAAAAGCCAATTAAAAGCAGACCTCCTATGGCCAGAATTACTGTATCTACAATCAAAGATAAAAGAGAAAAAAAATCAAACACCAGTTCTCCCAAAGTCTTGTACTCTGGAGGGATTTTATATATGAAGTCCAGAGTTTGATTTTTACATACCATGAGCTTGCATTTGATTGGAATAGTTTGAATAATAAAGATATTCATAAAGGAGGGAATATGGCCTTTGCTTTAATGTGCATCAATTTCATTCTGAACACTGAAGAGATGGAGTCTGTGTATGTGTAAAATAATGTAGGGTCCCCCATCCTCCAGTCCAAAGCAAAAAGGGAAGACAAAATGCACAGAAACCAAAAGGGTGAAAAAAAAACCCCAACAAAAATAAATTTCAAACAACAAGAAACCAAAAACATGGGGAATGCTAGTACCAATTCCACATGAATTATGAGATATGAACAATTTACTTAGGATATAAAAAACTTCCAGTGTCTACTAGTTTTGGAAACATAACTTTCCTCATGTGTTCTGCTTATGTTGTAAAATGTAGTTTTCACAGACTCATGTATTAATTTCATGATCAAGAATCTGAGGGAAAGCAAAAATCTTAAGAGAGTTAACATTAAGACAATTTCCATCCTCAGCTTTCAGGTTTTGTATCTTTAATTTTTTGCTGTTCTTAGTAAATTTCTATGCACAATAATGTATTAAATCAAATAGTTTTGTTCTCCTCTTTTTGTGGCTTTTTTAACATTTTTTTTATAATTAAAGAGGAATTTTAATACTTCATTTCTTATAACACACCAACTTAACACTTATTTCCTTTTAAATTTTTAAAAATTAAAAACATTATACATACATATAGTATAATGCAGCAGGTATTTGTATTCAGTATCTCCTTTTTGAGTGAAAACTTTCACTTCATGATACTTGCAGTGCTGAAGTGTCACAATTACAATTTGATTTTCAGAAAAGACCATTAAATAGGATGCTAAATGACACTAAGTGGGGGTTTTCAGGGACCTATAAGCCGTATTTGGTTGGAAATCTACTTTTTTTGAATGAAACTGAATTTTATTGACCACAGCCCATATTAATTAGGATTTTCTGGCATATAAATCTTACATAATGAGGTAAAGGAATAAAGGAACAAGGGCTATTCTTACATCCCAGAACTAAGATTATGAAATCATAGAATCTCTATAGGTATACCAGTGTCTATTTTGGCTACATATTATACTTATGCTGGTCGCAAATGATTAGTTTTTGATGTATTTCCTTTCCGACAAGCCTAGAATTGTAATTTATGGACATTGCTTTTCCCTTCCTCTTTTTCTATAAAGGTGTTATGGTTTTAATTTTGTGATTTGGCTAGCGTCGTGATTTAGCAATGGGACTCCTCAATTCAGTACCCCACTTACATCGTCCAAACCATGAGTCAATCTATCAATCCCTCCTTAACCCCCTGCTGGGGCTGAAGAGGAGGATTAGGGGCACAAAAGACAAAGATCCCTCGTTCCCTCATTCTTTCTTTTTCTATTTTCTTGTTCCCCTATTCTTTCATTCTTTCTTTTTCTATTTTCTTATTCCCTCGTTCCTTCTATTCCTTCTTTTAGTTTCTGTCTCATTCCCTCGTTCTTTCATTCTTTCTTTTGCTACTTTCTCATTCCCTGTTTTTTCATTCTTTCTTTTTCTACTTTCTTGTTCCCTCGTTCCTTCTATTCTTCCTTTTATTTCTCGTTCCCTCGTTCTTTCATTCTTTCTTTTTCTACTTTCCTGTTCTTTTGTTCTTTCATTATTTTCCTTCTTTCTCGTTCCCTCATTCTTTCATTCTTTCTTTTTCTACTTTCTTGTTCCCTCGTTCTTTCATTCGTTCCTTTTCTACTTTCTCATTCCCTTGTTCTTTCATTCTTTCTTTTTCTACTTTCTCGTTCCCTCATTCCTTCTATTCTTCCTTTTGTTTATTTCCCGTTCCCTTATTCTTTCATTCTATCTTTTTCTACTTTCTCGTTCCCTCAATCTATCTATTCTTCCTTTTGTTTCTTTCTCGTTCCCTTGTTCTTTCATTCTTTCTTTTTCTACTTTCACGTTCCCTCGTTCTCTCTATCTTTCCTTTTGTTTCTTTCTATTTTTCCTTTTGTTTCTTTCTTGTTCCCTCGTTCTTTCATTCTTTCTTTTTCTACTTTCTCGTTCCCTCATTCCTTCTATTCTTCCTTTTGTTTCTTTCTCGTTCCCTCGTTCTTTCATTCTTTCTTTTTCTACTTTCTCCTTCTCTCGTTCCTTCTATTCTTTCTGTTTCTTTCTCGTTCTCTCGTTCATTCTTTCTTTCTTTTTCTACTTTCTCGTTCCCTGGTTCCTTCTATTCTTTTTTTTGTTTCTTTCTCGTGCCCTCGTTCTTTCATTCTTTATTCTTCTACTTTCTCCTTCTTTTGTTCTTTCTATCTTTCTTTTTCTTCTTTCTCATTCGTTCTTTCATTTTTTCTTTTTCAACTTTCTCATTCTCTCTTTCTTTTTTCTTTTTCTACTTTCTCATTCTCTCGGTTTTTTTTTCTTTTTCCTTCTTTCTTGTCCTTTCATTTGTTCTATTTTTCTTTTTCTTTCTTTCCTGTTCTTCCCTTCTTTCTTTCTTTTTCATTCTTTCTCTCTCTACTGTACTTTCTCTCTTTCCTTTTCTTTCTTTCTCATTCTTTTGTCTTTCTTCCATTCTTTTTCCTTCTTTCTTGTTCTTTCGTTCTTTCATTCATTCTTTTTCTACTTTCTCATTCTCTCAGTCTTTCATTCTTTTTCTTTCTTTCTTCTTCTTTTGTTCTTTCTATCTTTATTTTCTTTTTTTCTCATTTTATCGTTCTTTCTTTTTCTTTTTCTTTCTCATTCTTTTGTTCTTTCTTTCTTTTCCTTTTTTCTCGTTCTACCATTCTTTTTTCTTTTTCTACTTTCTCCATTCTTTTGTTCTTTCATTCTTTCTTTTTTTTCTCTCTCTTTCTATTATTCTTTCATTCTGTCTTTTTCCTTCTTTCGCGTTCTTTCGTTCTTTCTTCTTTTTTCTTTCTTTCTAGTTCTTTATTTCTTTTTCTTTCTTCCTTGTTCATTCATTGTTTCTTTATTTCTTTCTTTTGTGTTCTTTTGTTCTTTCTTTCTTTTTTCTTTTCTCTCCTTTTGGTTGTGGTTTCTGCTGCACTGCAGCCAGACACACCAATTCTTGGGCCATGCATGCTGCAAACCCACAAGTACCTTAACAGCTTCTCAGTTCTCTTTGCCAAGGAGTAGGAGCATGACACAGATAGGAACAGTTTACTGGAAACAGCCATGAAAAAAGAAAATGAACAGTAACAGCAACAATATTAATGACAGAGGGTACAAGAAACCCCTCGAGTATAGACAATACTGGACAGATCCCCTCTCCATGTTCCCTTGACACAAAGGAGCCCCTTCTTCCTGGGAGATAGGCCCTTTCCCCCCACAGCCTGGAAATGATTTGAAGTGGTATAGAATAACCTCAGTGTCCTAGGCATACCCCTTCCTCAATACTGCAAAAATTAACCCTGTCCTGGCCTGAAACAGGACAGCAAGGAAGAACAAAATGACTGGTATGATGTAAATTTCAGGAGAGGCTATATACAAAAGAACTTGAGATCAATGAGAGTATGACTAAAAAAGGTAACAGCAATAGTTGAGGGAAAGGAAGTGTGAGAGGAACATGGAGAAAGCATGGAGCATGGGAGGACAAACCAGAATAGGCAATCAATATCAGTGGATGCTCTCAGGTGTCCAGATGCAGCCTGGTTACATTTGGCTTGTTCCTGTAACTGGATATGTCAAAAAATATAAAGAAGTTCAGCGATACGATGCTATGTATGTGACTTTTTAGTGGTAATTGATTTTTGATGTTCTGCTCTAGAAACCCAATAATAGAAGCTGTTGAAATATAACTACTTTTCAAAAGACCTAAGGTTTGACCTTTAGATGTTGAGTTAGTCCAGTCAGAATTAATGTTATATCTTCACCTTTGTGTAAGTTTGCTGTGCCCAGATACTGCAGAAACTATGAATAGTGACTGTTAATAGTACGCGTCTGACTAATGCAACATTTTGAAACATCTTATGTGTGGAATTTAAGGACAGAATCAAAGATTTAAGCAAGTTTCATGCTGACAGGTTTTTTTTATGTGGATGGAGCTTTAACAGAAACCTTGGTCTGGAAGTTAAAAAAAACAAGTAATATTTTAAAAGAGAAAATAAAAACACGCAAGACTTTCAGGCTTCCTCTGAATGTGCAGGAATACCTCTCACTGTACATCTCAATATGTTAAGTAAACAAATTATTTCTTTCTACTTACTGCCCTCCCTACTTTATCATGACTCAAATGGATTACTTTGTTTTACTCTTACTAGTTCCAGGGTGAGTAACTCTCAAAAGTTAATTCTTTCTAAGTGAAATGTCTAAGATGGTAACTACAAAAAACAATAAGATTTTGAAAACAAACAGTTCTACACCTAAGTAGTTATTAGGAAAAAAATGTGTTTGTACTTACCTAAAAGAAAATGTCAACTTGTCATTTACTAGGTGGAAGGTGTTATAATAATTCATTCATCTGTAGAAGAACATAATATAGTCAAATGTCAAGACAATCTATATTCCTCCCAAGGTAAAACACTTAGTACTTCAGTCAGAGACTTGGGCTTCTTAGAAAAAAACAACAACAATGTACTTCAGCATTATATTCCAAAAAGAATGTATTTCAAATGAAACCTGAAGAGAATCTTCACTGATCTTGAGGAGACAAAACCTACTGCTATTTTCTTCCTCAAATGTTAAATACACACAGAGAAAATGTAAATTTTACCAAAATCAAAAAGTAGATTTAACCTTGAATCTCTTCTGTAAATAAAAACCACAGGTGAAACTATATTTTCTTACTAGCCAGAAATTCATTTGTGTATGGAAAGAGGAAGAAAGAGGGAAAAAAAATAATAATTACTTTTTATTCCACAACAGTTTTATTTTGCTCATTCTATCATTGTTATGTTAGTTTGTTAATGAATTTTCTGCTGGAATAAAGCTTTTCATTCATTTTCAAGATTGCACATATAATTTCCTGGATTTTTAAAGTTTTGCTTCCTAATCATCAACTTAAGTGTGTTGTTCATTATTGAATTAATCAAAGAAGTCATCACAGATCAGGATGAATGTTACTTGTTTCAGAAAACATAAGACTTTATGTTTAAATGAATATGTAAGGTGCTGAGTATAAAGGATAATTTCTCACTGCACAGTTTGTTCCTTGGTATTTTTGTCTTTTCCTCATGCTAGTCAGCTGTTATAATCCTGCACCTGAATTATGAAATTGTAGCAATAACTGCATTAGAGCAATAGAGTAAGAAACCCTAAGAAGATTTTGCCAAACTGCTGTTCTAAGGCATTTATGCTCTCTAATACTTCCAGACTGACAAAAAATTTAATATGCAATTCTTCTCAAGAAGAATTGGATGTAATCTGTTAAAAATTTCTCCACTCCCCCAGTTCTGTCTTTCCAACTAATGAAAACATCATTTGTTTAGATGAGTGGGAATGACGTATGATCTGAATTTAAATGAAGTCAAATTTCTGTATATTCTTACTTAAACTGAAGCAAGACCAACATTTCAGCTTCTACTGACCCGAGTTATATAGTTTATTTGACATTGCATGCTAAAAGAGAAGTTGAAGGCATGTCACATGGTGCCTCTTGCTAACAGAACAGAGGGTGAGTAAAGAAGACAATAGTGTCCATCACTGAAGGAGTTGTGTCTAAGTCCCCTGCCAATGTTAGTGATCCCAGCCCTCCAGATTCAAACTCAGGAAGAAGTTTTGCTGTTGATATCATTGCAAATTGCACTGACCTCACATGGAATAATGGAACTGGGCAGAAAATGATATATAAATATTCTTTGATACTATATTGAAGCGAAGATTCTATTAATGCTTACTGTTTGAATGTATAAGTTTTATAATTGGTAAAAAAATCATCTCTTATCCTAAAAACTCACCAAACAATTTTCAAGTAAAGATTTTATTCTGTTACTTTCCATTTCACAAAACTATATTTGAAAAGTAATCCAATGGCATATTACTTTAGTTGCCTACTTGAAGGACTACAAAGATCTGCATAAATACTTACAGAATCCAGTTGCTGCCTACACTATTTGTAAGAATCTTTTTGACATCCTTAGAGACATGAACTTTACAAGACTGAAAAATGTGATAAAAACTTGAAAGCATAAGCCCATGCTTGATGAGAGCAATTTCAAATAAACTTCCTCAGGGGTATTTTGTTAATAAAAATGACAATTGCCCTAAAGCTCGCTCTGGAATACAAGATATAATAAAAACAAGCAAACATAAAATTATGAATAGATGTGCCCATGCCATCACTATGTTAACTCAACATTTCACTTTTATAAAATGTTTTCTTCCAGTCTTTCCTCTGATCAGTGATTCCTATATAAAGATGGAAAAATTATTCAAAATTCTCCTGGTCAGGAATCTCAATGGTTTTCTGTCTGTAAAGCACTTCGTAAAGTTATGACTTCTGGAAAATAGAAAGAACTTAAGAGTGATTTTTGCAAAAATACAGTTGCTCTTTATCTGGCTGGTTTGAAAGCTGCCTGAGATAGAATTTTATTCCTATGTCATATGCCTCTGAAAATGGGTATGCTGAAAAAAAAATAAACTGGAGTGATTTAACTGACATTGCTCTCTAATATATTCATCTATTTACTTATTAGTGTCATGTCTATATTTTTCTAATTAATTTTCAGTTATAATTTTTATTTACTTGGAGATATAAATTGTTAATTTTGTTCATTAAAACACTAGCAGAACTCGGAAGTTGATTAAATAACAGAAATATTCAGACTTTTTATTAAGATGCCAAATACAAGAAATATCTATTCAGTCCTCTTTGAACTGTGTATACAGAGGAAACAGCAAAAAAAGAAAATATTTTGTCACTTATTATTTCAATTTTCTTATATGAATCTCTAAGAAATCAAATTGTACAATAAAAAACTGAAACTTCACCTAGTAGCATAATAAACTCCTGTCACCTTTTATTAATAAGACAAAATTTAAATATTAATTTATGAATACTCTTTTACCTCTTTATTCATATATATCTTATTGTCCTGAAGATTTCTTGTTAGGAAACTTGTGCAAAATATCTTGTTTTCCAGGTGTTTCTCAGTATATCTTCTCCTAAAAAAAGAATTAAAATTTTTCCAACTGAACAAACAAAGAATATAGGACAAGATTGCAGCCAGCTATCAAGGACAGGACATTAATATGGTACCTGTAGCATTCTTACATGAGCAAATATTGTAGTATTCAGGTGAAGACTTTGTTTCATTATAAAGTTCCAAATGCATAAATAAAGGTGTAAAATTATATAAAAAAAAATAGTGTTATAAGTATATAGCAAATATTGTGGAAGATTTAATATTGAGCTGACATAACTTCATATTTTATATGAAATAATGAATTATTTTCATTTATTATATAAATGAGAAGTTCATGTCAAGGGCTTTCTTTTTTCTTGGAATAGAGTTGAATTGCAGTCATATATTACTTACTAGATTCTATTGCTTTTGATAGCAGAGATGTCTGCCAGTTGTTATGAAAAGCCCTCAGCACTGACATTATTATCCCTTCTGTTATATATACAGGACTTTTAAAAATCTTATTACACTGCTAGAAACAGTTTTACCTAAATCCTATTTTCCTAAATGTAGTATAACACAACACATTTTTACCTGTGGATTTAAATGAATGCCACATTAGGGATGGGGAAAAATCTTGAAGCACACCACAGAAGCTATACGGGGAATCATACCCTATACTGTAGGTAATTTACTTTCCAATAACATCACTCAGAACTTCAAGATGTTAAGGACATGTTTTCAATATATAGCATCTTGTTGCATAGAGAAATGGAAGACAAGGGAGGTTTTCAGACCTTAAAAGAAGTTTCTGTATCATGAAAATTTGCCTCAAGTGACAAGTTCAAGTGAGTAGAATCAGTAAACAGCAAAATAGATGTAAGTCAGACAAAAGGATCATATGTTATTTCACCAGTCAATCCCACGGTACCCAGCCTGCCCTCTCTCTGCATAACATCTCCAGCCTGTTCTGTGTCTACCCAAGAGATCATGCTCAATATGAATGAAGGAAAACTTCTGTTACTTTTCCATGCTCTACATGTTACCTGCTTTTTTTCCTAACCACTTTTTATATCAGGTCAGTACAGTCTATTAAGAAAGCCTGAAAACCAAGCTTGTTCTCCATGTGAGACATTGGTTTTGACCAAAGGCTCAGAGGTGTTTCTTCATAAGGCAATGAAGGCAAAGCTCTTCCTAACCCTTCACGTTTCTGAAAACGTTCTCTCACATCTTTTACTTTGACCATGCCAAATGCAGTTTTTCCTACTGCTGTCCTGCAGCAAAGCAGAATTTTGCAATTCTATCTCGTTCATTAACTGACTTCTGTTCACTTACTGCAATGGCTCTGCATTCCTTTTACCTCATACTAAAGCTATCTTTACTTTTAAAGTCTATTAGATTGATGTCTACTGATCACAAGTTATGTATTTTTTGTCCATTTTCACTCTTTATCTGCATTTAAGCTGAAAAGCCTCAAATGTAATCATAAACCTGAATTTTGTTGTGTTACCAAGCTTATAGCAAGATGTGGCTTAATATATGGGCTGGGACTGCTGATGCTTTCAAAACCTCATAAAAACTTTACACCTTGACTTAGCAAACAAAAAAAAAAATACCAAAAAGACCTAGACTACAGGAAAAAGTTTCCATTTATTATTTTTTTTCAGTGGAAAATCTATGATTTAGCAGTAAACATTTTTATTTTAAGGTAGAAGGAACATATGGTTAAACCACTGTGATAAGATATGGATGATCCACACATTTGGAAGTGAAAAAAAAAATGTCCCTGTTTGTACTCTTTTCCCTTATTTAGAGGAAAAATAATTTGGACAAGAGAGCCTACAAACTAGTTATTTATTCAATAAGTTAACTCTATATGGTTATTCCCTAGAAACGCACAGAGAAGCAGGGTTTTTTTAAGAAAGGCTGGATCAAAACATTCACATGGTGGAGCCCAACTACCTTTGCAAAAAAATCATTATTTACTACATTAAGAGTAGTCTCTCCAGATCAGCTTACCTTCAGAGAAAAGTCCTAATCTTTTTTCAATATTCTTCATTTAACACAAAAAAGGCTTCTAGCAGTACTGACTGTGAATCAGTTTAAGAAAAGTATTTGCTTTGTTTTAGAAAGAGGATCACCATAGCTTGCAAAGGAGCTCATGAAATGCTGATGTCTTTTGTGTTAATGTAAAAGAGTGCATGAAGCGATAAAAATATTAACATTTTGACATTTTTGTGCATCACATCTGTTAGTCTGGAAACTGCACAATGAATAGTTGGTCTGTGCCCATGAGATTCACCTTCAGTGGGGAACTGAGCTCCAGTTGTGCGAACTCTTCCCATTGAAATATACAGGAAGATTCTCAACTTTAAAGAAGTTTAGAGCACTCTTTCTCCCTGGGTACAATTATTATTATTTTGTTAATGCTGCAGTTACTAGACAAACTGTAAAAATAATTCTTTTAAGTGTAACTGTACTTTTCTTATTATTCTGTAGTGATTCCTTATTGAATTCTTAGCTCTCATTTAAATGTTTCTAGTATTCAGAGGATCAGCTTGACATCAACAACAAGAAAAATGGCCATCATACCTTCTTAGGAATTTGATATTGTTCAATTAATGCTGTTTAATTGTTACTTTCTTAAGGTCATATTACATAGGTTTTCATAAGAAGAAATGCTAATTTTAGTAGACTTTTTGTATACAATGTATATAAAAAATTAGTCCCTTAAATTTTCCAATTTGTAAGTTGATTGTCTCTTCTTCCAACACCTGCCAACAGAAATGTGCCCTTGCAAAATAGGCGGCCAGACACATCCTGAGCTTTTTAACAAGGGCTTATGTGCAGAAAGTCCAGAGAAATGATCCTTCTCCTCTATTTGGCAGTCATGTGGTTAAATATAGGGTGCTGCGGCTACACAACACAAAAAAAAAGCAAGATAGATATGTACTGGAGTGAGTACAGCAGAGGCCCACTGGAATGGCTGGGGGTTTGAGCACAGAATGGAAGTGGAAAGGCTGAGGCAAATTTTCTGCTTAACAGAGGAAGAGAAGATGAACAGGAAACCTTACTGTTGTCTGTAAATACCTGATCAGAAGATACACAAGGTCAGTTTGAAAGTTCAGAGTGAATGGACAAAACACATCAGGTGCAACAAACTTGAACACAGGGAATTCAGATCAGATAGAAGCATTGTTTCACTCCGCCATGATGGGGGATAAACACTGTAACAGGTACTGAGAGAAACAGTGTGGTTTCTGTCCTTCTAAGTGTTCAAGAACCCTGGTTTCTGAGTCTTCTGATCAGATTATTTTTGTTATGATTTTGCAAGGGAGTAATTGGACTGGTTGACCTCTGGAGATCTTTTCCAACATGAGTTATTCTGTACTCCTGACATTCTGTATACTATCTGACTATACATTTTTGCTGTGCAAGAACAGCCTTGTGTCGACAGTTCTATGGCTAGAATTAATATTGTCTACCATTTGATGTCACAGTACTGTTAACTTTTTTTTTTTTTTTTTTTAACATATTTGTAGTGGGTGGGACTCTAAGTTAAATGATTTAAGATATTACAGGCACCATTCTACATTACTGCCTGGATGATTTTATAATTAAATGAGTTATAAAAGGTTCTGTCTTCTTAGACTCTTCAGGACAATAATAGTAATTATCTTACAAAATAGTAATTATATTACAAAGACTTCCAAAAGTTTCTAAGTCTTTCTTCATATTTTGTTCACTTCTCTTTGAAAGCTCTTCAACTGCATTATTTTCTTTTCAAATTTCACTTTGTAGGATTTTATTAAAAAAAAAAAAAAACAACAAAAAAAAAAACAAAACAAGGAGTGGTCTGCCCTGTTGTTCATCATCAAGCAAGATAAATGCCAAGCATTCTGCCTTAATACTAATGTGTTCAGTAAGACTTGGAGAGTTCTTTCAGAGAGCAGGCAAAAAGCCATTAAATTAGAAATGCCATTATCCCGTGTGTCTGCATGTCAAACAATTAAAGCACCGCCAACTGTTGATAACTAGCAGCTGAAATGAGCTCTTGTTATTAGTTTCTGCTGGAAGCAAACAAAGAACAAGAAGAACTCAATCACAGGTGTATGAGACGCCAGTGTGGACTGAAAAGTGTGCCTAGATTGTGTTTTACGGTGAAAGTCAGGAACTTAGCAAAGCACTATGATTAATTTTCAAATGTTAGTGGTGTTTTAAACTGATCCTTTGGTTGGAGCTGTGTTTATATGTGCTGTATATTTTAAACTACAGTCTACGTAAGTAATTCCACAGAATCACAGAATCATGCAGAATCATAGAATGACCTGGGTTGGAAGGTACCATAAAGATCATCTACTTCCAATCCCCTTGCCTTGGCCAGGGACACTTTTCACTAGACCAAGTTAGTCAGAGCTCTACGCTGGCCTTGAACACTTTCAGGGATGGGGTGTTCACAGATTCTCTGGCCAACCCGTTCCAGTGCATCCCCAACCTCACAGTAAAGAATTTCTTCCTAATATCTAATCTAAATCTACTCTCTTTTCCCCTTGTCCTGTTACTACCTCTTTTAAAAAGTTCCTCTCCATCTTTCTTGTAAGTTCCCTTCAGGCAGTGGAAGGCAGTAATTAGGTCATCCCAAAGCTTCCTTGTTTCCAGGACCTTTGGTCCCACCCTTCCTTTGCTGGGGGCCCCACAGCTGGATGCAGCACTGCAGGTGGTCTCACCAGAACAGAGCAGAGGGGCAGAATCACGTACCTCAGCCTGTGCTGACCACACTGCTTTTGGTACAGCCCAGGACTCAGTTGGTTTTCTGAGTTTATTGAGGTTGTCCAGGCCCCCTGGATGACATCCTGTCTTTCAGGTGTGGCAACTTGCTTCCAAACAGTGAATCACAGGCAAGTCTATTTCCCACAAGAGAAAATCTCTCATTCATGTTACAGAACTCCAAAAGATATAGAAAGACACAGCACTTAGCTTTCCTTATATTAACTACCACAATTTTAACATCTAACATAATTGTTGTTTTTTTCCCAAGCAATACAGATATTGATTGAAACTTTCCAGAACTTTTGATGTTTTTGAAATTGTCTTCACTAGTCCTTTTCTATGAACAAATTTGTTTGCTTGTTTTGAGTTTTGTTTGTTTATTTTTGGTTATGTTTTTGCTTTTACCAGTTAGCTCACATAATTTAGTGTGGAGATTTTTTATTAGGATTTCTTTTTTTTCCCATGGTTTTGGCTAATTTGGTCTTTTGGAGGTTTTTTCATAATGCCATAATGGTTCATAAAAATCATTTTATGCTTATACCAGAAAGGAACTCTGTTATTTTTCACTTTGAAACTCATTCACTCCATACAGTTGCAAAAATTCTTTGGGGAAAAAGCTGAAACAGTTTGCAACTCAAAAAAGATGATAACTTACCAGGTAATTTTTTTCCCTAAATCTTTAATTCCTAGCACTCTTCGAAGAATTTCATCAAGCTAAATTGGAAATCACAAACTGTGAATATCTTCTCAGTTGCTCAAAGGCTACCCATTAGCAACAGAGCCAGCATAAAAGGATATATTTCTTGCTACATAAAAGAAGTAAACTATCAAGTTACTTTTTAACTAGCAGTGATATTCAGAGAGGCAATCCTGTGAGGCATATGCTTAGAGAATGTGAAATTCAGGTCTTTAGACTGTTTTTGCAGTTTCTTTCACTGTTATCATTAATTTTCCTTGCCTTTGATACTGAGGAATCACTGAAGCTGACATCAAAGTCATCTTTCTTGTCCCCTCAGGAGACTATATCAAAAACTGTGTATCATACTAGAAGGCAATAAGCATAGGTTCAGTGATATATTCACTGGGACGGTGGAAATATTTTAAATAAATATATGTCTAAACGGAAATATAGGCAATTAAAGGAGTGAATTATGCATTTGAACACACAATTTTCTTCACTAAAATAAATATGCTGTTCATGACTTTCAGGTGCAATTAAAATTTTATACTTATGCTACTTAAAACCAAAGACATCCTGATGAAAGTGCTCTTTGATTGTACTGAGCAATGCATTTCTATTAGTAGATCTTCATTCTTTGCTGGTTTTGTTCCTTTTAATTTATCATATAAAGTTAGAGTGAAAGAGCCATTTAGCAGGTTTGACATTTGATATTTTCATTTAATTTGGTTTGGAATACACCTTGAAAATTTAGGAATTTTCCAGAAAATGAAGCTGAACTGAAAAGTAGCTATTTTTTCTTTTCAATATGGAATTTTTCATGTAACATAAAAAAATATGAATTAAAAGTCATAATGCAGGGTCATTACAAGGCAATATCAGCTCATTTCATTTCAAAAAAGCAAAAAGAATTTTTCTGTGACACATCTGAGTAGAATCTCTGCAACTTTCGTATTTGTGTATTTATTTTATTCCTGTATTTAGCATTTTTCTCTCTAATAGGTTCACAGAAATAAATATACTGGGGCTTAGACTCTATGAAATAAGTTATTAGTGGTATTTGAAATAACACATTTAGGAGTCTTTTCCGATAAAGAGCAGTCTTCAATGTAAATAAAAAGCTATTTGCAGGAGATCATCTACCAGCACCTCTGGTTCCACCCCTGCACTTGGGTCACAGCAACTCCATAAAATGCTACAGGCTGGGGGAGGAGTGACTTGAAAGCTGTTCAGTAGAAAAGGACTTGTGGGTGCTGGCTGACAGCTCAATAAAAGCCAGCACTGTGGGCAGGTGTCAGAAAATGTCAGTGGCATCTTGGCCTGTATCAAGAATAGTGTAGTCAGGAAGACTAGGGAAGTGATCATCCACCTGTACTGGCACTGGCCACACGTACTGTGTTTGAGTATGGATCCTTCACTTTACAAAAGACATTGAGATGTTGGAGTGTGTCCAACGAAGGGCAACAAGGCTCATGAAAGGTCTGGAAAACTTGTCTGAGGACGAGCAGCTGGGAGATGGGTTTTTTTAGTCGAGGAGGATCAAGGGGAATCTCATCACTCTCTACAAGTACCTGGAAGAAGGTTGTAATAAGGTATCTTCTGCCATGTCTGCAGTGAGAGGACCAGAGGAAATGGCCTTAAAATGAGACAGGGGAGATTCAGGGTAGATATTTAAAAAAAATATATATATACCACAATTAGAGTGGTCAGGCATTGGAATAGGTTGCCCAGGGAGGTGGTGGAGTTGCCATCTCGCCATCCCTGAAGGTGTCTAAGAGGTGTCTAGATCTGGTGCTGGGTGATAAGTTATAGTGGCTTAGGGGTTATAGGGTCAGTGCTGGGTTGACAGTTGAACTTGATGATCTTGAAGGTCTCTTCCAACCTTGACTACTCTATGAGTCTGAGATATGTATGATGTTGAACCTTTTAAACAGTTAAACAGGGTTTACTTTTTGAGTTTAGTTTTTACTTCATCTTACTTCATAACAAAAATTAACTTTATGAAGAGATATTTATTTATTTAATGTAAAGCCAGGTTTGCTCATCATGTTTGTTCATTATGGATCTGTGTGTGTAAGACTGGAGGTTAGCTAAATGTTCATATGCACCAATCTTGCTGAAGTTGGGCCCATTCCGCCTCTAGAAGAGATGACAGGGTACCTCATTAACGTGTATTAGTATCTGAAGGAACAGTGCCAAGAGCATGGAGCCAGGCTCTTCTCAGTGATTTTAAGCAATAGGACACGATGCAATGGGTAGACACCAATGAACAGGAAGTTCCACCTAAATATGAGGAAGAATTTTTTACTGTGCAGGTGACCAAGCACTGGAGCAGATTGCCCAGAGCAGTTGTGGAATCTCCCTGACTGGAGATACTCAAGAACCATCTGGACACAATCCTGTGCCACGCGGTCTGAGATGGCCCTGCTTGAGCAGAGACCTTCTACCAGATGACCCACTGGGGTTCTTTCCCAGCTATAATTTCTGTGATTCTGCGATTGCTTATTTAAAAAGAAAAGGGTGGCCCTTTTCTTAGACTCTTAAACATATACTGTTAACTCTAGACAAAGAAGGGACATTGAGATAGGTTTTTTTTAAACACTTTTACTTTTCAGCTCTGTTTCATTTCCATTAAACTTGCAAAATATCAAACGGCACTGCAGGGCTATTGAATTACATACTGTGAAAATTTATCAATTTTACAGTTATGTAAAGGTAGAATGATTTCAAGATCATGTAAGGTATAACTTTCCCTCCTGTAAGATGACAGGAGACCACTGCAAACATGATGAAAATCAGGAGAAAGATAATAAATTAAGGCATTTTTGCATGTTAAAGCTCATAAATAAGAGCCAAGGATAGAATTAAACAACAACAAAAATATTTTTTTCATAAATAATTATTTCTTAAGATGTGGAAAAGAGCCATTCTCCCTTCTGTTTTATTTTATCTGTGGTTTCTATAGTTTAAAAAAATATAATACAATAGGAACTTTTTCTTGGATATACAATAGTATTTTTTCTAAAAAATGAAATTATTATCACTAGAGACACTAGCAGAAGCTACTTCTCTCTCCTCCTTCAGGCAAATTCTAGGAGTTCATACAATTTGGTGTGTCCTATGGGAGTGATCTGAATGACCTCTATGAATTATATGAAAATAAATATAACTAACATTTGATTCCTCTTCCTCCTGTGTATTTAGTCATTATTCAATTAGACAACTCCTGGGTACCTTTTTAATATGATTTTGCATATGTTGGACAAAAAAGTAATCTTTCAACGCTTTTCCTGTGTTGATGGATTTCAGAACACTCTTCTGAATTGAAAATTTTTTATTTACAATACTTGATGATTCTTCAATGTCCTTGATATACCTACATAGTGTCAGAATAGCAGAAACATATTTATTCAGTTCAAATAAAATAACACAGTCCTGTAAGAGCTCTCTAAATTATATAGAAGTTTTCACCACTTGCTAGCATGTTTAAGGTTCATCAATGTCATATTATCCCTTTAGGAATGCAATAATATTGCCCTTAGCTTGTTTTTGAACCAGACTATGTTTTCTCTTTCTCATGTCTCTTTATAGTTTCAAGGATTAGGGCTATGCTGAATTATTTACATGCAGTACTCATCAAAGAGGTACTTGAGATTTTTACATAGTTATTCAGACAACTACTTGACAAAGACAATTTGTTGACAGCATTCAGTTTTAATTCAGTTCAGCGTTACCTTTTAAAGTCAAATGTTAGCATACAAAGTCATAGGACAAAAAAAAAAAAAAAAAAAAAAGAAAGAAAAA
>JAOTQP010001286.1:72077891-72122140 GCA_026413545.1 Cichladusa arquata | reverse complement strand
GACAAAAAAAAAAAAAAAAAAAAAAAGAAAGAAAAAACCGTACAAAATTAATTAAATATTGAAGGAAAAAAACAAAGCAAAAAAAAAAAATCAAAAGAAAAATCAGAAATGTATTGGCACCAATTTTTGTTCTTTACTGCACATTTAACTTGATTATCCATTCAATTTATTTTTGGGAACCATAAATTGTACAAAAATGACCACCTCCTTACCTCTCCTCTTGTTTTTACCAATAATTATGACTCACTGAGTATGAAAACACATATGCCAATAAAATGTGCTGCAACTACTAGTTATAGTATTGAGAAGCTTTAAAAAACATTGAGATCTATATGTCATCATTTAAGTGCACAACTCCTCTAGATTACAGGATGCACTTTTCTCTGAAAACATGACAATATTGCCATTACAGATGAAAGTACAGACCTTTGTGTCCTTTTAAATTCTGTATGTGGAAATATTTCAAGCATTGCAAGTGGATTGTACTCATTTGCAAGTCACTTTCTCCTCCAGAAAATCTCTCTAGAGTTACAATAACATATCGTGCTAACAAAGTTAATCATCAGATTGTAATTAAATTTACACAGAGATGCTTAGATTAATTAAATACAGTGCATTATAAATAGACACCAAGCTTATGAGTAGTTTGCTCATTACAGAAACTTTGTTACAGGTTCACAAATGTCCACTATTTTCTTTTCTGGACACCCTAGTTATGAACAGATTTCCTCGGAAGCTTAAGATTTAAAATCTCCAAAATCTTGAACCTACTTTTCCAAACTTGAAGTTATAAAGAAGAATCATTCCTTCAAAAAGGCTTTCATTGGAAAATACTATATTATTACCAGGAGAGACCTGGAGGCAGAGTGTGAAAATATTTTATTTCAAGCAGGCATCATGATGGAGAGATTGTTGTTTTCTGCCATTCAACACAATTAAATGTAAAAAGAAAGTTTTCTATCCCTTCCTTCTATTTGCAGTACATTAGTTGCTCACAGAATTCTGCATATTGCCAAGGGAATGGAAATCAGAAACCAAGGTGTCTTTGTTTTGCAGTGAGTTATCTGCCCTTCATGATTCACAAAGGAATATTCCTTCTGCTTATTTTTATTTTGGTATCATTAAGTTTAAATTTGTGCCTACCAAGGACACCTAAGGTAAGCTCACTTCACTAGATACTGTTGTTTTAAGATTCCTTCTATCACACTTTGAATGGAAGCAACTACTTCCTCAGCTTGAAGCACTCCACTTGCTAATTCTTGTGAAAAAGGTGGAACCATGTACTTCCAAAGTAGTTCTCATATCAAATCACAATGGTATATACCCTCTCCATAGCAAATAAGGTAAAGTGGTTAATGTAAGTCGAGAAGGCAAATTTCTAGGCCCAGATTATATGAGGAAGTAAACAGGGAGTTGGTACATGGAAAAAGCAGGCAGCTGCAGAAAACACGTTTGCATTATCCCTGGGAGTGGTTCAGGGATTTTCTGAACAATGACATTTAACTTGTGACTGCCAAATGGTCTCATGTAGGACCAATGTTCAGCCAAAAGCTGGCTATTTTGAGTATGAGATGGGCAAGATATTAGCCAACAAATGAATTTTGAGGCAAACAACCTTATGTGTGAAGCAAAAGAAAAGTTGCATCACTCGATGTCTTTTTTGCATCCCACTACAGTATAAAACTAGTACTGTATTAGCATATTAGTAAAATACTAATCTGCTATGGAGAAAGGAGATGCAGATAGAAATATAAACATGGACATAAAGGGGTGTTGATAAAAATGAAGAAAGGTGATCTTTAGGGCTCATCAAGAAGAAAGAAGACAAAAATTTGGGATATTTTTGTAGACGCTTTTTTATTTCATTCCCTTTCTTCAGGAAAGCTATTAGTTTCTCTAATACAACTATGCAAGTGTAAGAAATGCTGATGGTCTGTTTAGGAGAAATAAAAAATAAAATAAATTCTAGAAGATGGAGAAATATAAACATTATAATGGACTGTATTCAATGCAATCCATAAATAACAAAACATTAAAAACATTAATGTAAACATTAAAAATGTACAAAATATCAAATATATACATTCTATTAATTTTCTTTTACATTCTCACTTAAACTTTGCTTCAATCATACTGGAGTATCAAGGAAGAATTGCACTTTGCTATTAAAAAAAAAATATTTTATTTATTATTTTATTTTCCTGCCATCTGGATGTCATATTCACCTATGATTTTAATTGTCAAGAAACTGCAGTTAAAACACAAATGAAAAAAATGCAGATGTCAGAGAATATTCTAGATTCTACAAAAACTGAATAGACATATAAACTAAATTCTTACTAGAAGAGGTTTCTGTTTAGTTGATCTTGCTTCTGGACTGTCACTGATATGGGCTTAAAATAATCTGAGAATATAAGCTTTTGCAATACAGTTTTTTATTTACCTTGATGCTAAGAGGTTTTTCTACAAGGCCTTTAAAGTTTTGTTTTGGGAGAACAAGCAATTTTAGCTGCAAGGAAATTATACCAGCAGATATTTTATCTGCCCCTAGTGGTGTGCTGGACAGAGTTCTTTATTTTTGCTTTTCTCTAGAGACTTTCAAGTGGAAAAATTCCTTTAGTTCACCAAAGTAATAGATGGTATCAATTTTTTGATGGATAAGAACTGACAGAGGTGTAATAGCAATAGTATTTTTCCAGTTTCCTATTTTATGTTCCTGATTTTTAACTAAAAAACCCAGGAATTTAAAAAGAAAAAAAGTTATGTGTAGAACTGATTTATGTCAGTTTTGCAGTTGCAATAGTTTACAAGTAGCCTGTTTTAATACAATCATCCACAGTAAATTACATTTTAGGAATTATTCATAAATTTTCATTGTTCTTTGGACTGGAAAGTAGGCCTGTTAAAACCCTTTAACCTGGATTTAATCAGGAGGGAGAAAGACTTTGTAGGATCTGTGATCATTTACTTAAAGAAAACAGGTTACAGACAACGCAGAAATTAACCTCTGGCTTTGACCTTTATTTGCAGAAAGAAGATTGTTCTTCTGTGAAGATTTAGAATAGCAGTTCTTCATTTGCCATCACTGTGCCCTGACCCACATTTTCTTTAAAGAATTTTATCAATTTTTGGCAATTAGCAATTTAATTTTTCATAACCACTTTCTTCTGTGATGAGGGAATCCAAGTAAATTTTATTATATAATGAAATGTTTTGACATTTTCAAATCTGAGCATGCTTGTCCTAGGTTAGGATCTGATCTTGATTATACTTCTACAATCACAGAAGTGGTTTCACAGAAGCTTTTAGTTTATAATGCCATAACTGACACACTGACACATTGTCCTTCTTTGTCCTTTTTCACATGTCTTTATCAACATACTTGTTACTGTCAATTGTGTTTTCATTGTTCCCTGTTTCATTCTCTCTTTTCTGATCATCTGGTATTGATTCCTGATAATTTGGCTCGCATTCCATCCTTATTAAGCCTTGCCCAGTTGAATGCAACATCCTCTTTCTGGCAGACACACAAATGCCTCATTAGTTTTCCGATGATGTATTCTGCTCCTATTAAAAGAATTTTATGCCTTATAGTAATCGAATTTTGTTATCTGGATGTGGCTTCTGTCTTATCTCTACTTCTTGGTTTAGTTCTTAGATGAATGTTTGCATACAAAAATGTTATTTTACGTTGTTAATAAGTTATTATATGAAACTGTATTTTCATAATATGGGGTTCCTTTTTTGGTCTACTCTCTATTGGTGTAATAGTTTTGCATTTGAATAACAGCTTAGTAAAAAAGAATAGACATTTTAGCACCTCTATATTGAAAACCATTTAAAAAAATACAGAGGGAGGCAGTGATGCTGCTGATTGGTGGAAGTCACTTTTTTTGCCTCTGCCTTTCAAGACTAGAAAATATGTAAAATATTTTACTGCACTTTGCAGTTTCCTTCTATTTTTCACCTATCTATTGTGACTATCTATGTAAAACAGTTATTTTCTTGAGTTCTTTTCACTGCCATTGATTCTAGAAGCATCTGTTGCATCTTCAGCTTCCTTCTCTGCTTTTCTGCTGGTGACTCAATACAAAATAAGATACCTAGCTGTTACAATTTTTTTTTTTTTTAATTTGCCATGACCACATGCAATAGCAATGATAGAATTAAAAAGACAGGTCATCTTTTTCAACATTATTCAGGGTCAAATCTACAAACTGCCCCCAGCAAGCTTGCATCAGGGAAAATGTGAAAGAAACTCCACCCCTTCCATTCTACTCTCAGTTTTGCTCATGGCATGATTACTATATATAATGTTATTTTTCCACTCTCTGATACTAATTTTGGTTAGATGGTAAGCAGTTTGAAAATCTTTCTGCTTTCTAAGTATCTCTGAAGCACACTGGCTTTCACCTCACTTTTGATAGAAATAAGGCTTTCTCTGCTTTTAGTAGAATCCCTCCCATCAGGCCTAGACTGATCATGATCAATACTGGTTTTATGCAGTGCAATTATACTGTAGATCAATGTTAAACCTGGTATTTTTGGTTGGCTGGTTGGCCAGTGGGGTTATTTTTGAGCTATGTGTTTCTTTGGAATATATATTTTTCACGAAATTAATGAAAGTAAATAATATTTTAGTAGAGTACAATTGAGTGTGATTCTTTTTCACTTTCAATACTAAAAATTCTTGCAATTTACCATGAGCATGGTGTTTATCAAGAAATCAGAAAAAAATTCCGTGCTCAGTTGCTGTACTGGGTGAGGCTGGAATGGGGGTAACCTTCATAACAGCCCATGTGGTGCTTGATTTGCATTTGTGGCTAAAACATTGCTCACACACCAGTTAAAATTTTGGCTATTGCTGAACAGTGTCTCCACAGTATCATGGCCTCCTCCCTGTTCCCCCTGTCACTGGAGAGTAGGAGGTGGAATAGCCAGTGTTGGTGAGGGGACAGGACAGCTGTGAGGAGCCAGGACAGCTGACCCAAACTGACCAAAGACCTGTTCCATACCATTTGATATACTGCTGAACAATAAAAATCAGATAAAGGAGTAAGGGGGGACATTTGTGGTTACGGCATTTGTCTTCCCAAGCAATGGTTGATTACACATGTTGAGGCCCTGCTTCCCAGGAAGTACCTGGACATCTTGTAGTGAATGTTTTTTGCTTTGTTTGCATGAACAGCTTTTGCTTTCCCTGATGTTTTTTTTTTTTTTCAATCCACAAACGTTTACGCTTCCTTCTCGTTTCTCCTCATCTGACAGAGGAGGGAAGAGAGCATGCCTCAGGGTGGGTTTTGGCTACCAGCCAAGATGAACTTATCACAATTACTTATCCTAACCTACTTGCTCTTGAAATAGGTTTAGAAATATGGAGAGATATTTCCAAGACTTTTTGTAGGAGACTAAAAATATTTTTCACCCCTATTTTTTATGTCTGGTGAAAGAAATGAACTAAAGAAGAACTTAAAAAACATACAACTCTATTTGCATGCTCCCTGGCTAAAATGATGGTTTGCACTACGTTGAAATGGAGTGGGGTAGTGAGGTGACAGAGAGAGATGGTGTGGTGTTCTTTCTGTCACTAAGAAAGGCCTGACAACAAAGGACTTCATGGTGGAGGGAGATTCAAACACTTGGGAGGTGCTTTCTCACCAGTATGAGAGTTAGTGCATTGTAGGAAGTGGCAGGCTTGCACATGAGGCTGAAGCACGTACATCTCTCACAGAAATATGCAGAGTACCTGCACTTGTGGATGAGGGGTCACCTGGTCACTGGGGGACCTGTGCCCATAACTCTCTCTGTGAATGAGGAGAGGGATTACACTGCGGGCTGTTTCTCGACCTTTCTAAGTGGCTAAATTGATGGTTTGTCTCTTGCATTACTGATCCTGATGTGTAATTCACTCACTGCTGGTTAATAATATAATTATAAATCAATTAATCATCTTGTGATTTCATTTAAACTACAGTTTTTCTCTACGACAATTCACTACAGAAAGCTCTGAGATATGGGTACAAAGTTTTCATTAGTTTCTTTATTTTGTTCTGCTTTTTGCATATTGGATTTTAGTTAGTAGTTCTCTTTGCATTTCTTCTTCTTCTCTAATATCTCTAATATCTTGCATGCTCTAATATCTTGCACCAAAGGATCAAATCAGACATTGTATAGTATAAAATTTATAAAATTTATATATGAGCAAATATACGATGAAAAAGCCCTCTCGAATTTGTCCTCCTTTCCCAAGAAGGTGTGAGATTTCCTGTCAGCTACCACCTACTAAACTTAGAGAGTTTGTTTTTGTTTTACTGATGCTCGTACTTAAGGACAATGGTGAGTACTTGTCTTTCTTCCACTGTGCATAAGATAATAACATAATGATGCCTAACACCTCCAGTTCCCCAGATAAGACATAGTTTTCCTGTTGAGCAGTCTGTTGAATTCTGTCTTAATCAGGATGTTACAATTGCTATCTTTGTTATATAAAGCAGTGCAGTGAGCTGACTAAGTATAAGGAGGAGGGGTTGGTTAAACAGTTAGTGTGACAGTTACTGAAAAAATTCTCACTCAACGGCCATATGCGCGGTAGAATTTTGTGCATACTTTGAGAATTGCTCATCAAACTAATAAGAAAGAATACAAAGGAAATCTGAAAAAAAGGCAGCAAAGTGTAAGTATCACATCCAGCTAGAATCTACTACTGAAGGTGACAATACAAGCTGTATTCCCATCTATGGCTGGGTCTGCTCATTTCGTGAACCGATCAGTGTTGCCAGATGAGATGCTGATGATGCAGAAGATGGTGAGAGTAGTAGTCAGAGTGGTACAGTTTTCCTTTACACTTCAGTTATCTCAAATATTTTATTTTTTCTTTTCATCAGTCTTTGAAGGAACCAAAATAGATTAAGGATTTTTTCTTGTCATTATTTTATCCCTCATTTAGGCTTCCTTCTCTATGGATTTGTTTTGGTCCATTGATTTACAATTATTTTCTCCTTTGCTAGTAAAAGATGATCATGCAGTCCTTTGTGATGCTAGTGAATTTTTTTTTGTGAAAGAATGCTGACGTTTTGTCCTTCATTTCAGAAAGGAGTTTATATAAAAGGATGAAATTTGCCAAAGTATTAAAAGTACAGGCCATGATTCAAATGGTTCATAAGCAACTCAGTCATATTTCAAAATGTTATACACAGTAATTAAATTATAAGGGATCTGTCATACACTAAGCATATTTCACAGAATCACACAATATTCTGAGTTGGAAAGGACCTTTGTCTGACACTATTTTAATTGCTAAAGATTAATGGACACAATCCTGTATTAAAAAGGGGGAGAATATTGCGACCTGGTGATGAATGGCCTACTGACTTTTTTTTTGTTGTTGTTGCTGTTGTTGTTTTATTTTATTTTGTGGCACTTTTTTTTGTGTATTTGCAAAGATTTTGATTATGTGGTGGTTTTTTTTTTCCTTCTTTTGTGCTTGAATCATATTGGAAAAAGAACCAGTCATTAATATGTTTCACAGCCTATCTCCTCTGTCTGACTCTTAGGTGATGTATGAGTAAATTTGTTGAAGAAAAGAAAATTATTGCAGTGAAGATTTTCTTTAATGTTCCAAACATCTTGTGATTTGGGTAATGCCAAGTGACAGCAAGGCCCAGATTTGGAAGGTTAGATCTTCTGTCTGCTAGCTTGGCATTTTGCAAAATGTGATATGATGTTTCCTACTTTTCTCTCTTAGTCATCTAGTATGATATTTGCAAATTGCTAAATGACTTAAAAGTAATTAAAATGTAAATTGAGAGAAGTGCTATCTCTTATGGGGAAAACCAGATGACTACAGGGTAAGTGGGAGGTTTATTGTCTTTAGAGCTGTGATTTTTAAGAACTTTTATCAGTCAGGTCTTCTGGACAGAATATGTTTTGCGATCAGCAGGGATGGCACTAAACACATCAAGGTGATAGAAGTCACTTAGGGAAATAAATTCCATGAGTTCAGTTATAGTCCATATCTATCAACATCTGCATTAAAATTATAATATACATAATTTTCAGTTTGGTAATTTCATGGTTTATGTGATTCATATTTGAAATAATCTGAAGTTAGTCTACCAAATTGCAAAAAATTTGTGCCAAGTTGAAAAGTGATTACAGAATAACTATAGTGCATTGCTTATCTCTTTAAAAATTGAAAGGACACATACAAATTAATTAAAAAAATAACTATCAGGATGCCCGCCTACAACTCTAAATGCCCTAAAATAATTAGGCAATTTTATGCCTGCATGTGAGAGTATAGTTGCACGAAAGGAGTGAATGTGTAGGCTGCAGTGGTTGGCATTTAAGGTCTTTGGAGGACTTACTATGGACCAGATAAGGTATGATTCAACTCCTCCAGCCAGCAAGCTGAGTGCAGGAAACATGATCCTAGGGTGCCCCTTCTGACAAAGAAGTGATTGGGAGATTCACAGCAAAACCACAAGATCTGAGCTAGAGCTGTCTTGCAGCAACACCCTGGAGGTCCTAATAACCCCATGACTACATAAACAATTTTTTAGCCAGTTGCACAGCTTGCTACAGCTTAGAGAGCCTTTTCTCAGGCTTTCACTAGCAGATATTTCTCAGGCTGTACTAGAAAACCTACAAGAACAGTCAGGGAACAGAAAAATGCTGGATGTCCCTGAAAGCCTTAGAGACGCTGTCAGACACTACTCAAATATATGGAAGATCTTATTCAGCATACATGACTGCTGTCCTTGTATGCTTCTGCAAAATCTGCTTGATTTTATAGCTATCATTGGGAGTTTGGAAAGTGAAGGCATTGAAAATACTGCCAAGTTTTTAATTGTGTTCATTCCTCTGTTCGATCTTCAGCTACGCAAAACTCCCAGGAGTCAGCCATAATTTAGAAAATGTTGGCTGGCATATGCTTGCTATTAAGTACAAGTGGATCCTAGCAAAATTACCTATATATCTATTAGACATGCGTTTAAGGACCTTTCTAATTTGGAAATTCAGGGGGCTTAGAATAATTTTTATAGAAATAAAATATAGTGACATTTGTCTGGTTTTATAAGTATTTACAAGAGCTCTTCTGAATTGGTGCTTTCAAACACTCCTTAACTCTGCTAATATAAAAGTTAAACTTTCTATATGATTAATATAACATTTTAGCAATCAAATAACTAGTCTGTTGGTGATGAGACTATAATTTAGATATTTACATGTGTCCTTTTTGTTTGAGAATAACAGAATTTGTGTTCAGACAGCTCACCTACACAGTTCACCTTATTGAGTGTTAAAAACTGAGAGAGAATAACTGCAACATTGCATGTGTTTTTCCTCATCAAAGCCATAGATGAATGAATTATTTTTTTGAGACTTGAGAGCTCAAGTATTATCATATTTGACAATTCTTAAAATGGCTTGAGACAAATCAATGGACTTTAGCAATGAACATCAGTCTAGTAAAGTATGTGTGTGCGAGCGCCTGTGTGTAAGTAAATACCCTGGAAATAAAAATAGATATTCAAAATACAGCTATTGCCAACAGTTATTATCCAGTTGCCTAAAGTATGAAATTCTCAAAAAATTATGCATGTATTCAGCTGTTCATTGTTTTGCTTAAACCAGCTCATGACAGAATTTTAAGTAACTAAAGGCAATTTTCTGAAATGGCTATCTAGGAGGTGAGGTGAGAGTAAGGGCAGTGCACATCTAACTTGTTAGCAGATATTTCCAGGTTTTCTTTCACAACATAATAATAGTAATTTATACCAGGCAGAATGAGTTTTAATTGAACATCTTTCAAGCTGCAGTACATGGAGTAGTTTGGATTAATGTTAGCAAATGTGGACAGCTAATGCTCAGTTTCAGAGCGTGCAGTAACTTTGTGTTTTATCAATATGCCAGACTGGAGCTTACAGCGTATTTATATGAATATTTACATATTCATAATACACTGTTACTGTGCAGATTCTACAATGTCACATTGGCACTACATGGTGAGAAAATGCAAAAGCAAGTTAACATTATGGCTGTTTATAATCTCCAATATTTTTCCAATTGTCTTTATTTACAGATGGCTTCTTGGGCCAACAGTTTGCACAATAACTAATCAAACCAATTTGTTGCTGGCTCAGAATGTAATGCTTTGATTAGAAAGTTTACTTTCAGATCTATATTTCCCATATATAAGCTAAATTGTAGTGTAATTTGTAATTGCTTGTTTCTCCACTCAGTTCAAGTTGGCAGAATTATGGATGAATACTCTAGAGAGAAAAGAAAAAATACTTAGGTTCAGTACTTGGAGTTTTGGAGTTATTCACTCCCACAGAAGTACTGAAACCACAAATATATGAATGGCAAGATGCTTATTCCACAGATGTAGCCTATAACTAAGCCAACCATACTCATTCCAGTTCACTTATAAAAGCAGCAGCCTCTCTGTATTGTCATTGGGTCCCCATTTTTTGTTCAAGGAAATTGGCTCTTTCAAGATCCATGTTGTACTTAAACATTTTCCTCACTAAGGAGGGAATGTTGTGATTTATTTAAATAATGTGTAAGTTCCATCCTTTGATTTGTTTTCAGTCAGCACATATTGAAATTTGCTGCTGTTCTTACACTTATTTAAAAGCGCAGAGAAGAAACACACATATACAAATGTGCATGTTTATTTATGGTTTTATATCTCTATCTATCTCTATAGCTATATCATCTATATCTAATCTACCCATATCTATATCTATATCTATATCTAATCTATATCTATCTATATCTATCTATATCTAATTTATATGTGTATCCATTTCATAGTGTTTCAAGAAAAGGCACAAGATCAGTGTAATATCCTAACCTTCAAATAAATATGTTAATTTGAGTTGCAATAGGCAAGACTACTTGATCTTGAGAAGCGCAGTGCATGGGAAAGCAATATATGCTCATGCTCTCTTAGTTGAAGTACAATATATTCTGTTGAGTGGAAGCAATGGCCCTGGACTGTGATTTGTCTCCCTTTCAGTCTGCCAGAGAGTTTCCTGATTTCTTCTTTGTGTAAAGCATGAGGCAAGAATATTTCCAATAGATACCTTCTTACTGATGAATGAAATGCAAAAGAAGGCACAAATGTGATTAGTGCTCATAAATCTGCATTTGAGTGGACAAACATAATTCTCAGGTTCTCCCAGCAATCACATAATTTTTACAGTATTAAAACCTACAATTATATATTCTTGCTTTACTGTGTGATTTAAAGTGAAAATTTCTTGGAAGAATGAATATCTTTAAAATATGTTTAAACCTATTATTTGCAGAAGAGCCAAATGCCTTTCTTTTAGTCCATGACTCCTGCTTTTATTTCTTTCAAGTGCAGAATATTAAGAGCAGAAAATGTTGCTGTTAATCCTCTCCTGATTTCAAAATTTATGTGACAATGAATGCAATTAATCCATTTTCTCATCACTTTTCCTGAGAAAATATGCACAGGCATGAACCAGAAACAGCCTTGACTTGATAAAATATTATTTCAAACACAGTTTATAAAACTTTAAGATAATGATTCAGAATATTTAAAAAATCTATTAAGTGGCTTGAATTTTTCGTGCCTCTGTAGCTTTTCTCTTAATATAGCATTAGAGTAGCTCTGTCAGATTAAAAAAGGGAAATGTACATGTCTGATTAATTCATGTTTATTTTGATCACAATCATGGTACCTCAGACCAGTACAGTATAACACAAAGTGACAGAAATGCTACTTAATCTTAAACTACACAATTTACTTACAGTCAGAAGTATGCACTCTTGGAATGAAAATCAAATTAACTAAAAGTTCATCATCCCCTTCCCTTCATCGCTTCTCTCTTCTTTTTTCAAAGGTAAATACAAATGTGGTGGTGTTATTTGGAAAAGTCTTAACGGAGAACCAAGTCACCCTGAAGAAAAGAGGCTGGACAGAAGAAGAACAAGGGAAAATATAGGACATTACATTGCCATTTATCAAAAACCACTTTGTATGCTGCAGAAGGCTTCCTAAAGATGATTATATTAAGAGTGGCTAAGCCTTGCTTTTGCTTTATACCTCCAGTCATTTTTAAAATGTAGAGTTTGATAGCAATGACCATCTGTGGCATTCAAAGCCCATTAATTTTATTGCAGGTATAGGTACATACCAATGACTTACAGAAGGTGACTGTAGCCCAAGTTAGGAAGACTGTCTTTTCAATTTTTTTCAGATGTCTAAAGATCTGCCCTGATTAATTCCATCTTGCTGAAGCAAGTAAGTTTACAATAGTCAGGTAACTGAATGTATCATTATGGAAATAAATAGCAGTACCTGCATGCTGAGATATCCCAAGTCATGACCTGGATATGGTTCTTGTCTGAATAAGAAGTGATGGCTCCTGGAGCAGTGAGACTCATCTTTTGGAGAGCTCAGGCATGTGTCTAGAGTTAAGTAAACTTATCTTGATCTAATACTGTCTCGTGCTTAGGCAATTAAACACTGCCAAACATACCTCAGGACTAATTTCAATTATCCAGAAAGAAAAAAGCTGGCATGCACATGTCAGGATGGTCCTGTTCTTCCAGAGTGGTGTGTAGTCACTTGCAATTTTTTTCTTTCTGTTTCTGTGTGTCACTAAGTCAGAGGTGTAAGAACTGTATGCAGGTATGCATATTCTTTCCTGTCCTCCATTTGCAGCAGCCAATAATGTTGACACTAAAATAGGCTGCAGAGAATTGCTTTGTTTGGTGCTAAGATCAGAAATTAGCAGATACATTCTCACCAAAAAGAAAAGTTTATGCAGCGACTATTCCATGGTATATGAAGTAATGTGTACACTATACTGCTATTCTGGAAGTTATTTCTCAATGGAAACATTCATTATTATCCAAGGCAAGCATTTCTCCCTGTGAGCCACAGCCTGGACCCGTAACTAAAACAAGCAAAGTATCTGCTCTCTCAATTGTGTCGTGTCATAGATTAAAATACACAATATGTGTCACACAGATAAATTTATTGGTTTAGCAACAATCTGTTCTTAATTCTACTCTATAGCACTTGCAAAAAGTACAATAGTGTCTAGGTAATCTTTCGTGAAATACTGGGTTCCAGATCTGAAGCAATTTCTTTTTACTAATGAGAGCTAAAAAGCTGCATTTCTGTGTACTGCCTTGAAAATTTAGGGGCAGATGTCATGCAGCAGGGAGCAAACACTGGCCTAAGGAGATTTTTCCATGCTGTGGTGTCGGTGACATATTTAAATATCTGGAACTAGCACAGTCCTTTACTTCTGACATCAATTTGACAAATTTGACTGTCTCACCTTTGCACATCTGCACCTTATCCTAGTAAGTTTTTCACACCCAGATACTGCTTAAAAGTGTTATTTTCCCTCCCTGATAATATTTACAATGGGAAAATAATATAAATAAAATAAATAAATAAAATAATTAATATAAAATAAAATAAATATTTTCTCACAGGCTTTTGATGGCATTGTTTGTCAGGAATCATGCAGGCAAACTTCTTCACTGTTTTTCATTCTTAAATATGAATTATTGTAGACTATTGTCTATTTATTCCAGGAACTATGATTTCTGTGGGTAACCTAGATATTACTTAGATTTCATTAACATTCCTTGTGACTTCTTTTAGCAATGAATATCAAGTCACTGCTTAAGGATTAATGATCAGCTAGAAGGTACCAAAGTACAATGCATAGTTGAAAATTATTAGCTCCAGGTTCTTTTGCAAAACAAAGCAATTCCTTTTCCTCCCAAAAAATATTCAAAGCCTCAAAAATACAACAGAATCTTGAGAGACAAAGCCAGTATGCTTAAAATATTATTTGATATACAACTCTTAAATTTGAAAAATTATAAATAACTCATGAACCTAATACAAGTTTGATTATCATTCTATCCATCTTAAAAAGGTATATCTAATATTAGTTATTAATTTCTTTGCAATAAGTTTACATTAAATATTCACTTCATGCATAAACACCACCTGGAAAATAGTGGGTAGAAATGAAGTAAAAACCAGCTGCTATAAAAGAAACACAAAGGATGAAACATAAATTTTGTTTACAATTCGTATTTCCCTTTTTTTTTCTTTGCAGCATATGCATGGGAACATCAGAACACTGAAAACTCACTGTGATAACACTTCAATGGGAAAAACCCAAGTCAGTTGAAAGGTAAGTATTCTGCTACTCTTACATGACAAAGTCAAACCAATTTATTTCTAAAAAGCATCTTTCAAGTAAAGTACCTCAAAACTATCCATGCTGGAACATAAAATAATGAGATGGCATACATATGAACATCTTAGTGGAGTTTATAAAGACAACGGGCCAAAATAAGTGAAACTGTACCAACTTGCTCACAGCATGTACACGAATTTCCCAATAACCTGGAAGGTAAGTTCAGATTTACACTGCAAATATTTTCCCTATAGCCCTGACTGAATAAAAATAAGAGTTACAATAAATTTAAATTTAACTGATTCTTTTTTCTTGTTTTGTTTTTTTGGTTTTTTTTTTCCTTTATATGTATACCCTACTATTATCACTTATCCTTTTCATCTGTTTTGGTTATAATGCATGGCCACAGTCATTTGACTATATCTAAGTGATAAAATGGAAAAAACAAATTATATGATGAACCTGCTAATAACATTTTACCATACCTAATAAATAATACGAATTATTAGAATTGGTATATTTACCAACTACTTACTATTTCTGTAAACAGCTCGGAAAAGAAAAAGCTTTATTTCTTCAAATCTTTATTTTACAAAAAGAGGGGATTGATTACACATCAATAGAACAATCTGTGAGAAGACAGATACTTTTGCCATCTGTAAATCTGATCCAGCAGAGCATAGGAGTCATGAGACTTGATGACTAGATTCACTTTGACTAACCTTTTATGTGAAAATGTAATATCTAGTATTTTTTTACAATTTATGCTCCTTTTTAGCAGGAACACAAGGCAGATAAGCAATACTGACACCCTTATTTAGGAGGTATGACTGAGACCCAAAAAACTTTGTGCACCTTCATTGCATATTTTTCTCTTAAACTTAATTTCTAATAGTTTTTGAGTTATATAGAGAAAAAAAAATAGGTTGCAAAATATTCAAGAATTTTCCTTGAAGTTTTGAGAATTAAACATTTCTGTAAAAGTAGAAAGGAAGAAGATTCACTCTGCACTGTGTGCCATAAGAGGAACATCCTCTAAAATAGCCTTCAGATTAATGAGATGCATTTCCTCAGCTTCACTCTTATTCTTTATTTAGACATGATTTTCAGTCCCAAATGATTACATATTTCCATAACTGGCCAGTTTGTGAATATCTATAGCATAGACTACAATCACCCAGGACATTGCTCTTGTACTTTTATAAGAAAGTACTATAATTTCATGCCAAATAACACAACCAGCCACTATTACAGGTCTTCTAATGGTAATGTTTGCATTTGTCTCACATATTATTTAATTTTGATGTACTTATAAAAATTCTTACAACAAAATTGACTTTAATGTTGACCTATTTTGTGGTTGGGGTTTTGTTGAGTTTTGTTTTTTAATGAAAATGTAAACAGAATTGTAGAGGTGATGCTTGCAGATGATTAAGGGATATTTTAGGCATTTATAATGGCTCCAACAACTGGTGATATTAGGTATCAGTATTTACCATATTACTATCTAGTAACTGTTCAGAAGACGTAGAAATGTATATGTTTGCCAATACAATGAACCAGGTCATACCAGGTCATTTTATGTAGGAGATAGATCTAATAGTCTCATGGGAGAAGAGTAATACTGTAAATAAGCAGTTATCAAATCAAGTTTAACTACATACTCAGATTATTCTGTCATGGAAGGTCTGTGGGGAGGCTGATGAGATTGGACATCTATGGTTACTTGAACTGTGACTTGTTTTCTTCCTTTTGTAGTATAGACAACATTAGGTTTAATTTTTAAAATAATCAATTCTGAAAAAAAAGTCATTGTGATATATATTTGTATATATAGTGCCAAAATATGATTCATATTGTCTGTTGAGTAGGTACTGCTGGATAAGCAGCATGGGGGACACTAAGAAAATAAGAAACCCAAACAAAAACTCCTATGATCCCTCTGGTGACAAGCAAGCAGACACGTAGGCAGGACTGAAGGGTGTTAGAGAGAAAGATATTTGTCATAAGCCCTAAGTTCTAAATCAAGAGCCAGGCTGGAGGAGAGACAGTCCTTTACGGACAGAAAGGTCAGGGAGGTTGCTTTTTACATACATTTTTATGACCCATCTTGGAGGCCTGTTCCACTAAAAAAAAAAAGCTTCAGTTATGATTCTGTCTTTTATTAAAGCTTATCTTTAGAGTGTGTAAGCTTTTCATGTGACTTCTGTTATATTTGCTTTAAGCAATGTTAGACTTACCTAGAAGCTCTGGCTGACTCAAGGTTTTATCAGAGGTGCATTTAACAGTTTTTTTCCAATTCAGAAAAATATTTACCCCACTTGGACATTCTTTCCTGACTTATGTGTTATGGTTTTACAGACATGGGCTTGCCTCACCAAGTTGTGATAAACAATCATAGCTTAAATAAAAAAAATAAAGTGCAGTTGGAAGGGTTTGGAATATTATTTATGAAAAAATACAACTGATCCTCTGACATTGTGTCAAATTTTGTTGAAAAGAAGAAAATTTGAAAATCAAAATATTTGACTCCAAATGAACTTCAAAGAAAGTGTTCAAAACATATTTCCACATTTTAAAAATGAAGCAAAACTGATCTTTTGTCTGAGCTTGATCAGCTGTTTGGTGCCAAATGCTGAGTTTTTGATTTTTGGCAACTGAGCATGCAAGTCATTGTCTCAGCTGTAAGAAAGTGCTATAGCACTTTATAAGGATGCTGCTACTTGGAAATAGCTTTTGTTTAATTTTTCTGAAAGTTGGGTTTCTCTTGAAAAATCATAGGTCAGAAACAATAGATTCTGTAATGCCTGGTTATACATCAGATATTCATGATTTTTTCCAGATTGCCAGAAGCAAAGGATTTCTGAAATGAGGATTTTTACTCTCACTTTTTGTGCCCTAGTCACAAGGAAAACAGGCAAAGAGGATTGTACCAGAATCCAGATTCCATGCACACTGCTAATATTTTTTTCTTCATACAGATTTCAGAAGCAGACTATTTACTTTATTTCAGATGTGTTTTTGTCATTGGTCAGAATCCAAATATTTTAACATGGGAACATTTTTTTCAAATACGTGTAAGTTTAGTTTTTGAAAGCATTTGACTTTCCTCTAAGCTTTCTTTACTGGCAATCATTAGTTTAATATTCCACTCCAATGAAATATCTAAAAAATTTACCCTTAGGACTATAGTTTCCATTGTCTTCTTTTAAAATGTGAAACCTTTTAAAGTTTTTTTAAAGTTAAATGTTTTTTAAAGTTTTTTTGAAGTTAAATGTTTTTTAAAGTTTTCTCCATTCCCATTGGGAATGTGTCCCTCATATTTCCTTCTTGTCCAGCAAAGTCAATGTCCTCTCTAAGGCTACTACAAGAGACTCAAAATTACATAGTATAATTCAGTAAAGCTTAAGCCATGTATTGTGAGCAATTTTTTGTCCTCAATATGGTAGAGAGGATTTGACCTCCCTGCATTTCTGTAAACAAATATAAACCAGCTCATCATGAATCCCACTCATAAACTATCTTCATGTTTTCAGATTTTTGTACCATTAAGGTGTCAGTTGACAGTCATAATGGTAGTACACAGCCCTGAAACAACTTAGAAAATGAATGTGCTCTATCAATGAAACAGAAATTAATTAATTAATTATGGGTTCTGGTTTGCTACACAAGGTGTGAATAACGGCATTGATGCCAAACTCATTGGTCTGTATTTACACCATATAGCTGAAGACTACTCGCCACAGTGGAAACATGCAAAATTAAAGGGCTTGGGGACAGCTTCAATCACAGAAGAATAGTTCTAGCTACCAGATAATCATTTTAATGGGTGACTTTATATGAAAAGCAACACAAGTTTCCAACTCACTGCAAATCGAGTGGCATACTGCATAAAATAAATATGGAATGGAGATAAAAAGTATATTTAACTTTATGTGGGCATGTATGGCTCATTGAAGGCTTTCACACTTTTCATGTGATTTCTTTGAAAAAGCTATAAAATAGAGTGTACCAGGGAAAACCTTTTTATAATAAAGTATAAAAGAATTGCTGATGGATAGTAACTGACAGCCAGATACTAAAATGAAACTTTAAAACTGATTTCATAAAAATAACAAAAAAAAGAGATCTATGTCTTTACTTAGGAAAAACAGTTAGATTCCCTAGTGCTACTATAAGTCATAAATAAAATAAGTTTATTAATCTTACATAGCAAAGACATCAATGAGCAAAGCTATTATTGTACCAAGCATTTTCTCCCTAATATTTCATCAGTATCAAGGTGACTTTATCCAGGAAAATCTAGCATAATATTTTACCTGCAACTAAAAAAACGGACACAGAATCTTGAACATGTTATGCACCAAAACCAACTGCATATTATTTTTCTGACTTAAATGAACATAAAAGCACATCTTTACTTTTAAACCACCTTTTAGTGTAATACTCCCCTTGAAAATTGCTTTCAGGTTGCAGTCACAGCACTATTGGTTTTTTGACCATGATATTTTCTGTGGCTAGCATGATAGGACACCTTTACAGTCTCATAAACAGCAGGTGTAAAGAAAATTTATGTAGTGAGAAATTTGGAAAACTTTGATAGCAAACATTTTTGGTTTGTTTACTTCTAACATTAAACCAATACTTTCTAAAATCAGAATCTAATTCACTACAGCATAACCAATGCTTCTTATTCTAGGGGCTACTCTCATTATTCTAGTATCTACCCTTTTTTGTTTGTTTGTTTCTTAGTATATAAAAGATATATTTCTTAGTATATATATCTAATATATATATATATACATATCCTTGTTTGTTTCTCAGTATAAATCATACTCATTAATGCTTCCACTGCTCTTTGCATCATGACAATTCTTGTATTTTTGCTTGCACAGGCCAAAAGAGAAGCCTTTTTGGTATGTTTGAAGCAAATTTGTCATGGTATTCTTGAAAAAGTTGCACATCATTTTCAGAAACTATTCCGTGTCTGGTGCATGCAATGGAACAAACTTTGACTTTGTGATTTTAAACCTTTTACTGCATATTTTTGATGATATCCTATAATAATTTTATTTAAGATAAGATTTTTGGGATTTCAACTATTTCAGTTCACCTATTCTCTTTGTTCCCACACACTCTCCAGAGATCAATTCATATACTTTGTTGAAGAGAATAATGCTTTTACTTTGATTAAGTGCTCATATTTATATAGAGATTTTTTATTTAATGTGAAATTTTTTTGGTTGCAGAATACTTCCTTAACAGCTTAAGTTTTCCTTTCAGAAAATCTTTAGACCTTGAGACTGCATGATCTCCTCGTGAAAATGGATTCTCATTTTCTATTACAACAAATGCTTTAATCCTTGGTATTTAAAGGAAAACCTTGAATGAGTACCAGCACAGCAGTGACATATCCATGGAAATGGCTTTCTTACTGAACTGGCTGTATCTCTTGAATTAGAACTCTTTTAGTATTTGACTGATTTATTGCATAAACTCGAGTTATTTGTCAATTGTGTCTGTAATTCAGGTTTAATTTGTAACTTTAAAAATGGGTGAGCAAGAAAGAATGATGCATAAGTCACTGAAGTCTCCTAGAAAAGATTTGATGTCTGAGTATCCTGGGGCAATCAATTTTTATTTAATCTTTCTTATTTGTATTAATAAGTCCTCAATTAGACAGTTAATATTTCAATTACACTAATAAATTACAGGCTTTACATCTGGTATTTTCTTTAAACTGATAAGGAGATTTTGGGTGTATCAGAAACTACTCAAATATCTTGACATCAAATGTCTAGATGCCTTTTAATACACCTTACTGGTTTGTTAATTACATTTAGGTCATCATTTAGTGCTTTGAAGTAGAAATACCTGTTTATTTTAGCTCAGTTAAGGAGAAAACTAGCTACCTAAATGTGTAACAGAATTTCAGGATCATAGGATCACAAAATTTTTTGAGCTTGAAGGGACCATTAAGATCATCTAATCCCAGCCATGACAGGAACACCTTCTACCAGGTCAGACTGCTCAAAGCACCATCCAGCCTGGCCTTGAACACTTCCAGGGATGGGACATCGATAACTTCCCTGAACAACCAGTTACCAGTGCATCAACACCTCACAGTGAAGAATTTCTTTCTAATAACTAGTCTAAATCTACCCTCTTTCAGTTTAAAGCCATAAACCCTTTTTCTGTCACTGCATGTAATTGTAAGATGTCCCTCTTCAGATTTCCTTGCAGCCCCTCTTTAGGTACTGGAAGGCTCCTGTGTGTCTCTTTGAAGGAATTATAGAAAATCAGAAATAGAGATCCCTTTCTGCTATAGCAGACACCAAACTGAACACAGGCTTGAGTTAAAATTCTAATTAATATCCACAGATTTAGATGGCCTTGGTTTAGATTTCAGGTCAGTCTTAGTGAGCTATCTAACAACAACATAGTACTAAGAACATTGAATTTCAGTTGAACTGAAAGAATGAAAGAATAAATAGAGGGAAACAATACATTTCTAATTCATTTCTGTGCATACTTTTACCATGCTCACTTTTGTTTGAGAATTTCTCAGAATCAGGAAAATAAGTACAGCAAAAATTTGTTATGGAAATTATCTGAAAGTCTCTCATGGCAACTACCTAGTTAGGAAACATTCATTATCTGAAATTCAAATATAGATTCTTTCAAGTCCAGTGTAGCACTCATTAATTACCTGCATAAATATATATTGTTGTGTGTTTAGATCAGATTGCAAAGAGTGATGTTTATTATATAACATTTGACATTAGACTTGCTGACCTGTGCATTCATAAGAACTTCCAAGGATGTTTAATTTTTTTGTGTTATGTTCTAAATAATTTCATTTGGAGCATAAGAGTGTAGTTTCTATTCTTCCAGAAACAATGTTTAAATACATAGTGTTGCAAAATATCTAAGAGAAAAGGGAAATTCCATTAAAAATAACTATAATAATGATTCTCGCCACAATTTTTTCTCTCTTTAACACATATTAGCTTCCTAAGCTAAGTGGAAGAATCTGAAAATAGAAATGCCTAGATCTGTGCCCTGGATATTATGAAACCCAAGCAGTTCTACATGAACTTTGTGGCATCAGGGGGTGTGATCGAAACTTTTTTAGCATGCTACTTTTTTATTTAAGGCTATCTGATGTACTTAATTTTTCTGAATCAAACCAAGCTCTGGAAAGAGCATCCTAGATGCAAATAATAGCTGAGAATGTGGCTAAAGTTAAGAAGAATTAAAAGAAAGTCCATAATTAATTCTTCATTCAGGATGTTAGTCTATTTAGATAAGACATCACTTTACTCACTGCCAGGAAAACTTAAGCCAAATTTCTGCTATAATTGCAGTTTCACGGTCTAAACTATGGTTTGAGATCTGAGATCAAGATCTTAGAAATTAGAGAAATTAATTTAACATTCATGTGTCAAGGATACATATTTCCACTGTATTGGAAAAAAAACGTAGGAAGAGGCATAGCCTTTATGCCTCAGGGCACAGGCTCACCCTCAGCTGGTGATCAGGAAGTGAGTCAGTTAATGCACCATCAGCTACAGACTATTCCTGCTGTTTCCACTGAAGTGAGTAGGTCTAATTTCTGGTAGGAATACAATGCTGAACTAGAGAGATCTGTGGTCTGATTTTTTATGGCAGCCCTAGTATTTCATAAAAACCCTTTTCCATTCAGTTCTAAGATAGTTTTAAAGGGTCATTTGTTAACTCTGTCTACAAACATATAAGGACACTTGAACCAGTGCAGCTCCAATTCCATCCAGAAGCACTAAACCTTACTAGAGGCTTTTAAAATAATTAATAGTCTGAGTAAATTCATTATCATTTAAGATCTATTTTAGCTACACATATTAATATTCTGTTTTTGTTGCAAAGCTATTTAGATACTGCCATTCATTGATAATAAGTCATTTATTCCTCATTAACTGTTAGGATGGATGTAGATACTCATTATAGCAAGACAACAGACTCATTTAACTGCACACAGTACTTGATTATACACACGAACACTGACTGGAATGCAAATTTCCTTCTACATAAGTCTCATCTTGTTTGTTATTCTCACCATGGGATAAAGTATCTTATCTGCTCTGCTTTTTTTCTTTTTTAGTATCTGTATTAAATGGCAAGGAAGAACATAATAAAGATTCGTGATAATCTCAATTTGGGTAAATACTGGCACAAGAAATAAAGGTTTCCTCACATAAACTGCTGTTCGGTTTTAAAAATATTCTGTGAAATCATTATGTCCTTGCTTGACAGTTGTCCTAAAATTGGTCCAACCTTAAAACAGATGAGATCTATATTTTGAAAATGCAAGGCTTTAACCAATACTTATTACACTGGTCTTGGACACAAACTTGTGTTTTCTCCTGAAATACGAATATTCTGTGTTCTAGCTACAGAAGTCGAAGGCCAAGCTCTCTCTGTCAAATGGAAATAAATTATTTTCTCTGTCATCTTCTGCTCTACATTTAAGTGTGATGAAAGTGATGGCTTCTTTTTCTCTGTATATCTGTATTTTCTTTGTTTTTTCTTTTCAGTTTTACCTGTTTACATTTATGGAAAATCACTGTACGTGCCGAAGAACTGCAATCATCCTTCTGTTATTAGTAAATACCATGGCACATCTACGACCAGGGCATTGTACAATCCTTTTAGTCACGTAAGAAAACTACAGCTTAGGGAAAAACTGAGGCTTTGTGTGATAGGTCAGGCCTAATGCTCTATCTCATGAAAGGAGCTATGACTCAGTAACACAACTGCATTTTTTTAATGCAAACAATATAAGATAATTTTGTGTTGTTTTCCCATGGCCTTACCCAAGGCTTCCCCACTGTAAATATGCATATGCACACATTTGCAAGATACAGGCTCATTCCCAGGTAGTGTACATAGGAACTTTTCTGTACAGTCAAATAAATTTGCTCTTTTTGAAGGTAAATAGCTCTCTTCTTAATTTTGAACAGTGGTTCTGCATATTCCTTCTTGAAATACAGGGGATGGGTAACAGAACAGTGCAAAGCAGCTTAAAAACTGGAAGGAGAACAGAGTTATGTTTCAATGAAAAAAACTTCGAGTCAGTTGTGCCAGTTTTGCTGTTTGGCTGGTGGAAGGCCTGGAAGTTACCAGTTGCCTAGAGCAATAGTTATTTCCCACTCTGGACTGAGAAATTTGCATTGGCCTTTGCCACCAATTAACACTTCACATGCAGAAATTCAGAGTTTTAGTGTGAGTAAGGTCATTTTACATTTCTTTTTGCATACTGAGGTGACCCTATTGAATCTGGCATTGTGTTATATACATACACAGACAACGTGATGCCTACATGTGTTGTATTTATATGTAATGTCACACATGCATCATATGTGAATGAGTTGTTTAAGACAGATCTAGACATGGTAACTTAAACAAAAAAGTTATAAAGCAATCGTCTTTTACCTTTTTTTTCACATTTGGGATTTATCAAAGTCCGACCACCTAGATTTTAAGAACAGAAGTCCCAAATAAACATTCTGAAAAGAAAGAAGAAATCTGCAGGGTCAAAGCATAATTTTATACTGTAGAATAGCTCTACTGGAAAAAGTGTAACTAGCCTTATTGGAAAGCTTTGAATAGGAAGGAGACAAGACGTTCAGTATCTTGCAGGACTAAACTGTTCGAAGGTCTACAAAAAAAAGCCAGTGCAGAATGTGCTGTTTATAGGAAGTAATTCTGAAGCCTCCAAGTGCTCTTAATTTCCACTAGCTAAAACTAGTTTTCCTGATCATATGCTCTCAAAAAGTAATCACATTAAAGACTTTTTCCATCAATGTTTGGATTTTCTATTCTCTTGTACTTCCTTTCACATCCTTACAAGTTTTTGTTTTCTAATGGCAAAATATATTTTGAAAATTCTGCTACTGAGAAAAAGATGTCAAATTAATCCATCTGTGAATAGCTAATAGACTACAAATATTTTTGAATCAGGCATTGGAGTGCAGGGAGGAGACAACACTATAACATGTCATAGATTCCATGGCCTGAACATTTTTATACTATGTAATGCTTCCAGAATTACGCAAATGCATGTTTTATTAGGTTAATTAATTTGACAATTGAAATGTTAGAAAAAGTTATTAAAATATCTAATATTAAAACATCCTTCTAGTAAGTAAATTACTACAAATTCAATTTGCTAAGTAGACCACAAAACTGAAATTCCTGTTATTCCATGAATTTCCCCGAAAAGATAGGAAACTATGTTTCATTATCCTTGTAAGCCATACTGAAACTTTCAATAAAGCAAGTGCTATTTATACTTCTCTTTAAAGTGCACAGTTTAATTGGCAAAATGTCAAGGCTGATTCAATCAGATTGGTGGCATGATCAGTGACAACATTCTGCAACTATTCTGATTCACATTAGAAATTGAAGACATATGTTGTGGGAGAGGATGCCTTAACAATGAAAATATTGCTGGTTCAGACAGATGGTAAGTTTTTTAGTACGGAAAATGAGAGCAAGAATATGACAGCTGAATAAAAGTTAAAACCTATTAAAACTGACAAGGTCAAAGATTGCATGGGACAAGAAGGAGGTGGATTTCAAAATAACTGTTAAAAATAATACTTTATAAAAGTAAAGTTTTCTTTCCATAATGATCTTCATCACGAAAAACATTTGTATTTTTTTTCCTGGATGCATAAATGGTATAAAACAGGCACTGTTGGAGAAAAAAGTCCCTGAAATTCATTCAAGGTTTACCTCTTTTTAGCTTGCACATTAATACTGCTTTATGTTCCTGGACTCTTTATTCAGAAGTACTCATTCAAGGCCAGACTGTGTAACCTGTATTCACATGAGTGAACATGTAAGTTCTTCTGCTATAGCCAATAAATTTAATTGCTTATTTATAGATTGGCAACACCATATGGGATTCTCTGCTCCTTTCCAGTTCCAAACAATGAATTTTAATCTTTGGCCATTATTTTATTTCAACTTCCTTTTCTAAATTTTTTTTTTATTATTATTATTTTTAATTTTAGCTGGTAAGTTTTCTTATTTTATCTTCTAGTTAAGATTATATGTCTATATGTCTATACTTCATTAGGTAGACTTAAATTTGGTGCTAAGCATCAACAACATTTTTCAAATAATTCAAATAAGAAAGCTTAAAAGAAAAATTAGAGCTTGAAATGTAAAACATTAAAATTACAACCATTTAAGAAAGCCCACCTCCAAATTTCATATTCCAATAATAATTTATAAATTAAATAGCTTAGTCAGTGTTAGGAAATCTCATAAAAAAGTAAAAATACAGAAATAGAGTAAATATACTACCTTGAGATAAAATGGTGTTATTTGTGCTAAGACTAATTTCAACACATCAGTCATTTTCTTTACTTTGCATAATCATAATACTTTTTCTGCTGACAAGAAAAAGTTCTCCTCTATCAAATATTAAAGACCAATATTTTACTTACAGTCATGCAGACTTGAAATTATTAATCCTAAAATCACGTTGAATCTTGATAAAACTTTTAAAAATTAGATTAAATTTAGGAGATGCTGGTTGTCCTATATCGAGGATTCAAAATACTACTATTCCAGATTAGACAATATTTTCTTAGAACTGTAATGCTGATCCAGCCTTATAAACACGTCCCATTAGTTCACTGATGTTTATATCAGACTTTTATTTTCTCCAGTAAATACTTTCTGGGATATTTCTTTTACCAAATAACTACCAATACTTAATATTATCTTTTTTAGACGAGTGTCATTGAAAGGACAAAGAAAGTTGCATGATGTTTGTTGCAAAGAATTCTATTTTCTGCCTAGCACTAAGCACGTTTTCATTAAAGGTATCTGCTGGATGATACCTTTAAAACTGCTGCTTTACTGTGTATTGCTCAAAAGCATCTTTTAATAACACTTATAACAGAAATAAAACACCTGTACCCAGCTATGGCATACTCATAGGAATTTAGGACAAATCTATACATTATCATCTCAACTCTTATTTACAGTTTTGCATGTACAATCCTTTGGAGTACTTAAACTTGAAACAGTCAGTTGTCCTTCTGTGGTATTTTGTACAAAAAGCCATATCCCAGCCCTTTTTAATAATGTTGCCTCTTACCTTTTGAAGGAAGTGAAGAATATGCAGATGTATTATCCAGGCTTACAGGGATGCCAGTATCGGAGCAGAATAGAACTGAGAAGGTCTTGAAATCTGCTTTGCTATTCAGCACTTTTTCATAACAGAATCTCATTTCAGATGGTGTGTTAAGGACAGCTGATCTAGCATGCAGGGGTAACCTAAATAGCAAGCCACCTAAAATATTTTTTTGGTGATGATAAAAGATCAGAATGTGCATCTCTCTCAGTCAGCCTTAAATTCAACAGAATTCAGCATGAACAATATCTATATTCTACAAAAGAAAAGTTAAAACTATGTTAGGAAATCATGAGGAAATAAAGAAACTTCTAAGAAATTTCTCCTTGATTTTTTAAAGCATTTATGTCAGAGAAAATGGTAGGCATACATTTATACTACCTTCATGAAAGTTTGGGGGTTTTGTATTCTGCATTATGTAACAGCCCCATGCCAGAATCCTTCTGTAATAAAGTCTTATTACAAAAGGAATGATATCCTTTTTTCATTCTAGTCATCAAATGATTACTGCGTGCAATATAGATGGGATTTCAGAACACATTACTGAACTTTATCATGGCAAATAATGCTTTTCTGCAGGACTAACAGTATGGTGTGGACAAAGCTTTCCTTTCCTTTGTAAGATAACATCAAACCTCCATCCCTCAGGACTGCTGTTTTTTTACTGAAAGCATAATTCCTTCTGATTCAATTGTGAGTTCCAACTGTATTAAGACTGAGGGCTGGAAGTTTGCCACATCCATCTAGAATTTTAATTAGATAAAATTATGTGCTTAGACTTAAGCAAAGACTTAAACTCTTGTTCAGCCAGGATCTACATCAATACCTTGGCAGGAGCTCAAAAGATGCAGCTAAAAGAAATTAACGAAAGAAGAGCCTTTTTAAGGTAATGACTTCACCTATGACTTCATTGAGTGTACAGTCAAGCCCAATAACTGACAAAGAAGTTTAATTTAAATGTAGAATCAAATTTATATGACTTCTTAGACAGCAATGTGAGATGAAGCTTTGTTCTACCTGCATGCAAAAGATTCCTAGGCACTTCATGATATTAGAGTAACTAATTCCTCTTCAAAATCTAAAAATATCCAGGGGCTTACATATTTTTGAACTGTAAATAGATCAAAACAGAAAATCTGTCACATTTGAACTGTAACTTGTAAAATTGTTTGATACCTGGAAACAAGTAAAACATTAATAAAAAAAATAATTTCTCCCCCAAAGGCTTGACAGATTACTTTCCTAATATCCAAATCAGGGTGATTTATTTTTCATTATTTTAAAATTGTTTTAGATTTTCTATTTCTTTATCAGAATAAAATTAAATATTACGTATATGCTGGCTTAAAAAAATAGACTTGCTTCCTTAGGAAAGCAAAATAAAGTTCATGAAGAAAGCAGTCACTTACTGGAATGAAACATTACAGTGAATATTTAAACTGCAAGGGAAAGAATTCACACCCCAAAACAGGTATCTATAAAATGGAAAAAAACTCCTGCAACTCTTTCTCTGGTCTACTTTTTTTTTTTTTTTAATCTCCATTTTTAATAATAGTAGGGGTTTGTATTTTCCTTATATAAATTTAAGGCCAAATCTTATCTACATTGCTTTGTTGCCCATCCAGAACTTCTCAGTGTCTTCCTCAGTGCATTTCTAGATCCTCTAAGACCTTGATTCAGTAACTTAAAACATTCCATTTTTGCAAGTTTTCTTTACATTAAGGTAGCCACAACACATCACAACTAGTGTTCATATTTTAGCATGAACTTGCATTGGTGTTCTTCGTGCAATCTAATATTTTACTTGCAAATTCAAGTTTTGTACTTTGAGAAAAGTTACATTTCTTTTTCAAATGAAGCTTAGCTCACCCTGCATTCTAAATAGTCATAGAATCTTTGAGATTAAATAGAAGTGCTGTAGCTAGTAGAAGAAATTAGCAGTTAACCCAAACAGAAAAAGCAGAGATTAGAACATAAATTATTTTATGAATTTTAGACTGGAGAAAAAAATTTGATGCAAAAAGAGATTCTCATAATATGATTGCTGCTTAAAGGAAAATCAAGTGGTCTGGATAAATTAAGATCTACCATTTACAACATTTAGTTTTGAAACAATGTTGTTATCTGGGGACGCTAGTAGACTTAAAGTTATCAATTTTACCTGTTAATTACAAATGACTGGAAAAAGAGAAGGCATGTCTGATTTCCCTAAAAAGTGTTCTTTGATCTACAGTTGGGCTCTTAGCAGCCAAGGAAGTGAACGAAAAATTGTGTAGAAACTATGTCCAGAAAAAGTAATTAGTTCCTTCACATTAAAAAGTCCCATTTTACTTTCATAGATTAGGAGCGGATCAGGAGCATTTTCACAATTCACAGAAAACCCGAAACAGGAATATGTCATAAACACAGTGGTGTGCCTCAGATTCTAACCCTACTCAGGAAATTTTTCAGTCACCTGAAGACATTGACCCTGTAAAAAGTTCAATTCACAGTGGATGAGATGTGAGGAATGTCTTGAGCAGCATCATGCCTCTATTAATTTCCAGGGTTCTGCAGTCACTCATTAACACTAAACAGGTAGTCTGTACTTGTAAAATCTCTTCTGGGATGTTTCTTCTTTGCTGTGGCTTCAAGCAAGGTACCAGCTCATATGATCTGGGAAGGAATGAATACCCAAATAAAACACTTAAACTTTTTTTTGAGAAAAAAAGAGACTAACTAAATACTATCCACAAGTTTGCAGTCTCTGCATTTCAAAAATAACATAAACTAAGCATGTATTAGATAAATTAATAGAGAAGATATTTACTTGTAATGTGAAAATCAATTTTTGTGCGTCATTGTGCAGAGGCCCCGCCCTGGGGCCTGCCAGAGGGACAGCAACCTCTGTGTTCTCGAGGGAGAGACACTGAAGTTGTCAAAGCTGCACTCAGGGCATGGTGACAAAGGCTTCCCTCCCACAGCCCTTTGCTGTTTTATGTTAATGTACCCAGTTCTGTACTCCCCATTGGCCCAGACTGTCCTTTCTCCCCTTATGAGGTCCCTCCCTAGAATGTTCTCCCTTCTCCCGATCCCCATTGGTCCCAGTTTGGTGCAGTGTTCCACCCCTGTTACTTTATTGGTTTCCCCAGTCCCTTACCCCACCTCTGCATCACTTTCCCGTGTTCCTATTGGACCCTGATACCCTGCTCTGCCCCTCTTTCCCCATATTTAAACCCAATCCCTTTCATAATGTGTGTCTTTTGTCCCTAGACCCCTTTGATGTGTGGCTGTCAATAAACCCCATCGGGACTCCATACAAAAGACCCTTCCTGCCTTTAATTCACCAGGTTTGTCCTGTCATTAGCAGCAAGCCTGGGCATGTGTGTGTGCTTGTGTGCTGGTCTGCCTGCCTGGATTGCTGCCTGATGGAGACGCTTCAGGAAGGTAGTGCCAGCTCATCATCACCACGTGCCACTACATCATTGCACTCTCACAGACGTGGCAAATTCAAAATAAGTAACTGTCATGCCTCTGTGTCCCCTGGTTCTTCTGAAATGGAGAAGAGAGTATTCAAACCTCTCAGAAACTTTTGTTTTAAGCATTTCCCATTTGTATTTCTGAGTCAAAGGAGAGCTGTGTATCAAACACCATGGGTGTGGAGATTTTAAACTACCAGGTCTTTAACTCCTCATTCCATCACTCCTCTGTATGTTCTTTCACAAAAGGCTTCTGTTCTTTATGCATCACTCAGTAAAATGGTTTGATAACCAATCAACTCTTAGAAATTTTGTTTAAAGCAAGAGACTATTTTTTGTTAGATTTTGCAGTGTGACCACTCTTATTTTCCAGAACATATGGCAGTGATCCTAGAAAGATTTTTAATTTATTCCTTTTTTAATCCTCATCCATTAGGAAAAAGGATATTTGCTCTTAAATCATAGGCAAAATTAAACAATGCAGTTAATCACCAAAAAGAAATTAAAATAAATTTAACAAAAGAGTATTTAGATGACAAGTTGAAGATTGACATATATCTCTCAATTACAATTGACAACGTTTTATTATCTAAATGAAAAAAAGCCACTGATACATACTTGTCTATACCTCTAATTAATTTGGGAATATGTAAGTAGAAGAGATGTGAGACATCATTTAAGAAGATTTATATTCTATAATGTATATTAATATGGCAAAGGGAATTATTTTTAAAAAATACTGATTTAGAAAAGAAACTGGGGGCTTCTTTGCATTGCCTATCTTATTCTAGTTGGACTCTTTCTATGCAAATAGACTCCATGTTTACATCAGCTAAGCACCTAAAACTTAGACTACATAAACTTGTTGAACACTTATACAGCATAAGCAGCATAATTTATTTGGCAGCATGCTAATTATTTTGTATTTTACCCATTTAGAAGTGGAGTTGAAATGTATTTTATTTTTAATAAGCCTTATCTTACCAAGCTATAGCCTTGCCTTCACAGTTTTATATGCCAAGCAAGATTACAGAGTAAAAAAAGATAAATTAACTGTCCTACACAATGAAGTGGGTTCTCTGCTTCTCTTGGCTCTGGTATGTGGTTATTTGATGGTGATTTTCAACTTCACTACTTAAATTTTAAAAAAATCTTAAATAAGAATAGGTTTTAATGCTGTTCATCACTTATATGAAAGTTATAGTAATATTGTTGGCATTCAGAAGTCTGTAAATATTTTTTACAGTCTACTAAACTGTTTTGATGTGGTATCTATCAAACGAAGGAAAAGACAAAGAAAAAATAAGATGCACTCCTATGAATTAAAAGATAATAAAGCCAGTACAGTAACACTGATTCATAATGTTTGTATACTTCCACACTCAACTATGGCTAGAATTTCGTTGTATTGCCAAAATTTTTATTCCTTTGGTCTTTGACATTCCCTCCTTTACCACAGAGAATTAGAGGTGAGGTAAACACTAAATCATTGGTTTATTTGAAATAGTGCACAAGTAAATTCTATTTGCTGGTATTCACAGCCTTCTTCATCCTTACATCAGTTTCTGACTGAGCAGGAGCCAATCATATGAGTCAAATGTTTAGCCCATGACAAAGAAAGTACTTTATAATCAACACATTATTAGAGGCTGCAGATTTAGCACAACTTTTGGAGGGGCTGGACATTTTCAGAGGCCTACTTTTGTTACTTTACCACTACAAATTTTGATTTGGATGTATTATTTGAACACATTAACTACTGAAAATACATATTTATATACCTATATATCAGGTAAGTAGTATACATTTATTTTTTCTTTTCTTTCCGACAGTAATGATCTAAAGTTGTTTTTTTTTTCCTGGTTTTATATATTATATTTCTGGCAAGAGAGAAAACTAAAATGTACATAAGCATTTTTGGAATTGTATAGTGACAGCAAAGATTGTTGTAATATCATAATTCATCAACTATTTGAGATCTTGACTGCTGCTATTTTCGTATGCGTATCTCTGCAAAACTCTTGTAAAACAGTGGTATTATGTGGTCAACTTATGGTAATTTATGGTAACTTAACAAAGCAAGTTTTAAGTTTTCTAATAAACTATAACATATGAATGTATGTCAGTAAGATAATACATACTATTTTTTTTTTATAATTTTCTTTTAGCCTTACTCACTGTGACACCAAACCCAAGAATAAATCTGCAGCAATTTCCTTAGGTTCAGTGTTTTGCAATGGAGAAATTCTCAATGAGAGTCAAGCACAAAAATCTGTAATCAAAAATGTATGGCAATTTTTAAGAAGTTATTGAAAGGCACATTTTATATTACAGTTGCATAACAGGAAAATAGTTAATAAAAATACATTTTGAAAATAAATTTAATATATTTTAGACTGACAACTTAGCAATATGAATCAATCAAGTTGAATGACAACATAAATGCTATGCCAAGAATTCTATAATTAAGGTGATTTTTCATAGTAGTCTTGGAATTAAAGTGGAATCTGACAGTTTGTCTCAGGAGGAAATGGTAATGGATATACATCTGACCAAACTTTAATTGTGTATGGGTGCTACTCTATTTTCCTAATGACTAATAGGTTTATTCTTTGACCAAAATAAAGGAACACTTAAACAACCAGCACAAGTAGGTTGAGTAAAGTGAATAAATCAAAATTCAGTCCAGATGTTTTTCCCTGTAATAGCTCAGACTGAAAGTGTAGCATATTCCCACAAACTACATTATCAATACTCATACAAAGAGATCTTGCAGAAAAATCAGCAACTCTAAATTTAAAGAAGAAAATAAACCCATAAAATCTTAGAAAATGAAGGGATTTAAGTTACTATCTAAATTACAACGTCAGCTCAGTCAGTTGCAATAATGCTTACTGCTTATATATAGACATTTGAAAATTACTGTTATAGAATTGTCTTGAATGCGAGACAATAAAAGTTGCCACAAGAATTAAATCTTTCAGATGCGGTAAATATTTTCTTTCCTTATATTTAGTTGAACTGTATTGCAATATACTTTCTTGACTGACAGCTAAGTTGATTCTTATTCTTATTTGTATTTCCAAAGTACTCTTTAGAAGTCTGTTAGAGGCCAGGAGCTCTTTGCCAAATGTGAGTCAAGAAGACAATCCCCATCCAAAGAATTTTCAAACTAAGTAGAAGACGAGACAACAGATGGTCTCAGACAGATGGTTGCAGGCTATGAGTGGTAAAATAAAGCCCAGAGATGACACTAGGCAGTGGTTTTAAAACTCTGTAAGTTTAACGATTGTCAGATGATTTGAAGATAGTATGAGAAAACACAGTTTTAATTGGGGTTCTGTGGAATTGCAGTGAAGATCTGAACATACCTATAGAGGCTTTTTCATTGGGTGAAATTAACATTTTTAATGTATATGTCTATAGGTTTAGATATATACGTATATATACTCATGTATACATAGATAACTGTCTGAAGTCTTACAAATGATGATAACTTAAATTGTATTTGGGCATTAGATTCACCCCACTAAGGTGAGATAAAATGTTAGATGGAAGGTAATTTAGACAAGAACCTGAAAACTGTAATTCAGGAAACAGCTGATTAACCAGTGCTGAGATAGCTTTGTGTTATCTTACAGTGCTGGGTTTGCATGGAAAGCTTTTGGCACTGGGGAGAGCTATAGGGTTGAATGTCTGAGAAGCTGCGAGAAGCTTCCCCCGTATCTACCCAACGACAACTGGCTCCAGGACAGACTCACCGCGGGCCCAGGATGAGCCAATCAGAAAAGGTAGTAGAACCTCTGTGATAACATGTTTAAGAAGAAAAAACCGAATTTTTATGCAGATGTAATTATGTTCCACTTGCAGAGGGAAGTGAGAGAGTGGCTTTGGTGGGCACCTGTCATCACTCCAGGGTCAGCCCTGGACTAGACTAGACTACTCCTAAGTCTACTTAGACTAACCTAAGACTGCCTTTCATTCTGAAGATGTATTCCCTCAGGTAAGCTGATATTTTAACCCAAATAATATTTGTGTGAATAACTTAACAAAGTGTGTTTTTTTGAACAGTATCCCAGATGAATCAACTCTGTGATGGATCTTACACTCTTATGAATGAACTCAGGTTATTGACAAAACTTAAGCTCCACATAGCTTTGAGAGAAGTTTCAGGGTTTTGCAGCTATGAGGAACAAGCAAACAAAGAAAATTCCTGCATCCATTAAGGCAGTAACTTTGAGCTCTGGTGGAATACAGGCTCACAGGTGGAAATTGTCTTACAGTGTGCCTTGACATGACCTTCTATTCACAGTGACAGGGATTCATGGGGATAATATTTCTCTGATTCCCACACCAATTGACAAGTGTAATTAATAATCCACTGGTGCTGAAGAGAAAATAACTATTGATTCATACACTAATAACCAAGAAGCTCACATTATGTCAAAAAGCTTAGTTTTACCATGTTGTTATTTAAAAGAAGAAAATGCATGTTGATCACACTTTCTTTTTTTAACAAACTTCTACCATAGGCTTGAGTCACTTCATTTGGAGTCAGTATCAAGAACCAAAGCCCAACAAACTTTAGAAATTTTATGGCAATATTAGTGGCAAATGGTTCTGGGGATGGTCAGTCTACAGGGAAAGCCAAGTGGGATAGTGTAGTAAGTTGACCGTGGCTGAAAGTCAGGAGCCCATCAAGATGTTGTTTCACCCCCTCCTCAACAGGACAAAGAGGGGAGAAAATAAGATGGAAAAGAATAGGTCAGTCAAAATTAATAATAAAGCAAAAGCAAAGGCTTTTTTTGGCAATTCAGAGGAATGGTTTAAGAAGTCTGCATTAAATACTTAGCTGCTTTTTTTTTTCTTTTTTTTTTTAACCTCCTTTTTGTATAGTTTCATTATGAGGAAAAGGGCAAAGGAAAGAAAGTCCATGTAAAATTTGTAGCAACTCAGGTCCTCACCTTGTTCACTATATAAGGGTGAATATCAAAACACAAGCAAAATATAGTACATGTTTATGAGGTTAAAAATAATATCTATGTAAAACTGAAATAATTTTTAAAATGTCAAATTTTTTTTTCCGTATTGTTAAATACATCACATCTTAAATCAAGATTAAAAGAAAAGTCTTCCATGATCTTCCTAAATTCCAAATATTACAATAAATGTTAGACAAAAATATTTGTTAAATAATCCTTTTTATATGGTTAAATCCTTTCTATATGTATGTCTCTGTCTATATTAGACTATGTGTTTGATTAAGCTGAAAATAGCAAAACTTGATAAAAAGAATAAAAGTACTATAGAAGGATATAAATTCCCTTGTTAAATAATTAATGCTAAAAGTAGTCTTTTATGTGTATACTTTCAGTGCTTAGTGATTGGATGTTACATTCTGGATCAAGTAAGTAATATTTATAGTATCTTTGAAAAGATAAAAAAAATAATAATAGTTCATTTTTCCTTAGGTATTAGTTGTATAATATCAATAACTTAGGGGAATTCTTACATCTATTTTTCTCTCTATGTTTATATATAGACATGGAATTATCAGTATGGTTCATGACAACTTTTGAAGAAGCATTTTTCAATGTCAAAAACATTTCTTAGAAAGCAGACCATGTAAGAAGACTAGTGTTGGCTTGAGTGGGAGGAATGTGCAAATGTGTGCGAGTATTTTAGGATTTCTCCCTAGATTTTTTCAATATCTAATATTTCAAAGGCTTTAGATGAACTGATTTTTTAATAGCCTGACCAGCTCTTAAAATAAGGTCACTAAAGCAAATGTTTCATTTTTCAGGGTCTGAGTTTCAGTCTTTGGAATCAGGAGGATTTGTTTCTATTTGTGTTTGGTCTGTAAAACTATATTCTCAGTGACAAGGATATCGCAAAGGTAATATTTTCCTCTCATGTAAAGGAACAGTATCTATACAAGTTTTAATATGTTTTGAGACAGACTATAGGAGAACAAATTGATTTTCTGGTGTGTTTGTTATTCTCAAGACTCCTGAAATGATGCAAAGTGAGGAAAGATAATAATTGTGTTTATTAAATCAGGTTTTGGTACATTAGATTTTCTCAGATAATTAGTGCAGTTTTAAAAATAAAATGAGGGGAATAGTTTCCACAAAGCATCCAAAGGGTATACTATCTACCAACTTTAAACAGCTCTAGAGAGCATTCTGTGGAGTCATTATTTTTTTAATATCATTTGATGTCTGATTTTGTGTTCACTTATTTTATGCTGATTTAGGTTATTTTTCTCATAAAGTATGTTTTGGTCAATTTAACTATTAACTGACTTGCAAATACATGGTAAAATAGTTAATGGTTAGGTTTTTTTCATTGATGGTTTTTGAAAAAGTACTGTTACTGCTCACTCTTTTTCTTCCTGTCAGGGAGAATGGTATCTTTGAAATTTATTCACTTTAATCCATTTGTGCTAGGCTTTGAAACTATGATACTTCTTGTCCATCATAAAATATCCTTTGTATTGTGTCTAGCTGAGATAGAGCTCATTTTCCCATAACAGCCCTGCACTGCTGTTAGGTGAGGGGTTGAAGAGAGGGCTTCCATCCTCCTCTCTGTAAATCACATATTTAAGAATTATAATTAAAATCCACATTCATCACACAACCTTCACTCGCATCAACAAAATCAACCAACCAAAACAACAGAAAAATCCCTCCACAAAAACAAAGGAACATCATCACAACACCAAATGGAAGTGTATAATTTAAACAAAATCTACCTGTTGTCCCTTCACTACAAATACAACAAAGATTACTTATAATTATTCCACTCTAACATTGTTCAGTGTTTCTCTTGCCCGCTACCTCCCGTGATAACTATCCTTATCTCAAAATTCTCGTGATTTCCCAGACTGGCACCAAAAAACTGTGGTAGGTTGACCTGGCTGGATGCCAGGCACTCACCAAAGCCCTTCTCTCACTGCCCTCCTCAGCTGGACAGGGGAGAGAAAATGTAACAAAAGGCTCATGAGTAGAAATAATGACCAGGAGAGATAACTCATGCAGTACCATCACAGGCAAAACGACATGAATTAGAGATATTAATCAAATTTATTACTAATAAAATCAGAGCAGGATAATGAGAAGTAAAATCTTAAAAACACCATCCCCCCCACCTCTTCACCTTCCCAGCTAGATCTCTCCCCACAGTGGAACAGGGAGACAGGGAATGGGACTTTTGGTCAAATTCATCACGCATCGTTTCCACTGCTGCTCATGGACAGGAGTCCTCCCGTTCCAGTGTGGGACCCCTCTCATAGGAGACAATTCTCCATGAACTTCTCCAGTGTGAGTCCATCCCACAGGCAACAGTTCTCCACAGACTGCTGCGATGTGGGTCATTCTTCCACAAGGTGCTGTCTTCAAGGACAGGCTGCTCCAATGTGGCTCCTCCAGACGATCACAAGTCCTTCCAGGAAACCTTCTCCAGTGTGGGCTCCCTCTCTCCACAGATCTGCAGGTCTCTGCCAGGACTCTGCTCCAGCAGGTGCCTCCCATGGGTTTCAGCCTCCTCTCAGGCATCCACCTCTCCAGTGTGGATCTTCTTCATGGACTGCAGGTGCATTTCTGCATCCCCCTGGACCTCCAAGGGCTGCAGGGGCACAGCTGCCTCACCATGGACTGCACCACAGGCTGCTGGGGAACCTCAGCTCTGACACCTGGAGCACCTCCTGCACCTCCTTCTGCACTGACCTTGGGGTGTGCAGGGCTGTTCCTCCCACATATTCTCACCCCCTTTTTCTCTGAGGACAATTACATCTGCACAATATTGTTTTCTCCCTTCTTAAATATGTTATCACAGAGGCATTACCACCATTTCTGATTGTCTTTTCTTGGCCAGATTCATACTGGAGCTGTTTGCATTGGCTGGGCTGGACATGGGGGAAGCTTCTGGCAGCTTCTGAGAAAAGTGATCTCTGTAGTCCTCCCCGCTACCAAAACCTGCCCAGGCAAACCCAGCATCCCCTCTTTCACTTTTTTTTTCCCACATGAGCACTCCTCTGAACCTGTATTCTGTCCTTACACAGTACACTATCATCATCTTAGCAACAAATGTGTACATTTGCAATATAAATAGGAAATTAATTGAAGCAGTAAAGGAAAATGAATTACAGTGTTCCCAACAATTTTAGTTTATCAAATCCCAGTGAAGATTAGAGAAGTCCACGTTCTTCCCACATACAAAGAAAAAAAACAAACCAAAAAACAAACAAAAAAAATAAACCAAAAAACCCCACCAAAATCCCCATACTTCTTTATAAACCTGAGAATAACTGCAATTACCTTTCAGTATTCCTGTCCTGTAAACAGAACAAACACAGGACAATGTCATATAATCAGCAATGAGAAAATGTCTGACACCTACACAGCTCCTCATAAATATTATTACAGCCCACTACAGATACTATGTTCTACTTTTTTTTGCTCTCAGGAAAAAAAATTAGCTAGAAAGCTCATTAACTATATTGATAATACATGATTGGATAAAATTGTAATAAAAAGAAATACAGTAGACCTAAAAGAAAAGTATTTTAAACAATCAATTCAAACCCTACATGCAGATTGAACCTCCTATAAATGCAAGGAATAATGCTTTTCTGAATTTAAAAAGATTAGATTTTTTTCAGTTTTTTTTTAATCAGGATGTAGTTGTTTTATTCTATATTATTCTGGGGAAGTACAAGAGAATATATTTTAATAATTTTTGAATATGTGGGTTCAGAAATGCTAAAGAAGATTGGTGTTCATTGAGCAGTAATTTGGGAAGAAATCTAAAGAAAGGGTTGAGAACAGACAATCTAGTTGATGATTGTTGGTTCTTCTTGCAGAATTAAGCAGTCTTATCTCACAGTTCCTTCAGTGGGTGCTAAGGATATTTTGCATTTTTTTTTAGTGCCCAGTTCATTGACTCAAAAGCAGGAAAATATTATTCTTCTGTCTTTTTTCCAACCCAAATATTAAAAATCAAACTCAATCAGTTTTGTATTCTCATTAAAATACATTTTCACTAGTGCACAAATTTTTGGCAGATAAGAAAGTATATAATACCAAATCCATTTCAAATATTCAAGCATTTTTAAAGATGTATTAAAGGAAGATGGAGTACAGCTTTTTGAACCACAATGATATTGTATCAGTCATGGAAACAAATGGAAAAAAATTAATGCTGGTAGACTTTCAAGCTTCACAGAACAAACTCTCAAGATAACACAGTATAATCAATAATGAAAAAGTCTAAATTGCAATTCAGTCTTCTTGTATAAAAATGGAACTTTTCCTAGTTGCATTCTTCAATCTAATTGAAGTATTATTGAAGAATTCTTTTCCAAAGGGAACTGTTATCCCTATGAAATGAAAACATTTATGAGGAACAGCTTGATGACTGAATAGTTTCTCCCTTTGTAATGCTAATTATTCTTATAAGGAAGACACAAATAGAAAATGGGTTGTATCCAGTTTCAGGCACAAAACACATAAAATAGGACTTTCAGATGAACAAATATTTTCATCAAATATGCTAAGACTGCATATTTTCACTAGAGATCATTACCTATATGAAGTCAGACACACAACGGTGCTAGAAGATGTTAAAATGTACACATTTTGGAACATAATTTTGCCTATACAGATTTGTGAATTTCAACCACATGACTATGCAAGTCAGGTGTAGTTGTGATATATTTTCACTAAATGTATCAAAGTTTGTAAACAACTTGAAATAAGGGACTTTTAGATGTAATTTTTAATGGAAAAATCAAACCCAAACCTTAATCAAACCCAAACCTCCTGTGCTTGTGTGTATTTCCCTCTGAATAGTTCTTACTGTGGTTGCATCTTATCATTGCACAGGGAACTTCCTTCAGCACATACTTAGTTATACGAGGATTTAAGCATTATTTTAGCCAGGAGTCTGAAGTCTGGCACATACTTAAATGCTTTAATTGCAAGACTATTTTTTATTTACAATAATACTGCTGACATAAGTCCAAAAATGGGGAAGCAGGTTGAAATTAATTTTATCTTCTTGTACATTTTTTTAAAAAACTGTACAGTCTTCACAGCTTTTAAAAAATCAATAACGGTAGTGTAAGAAGTATTGTAACTCTATCTAGGTCTAAAATCTTCCCATGCTATCTGATTGTGGAGATTAATATTAATCATAGAACGGATTTGGTTGGAAGGGACCATAAATTTCATTTAGTTCCAACCCCTCTGCCATGGGCAGGGATACCTTTCACTAGACCAGATTGCTGAGAGCCCCATCCAACCTGGCCTTATGTCACCACTGACAAAGTAAGAGAACATCTGTCTATTCCATCTATTTCAAAATATGGCCTAAAGAAAGACAAAAGAGTTCTGGTTTTCTGCCGTGTGCTGTAGTTCAGCGGCCATCACTCAGAGAAGTCACAGAAACTTCCATATTCCAGATAAAAGAATATATTTTTTTTTTCCTTTATACTGTTTCTAAAGTTTTTGGTAAATGAGAATTTCATAGATCTTTTGGAAATACCCAGAACAGATCTAAATTCTACTCTTGGGCCATCAGGGACAATCATGACACCCTTCTCATGAATTCACAGATCACTTGCCTTCCAAAGTCTTCCAAAGGAGAGCTGCTCCTACAGGAATAAATGAGTCAACATCGTCAAAGCCAAAATGAAGTATGATAAAATCAAACTGTTGTAATGGGACACATGGATTAGACTGCAGGCTTAAACTATTAAACTGCTAAAAATAAATTAAAAATAATGGTGAACGAAGAAAAGTCTTTCTCCCTTTCACTTTTGATCAAAAATGCAAAGTTCTTTTCTTATTCCGCTCCCTATTTCACTGGGTGGGGGCAGTGAGCAAGCAGCTGCGTGGTACTTAGATGCTGGCTGGGGTTTAACCACAGTAGTTCCCTGCAACAGATGTTTCTTGGGGTCAAAAATCTCTTTACTGGCAAGGCAGAGCATCCACAGTGCCTTGTTTACACTGATTTATACAACCCTGTAAAGATTTTTGGTAGGCTGTGAGGGAAGTAATCACCTTGAATAGACAAAAAAATGCTTTTGCCTCTTTTGGAAGTTGTTTCCTTTTTGCTGATGCATTCTGTGATAAATGAGGATGTAGAGTCATTCCCTCTGAACCAGCTGTGGTAATCAACACCTTGAAAACAGAGCATAGATAAATGATTTGTGATGAGTACGGACCACTTCCAAATCAATTACTGAAACTGGAAAAATCTGCAACTTATTAGCACAGAATGGTGTTGTAGTGGAAAAAAATAAAAAGAATTAGAGAAAAATATGCAAACTAAATTTGGTAGTATTTAAAAAAAAATTTCTTTTTCTCAAAAATAATAACTAAAATACTCTACCTCAGAAGTGTACCAATTTAACATATAAGTATGAAAAAATAAAACAACATATTTTCCTGTGTCTAAAGGAGATAGTTAATTGACCAACTACTACTTCAGCTACAGTAATTTTTAAGTTTTCCTAAAACAAAAAACTGGCAACCTAAATCCAGAGTGGCTTTTCAAAAAAATCAAGAAAATATATTTCCATTTTCAGTTTATCTTGCAATTTTGATAGATCAAGTCAAACTCACAAAATTTTTTTATTAAAAAAAATTTAATTAGATTTCATTGATACATCTATTATCAAAGTCTCAATAGAATTTTGTTTCTTTTGTATACTTGATAACAATTTAAAAATCATTAATTTTGTTACAGTAAGATAATAGCAAACAAAAGTGAAGCCCTGTCCAGATACTTAACACATTTGCTTGTATCTAAAAATACTTTAATTTAAGGGATCATTTGATTTATTCTCTGAAGATTCTACAGCTCACAACTGAATATGTTAATACTAGAAAATAATTCCACTTAAAATCTTTTTCACTCCTTTTAAAGACACAAACCTGATTTTCATTTTGAATTTTTTTGCTTCTGGGATCTTCAGTACATTACTACTGGGTACATGTGACTTACTGAATTTCATATCTTTAAGACTCTTTAAGAGATTACAAAGCCTCCAGAGCAGCATGGTTTTATGTTGGTTTTTTTTCCCCTCCACTCCATGATTAGATTAACACTTTGCAGTTCTTTACAAATTTTTTTTTTTTTTTTCCTAAATGAGGTTTGGTAAGGATATATAGTAACTACAGGCATAAGTAGACTATGCTTTTCCTCTACTTTGAAATTCTTTAAGGTTATTCATCCTATTAGAAAATATTACACAACTGTCTTTGTTTACCACTGTCTTTGCTATATAATTTTCTCTCATGATATTTAAAAGCAGTCTTTTCCCTTTTGGTCAATGGTAATTAAAGTTTATCTATAATGCAATACAAATGTATCTGGAAATACAGTGACGAAAACAGTATAAAAGCAATTCTTCTGTCAGCACTTCTCTATCTCCATATGCTTTAATTAATTTTTGCCCCCTGCAGTAGATGTCAAACAAACAAATAAACAAAATTTCAGACCTATCAGATAACCTTGAAAAAATAATCTGGCCTAAGCAAAAGATAAAATTGAAAACACTTCAATCATTCCTGAAAGAAAGATTTCTAACCTGCTTTTCCAATCCTCCAAGAAAGGCAATTCCATAAAATCCATTACAGAATATTCCAAATTTCTGTTGCATATACCACGAAAACAATATTTCTAACCAGAATTTATATAATTTGTCAAGATTTTCTGAACTACACTTCAGTATGAGGACTGGTTCCTATAACTTCTACAATGACCTTTTTTCCCTAAATTTTAAAAGACTGAAGGATAATTTCATATTATGAAAGTAATACAGAGGAAGGAAAGAAGGGGGAAGTACAGCATGAATTAGAATAATCTTATATAGTCAGGATGTTTACTACTTGATACCTCCTGAAAAGGAACCCTTGCCTCATCATTATCTAAAAAAATATCCCTTCACTTGTACTCCGTAAGTATAAAACTGATGCCTTCATTCTCTTACAAGATCAAATACACTACATAAAAATCTCACCAACATCACCACATATATCATTATATTATTCTGGAACCTGGAACCATATACTTATTCTTCCTCTAATATTCCTAATATTCCTGAGGCACAGAATTTTGGTAGTCCCAAGAGAGTATATGGCACTTAGAAGCTCACCATGGATCTTCTATTTCCCATCTGAAACCCTTGCTCACAAGCTTACTCTCACTGCCTCTCAGCTTCTTTCATCTTGAGGGATTGTCATTAATAGTAATAAAGTGTGCACAACTAAAGCCTAATGAAGTATCAACTACATCCTTAAGCTTTTCTTTATACTTAGAATGACTTGAAAGCTTCCTAGCAGGCATTGCACTTGGAAATTGAGTTCTTCAAGCATGACAGTGTTGTCAGTGGAGAGTGTTGCTGTTTTTCTTTAATCTTATAGCTGCGATGTTGCAGACCAGCCTTTTGCTTTCATAATATCACTCCACCTTCTCTTTCAAAAATGTAGTTTCAGTTGTCTCTTTAAAAACACCCTTAGTTATTCTACTTTGGGGACAGTTTCTCCATTCTGGATTTTTTTTCTAGGTTTGATATGTTGGGGCTTTTATTTTTCCCTCCTTCATTCTGTTTTTGGATTTTTTTTTTTAAAATTCATTTTTTCAGTATTCCCCCTTCACTACTCAACTAAATATGTTCAGCTTTTCTAAATAGTCTAAGCCATGCCTCACTCAATTCACTGAAAGACTGAAAATTTTGTGTATATATATATATATATTTGTTTTCTGTCTCTCACACTCTACTACACTGTAAAGTTGTTCTCTTGAGGATGACTGCATGTCCCTTTGATGAGAAACTCCCATCTGCTTTGTCTGGTAGCTCTGAATTTGAAGAATGTATTTGCAAACAAAGGGTATTCTGTATTGACATATGAAAAGAGATTTGTGTTTGTTGGTCACAGGTTTTCCACTGCAAGCAAAGGAATGTTGCTATTTCTTCTGTATCCCACACAGAGACCAGGATAAAATAGGTATCAAGGCAGTAAGTCTGGTATGTGCTCCATTCAAAATGTGTCTCAGTCTCTCTGCTATTATTTCTTCTTTCCAAGAGTTTATCAATTATATTGCAATAACTTTTTGGAAGCTTTTGTCAGACTTCTGTAACACAGTTCACTTATCCCTCTTGTCTACACAGGGATAGGAGAGACAGTATTTTATAATCATATATGTTCTGCTTCTCTTGAGATTTATCTCAAGCACAGCAAGAGTAGCTTTTACTGGAAAAGCTTTCCCATAAAGAAAGAAAGTAGAAAAGTTGCTATTTTCTCTAGTTCAACAGGATTTTTGCTGGCTTTTTTTTTTTTTTTTTTTTTTTTTGATTACCATATAAAGAAATTGGTAAATTTT
>JAOTQP010001286.1:72041153-72065026 GCA_026413545.1 Cichladusa arquata | reverse complement strand
TATTTGTTTTTTTTTTTTTTTTTTTTTTTTTTTTTTAAATGCTTCAGCTAAATTTCTTTCTTGCATTTTTAGTTTTTTTTTTTCTTTCACTGTTTTCATTTCTATATTGGGTTAATTTAAGAGTAAAAGCAGTGCTTGAATAAAAAGTCAGTGGTTTAGCTTTGACACTGACCACAGGAAACGCTTCCTCCTTTATAGCCTTTCTTTTGGAAGATAAACGTGTTGTATTTAAACCATTTTTTGGAGTTTTATGTTTGTTTTTGTTTGGTTTGGTTTGTTTTTTTTCGGATGCCAGAAACTAATATTCTGTCAAATACACTTTCTGTAAGGTACAAACCTCAGATACTCAGGGTAGCATATGTAGACATTTGTAGCATATGTAGACATTTCTCATCGTGCCAATTTAAGCTGAAAGGCTATTGAAGGTCCAGGTGTTTTGATCACTGAAAAACCGTAACAAACCAGTTCAATCCAACAATGCACTGCTCCCAAGAATGAACCCAAATAATTATCATTCTCCCCTGTATGGTGGAAAAGCATAAAAAAATCCAAGGGCAGGCATATATTGTTTTTTATTATAACCACGAATATATGGCTTTACTGAACTATACTGCAATAAACATCTTATGTATACTGAGTTTATAAGCAAAGACCTAGTTCCTAATAATCAGGCATTAGGCTAGTAAAAGAGACATATAAAACTCTGTTTTGCAAGGTGGTTTAGGATGACCATTTCTTTTTCTTACAGATGTTATTGTGGAAAGAGTGGGAAAAAAACTACACAATTAAATTATTTGTTTGCAAATTGAACAGATAACCATGGGAACATAATAAAAGCTCCCATTATCTACACACATGTGAATTTTTTTTTCCTTAAAGTTCCTTCAGGATAGAAGAAAAAAGCTAATAAAAATAATGGCATTTATTTTGCATCTGTTTCTAACTGAAGTACTTATTCAGAAGTAAGAATTGGCTGAAATGGCAGCAAAATATCCAAAGTTAATCAGAACTAAGTTTTGAGATTTTTATTGAATTAGAATTGATGTTCGCATTTTATAGTGTCAGAATCTTATCAGAAATTCTTGTACTGGTTACTGATGACAAAGTAACACCCAGAAACTCAGGTATTGGGAACCCATTTTATTAACATCTGTACAAGCATGGGATAAAATAGAGTCCCTGCCCCAAGCTATTAGTAGAAAAAATACACAGAATATGTAGAAAATGAAGTATGATAAAATAAAAGGTAAAAATTTTAAGAATTCCCAAAGGCTTCACACCACAAGCATTATGAAAGTAGAAAACAATCCCTCAATTCTGATTCACCGTACACCTAGACCACTGATAGCACAGATTTCAGTAGATGGTCTCTTTCAGAGCTTGACTGCAATTGACTGAGAGCAGAAACACAGGAGCTAGATTTACCTGGTCAATGCCTACAGAAGTGTGCAAAGCCTTATTCAAAACAAAAGTTGTCTATTCCAGCCCAGGCAAGAGAAAGTCATATTAGATAATAAGCAGAAGGATTATGCCACATCTGAATATATCGCTTCCCATGACAAAGGAGGTGTTTTCCTGTGTTTTCACCACTCATATTGCTACATCATGTGCAAAAAATGTAATATTTCAGAGATAAAGAACTGATATCCAGCATGGACACCTGTATTTTTTAGATGACCCAACCAAATGTATTACTGTGATCTGGATTTTAGCCTCATTTACACTTAATGCATGTTTAAGTATGCCTAATCCCTATGAGCCAGTTTTCTAACCAGTTTATTTCCTTTTCCTTTCCCTTAACTGACTAGGAGTAGGAGGTGTTCTGATACTCCATGATTTTCTTGGTTTCTTTGAAACTGTAAACTCTTTTGAATTTGTCTTGAAAACATTGTTGTTTTTCTATTTTTTTCCCCTCACATTTTTTTTCCTTTAGTGTTTTTTAAGTATCAGAGCTGACTTTTGGCTAGCTTTTCAACTTGCATAACACTACAGCTCATTGTATTTCACTTTTTCAGGCTCGGTCAAATCTAGCTCACTCTATACACATGGTTTATTCCAATAACTTTTGATTTTTATTTCCACATATTGCCTACTTTTACAAGGGCTTCTTAATACACTGCTGCTAAAATGTTTTGGGGACATCTGTCAATAATATTGCCGTTGTGGCTGTAACACACAGAAAAAGACTTACTGGTGAGACTTCTATTTTTTCCCGTGTACTCAAGTGAATACTTCTTAGTAAATACAGGCAGTAAAGTCAGATGAGTCTAGGCTTCTCATCCTGAAATGACCACCTGCTGTATTGATTTTTTCATCAGCCGAGTCAGTAAATATTTCAGCTCTATATATTTTTCTTACTGGACACATTACGTTTTGGAGATGTCTTTTTTCACTGTCTTTGATTTTCCATACTACCCACTCAAGTGTGAAACACTGATCAATGACACTGCCCCTACAAGTATTGCTGATCATTTGTTTTAAGGTCTAAGAGTCTGTTTTCCACAGACACTCTTGATCTTTCTTTAACTTTTGCAATCCACTTTATCTGGACAGCTTCTCTACTTTTCATTCTACTGTGTCATTTATGTCCTGTTTTGATGAGTGTTTCTTTCATTATATCTTCTGTGGATCTTCTTCCCATTCACTTTCTCTCAGGGTGTTGACTGATTTATTTTTTTTATCTTTGTTAGAATTTTCTATGCCAGCAAGTCACTATTATATTTCCTTAACGCTCACTATCTAGTCTGCCCAGTATCCTGTTTCTCTCTATGACACATCCTGAGGAAATCCTGCTGCTGGTCTGTTCTTTTCTTTTGAATCTTTCTTCCAAAATCATCATCTTTGACACTTTCCTATCATCTTACACAACTAACTAGTCACTCTGTCATACACTTCACAATCTTGTGGTTATTTTTTGCTTTCTGCTTTTCTTTCCCTAAGCCTTACCAGATCTCATTATTTCATTCCTAGTAATGTTTTGAAATCCCATTTCTTACACCACTTTCACATTATAAAATCTCAGAACACTCACTGGTCTTTTTCACATGCTGTGACCATTTTCTCAGTTTGGACTCTATACCACTCCTTCAGGTCACAAAATGTGCAGCAGAGATGAAACTTCTTCTAACCAGTTGCTCTTTTATCCAAGACTTTAATCTGGTTCTTGAGGCTTTTCATTCACTCCTACCTTTAGCATAAAATTTATACTTACTGAACTCTATATACTTTATTTTTCTAATTTTCACAATTAAACATATATAACAAGTAGAAGAGAAAACGGTACATTCTAGTAGAATGTACTACTGGGAAGTCCTTAGCAGTGAATACACAAGATAAATGCCAGAGAATTCCTGAGGATTCTGTTACTTGTGTCACGATGGCCCTGAGACTATAGTCATGTTCATAGAACAACATCTGAGCATTGAAATCTTCAGAGACTTCAAATTAAATTTTAACAGAATACATTTTATTGCTGTTTTTAAAAAATATATATTTTTCTGATATTTTATTTAATATTGACTCCATATTCTCAGATTAGAGGTCTCAATTAGATTTAACAATTCTATGTTAAAAATTATACGCCTGAGATAATTTTAGCTAATTTTAGTGTTCTGTAGAATATTGTTCTGGAGCATGAGACTGTCTATCTGATGTGTTGCTACCTTATTATGGGACTTCACAGCCTCCTTCATTTCATATAGGTTGGAGGAACACAGATTTGGTAGATGTATAAATTTGGTAAATGTATACATATATTATAAATTACTCTTTTCAGGTAACCTTATTATACTGGATATGAAGCAGGAAAAAAGAGACATTGGTTGGGTGAAAGAATATGTATGATGGATTCAGCAGCTCATACTGAAAACAACAATATATACACACACACAAAAAAAAAAAAAAAAAAAAAAAAACAGAGAACAGACAGATCTAAAAGAAACACCCTCTTGTCTATCAATGAGGGGGAAAATGTCTTAGAACAATAACCCCACATATTCTACTGGGATGTGAAAATGTTCTTATTCAAGAATACATTTCGTATTCTAACTGCAGCAGAATTTGTGATAAAGAGTGACAGTGAGAAAGACAATTGTTGCATATGCATATGCTGAGCTGCTGAAGTTTCTGAGAGCAGGTTTGAGTTTTTTCTTGTTTTTTCTTTCTGGATTTTGGTGGGTTTTCTTTGTTTAGTTTTGTTTTTTGTTTTTTTCTTAAGTTCTATAGAGTAGCTACTAGTGTTTCCAGAAAACAATCACGTTCAAAACAAAGCACATGCAGTATAAGAATCTTGGAAAATAACATATTGAAGAGGATGTTTATTTAAAAAATAAATTAAAGCGTTACAAATTAATTAAAAGTAACTGAATTATAGCCAGTGAAATTCACTAAATAGTATGACGGAAAACTCAAATATGAACAGTATCATTATGAAACAGGTGCTTGATTTTTTCTAAAGTTACACTTCCCCCCCTCCCCCCCCAGTAAAACATCCAGATTATGGTTTGGCTTCACTTTTTTTAATAATAGTAAAGCCATTAAAACTGGGATAAACAATACTTTTACTGTAGAATTTCTCATTTTGAAGGATTCTGAAATATATTGCAAACATAATCCAATATAATGTAAAGTGAAAACCTCAATCATCATGAAGACAGACACAGTTTAAAATAGAAAAAAAAGATACAGCATACAAATGAAATTTCAGAGGCAGTTAAAAAGGAGAACAAAGATAACAAAACTACTATGTCCAAAGCACTCAATTTGACAGTGCTGTTTCTTGCAAGATGGTCAATGTGTTTTAGTCACGAGCAGTGTAACTGATTGGCCCAAGGGGACTAGAAAGATGGTTTGTTTCTGGTTGTCAGCGTATTTTTATTGTGACAAGGCTTTTTTTACCAGCTATAATCAACTCAAGCAGCAACAGTTTCTCTGCTTCACAGCTCCAATAGCATGATACTGCTGTCTCCTTTCCCATCATGTTGCCACAGCTGTCAATGATTCAGTAGAACTCCAGAATCAGAACTGTCACAGAAACAGAAATATAAAATCATATTGTCAAGCTGCCAAAGATTTCACTGCAATCATATTTTCTTGTTAAAGCCAGTCTGGTTTTAAATGTCCTAATCAATGGAACACTTTCTACTTCCCATAAGCAAGCTACAGAAAAGTGTTAAGAGACATTCCCCATATACTTTTGTTCTTAGTAGAGTCCTCTTTTACAACCTCAGAGGGAGATGTACTGATTTCTGAATCTCCAACTGGTTTTATAACCAGCTAATTTCATAGAGTTTGCTGTGAGTTAACCTACAGCTAAGCACCACATAGTTGCCCACTCACTCACTCACTCACTCACTCCTATACCCCAGTGGATTGAAGGAGAGAACAGGAAGAGCAAAACAAGAAAACTTGTAGGCTGAGATACAGCTACCTCAGTAAGCAAAAGAAGGAAAAAAAAACCTCCCAAAAAACCAAAACCAAAGAAAAAAGGGGGAGGGAACAAAACAAAAAAAAAAAACCCCACAACCCTCCCAAAAACTCTCCACAAAAACAAAAACAAAAGCAAAGCACTTAACACATCCCAGCCAGTCTTTGAGCAGGGGCTACCTTTCCCCACCCTCCTTCAAAGAATAAACACAAAAGCCTCCGCAGCTTTTTATTGCTGAGCATGATGTTATATAGCATAGGATATCCCTTGGTGATCTCAAATCAGCTTACTTGATTGTGTCCCCTCCCAGCTTCCCACACAGTCCCAAAATACTCGCTGGGGAGAGAGCTGGAAAACAGAAAGGATTTCATACTAGGGAAGCACTGTTCAGCAATATCTAAAAGGTATTATCAATGCTGGTTTAGCCACAAGTGCAAAGTGCAGCACCATACTGGCTGTTGGGAAATAAACTGACTCCATCCCTGCCACACCCAGTATAAGAGGTCTTCCAAACACACAGCCCTTCATCCTACCTTGAGCTAGAGAATAATGTTAAAAATTTTGTAGCATGGAGATGACAGGATAATCACCAAGTGCAGTCTTATTCAGTAAGATGTCAGGTGCACTGGTTAGACACTTCAGCAATTGATGGAAAAACACGGAACTTGCTGGATATATGTTTGTTCTAGGTGTTTATTGCTCTGTGAGACTCCCTGGAAATGCTGAGACAACCACAGTTCAGGCAAGAGTGTAATCTTTATAGAATTGTGTGGCAAAAAATCTATTCAGCCCTGTCTCACTGGAGAGTTCTCTAACAGCTTTAGGACTGCTTTAAACCACAAGAGTAACACAAAGTATATTTAATGCAGCTACTAATAATAATGAAATCTCCGAAGAATTTCAACTTTTCTGCATTTTGGAATGAAAAACTTTAGGTTCCAAGATGGTATTTACCAGTATTTGCAGATGACTGTAGTCATAGTATGAGAACACTGAAAAGCCTTAACCATGACACCATAAGCAAATATAATGGGTACTACAATCAATAGTTCAATGTGCAGGGCATAACCAGTTCAGTTTTATAAGCCTATACACAACAAATATCTTTAAATCAGTTCAGCAGTATTCCAGTTTAGTACCAATTCAGTGTTTATACAAGCTGCATTTACGGTGTACCCTAGCCATTGAATTCTGTACAAACTGAAGTTTATGTACTGGAGCAAACATCTGGGATAACTCCAGGGTTTCAGTCTTAGGAATGTATAGCTATGTTGTGAAAATAGATAAATAAAAACCTGTGTGTCTAGCTGAGGCTGGGTTATCTTGGGAAGGATACTGTGGCTTAAAGCACTGGAAGTCAAAAGTAATATCAAGATGAGACTCAATGTTAGCATCAAACTGTATACAGAGTTAGGTCTGTTGTGATATTCATCACCACAGTGCTTAACTTCTGTGCTCCTGAAACAAAACAGAGTCTAAAGCAAATACATAATTTTCCTGTATTGAATGGAAGATTCTAAAGCAGTAATCACATAATTAAGTCCCTAAGTTAGACTTATACATCGTCAACTGCAAGAGACAGGCTTCTTTGAAGCCTGGTAAAGAAGACAAGATAACTTTGGAACTTCTAATCACTGATTCACTCTATGTGAAAGAGTTAGCTCTCTGCATTGTGCATCTGATTTACACTAACTAACTTAAATTCCCCAGGTAGTGATATAAACACTCTCACTTAATCAGTCCAGACCAGGATTTACAACTGGACTAGACTATAAAAACTAATGAGATGTCTATAAAAGGTTGTAGCTTTACTGCTGATCTTGAGATACAATATCCAGAATTTTGAGTTCATCTCTGTCAAATGAGGATTCTCTGTTCACACCCTCAGCTGAAGGTAATAGACAAATGTATCTTTTTGAAAACTAGGCAATTAATTTGAGGCAACAGCCAGGCTCTTAAAACACTCCCAACAGAAGAGAGTTCAGTTTAGAGCAATTGTCAACATGAGAGATAGTTACATGTCTGTCAGACAAGTGTCCTAATGAACAGTCTGTTGGCTGCTATGTGGTATTGGTGAAGCAAAGTATTTTGGAAAAAGTATTAAAAGGATTTATAGGCACGTGTTTCTCCTACTTAAAATAACTAGTAGGAATGAAAAAGAATCTACGAGTGTATCAATTATGCCTCTAACATCAGCATCATACTGGATCTAGCTTCACATAAATACCATGAATGGTATCTTTAAGACTGTGGATTCTCTTTTTGGATGTCTTTCTCTATGGACAGCGTTTCATGTGAGTGTTTTAGAAATCATTCCACATTCCAGCTTTGTCATTCCTTTGCCCATGTTTGTAACAGCAGAACCAAATCCAACTCTCAGGCTTTGTGGTATGCGGATTAACTCAATTCACTATTGCCCTTTTCTAGGTTGCCAAGGAATAGTTTTGCCTACTCATGCCAGTCAAAGCTGAGACACAGTCCATTCAGCTGGCAGTGACAGCCCTCAGACAACGGAGTCTGCACCTGCTCTAATTCTTAACTTAAAGGATGGCTCTGTCTCAGTACAGTTTTTTTTTTTATAGTGTTGCCTTAGAGAGCTGTAGCTTCAATGAAGTCATTGTTTCTGTCATTAACTGTTTGAATAATTCATTACTTAACAGAAAACATCCTTCTTTGCTCTCTGTTTATTCCATTGTTTGTACGTTTCAAAATAAATAAGTCAATGAGTAATACAGTGACTATTTTGAAAAAGAATTTGCTTACACATAAAAAAAAAATGCTTGGCACAAGTAGGGAACAAAAAAAAGAGAAAAAGAGGAAAAAAACTTTATCTTTTTCTTATTTCACACATAACCTGAAGTATGTGTTTGAAAGAAACTGCTTTGATTACAAATAAATGTAATGACCAATAAAAATGAGCAGATTATTTGATGCATAATTATAATCACAATTAGTGTGTGATTAATTTATTAATAATGGTGTTCTGATTTCCTTATAAAAGTAAGTACAGAAATCTTCTAAGCTTGGGAAACTGAAGATACACTAAGTATGAGGACTAGAATTGTCTCAAAGATAAGCTGTGTTCCAGTTTGCCCCAGTAAACAGGTGAGAGGTAATAGAGGACATAACTCAGTGCAGCATATGCTTCATGTGCTTCCTGTGAGTTATGAGTCATGCACTATTGCAACTGTTCTGTATCACCAAATTTGTATGGGCTATTTCCTAAGTCCATCCTTAAATTATGCCAAGGCTTCTGCATACTAGTCTGAAGTGACCGTTAGTGCTTCATCTACTTTGATTCCTTTGTGTTTTGATCATTTTAGGTAAGAGATTTAAATGATAGGAAGTCAAATAGCTCAGTAATGTATCTGAAATTATGGGTAATAGGATAATTGGCAAGACCAACTTGCTGATAAGGCATAAAGGAAAGGATAAGATAACTTATTTTATATGGTAGTAAAATGTACTGACAGCCCTGAATTATTTTAAATATGGAGCAGTTCTATAACATAATCTGTAGGTGTAGCTTCCTAAATCATTCTAGAATCTTATTAGCGATGGTTTCTGTAGCCTAAAAAGATACAAAAGCTTCTTTCACATGCATCTACAGAGCAGGAAAAATGTGAAGAAGTGACAAAAATTAAAATACTATTTCTGTGAACAAACCCAAGGAAGAATACATAGCACATAATATATTATAGCAGGAATATCCACTCCCCTGGACGAAACCTCGCCACCTCAGGTTTCCTGTGCCCATTCTTTTGTGCTGAACAGCACTACAGCATGGCTGTGACAGGTACAACCATGACCTTGCCACACCTCATCCCCAGCTGTGGCAATGAGAAGGGCAAGAGCCCTTGGACAACAGAAAAGAGCCCCAGTCAACGGGAGGCAGAGAAATTTCTGGACTATGATCATGTATGACCACAAGTCCCAACCCGCCAGGTTATAAATGGAGCCCCTGACAGAAACCGTGTGTGGCGTTTCTTGGAGCCGTCTGTCAGTGATATGAAACCTCCCCTGGGGACTGGGATGGCATCCAAGGAGACTCCCCAGGACTAAGTGTCCACCCCTCACACCCAAGTGAGTGACTGTTTTTCTGCTGGATATCCTTGAGCAATTCCATGACCCTTTGGGTGAAACAAATTGATTTTCTGGCCAATGCTGAGTGAGAGACCCCTCAGTCACTGTGCATAAGCAGGTGTGCACTTTGTGTCACCATTTACTAACAATATCCCAGACAGGTAACAGTGCACCTGGAACTTGTTGAATGTTATTGGAGTGTCATTGTGGCTACCCCCACCGTTTGTTAGTTTTGGCATTTGATTTTGGTTGAGAATTAAATTTTTCCTGAATTTTTTATTTGCTTGAAATTGTTTTCAGGTACCTCCACGACACATGTGCAACATCATAAAAATCAGCTGAATCAGTATGGCTAAACTTGAGCATGGTGGTATGTGAGAAGATGCAAAGCCAGTAAAGGCTATCTATACACCTGTAAGAGGCTAATCTGCTGTTCTAAGGCTAAAAGGACTGATAGTTTAATACAGGAATCAAAGAATAAGATTCTGATTCTTGCTGATATCATTAGGATTTTTAAAATTTATTTTGCGGGAACTTGGATTTAATTAAATGAGTTTGCAAATATATGTGTATATAAATAAATGCAAATATATACACACAAGAGAACATATAAGTATCTCTGTGCAAGGTAATAAAGAGGATATTGTTAATACTAATATATTAGCAGTCCTTGGGCAATGAAAACTGAGTAACTGTGGGAATGAGTTGAGAGAATTGGGGTCCAACACATTTTTGGAAAATTCATTTTAATGGTGTTCTCATATTACTAATGCAAGTAAAAGTGCCAAACAGAGTTTTAAATAGACTTTCTGCATAAATTATGCTTGTTTGATATTCATAAAAATCTTTCTCTCTTCATATATAAGCAGGAGTATCTCTTTTATAGATCCCTGGAGCATAAAACTACTGAAAGTGGGGGCAATGTGAGACAAAAATTGGTGAAAAATACTTCAGAAAAGAGGCTTGGTTTAAGACACTGGAAATTTCCATATAATTAATTACACACAACATAGATATTTTCATTTTACAGTTTACACCAAACTATGCAGCCTTTCCTGTGTTTTAAGTCACATTTTTAAAGGGACCAAAGTATTTCAGGCTCAAGGGAATGTATTATCTAATTTGCTATATGCATTTGTCACTATCCAACACATTGTAGTAGACTGTAATTTCATTTAGAGTTTGGAAAATCTACATTATTCATGCATTACAGAGGAAACAATAAGTGCATTAAGATTTTTTAAAGAAACTCTTAGAGCACTATTGACAAGAGAAAACAAGGAGAAAAATTACTCCAATAAATATTTGTATAAGGGCATGTAAGTATGTGTGCATTTTAATAGGCACGTATGTATAGGTAAGCTGCCCTTCTAAAAATATTATTCTGACCTTATGATCTTACAAATCGCTAATTATTTTAAAAGTATAGCTTTTTCTATACATTTTAAGAATTCTTTGCCTGATTAGAGTGTTCTTCAAAATATATAATTGTATCCTAAAAAAGAAACTTATACTGCCATGTGTCAAGTTTTAGATACCTCAGTACACAAGTCATTTCACTTTGCAAGTTTATTCATGCTTTGTATAGTGGCCTCTCATAGCTGGGCCCCTGAGATCTATTGCAATTGAAATGAAAGATTAGTCAGAATAATAACATGCTAACACAGTGATGCTAGCAGTGCTGCAAGATCTGTAGTTAAACTTATTATTATGGTAACTGCTATTCAAATCTGCGAATCCTGAGATCATCCTTACTGCAATCCCTTTCTACTAGTTGCTCTTAAAAAACTGCCATAGCAAGACACACTGTCACTGCTGCTGGAGGATTCTACCCAATATGTAATCCCATTTTTAACATGCTATTCCTGCCTTTCTCAGATCGCTTGCCAAACCATGGAAGTACTGCACTAAAAATAGAACACTACGCATGGAAGAGAAGAGATGAGGTACTAGAAAGGGAAAATAAAGATCTAGAATAGGACTAGAATGCTTTGGTTGCCTACTGGACATTAGAGACTCAGGCCCTGTCTTCTTTTATTGCAACTTTCTTGAAAAAGCTGGAGAGAATTTCCTACACCTTCCATGAGCATCCATCTTGGTCTTCTTTAAGACTACTCCTTTAGGTCTACCCTTTCTTTCATGCAGGAACTAGTTGATGCAGCCTTCGGACTATGCCTGAACACTCTGATGTTGCTGCTTAAACTGGCTCCCATGATCTGCTGTGCAACAGCAATTGACACGTAGCAGCACTGCTACTAGGACACATCAGCAGTGTTATTTTTAAGGTTCCATACAAGGAATGGATTGTATAAGGTATGTGATCAAGAAAACAGAACTAGTGCCATTTTCACTTGTCAGAAACTTGTCCCTGGTGTGGGATCTTGGTACGTGCCCAGGCCTTTGCTGTGGTAAAACCTGCTTTCTCAGGACCCATGCAAGTATTGGGTAACCTGTTTGTTGTCAGCTCAGATAAAACCAACCTGGGTTATTGCTGCATGGCAAACAACATCTCCTTCTGTACCTAAAGTTACAGTGGCCAGGGAAAAGTCTAATAATAGCTTGTGGGTGAACATGGGCAAGCTTCAGCTGGGAATTAATGAGGAAAAAAAACAAACACAAAAAGGAGGAAGCAGATTGTTAAGATTATGCCTAAAAGGAATCTTGCGGACCCAAGACTGATGAGGATGATGTCAGGTGGAGTCTTCTGGAGCTAACTGAGAGGGAGGCAGGACAGGCTTTGGTAGAAGATACCTCAGAGACCCCATTCCCCCCTGCAGCACCGGCCAGGCCCTGTTGTTGCCTTTTCTGAACATGTGAGTGCTACTAAGCAGCATTAAAATTACCTTTGTTTCATTAGTGGCACTAGTGTGGCTGATAGAACAGAAGGGTGGATGCAGGCAGCTCAGATGGGCCACCATGAGCTCAGCAAAAGCACCAGAGAGGGGCGCAGCTTTTCTTTCCTCGAGTGCTGGATTTCCCTTTTGATACCTGGCAGTCTTTTTTTTTTTGACATTTTTTGACACAGAAGAACAGGAGATCCCTATGTAAATGGCAGAATCCCACTACAGGGCTGGGACCAAAATGTTGTGTATCAGAAAGAAAAAGTGTCAGGATTGCTTTCAAAAGCTGCTGACGCTCTTTCTGCACAGAGCATTATGCTAAAGTTCTTGCTGCTTATTTTCTACTTAATTTCTGCATGAATAAGGGATACTCTGTACACATTCCCAGGAGTATTTTAGAGAAATTCAGATTGAAAATTTTTAATGCAGTGGATTTTTAGGAGTGCCTCATCAGAAAGAGCAATACTAATTTTATATTAAAAATTAATTTACATCTGTTTGACTTAAAACTCAGGATAAATACAGTCTCAGATTTTTCTCTTGAGGCACAACAGAAGTTAAATCGTTACTGAACAAATTTGTTAAATGGATCATTCCAATCTATTGCCTTTCCCTTATGGTAGTCCAAAGTTTGAGTTGTTATTAAATGATAATGTGTTTTTCAAAAATCATAACTTTTTTCCTTTCTTTACAACTGAGTATTATTTTTATGAGGCCCAAGATGAAAACAGCACCTGAAGAAAAATGAGAGGATTATTGTATTTGCAGAAAACAGTAGACTATTTTTTTTTACTTTTGTTCATTAGATAGTGACAAAAGACAAGAGTAACAGGAAGGAGGATCATTTTGGTTAGAATGTAGTGATCTTCAGTTGTCTAGACATGAAAATCTGATGCTGTTTCAGCTAAGCTAGCTCATCTCTACACTTGCAGTGCCTGTTCTTGAGAGCAGGTGGTCTTCTAAAGGTCCAGTGTAGATGGATGTATCAGCTGCCCCTCATGTATTTGAAAGATCAAGAGACATAATTCAGAGTAGTTAGCTCCAAATTTGATGTTTATTCAGTGAAGAATATGTGAAACTGGCGTTACTGAATTCCACTTGAAATGGAGGAATGCAGAATTTGAGGTCCTTAAGGAAAGTGATTATAAACAAAGTAAGATAACAAAATAATCATAATAGTATAAAAGGTTAATGTGGGCACCTACACCTCATTTTACTTATCCAATAATGTTTGCCAGTATCAAAGTTATGTAGTCTTTAAAAAGCCAAAGACACAATTTACATCTCCCTCTTTTACAAATTGAAAAGCATACAATAGCTTGTAGTATTGTGTAAATCACAGTTTAAGCTGTAGTTTGTATAAATTACAATCAACTGCATAAACTGATTGAACCATTCCATAAAGACCTAAGTATTGTATATACTTTAATATTTGTATTGATTTTTGAAGAAGTACTTAATTCTCTGACAGTGTATGCTATCCCATTGTTTTAAGTGTCTAAAGTGGTGTATTCCCAATGTACACCAAGTCATTACTTTTGCAAGTTGCATTGCTACATCCTTTTTGAAGTAGTAAGATGAAACTGCCTCCTGTAAATAGTTGTTAGTGATATACAAAAACAAAGCTAGACACAAGTATGGCAATCTGAACTCGCAAAATGCCTTCATTCACATCAGCATTTAATTTTTAATTTTCATTACTGTATACTTTCTGTTTCAATTTTTACAAATTATATGTATTCTGTTCACTTTTCCCTATTGAAGTTCTGATTAAACTCAGAAATTGAAATTTCTAGTTATATCCAAGTGTTAATTAATGTTCAATAGGTGCTGATATCAAATTCAGAGGTAAAAAGCAAATTACTCTTGATTCTATATTCTTGTCAATCAGCTTTTACATATCCAAGCTCCAATCCCAAGAATGTACTCTGTATATTTTTGAAATTAATCTTCAACAGCATCTTGCATGGGGAAATCCATAACTTTTCATGCTGGTCCCATAACATGGAACCAAATTTAAGCCCCTCATGAGGCTCTCCTCATCTTGCTCACAGCCCAACCCTCTATTTCTGCCCCATAGGGCTAAGCTCACTTGCAGACCCACATCCTGACTTTTTCAGCTCATGCCTAGTAAAGTGCAATATCACCAAACTTAGACTTGGAACATCCTTCCCTCTTTCCCTCCCTCCACTGGGCCTGCAGAGCCACAAGACCTCTTCTGTACTCTGCAACATCATCAGACTCCCATCCGGACTTCAGACTTGAGTCTGAGGAGAGTTTGGGGACAAAAAACTATGATCCTTGAGTTTCCTTATGGTAGTCCTTAGTCAAACACACAGTGGCCTCACCACTGCAAGAACTGCAGCAGCTGTTGCAAGGGTAAAAATAACAAGTACAGTACAATTTGATTGGCATATGCTACAGCCAAGTGGGGTAGGAAGGCTGCTAAATATAGAAGAGTCTGAAAATCCATTGTACTGAATATCCTTCAGTACCCTAGAGCCAGAATGACCTCACAGAGACAGACTGTTCAGCATGGCCTCCTTAAAACTTCCTCCTTTCCACATCTTGCTGGATCACTGTTAATATATTCCCTAATGAATCCCAGCTTTCATTTTCAAAAATGCTCACCTTATTCCTGATCAGTAACCTCAACATTACTTCTGTCAGTGACAGCTCTCCTCCCTGGTGCCCTCAGTTGCTTCAAAAATTTTTCTTCTCTACAATATCTACGACTCCCTTAGGAAATCTAAGCCTTTCCCTCCAAAATTCTTACCACATATGTTCTGATGTACCACGTATGTTCCTGAAAAACTGCGCTCTCTCAGGTTTCTCCTCCATAGCATGTTCCTACAAAATACTTTAAACTTTTCCTAAAATTTTCTCACTCTTTCAAAAAAGCTCAAAAAAGCTCATTTTGTAACAAATACCTCAGGTTTCCTTTCCAAAATGTGACCCGTTCTCTCTAATTTTCATCACCTTTTCCTCAAAAAGCTAATTTTATTCCACATTTCCTCAGCTTTTTCCTCAGTGATCTAATTTCCCCTCTAATTTACCTCATCTTCCCCCTGAAATGTGTCCTGTGAAATCTCTAATATACCTCAGTTCTCCCTCAAAAATGCTCATTTTGTCACCTACTAATTATTTCAATTTTTATCCTCAAACCATCACACCTTTCCCCTCTAAATCACTTCACAGATTTTTTTTTTTTTTTTTGTGGAAAGCTGAAAATCTGTGCTTTCCTCTGATAAAAGGGGGCATGGAAACCGCCATGTTTCCATGAAACCCCCATGGGCACCCCAGTGACAAAAGTGGCACACAAAGCCATTCCCCTTCCTCCAGAGCTGTAGGGTGTCTCCTCTCACTAATCCTCCCAGGCCCCTGCCTAGCACCTGTAGCTGCCAGTTCTGCTCTACAGTACTGACCCTGAGCACCCTAAACACAAGGACCCTCCTGGAGCCCTTCATGTGCCCCAGACCACAGTGCAGAATAAGTGAAAAATCCCTTCCTGTGTTCTGGGAAGTTACTTACAGGTATCCCAGATGGCTTCCCAGGGTAGTCAAGTGGAAGCCCATGTTGCAGGCATCTGAGGTGCAAATACCAGGTGCTGCCAAGCCTGATTTCTTGAGCAAATCTATTGACCATCAATACCACCCTTGGAGCTGAAGTCTGAACATACTGTTTTGGACCCTGTGAATGCAAAACATATGATCCGTGTGGTGTACATAGTGAGGAAGCCACTGCTCTTTTGCAATTGCTTTTTTAGATACCCATCTTAGGAAGAACTCTTCTTCTCTGCCATTCCTGTGTAAACATAGGAAAAAAATGTAGAAAAGGAAATAAAACTGTCCAGACATGAGATGTTATTACCATTCTTTTCATGGACTCATGGACTCATAGAATGGCTTGGGTTGGAAGGGACCTCAAATATCATCTAGTTCCAATCCCCCTGCCATCGACAGGGTACCTTCCAATAGACCGGGTTGCTCCAACTTCCGAACTGACTTTGAATATTTTTCCTTCCTAAACCTTCCTGCTTACGTTGCTGAAGTTAGTAGGAATTTAATGATTATGAAAATTCAGAAAATGTGAAAAAAATTTACGCACCCTTTTTCCTTCTCTGGTTCTCACACCCACGTACTTCCTGACCCTGAATTTGAATCTATACCTTTCATTTCTTTGAAATTCCTGGATAGGAAGACCTGGCAAGTCTGCTTACCACAATGTTTCCCTGGAGTAAGAAAGCTGAACCCTCTGAAATATCCAAAGTCCTGAAATAAAGTTATAAATAATGAGATCATAAAATAAATATAACGAATTGTTATTTAAGTTTTTCTGTTGGCTTGGAAGCCTGTTTAACAAGCCTGAATTTCAACTCTTTCATTGCAAGGGCCACATCAGTCAAGATAGATCTCTGCTGTACAAGCAGCTGGGTATGTGCAGTGAGCCAGTTGTAACATGACAGATGTCATTTTACTCTTTCCACAGGACAGGTTTTATTCGTGTTGCAAATCTCAGTCTTGAAGAGACTCAAATTTCAGACAAAATGAGTAATGGGCAATTTACTCTGGCAGCCATGTTTAGCATCAATGCTGCCATGTAGGCTAAGGGAAATATCAGAAAAAACTTTTTCCTCAAAATACATGTCAATGGCGTGTTATATGGCAATGCTAACACATCTGGTGTGATGCAAAAGGGAATTTGCTTTCCTTTGGAGATGCTTGTTTAATGCTGCTTCTGGAGCTAAGACAGGAGCTGAGGCCTCCAAGAGCTGCTTGGTGAACTCAGTGGAGACTGGTCCTGGCACTACTGTTCTCTGTGCTCTCTCTGGAAAGTCTCTCATTAGGGACTGGAGTTGTGATGGCAAAGTGACTGAACACTGGGATCCCCACATATGCTGCCAGACATAGACTTGGGTATGCTTATTTCCTACTCCTGTATCTGCTTCCTCATGCTCTATCTCTCTGTGATAAATAACTGCCTGTGGGACAGAGGGAGATGAAGTTATTCAGTTATCAGCCTCCAAAAAATTACCAGTTTGCTGGCCACCATCTCCCAGTTAGGGAAAAACAAGTTCCTCCTGGGTACAGAAATATCTACACATCTACAGTATCAGTATAATTCTTGAATTTATCTAAATCTGATTTTTTTTTTACAAATTTCATGGGGTTGTCTTTTTTTTGTTGTTGTTTTTGTTGTTATTGTTTTTGTTGTTGTTGTTTTTTTAATGTCTTTGTAATTGATTTGTGAGCACAGGCTCTCCTTTTCCACTTTCTATTCCCCTGTGAAACAGTGATCCTCTGAAGTAAACATAAGGCTTAGTTTGTTTTAAAATGTAGCATTGACTCTTTCCAATTGGGCATAAAAACCTAACTAATCCCATTTTATTCTTAGCACTCAATATCTTACTTACTTACATCTAAAAATCCCATATTTTTAAAGCAATTTAATCTTCTCACAATCAAACTTCCACATCTACTTCCAACATTAAGAAAATAAAATTGCTAGTAGACATGCATGTATTAAAAAGATCTACATTGTGCTATATAGAAAGAAAACAGGAGGTCAGATCTACTTTTCTCTTTAATGAGAGGGTTTCAGAGTTTTCTGGGGCATTGAACCAGCTGCTGCTTTTACCATTGAGAATCCAAATCCTTGTTTCAGTTATTAGATTCCCTTTTGCAGTGTAGAAAAGTCATAAGATAATAAAAATTTTAGCATTTGAATTTCAATTTACCGTAAGAGATGTATGTTGAAACTAATCAGATTTGAATGCAGGACAGATTCGGCTTTTGGAGGGAATAATAATCGAAACATTCACAAAAGCAGAGATTTTAAAAATATATTTCTACTTAGGCTTGGAAAGTACTTGAGTTTTGGAGGGTGTATGATTTTCTGAAAGTACATTAAACGTATGTGCTCTTTTGCAATCACTGTGTTTTGGACACTCCAATTTTTCCTTCAGATCAATGTTTTATCTAGTGCAAAAAAAGTGTAGAGGGGACAGGAAAAGGGAGGGAAAGGAGAAGGGAGGCAAAGCGAGGGGATAATGGAGGCGAGGAGAGAGGAGAGAGGAGGGCCATGGAGGGGAGAGTGGAGTCGGCCAGAAGAATAATAAAGTATCAAGAGACAAAAGCAATTTTACAGCATTTTATAATTTGTAAGTGGCTCAAACACCAAGACTTGCAAGACTGACAGGTCTTTCTAATAGCTATCATCTCTAGCAGAGCTGGGAAGGCTTTGGAAGAGCTGCTTGCAAGCAAGTTTCCAATTTATGCATCTTTTCTCCAAGCTAATGGGCTCTTTTAGTGTAAATATTAATTTATAGTTATGAAACATACCTTTTACTCATTAAAAATGTGAAAGTGCAAACTGATATTTATGTTCTTTCTCTATTGATGCTGTTATGACATAATGATTTTCTTATTTGCAGTTTTCAGTCACAAAAATGAAATCAGATTGGAAGCTTCTTACATGAGTTTGGAATTTATATGCTTTTTTACACCTAGAAGGTTCTTTCTTTACATAAACCTGCCATGTAAGCATTGATTTTATTTGCAGCAGTGCAATTGATTTAATTAATTTGAAATCAAAGATTCACTGTTTTCTGTGAGTTCTAACTTTCATCACACCGTAATACAATCGCTTTTTCAGTTCATCAGATTTTTCTAATTAGTATCTTCTTTTGCAGTTTCTAGTCTTGTTCTATGGTCTAAGGCTAATTTTGGTGTATTTTATCCTTTGTTTTGGGATACATTGCTGACACAATTTTATGTCTTTTCCTATTGTTTAAATATTGTGTTTTCATATTGTGAATAAAGCAAAGTAGCTACTCCTGTAAATTCCAAATTAATTTCTTTATATAAGCAGAGTGACAAAGAAAAAAATAAATTTCAGAGAAAGATAGGATCAATATATTTGAAGTTGTGGAACTTTTTATTTCATGCCATATGCATTAGCTCTTGCATATATTTTTGCTACAACTTGAAGATAGACAGTTTCAGTTACCATTTATAAGAGCTTTACCTTTTTAATGCCTTTAATTGTTTAGACTTTCTAATCTAAAGCGGTCCATTTAAAGTTCTTTTTTGAGATAATTTTAATCAAATATATCTTAACTGTTCATGACTTGCATTTTTAAATATGCATCATTGTAATAAAAGCTGAATGCCCAACCTCAAATGGAACTCAAAACATAACTGCTTTTTCAGATGGATATCTGGATAGCTTCTGCCAGGATGAAAAACTACTTATGACAAGTGTAGATTCCTCAATACAGAATTTGTAAAGAATCTAATTAAAACATTCAGCTGTGAATTTTCTTTAATTAGTTGCCTCTTCTGCTAAGGAGAAGTAGAAATTTCTATCTAGTCTCAATTTTTGAGGTAAGGAATGTCAATGCGTTTTGTAGGTATACAGTGTTGTGGTTTATCTGTTGTTGTGGTTTATCTGTTGTTGTGATTAACTGTTCAGTGATTGCTGGTTAATTACATATCATTAATAAATCAATACATGACTTTGATTCTCATTTGGTTTAAACCACATGAGCAGCTCAGCATTTTCTCTCTGGCACCCCAGGATCCACAAGTGTTGCTTGTTCTATTTAGTACGTTTTAATAGACCCATTGTGCCTGGATTTGTTTACTATTTTTTACTACTATTTCCTGTGCAACTAGTTGCTAATCCAAAGTTACTCACTGCTTTAAGAAAAACTTACCTGTTTTAAAACAATTTCTTATTAGTTTTACTGAGATTTAGTGATAGTTCTGTTCTCTCATTTTCCATTGCTCTCATGACTTCATCAGCCTCAATCTCCCCTCAGCCTTCTCATTCACAGATTGGAAACTATGGACTTTTTCAATGTCCCCTTGTATGGCAACTGCTTTGATCCTTTCAATGTTTTAATTGCTCTTCTGTACCTTCTCCAGCCCCACTCACTGTGTTTCATTAAACACATGCTGAAAATATAGGTGAAAATAAATTAAAAGATTCAGTTGAAAGGTACACTGCATGCTGCAATTTATGCAGTAAATGAACAGACATGGAAAATATCTTTGATTTGTCTGTGAAAGCCCTTGCTCTCTTGCTTGAGTTAAAAACATTTAGTGAATACACAGGAGAGAATAACAGGATTGGAGGGGAAAAAAGGCCATAATAGCTAGCTGTGAATAGAAACTGAGAAGCGTGAAGGATGATAAAAGTTGCTAGTGGGATTTTTAGTTAGTTAGTGTTCATAGTTGATTGGATAGCTCACCTTAATCTTTTACATTTTTCATCAATATAGTGTTTTCTGTAGAGGCTATAAATAGAAAAGTTTATTTTTTTACAAAAGTTTGAGTTAAACAAAATTTCAGGAAAACAAGCTAACAACAGGTATCTTTGGAGATTGTGATTTTAAATTCTGAATTATAGCATGTGTCTTGAACTCCAACTTATTTTTCTGCCATGTTGAAGGTGTGAATCTGTGTATGAATGATTTGACTAATTTAAAAAAACCTCAACCAAAGAGTAGGTATGGAGTGGTGAGTTGCAACTAAAATCAATCTCTCATATGATACAAAGGCAGAAGGAAAATATTTCAGCTTCAAAAACCGTGATAAAAAGTGTAAAAAAGCTTATTTAAATAAGAATTCTGTATTGAAAGAACCATTTTTGCTTAAGCAAAATTTATCCTAGCCTGAGAAGTGCAATCCAAATCACTGGAAGGTGTTTATTCTCATCTTTGTAGTTTCCTGTAGTGTGGTAGTACTGGGTGAGCAACAGTATCAAAATCAGGGATGAAAACAGATGCATTTCCTTTATCAGTGAACAACAAAGAGAACAAACAAGAATAATCAGCCCTGCTTTGGACTGGACTCCAACTGAGAGAATTTTGAGATGTTTACTGCTAAGAGTTGCATCTGGAAATTGCCTCTACAGCAGACACTGCAATTACTTGATTACTGTGCTGTAATTTCAAACACAGTTCTCCAGCCAGGAGTTCTTTTATTTGGATTGCCTATGGCACATGTAACATGAATAACTCTCTTCTGTTGTAAGGTGAATAATAGGATTCCTAGGTGTTTTGTGCACTCTTAATACACATAGACAATATTAAGAGTCATAGGCAGTGGTTTGTCTGTAGCTTTCAATTCTGTTTCTATTTGTGTTTTCTATTTATATTTTCTTGTCTTTTCTTTGGCTTGTTTATTTATTTATTAAATGAAATTATTGAGGCTATCTCAGTTGTTTAGGAAAAGTTAAAGATAATTAAAGATAAAGATAAATATATTCTAAAAGTATATGCTAAAAGTTGCTGTGACATTGAACAGGGTAGATGAAAGATGATTTCTGTAACAATTTATTGTAAGGCCTTGCCATCTCCAGTTTGGCAGGTTGTCAGAAGCAGTTAGATGACAATACAAGCCCAAACTCAATTACAAAAGGAAAGATTTAAAAAAGCAATTCTCCTTCCTTGGTCAGTGCTGCTGACTTTCTTCCATGTCATGACCAACCAGTAGGGAGCATGATGTTCCTTATAAATTCCTGTCAGGCTGACCAAAGACACCAGTCCTGTGTTAGGGAGTTCTTATGCTTTATTGTACAATTATCTTAACTCCAGCAGCTAGCACCATATTTAGTCTGAATTGTTCTGGCTAACAAGCCCTTAATTATCACAACAGACTTCAACAAGCCCCAAATCCTCACAACAAACCACAATACAGTGTGAAGGGTAGAATATTATAACTGCACTTTGCCCAAAGCAAGGGAGGAGGAAAATAAAGGTGGAAAAGGAGAAAGGGAAGAAAGATCTTTACCAGCCTTTACATCTTGCATTAATCCTGCCGTATGGATTCTCCAGAACTGGAGTAGTGAGACACAGAATGAGAGGAAAAAGAGAGCAGATGGGACTAATCCACTTCCTTTTATATTTAACCTGGGTAAAGTACATTTTTCAAACCATTTCATTCATGCATGTACAGCCAGCCCTTTAGAGCCCTTCAGGAAGTGAGTCAGGTAAGGACAGAGGGGATGATTGGGCATGAGTCTCAATGTGGGAAAGTAAGTTGGCTCAGAACAAGTGCTGTCCCACCTCTGCAGGAACGTCTCTTCCAATCACAACTCTTCTATCACAATATTCAGAAAGTTTAAGACAAAACATGCTTATCCTTGATTCTCCACAAGTTTTCTTTCTTTCACTCTTACTATATCTCAGCCTGTCTGCTACTCATCATCTTAATGTTGCTTTTCTGTGGCAGAAGTTACTTCTCTTTTGTATTTTCTTTGAGGATGCGTCACTAACCCTCCAACAAGTTTGTCATTTGGAAAATATTTAAAGATATAATTCTTCTGTATCTGAGACAGAAGGAGTAGAATCTTTTGGGATTCAGAATAAAATGCAATCTTTAACTAAGCTTGAGTTAAAGACCATGTTAAAAAAATTCTAATCAATCAAATACTTTCAAGCCCTCAGTGGTCAAATTACTGATTTTTTTTTTTTTTTTTTTTTTTTTTTTTTTTTTAATATGTAGTGGATTTGCTTAAGTAAATCCAGGATTAATTAAATATCGAGATATATTTTACTGTTTGGGATACACTGCTGGTCTAAATTTTATAAGGATTTGAGCTCAATTAAGTACAGAATGCCTGACATCTGGTAATGTCTTTAGAATTCCTGAGCTTATTTAGGTTTTACTGTCGGCAGCCTTACTTATAATGACTGCCAAAAGAAAATCTTAGGATCTTTTGAAATTGAGTAGCTGGTTTGAGAAAGTTCAGGGTATTTTACCCTTAGAAAAGCTAACAAGGTTAGGAAGAAATAAAAAGAATAATATTGAATTATCTGGATTCCTTTCATTAAATTGGCTGATTTTATGCTAATAACTTAAAAGCCATCTTTTTTTGCATAATTTGCTCCAGTCCAGCTAATTTAAACTTTAGTTAATATGGCTGCAGAGTATGCAGTTATATTAAAAGGGCTCTGCTTGAAAAGACTTAATCAATTCTGTTTCTTTTCTTCCCCCAAAGAGAAGTGTCATTTTACTAAGGTACATATTGTGTCCTGTTAATTATTTGTTACTGTGAGAGACTAAGAAAAGTGGTTACTGGCTCAAACCAACCAAAGTGTTTGTGTGAGACAGGTCAGGGAAAGTTCAAACCTGGGATGGTGCCCCACACCCTGCTCCCTTTGGAGCTCTCCAGTCCCGCTGTCGGTCACTGGCGCACCAGTAGCAAGGTCCCACACCCTGCCCCTGGAGCCCCAGTCTAGCCTCAGAGCGGGTAACACACTGCAAGCCCCATCTGGGAGCCCCATTCTGGCCAGAAGAGGCCAGAACAGATAAAAAACATGCATGAGGACAAATATGGTCACATCACTACTGTCTGTGAATTTTATGGCAGCTGAGACCATGCTGATTCCAAGGGTGGCAGCTATTACTTACTTTTCTCTTTTTTTAAAAATTTTTTTTTCTTTTTCTTTTTCTCTCTCTTTCTCTCTCTTTTTTTTTTTTTTTTTTTTTTTTTTTTTTTTTTTTTTTTTTTTTTAT
>JAOTQP010001286.1:72018280-72041132 GCA_026413545.1 Cichladusa arquata | reverse complement strand
TTTTTTTTTTTTTTTTTTTTTTTTTTTTTTTTTTTTCTTCTGATTTCCTCTTCTTGATATCTGGGTAATTTAATGTTTCATGGGTTAGAGTTTGCTAAGTCAATGCTTTGTGCAATGGTTTATTTTGATGGAATGTTTGCTTTAAATTTCACCAGGTTCCTGATCTTCTAAAGTTTGCCAGTAGAAGTTTCTTGTTTAATTTCCTGAATACCTTGTTGGATTTCTCTTGTGCACCTATCTCAGGGTATTAAAAAAAGCCTAAACCCCTTTAAATAAACTTGCCAAGTGAGGACCTGGGCTTTAGAGTCGATTTTACATTTGTTTGGGTGTTCTTTGCAGAGAAATAGATTGACAGCTTCAAAGATTTCTCTTTGCTGGTACATTTTTGTCATAAATATTCATGTACACTTCCTGATTTATTAAATGTCAATGGTGAGTATAAATTTCATCAAGCTTACTTTTTGTGAAGATACATTCTATGAAAACGTGCGTACTTCAGCTAAAATTATTTTGCACTTTTATAATGATTACAGTGATTTCTGCTTTACAAATATGAGCTAAAGTTTACAAAACCTTTGTAGAACAGCTAAGATTGCTAGCTAACAAAAATATTATTATACATATTTTCAAAGTTAATACTCTGAAGGACAGACTATAAGTGATTTGGGTAAGTTCAAACAGGATATCAATACAAATGACAAATTTTCACTCCAGCTTAATTAGTAGATCATAGTCCTTGAGTTCTCTTTAATAGTATAAAAAAATATAATACCTTTCTGAAAAGTGACTCTACAAAAACAAGTGCCATATTTATGAATCATTGCTTCTACGAATATTCCTGCAAAAATTTTGCTGTATTAAGAGTTAATTTGAGGGCATTACAAGTGGCATGTGCTGAGCTGTCTCTGAAATGAAGCAAAATGACCCTTTCTTCACAATTAATGCAGTTAGCAATGCATTTTGTAAAGAGGACCACCTAAATGGGACCAGGTAGTTCAGGTCCAGGCACTTAGTGCTGGGCAGAGATTTCAAGCTATTTTGCTAGGTCAATTGAAAGATACTGTATCAAATTCAAGAGACAATAAAATATGATACCCAAAATTGAAAAAAAAAACCCATATCCTCCTAAAGCTAAAGATTAACTGCTCTTGTTATTAAAGCAAATAGCCAATGTACCTTTCACAGGAGCTCATCTGTCAAACTCCTTAAAATCTAATTGTTCCTCTAGTCTTTACAAATTCAATGCAATAGGCAGAAGTGTGTCTGTGCTATGTGTTGGGTCTTTCTGAAGAGATGGGCTAGTTTAATCTCTGTGAGACTTTCAAGGACACTTCAGAAAGGAGGATGTTTATGAGTTGCTAAGTTTTTTGTTGCTAATGAAGAGGAAAGATAGACATTTTACTGTTATCCCACCTATTTATTCATGCTGTGATATTTTATGAATATGTATAGGTTTAGACTGCCAATTCAATGTGTCTTCCTTTCTGGAAATATGGAATACAAGGCCTAAAACTGTCCTCACATGGGGTAGAGGAATTTGCCAGAAGAATATTCTTCCAGGAACCTAGAGTTTGGCTAAGTTGTAATTGAGTCTTTAAAGTCTCATTTTCAGAAAAATCCTTTCATTATGAAAAATACATGTACAAAATGGCATGTCCTTGAAACTATTAGCATTTACAAACCTCTTTTAAAAGTCAAAATCCCTATTCCAGACAGAATTTTTACCACAAAATATAATAAGGCTACAGACCCCATGAAATGGAGTAAAGTTCCTCTGAATAATTATCAATATTATGTCAGTATATGAAGCTGTAAACTCAAATCTGGAAAGTGATAATTAGTTCATTATTATTATATAATTTCTTATCAGTGAACATCCATGCTTCCCTTTAATATTTTTCTTGGTTTTATTGGGAATAGAAATATGGTAGCAAATAAATATTAATTTATTTGCATAAATACACTGAATGAATTATTGAGTATATTTAGTCATGCTAGGAAACATCTCAATTTTTCTTATAAAGGATAATGGTTTGGCTTGTTATTCACATTTCTTATTATTTTCTGGCTCTCATCTTGCTATGATTAAGCATTGCAAATACAGTGGCATCTCCTGTACTCAGTAAATGATCAATTAAATGTTTTTATATTGTACTTATTAACAATTTAAAATCGATGAGAACATTGTTCTGTGTACATATGAAAAAGGCTTCATAGTACTATGGATCAATCCTTAAGAACTCTGAAGTCAAATCAAAGTGCAAATCACTTATTAAAAAAAAAAAAAAAAAAAAAAGAAGAAAAGAAAGCTATCCATTCTGCTATGAAGTAGGATGCTTCTTTCTGTACCTGTTGTGATTTAGGAATGTAGCTCCCCAAATTAATGCTCCCATCAAGACTCTCCAAACCATGCACTGCTGTCTCACTCCCCAGATTTCTCCCTCCTCCCTGCAGTGGGCTGGAGAGGAGAATTGGAAGAAGAAAAGGCAAAGATCATGGGTTTACATGAGAACAATTTACTCAAAACAGCAATAAGTTAAGCAAAAGAGCAGTAACAGCAACAATACAAATGACAAAGGGCACAAGAGAGATCAATTCTGACAGAGACCCCCGACAACAGACAATAATGGATGTCTCCCTTTGCTGTGTATTTTCTGCCAGACCAGAACCCCTTCTTCCCTGGAGAGAGTCCCTTTCCCCTTCCCCCAGAAGCTGTATAAGGTGGTACAGAATACTTCCAGGTCCTAGCCATGCCACTTCCTTGCTACTGCAAAAATTAACCCTGTTCTGTCTGGAACCAGAACACCGCCGCTGCCCTATGCTCCTGTGTTTAGACACTTCCTAGATAAGTTTTCAATGGGCCTGGTTAAAGAACCAGGTTGAAGTAATTAGATAAGTTGCAACATTGGAAATTCCAATTAGAAATAATGAAAAATTCTACTACTCTGGAGGTGGTCAAACACTAGAGCAGGAAGCTAGAGTGTTCGTGCAGTCTCCATGCATGTAGTTACTGAGGACGCAGCCCTGAGCAACTTGTCATAGTTGGCCCTTCTTTGAGGAAGGACTTGGACTGAAAGATCTCTAGAGGTCTCTTTCAACTTCACAGTTCTTTAATTTGTGATTCTATATACATGCAGGTGTATTATTGCTCTTGTGTAGAGTGTCTGTGTCCTTGGGTAACTTTTTACTTTCAGAAAAAAAAAAAAACAATTGAACACTCTAAGATGGACAGTTCTTATTATGCTTAATTCTATGGGACTATGATCTAAAGATGAAGCTAACTGATATGAAAAATGTCCACCTACTTTTACTGAAAGCCAAAGAAACTTAGGACTACTGTCTTAACAGACACATTTTTATAAAGATGTAAAGTCATTCCAATACTTTGAATTGTATGTGCTTTAATAATATAAAAGGAACAGGGGTGGAATTAGAGTAAAGGATTATAATGAAGTTTTCCTTGTGTTAACAATAATGAATGTATTTATACTTGTTATCAGTATGTACTTGGAACAAGATGAGTCTACATGATAGATAAAGCACTGTGGTTTGTTTTCAACAAACAATAAGCTGGCTTTGCCTGTTAATTAAAATGCAATGTCAACATTAATAGAGATGTTTACAAAATCCAGATTTTATATTTAAACTGAAAGTATGAGCCCTAAATAATGTGAATTACTTGCTTATCTAGAATTTTAAAGAATGGAAAAATAAAAAATTAAAATATGGGGAGAGAGAACAGCTACTTTAGCTCTAATGGAGGAGAAGAACTGGAAGAGGGGTAGGTTGGTATGATGATTTTCTGATATTTTAGCTGACCTCTGAGTAACTGCATAATACTTTGGGTCTGTCCAAATAAACTCTTCTCCATCTTCAGATTTCAGTTTTGCATTTTTATAGATTATTTGAGCAGAATCAATAGCTAAGACTTCTCTCTGAGGAACATTGTCCCAATCATCTCTCTGCTGGTACCTGGAAGGGGCAGTTGAATTCAATAAGGAAAAGTAATGAGTAATTTATTGCAATGAGAGGTCAGGATGTTTGTATTGCAATTGTCTTCCTTTTGCCTCAGGATAGTAAAATGACCAAGCAACAGTTTCTTCTGCTGGCTTTGCAGAGAAGAAATATGAAATGTTGATAGAAGAATGTATCTATTGTTATTAACATCCCCTCTTCTTTTATTAAGCCTCCTTTGTTTTCTTACCCTACATGGTTTTTTTTGTTGTTGTTTTTTTTTTTTGTTTGTTTGTTTGTTTGTTTTGTTTTTTTTGCTGGAATTTTTCCCTTTGTTTCTGCAAGGGATACCATACTGGTAGTAGCTGAACCATATAGGAACATTTCTCTGCTCCTAAAATAAAAAAAAGAAATTTGGGGTAGCAAGTGTATGTATTTGTTTCTTTCTTCCACACCAAAGTCTTGATTACATGTTTTTTGTCTTAAGGAGAGGTTTCTTGGCGCCTAGATTTTAAACCTGTATGAAGTAGATATGAAGAGTGGAAAAACTGTGGCATATATGAGGCTATGAAAAACTGTGGTGTTAATCATATGTAAATACCATAAGCTTTGAATTCCTCTGTCCTTCATTCCCAATATAAGGAAATTTTTGAAATGTCATCTATTTTTTAGGTTATGAATAATACTTTTTTATTAGTTTTCAAGCTACTCTATGTAATGTCTAATTCACTCCTTGTCCTCTTGCATTTGCTTACTCTCCTTACATAGCAGAAAAGTCACAGCATGACTTTAGAATGCCAATCTCATTTAAGTGCACACTTTCAAAAAAGCCAAAAAGGCAGACTAAATTCAAGCTTAGACTGGGCATAATTCTTTTGTGAATAGAGCATTTTGTTTTACAGAAATAACTGTAAAAATAACTGGATATTAGGACAGCTTAGGAATGTCACCTAAGTTTATAATATAAATATATTAAAAGAAATATTTTTCATTTGCAAACCTTTGCATCTTCTAAGATGGAAGCATGCTATGATTCATGTTCAGTGCATCAGAAATATGTCTATTCTTTTTAAGACTGCCATCCTTTTCTCAAAGGAAACAGCATGTATCAGGTGGCCTTCAGATAAAGATAAGAAAGCATCTCACACTCTGGGATACAGAATATCTCAAAAATAGGTTTTTCAGAAACAAAAGAACCCCAAACCACTTCTCATTTTTGAAAATGTAGACTTCATCTAATGGGAAATAGCAGTCAAAGAAGCGCTTCATATACAGCCTATAAAATCAATGTGTAAAAATAGAAGATCCTGTACTGGTCAAGAATAAAAAAAAAATTGTAATACATGAAACAGTTAAACTTCCTTTTAACACTGTAAAACCAGAAAATGGTGTTTGTCATGTTTCCACTTCTGCTGAGTGCTAAGAGCATAATACAAAATGATAGACATACCTTCCAATGAGTTTGGAGAAATATAGAGAATCTAATACCTGGAGTAAGCTCACAATAAAATATTTTACTGCTAAAGGCATCATTGGCCTCTTATTATTTTCATGATGGGTCTTTGGCCTAATGATATGTTAAATGAATTGTTGGTTTAATAAAATTTATATTAAAAGGCAAGTTCAAAATAAGAAGTTTTGGTATTAGAAATAATAGGTGAAATGGATGCTGAGCAGTTTGCAGAAATGTAGATCTTGTGCTCAGGAAATGGTGATGTTTAGATTTAGTATTGGCTTTCTAAAAGTAGAGTGTAATAAAGGCACACATAGCACACATCAATAGCTATGTTTGGTGCAGTGAAGATAGGTCATCCTTTGGAAGCTGCATATTCCCAAAAAACTCTGGCTTTCCTGTGGATATGCCACATATGGCATAACATACTCACTGTGTTGCTTCTGTCCTGACTGGTTTTTCTTCTCTTTTGTTTTAGGAACTTTTTAAGTGCCTGAAAACCAAAAAATATTCAAGATTTTAGTCATTAAACATTGCACTACTTAGAAGGAAAAAGAAAGGAATTTGGGCGTTTGCATTTCTCTTAGCTTTCTTATCCTTTAGGGTACATTTTCAGTGAAATTTCAAAGCTTTTTTCATGACTTGGAGAATTACAAGCAAAATTTTTAGCATACAGACTGCAATTTTCATGTGGGCTTTGAATTCTTGCCTCAGGATCTTCCAGGAAAACAGAAACTATCATAAGACTTATATTTGAAATCATAACAACTGCCATACCCAGACTACTAAGGACATGTCCACAGTGCCCAGTACAGTAGGCAGGATAACTCTGAAGCTGGCAGGCATCACGCTAGTTCTGGAACCACAGATAATGTAACTGATGACATTTTTGCACATGTATGACTTTCTGTCAGCACACCTACTGATTCTGAGACTAGAAATCCTACTGCACCAAACTGCACCTGCTCAAATCTCTCTGTGCACAGTTACATATGGGCAAACTTGGTCATGAATATTTTATGCTCCAAACTGTAATTCATTACCATAGAATAGATGTCTAGGGGAAAAAAAGGAACCACATGTCTAGGTTTTGATGTATGAGATAAATGAGCGAATAACATAATTTTTTAGACTTGTAAAAATATTAGGATATTCACTTTTCTGCTACAGGGCTTCCTATTATTTCAAGCAAGGTTAAGTAAAAAAATTTTCACTGGTACACTGAAATGTTGTAATGATTATTTTTATGAAATTTTTATGTTACTGTTTAACATACTATGACTCTTCAACATGATTACCGAATTGGATGAAGACCTTAAAGAAATACTAAGTAGGTTTCTCAACAACACTAAATTGGAGGAGCTGTGTACTCCCTCAAGGACAAAAGAACCTTGACAAATTAGAGATAATATGGGCAATCACTTATCCTATGAACCTTAAAAAGGGCAAGTACTGGATTCTGCACCTGGGGTGGGGCAACCCTGGTTTATGTATAGAGTAAGGAGTGAGAATCAGGAGATGAATGTTGTGGAAAGGGACCTGGGGATCCTGATGGAAAGTTGAACATGAGTCAGCAGTGTCAGGAGGGCCAATTGTGTCAGGGTGCATCAGGGACAGCATCACCAGCTGGGCGAGGGAGGAGACTGTCCTGCCCTGCTCTGCACTGAGGCAGTTTCACCTCAAGTGGTGGGGGCAGTTTTGGGTGCCACTATATAAAAAAAACATTAAACAATTAGAGAGCATCCAAAGCAGGGCAGTGAGGATGGTGAAGGGCTTTGACGGGAAGCTGCATGAGGAGCAGCTGAGGTCACTTGGCCTGTTCATCCTGGAGAAGAGGAGACTGAGGGGAAACCTCATTGTTGTCTTCAAGATCCTCACAAGGGAAAGTGGAGGGGCAGAAACCCATCTCTTCTCTTTCATGACCAGTAACAAGACTTGAGGAAATGGCATGAATCTGAGGTCAGGGGAGGTTTAGTTTGGGTATCAGGAAACAATTTTTTGTCCAGAGGGTGTTTGGGCACTGTAACAGGCTCCCCAGGGAAGTGGTGACAGCACCAAGCCTGACAGAGTTCAAGAAGCATTTGGACAAAGCTCTCAGGCACATGGTCTTGGGGTGGTGTCCTGCACAGGGCCAGGAGTTGGACTCAGTGATCCTGAGGGGTCTTTTCCAACTCAACATATGCTATGATAAAAACCTCAGCTAAGTCTAGTATTAAAATATTATAGTGGTCCTGCTCAATTAAGATATATATCTCACTGATGCTTTTTATATAAAACATAATACTTAGAAATAACCATGTCATTAATGACCTGCCTTAAAATTATAAGAAACATTTCAGTTAATCTAATGATAAATTGAAAATAAGAATGAATAATTTCTGATTATTTTATTGCTTTAGCTTTGGAACCTCCAGATCATCAGGATTTATTAGGGCATGGGGGTTTTAGATTTTTTGCATTAAGCTTGTAGCTTAGAATACTGTCTGTGCAGTGTGTTGCAAAAAACCCCAACAAAACGACCACCAGGACAGGCTTATTCTGACTGTAATCTACATTGAAATGTTCCTTCATGAACAGTAGTTACCACAGGAACAAAAAGAAACTAATAAATAGAAAAAAAGGCAGGCTTAACACTGCAACCTTGGGCGCGAATGCTCATGATGCCTATGTAGTGCATCATGAACTGCACTGAACAGTTTCCAGCTGATCTTGTGTAGAGAAAGATCAAGCTAAATTCTACTTGCCAAACAGAACTCAAATCATACTGAAATGTTTGGAGTTTTTTGTAATTAAATTATGCAGTTCACATTGCATTTGTGTGATATTGGTGCTTAGAATGAAAATTTTAAATCTTGTGTTTGATTTGTTGGAAGTACTAGTGTTAACACCTATATGTGATACTGTGTTTCTGTAATAGAAAAAGAAATATGAATGTTGCATCATTATAGCATATTATGTTATTTGGGCGCTTGAATTGTCTTTTATTCATAGCTTTTTTAATATATGTGGATTTTGTAAGACTAAAATATGCATTATATAAATAAGTTGAAATTTCCTTATTATTTCAGTTTTAAATTATTCCAATTTGCATGCATTTTGTATGCATTTTTCACCAAAGTTACAGCTACTAACAAAAAGAAACAAAAACATCCAGAACTAATTGGTAGTCTTTAAGATGTAGCACTTGACTGTCTCTTCTGATGTACTTCCTCCAAATTGCAGTTTTCTGATAATGAGCCCTTTTTATGCTGTTTTCCACAGACACGAATGTAAAAGTATAAGATTATCAGGGTTAAAGGCCTAAGTGTACTGAAAATGGCAGTTTCTTAATGAGAAGGTGCCATGCTGCTTAGACATCCTGACATGGAATATTGAATGGTCATGTTCTGGAGTTATCTTACCTTTATATAGGACTTTTTGTTTGTTTTTTTCTTTTCTTTTTCCTGAGAATGATATATAACACGGGGTCTTCTGACTTAAATTTTGAATGGAGTTCTTGAATTGAGAGATTGAGAGTGACCATTTGGCAGATAATGTTTCTGAGTCAATTTCAATTAATTTGAAATTTAGTTCAAATTGATTCCTTTCAAGACTCAGTTAGAAATAAAAGAGAGTAGCAAAACAAACTATAGGCATATAGATATGTAGATTATTATTATTATACTTAGGAAGAACCTTATATTGAATTTCCTTAGTGCACTCTATAACACTAAAACCACTTCTAATATAATCAGTGTTATTTACCTATTGTGTAAATGAAGCAGATAGAGTTGTTTTGTTATCGTTACTGTCAGTAAAAGCAGGGTAAAACAGCCCATGTTATGATATGTTTGTATCACCAACATAATATTATTGATCACAAGCTATAGAAAGAATGAAAGTCAAGGAAAGGTCTGAGAGGACCAGACTATATTGGGGAATCCTTGTAGAGCCTGAGGAGTTTTCTATCTTCTTTTGATGGTATCAGTGTTAGAGGAGAATTTCAGGACCTTAGCTCATGCAAATTCACGTGTGATCTTTCCCTTTTGGTCATGAATATTAACTTGTTATTTTCTTCCTAAAGAGCTTAGGTGCAGGGATCCATTCATATCTGAAAAAATTCTCATGACTGGATTTAGCAAAATAAAGAAATTCTGTAGTGTTTTTAAGTTCCTCCTAAAAGTTGATTCTTTTGTGGTTTTTGTTTGTTTGTTTGTTTTAATGTGACAAACAACAACAATAAAAAGACTATTACATTTGGACCTAACTTTGAAATTATGAATATTTCAATTTCTCTTTGAGTAAACTGGTCTGTACTTTAAGGTGCTTCTTACACCAATGACCCAGACACTGCTCTGCTTCCCTACGCCTCATAGACATCTGAATGCTTTGTTGAATTCATGAATATAAAGTGACAAGAAAAGATTCTTCATAAAGACAGACAAAGGGAACCTAGTCATTTTGACTCATCCTGATCTGAGATGGAATATAAGGAACAAAGTTGTCTTCTTTTGAATAGGCCTTGTTGAAACGCAGAGAAAATGTATTCACTACTTCTTGGTTGCACTATCCTAATTCTCGTCATGGAGAGATGGTATGCAGGCCTTTCCAATTTTGTATTAAAACAAACACCAAACGTGTACATTTAGAAAGCCCATTAAAGATTTAACTAACATATCACAAAAAAATGTTGAACTTTCCCTATATCTGAGAAAAAAAATAGTTCAAAGCTGAAAATCTAGAAGATTTAAACATCTACAGGTCACTTCCTTCCACTGGATTGGTTTGGATTTTCTTATAAGGACGAGGGATGACCTTCCAGAGTATTAAAATAATTTTTAAATTTGAAACTGTTACTAATTTAATTTTTTTTTTGTATCTGTGATTTTATATTCAGTTTTGTCATTTTCATTCAATTTTTTTAAGATAGAAATATGGATAACTAGCCTATAAGAAAAATTACATAGTTGTCTTTAGTGGCTCCTACTAAATATGTACCTCTTCTAAGATATCCCTACAAGTGAACGTACAGTCTGCTGGTTTTCATCATTAGCTGCATCTTTCCTTTTTATAATCCTTAATTTATAAAATAGATGGTCACAAGGTATATTGATACTGACTTGAAGTTAGTGTCATTAGCATTTTTCAACCTTCTGGTATGTGATAAGAGGAAAAAGCACATGCATATATGTTCAACCTTTCTGCATTTTGCAACCTAGTCATAGAATTTCTGATCTTAGTCTTCATAATCCCAGAGTATTTAAAATGTTTGTGTTCAGTAATATGTTGCATTCAAGCTGTTTTGGATTTGTATCTCATTTCCAGTATTCATTTACCGTATTTTTTTGTAATATATTATTTTCTGTGTCATCGTGAAGGCTCTGCAGGGAGAGTCTTTGAACTTGATAAATTAATAATAGGGAAAGGATTTTTTTTCCTCTTAGACCTACATTAGAACATTTCTGTGAACTGCATTGTAGATAAAATTCTCTCACTGTATGTCTTTGTTTAGCCTATGCATTTAGCCAGTCTTTTGAAACGGCAAGAGAAGTACTGAATCATAATACTGCATGGTTCTTGTCTCAGCTACAGCATATATTTCTTTTGTCTGCTACTGAAAAAGGTGTTCCATCCTAATTAACTTTGATATTTACTAGAGAGTGTGAAGGAACGTCTCCTTTTGAGCCACAATAAATGATCAGGGAAATATATCTTTGCTGTGTATCTATATCTGATCCCAGGCCGACATGCTTGCTTTTCTCCCAAGGGATCAAGACCTGCACAGACTATGAAAAAGTAAGTTCTTATCAATAAATCTGCTGAGGACTGATGAAAAAAAAGATAGAGATTTAACTTGCACTAATTTTTTGGGAAGCATAATTATGAATCCAGAGAACCAAAATATGTGTCAGAATGTGTCACAAAGAGTGAGAACAAGAGATATTGCAGAAGTGGGAGGAAAACTTAAGCACTTTAAGGTGACCATTACTTTTGGTATAGTAGATTCGGTGAGTATAAAAGATACAGAGAAGCTACCTTGAAGAAAAATGCACTGTGTTGATTCTCACCTTCTTAAAGATCACCTATCATAATATTATACATTTAAAATATTTTGACTATGGATATAAATTTTTGTTTTTTCCAACTTACAGATGGAAAAACATACTCTTACATGACTTTGTCAATAGCAATTATATTTCTTTTTCATTATATTGTTTTCCTGCTTCTTGATTTTTACAAATTTGTTCATTATTTGAAATTATTTGACAAATAGTTGTGTACACATTCCAGACATTCCTAATATTTAAACTGAATTTCCCCTTTTTCAGTTTTTACCTATTTCTCCTTGACCTATCACTGCAGTTTGTCATAAAGGGTCCCTCTCTGGCTTCCCTTTAGGCCCCCTTCAGATACTGAAAGGTTGTTAGGAGGTCTCCATGCAACCTTCTCTTTTTCAGGCTAAACAGCCCTAATTCCAGTCCTCTTATGAATTTTGTGTTCCTCCTCTGGATTAACTTCAATAGTTCCATGTCCTTCTTATTTTGGGGGCTCCAGAATTATATTCATCACTCCAGGTGAGATCTCAGCAGAGTAGAGAGGGAGAATGACCTTCTTTGACCTGCTGGCCGTGCCCCTTTGGATGCAGCCCAGGGCTCCATTGGCTTTCTGGGCTGGGAGCTCACACTGCCAGCTCATGTTGAGTTTTTCATCAGCCATCACCCCCAGATCCTTCTCAGGGCTGCTCTCAACCCAGGTGTAGGACCTTGTTTTGTTGAGCCTCATGAGGCTGGCACAGGCCCAGCTCTGCAGCCTGTCCAGTCACTCTGGATGCCATCCCTTCCCTCCAGTGTGTCGACGGCCCCACACAGCTCAATGTCATCAGTGAACTTGCTGAGGGTGCCCTCGATCCCACTGTCCATGTTGCCAACAAAGATTTTAAACAGACCTCGATCCTTAATTTTCTGAACTGCTATCATCTCACTGAGGTTACTTCCGAAAAAATTTCTGAGGATATATTTTAGAAACAAGGCAGTGTTGCAATCACATGGTCTTTCTTCAAGAAATATCCATGACTTAACAATTTGAATCAAATTCACGGAGGATTAAAGGTCATGAACATAATTAAATTCCAGCAAGTGTTATGAGATCAGCAATTACCAGTTTTGTGTTGCCAGCTGTTAGGTCTATCAGCAGGCACATGCTTGCTGGCCAGCAGCAGCACACACAGCCACAGCATATGCTGTCACTTGTCCATCTGGGGCAGCCATGGAGCAATCTACCGGAGAGGAACTGAAAGATTTATGAGGGTGAGAGAGATAAATACATAGAAATGGGATTGCAAGGCAGTTAGAAACATGGAGGACACACCATATTACAGAACTGTTGTCCTGCAGTGTGTTGTGCTATGAAGTCATTCTCTATGTGCATGCTTTGTTTGGCAAATATAGATTCTGCTTTCATAAAATTATTATCCTGAGACAGAAAATTGATTTATTAGAGGTGACGTTTTGCCTTTTTTGCTTAGTTTTGTTTTATGACTTTATTCTATTTTTATTACTTTCTAACAGTACTAGTAGTCTTATCGGAAATAGCTGAAGTAATTTTATTTTACCAGACCCTTCATAATTTTTCTGCCTGTCAGCGAAACATTTACTGTAAAAGTGCTAATTTTTTGTCCATCAAATCTTCCTTTATAATCAGCAAATTATTTGGCCCTTTTATTTTTGCAAATAGCTTCAGACTGATTTTATTTTGCAATTGTTAACTGAAGACTAGATACGAACATATGGTAGGCTAGAAGCTGTTTGATGTGTTCACTTTGAAGATGTCTTCAGCTGTCTGAACTTCATTATTCACAGGTTGGAACAGACCCCCACCATTTCATACTCTCAACTGCTTTCTGATTGAATGACTGCACCTTTAGTAGGAAAGAATATTTGAAGCTCATCTATCGCATCAATATTCATATGCAAACTCAGATATTTCCCTAAAGAGTCGACACATCACAACTTCTGATTTGATCAAAAATCTATTTTCTTCAATGTTCATGGACAAAAGTACATAAAAATTATGCAGTGCACCTGTACTACTATAGCTGCAACAGGTCTGTGTACATAATAGGAAAAAATCAGGGAAATACAATGTCTTTTATTGCTAATAACTTACACTGATCTTAAATGCCTGACTATTCAAATAAACTTTTTTCCCATTTAATCGTGTGCGTTATTTCAAGCAATGCTTTTGAGACTGTGGCACTCAGCTGAAAACAAGGTTGTTTAGAGAAGACACGACAGGCATTTAAACTGTAATCACCCTGAATAGAAAATGTCTAAGGACAACTGCTGTGGTCTTATGAAGAAGAGGTTAGTTGCATGGAGTTCATGTTTATAACAAGTTGAAATGATTGATTTTCCTTCTCTGAGTTTATTTTCCAAGAAGCTACTAAGTTGGCTAGGAATCTGTTTTAGAAGTGGAAATATACAAAACAAAGGCACATTTAGAACTTCTGGAAACTCCCTAAATTATTTTACCTGTGCCAAATACTTTAGTTGTTGACCATTTCTAAAGAAATAGACATAGCATAAACAGTCTTCAGAAGACTTGTTTCCAAAGTATACCATTGTTAATGGACTGAGCATGTGTGTGCCTAAACCAAGAAAGAACAATGATTCTATATTTGCTGTAGTAAATATGTTCCATTTGTCTCATAAGTAAAGCTTATGAGTTCTAATATTAAGAGATGGAGGAAGTCTTTGCTTTACATTGCATCAATTTTTGGATTGAACACATTCTCAGTAGGCTTTGAGATGCCCATCCTGCAACTAAATAAGTTTTAAATAAAATTACCTTATATATGAATGTATAGATACTAATGTATTGTGTGAAAAATCTATACTGGAGACTGAGTAGAAAGATTAAATTAAAGTGAGATGAGCAGGTCTTTTATATAAGAAATATTTTCAAGATACACCTGAAACGGGGTAGCTTGTGACAGCCATAATCTTCATGTTTGATTATGATAACAGTAAATGTTTTGACAATGCTAACAATCCTTAATTTTGCCTTGGGATATCCAAATCACCTGTTGGTCTTTAATTTCAAGCAAAAATATCCATGTCCTTGTGAGGCATTGTTTTGGCATTAAAGAAAATAGTATTTTGGTTACAGAGTCATATTTTTATAGATTTTAAAAGTGTATGACAAACGTGGTGTTTATCAGTTATTGTAGAAAAATATGTGAAGGAGGGTAAAGTCTGTGTGAGTCTTACTTGTTTCAAATATTCTCTCTTCAGTGGCTGAGAAGATTAATACCCTTAATGTTCACATCTTTTGGTTGTGAAGATGAGAGAGTATTATTGTCTTAAAATGTTCCTTTATGAAATTTTTTGGGTTTCAAGAAATGCAAATAAACAAATAAATTTGAATTCATTCAATAAACATAGGATGAGTCAATATTTAGACAGCTTGTTTTTGCTTTCGTTTTGGGCTTGACTTTTCAAAGTTTAGCTAAATCTAGCAGAATCAACTGCAAAACAAAAAATAAATAACAACAAAAAAAACCTACATTGGCTAGAGACTACCAGTTTGCACAGGTGCAAATGGGTTTGATCGTATGTTAATTTATCAAGAGCCAAGGGCACAACTCCAAACTGCAAAACCAGATGCTCTGCTTTTTCTCTATGTGAGAGAGATGGAAAAGAGAAAGACTGAAAACCCATGAACCATGGGAGGATTCTGTTTTTATGATCTTGAGTTTAAAGCAATCATAAAATTTGAGAAACTGGAGATAGTTTCAAATATATGGAGGCCAGCATTCCTTAAAAAATAAAAATCTCTGGTTTATCTATGCAGTTTATCTACTATCGAGGCCCTTGAACCTTTTCTTATTATTATTTCTGGTTTTCTCCCTTTTCTCTATAATTCCAGCAAGAGAGATTCCCTCCAGCAAAATTGCTTTCCATTCTCATCCCTCCCTTTTTTTTGATCTCTGGTGGCTCTTGAATCTATTATGGCACTCTGTATGAAACAAGCTTATGTCAATTCACATTCTTTCATCTCCTTTTTTAATTAAATTCACTTGTTTTTTTTAGTGGCACCATAAAAATGCCTGTTGCAGTTTATTAAAATCTTGCATTATGAATATTTATTTTAGATATAAATTTTCAATGTATTTCGACAGATAAACTGCCTCCCAATAAAGTGTGGAAGTGGGAGGGAGAAGAAAAACACACTTAGAAGGAGAAAGTCTTCTTTTATAGAAGACACCTGTAAACTTGTATAAATTTAAAGCATAATATGAGATGTATTGAAGGCTACAGCTGGACATTTGAGAGAGTTGGGTGGAATTAACTAGTGAATCACTTGAATATAATTCCAACTGGGTGTAAATAGATGTTCCAGAAGTGATATATTTACTTGTACTGATAACATTGAGTTCCTTATTTTATCAACACCTTGCAATTAATATTTTTATTGCTGTTCATGACCTCTTGACATCTATTTAGGCCTCCAAGCTATAGTAAAAATACAGATCACTAGTTTTCAACTATGTATCAGAATAATATTTAAATTACTTGAAAATGTGTTTTTCTGTGGAAGATCTATTACCTTTCATCCAGCCAAGGATCTTGGTCTGCTTTTCACAAATAACGGCCTCCAGTTGTTATTTTAAATCCATTATGGCCAAAATTAATCTCTTGATCTTCGCTTTCAAAATATTTTGCTAATTCATTTTCCATCTTAGGCAGAAACATCACTGTTCTCCAAATTACTTCACTAATGTCAAGCTTAAACTCCTGCTGTCTCCAGGGGGATGCTTTCACTGGGTTTCTCTCAAACCTTGTCAGTCCAACTGTGCACGCAGTCCAAACATTTGTGCAAGTTTTATTATTGCCTGCACTAAGCATGACAACATCTGTTCTCTAGACTTCCTTACAGCAGCCTTGCTTATCTGAAGTCATTGCGGGATATTGCTGTTATAGTCACCCTGAACTCATTTACTGAGCATTGGCTCTACTTATTGTCCTCCAGCATTTTTAATTTTACTCCTTTCCACTTTTTCTCCTGTGTCTTTCCAATAATTCAGTCCAATCATCATTGTAAAATCTAGTCAGACGTCTAGTAAGCCTTGCTTCATTTCCCTCTACAAGTAAGTTTTGCTAAGGTTAGGATAAATTTAAGAAACCATTGAAGCACCCTTACCACTCTGCTGAGTAGGTGTATTTGGGTCTGGCTGCGCTGGAGTTTATTTCCCCACATCAGCCCTAAACAGTGCTGTGCTCTGCATTGGTGAGTGGAAAGGTGTTGATAGCAAATCAGTTTTGGGTACTGCCAAGCAGTCCTGGCACAGCATCAGCGCTGTCTCTCAGCATTCTGCACCCCCATCAGAAGGCTGAGGGTGGTTAAAATCTTGGGAAGGACGTAACCAGGCCAGTATTGTGCCTCTGCCTATAATGAGCAAAGCCTGATTCAACCCATTCTGAGGTATTTGATTGCTCATATTTCAGAGGTGCCTCTCTCATTTCCCTGATTACATAAAAAAGCCAGTTGAGGCATCTAACTTTCAGAAGGCCATCCTTGTGGCTTAGGGTTGGTCACAGTGTTCATTTTTCAGAATACTAAGGTTTTGACATAAAATTTTAAAAATGAACTATTCGAAGACTTCATTTGAAAATCAGTTTGGTTTTATTTTTAAATTATCAAATATGACAAAACAAGGAAACAAACCAAGATAACCTGTCATGTTTTAAGATGAAAAAAAAACCCAAACAATTCCAGTAAAAGAAATATCTGGTTAAATACAGAAATGCTTTCCATCAGTAGAATTCCCTAGAACACAGAAATCACATACTTGCAAAGCTTCAATGGCAAAAAAATTAAGGTTGGAAGTTCCTAAAGACACAGCATCTTCAGGCGTGGCACTCAGCAACAACAGAAAAACAATGTGGTAGAAGAATTCTACGTATGACTTGCAGGATACCCAGTGCTGAGGGGTAACACATCTGTCTGTATTTGGAATATATGTATGTATAGCTGAAAAGTACAATGGGAGTGTATTTTATATAATAAACATAGTACAGTGGGAATGGCTCTTATATTTTATGTATTTATTCACAAAGTATGTCCCTATTGGATTTGCTTTTTCTCATCAAAAATAATAAAAAGGATGTTTTCAATACAGCTGGAGATGAAAAACAGAAGCTGTATTAAAAAAAAAAATCCAAGGAAAAGTTGCCAAAATGTTACCAATTTTCCAAAAGTTGATTTTTTAGTGGTTTCAACAGCAGGCCAGGTTTGTACAGTGGAGGGGTTGCAGGGGTGGCCTCTGTAAGAAGCTGCCAGGAGCTTCTTCCATGTTCAGGAGAGCCAATGCCCAAATGCTGCTGGCTTATGCTGGGCTGATTAGAAACAGTTGCAATGCCACCTTGTAATATGATAACATATTTAAGAAGAAAGAAAAATAAGTTATTTTGCAATTGAAATTGCAGACAGAGAAGAGGAGGGTGAAACCATGTGGGAGGAACAGCCCTGCACACCCCAAGGTCAGTGCAGAAGGAGGTGCAGGAGGTGCTCCAGGTGTCAGAGCTGAGGTTCCCCAGCAGCCTGTGGTGCAGTCCATGGTGAGGCAGCTGTGCCCCTGCAGCCCTTGGAGGTCCAGGGGGATGCAGAGATCCACCTGCAGTCCATGAAGAAGACCCACGCTGGAGCAGGTGGATGCCTGAAAGGAGGCTGAAACCCATGGGAGGCACCCAGCAGAGTCCTGGCCGGGACCTGCAGATCTGTGGAGAGAGGAGCTCACACTGGAGCAGGTTTCCTGGAAGGACTTGTGACCCCATGGGAGACCCACACTGGAGCAGCCTGTCCTTGAAAGACTGCACCCTGTGGAAGAGTGACGCACGCTGCAGAAGTTTATGAAGAACTACTGCCTGTGGGATGGACTCACATTGGAGAAGTTCGTGGAAAACAGTCTCCCATGGGAGACACCCCACACTGGAGCAGGGGAAGGACTCCTGTCCGTGAGCCGTGGCAGAAAAAATGTGTGATGAACTATCCACCATTCCTTGTTTCTCTAAACCACTGTCTGAGGAGGTAGAGCTGGGAAGGAGGAAAGGGTGGGGGGAAGGCATTTTTAAGGTCTTATTTTACTTCTCATTTTCCTGCTCTGGTTTTGTTAGTAATAAATTCAATTAATATCTATAATTCTACTCTGTTTTGCTTGTGGTATTATTTGGTGAGTGATCTCTCTTAGTACTTATCTCAGCTGATGAATCCTTTGTTACATTTTCTCTCCACTGTCCATTGGGACGAGAAACAGAGGGAAGTGATACAGAGGCTTTGGTGGGTGTCTGATACTCAGCCATTGGACTCAATGATCTTCCAGGCCTTTTCCAAGCTAAATGATTCCATGATTCTAATATAATGCCCATTTAATAACATTTTGTGTCTTAGTGGGAGACTGCAGTCTCCAGTTCTACAAATGCACACATGTAAGCAGTAAATTAACAGATAAAACCATGAAAACTGAAATTAGCTTTATTCCTCTAGTCAATTAGTAATTATGCACTCCTAGGTAGTCCAGTGGATTTTAAGGGAATAGTAAGGTGATATTGCTTCAGTCAACCCAGTGAACTTGTTTGTATGTTGCAGTCAGGACTGAATTTTCAAGATTAATAATTGTACATACAGTATGACAGGGAGGATACGTGCAGCTGCAGTTTATTCTAGAAATGTTTTTTCCTCAGATAATGTCAATTTTCACTATGATAATACTTATTTGCAAACATGCTATTGTATTGACCACATATTTGGGAATTTCTTGTCAAAAATTTGCTTCATCACTTGGATGAGAAGGAAACTCAATTGTACTGGCTGTCAGGTTAGGTAGAGTCAGAAACTGACAGGTCTCAAGTAAGTGTCCTAGGACTGAGCTGAAAAGGCAGTCCCTTTTGAGGATCATTCTTCCCTCAGCTGGTATGGTGACTAAAACCTTAATGTTTTCCACTAAGAAACCAATAATATTCCCCAGATATAAGGAAATTCAGATTCATTTTTCTACTATTCTTTATACTGAAAACTTAATTTCAATATAATTCAGGGGGCTGGGAAATACATTCTTGACTCAGGTTTTCATTGTTTTGAGGTAAAACAGTATATGCCTATTTGTGCCACATCCTTTTGAGGTGATCAAATTTGGCTGTTGAGAAATACAGCTACATGACAGAACTTTGCAATGTTATTCAATAGTGCATTTCTGGTTCTGGCATATTTTAATTATTTCTGTAATAAATATAAGCAACAGAGTTTTTTTGCCACAATGTTAAACTTACCTAAATATTATTTGCTTCTGCATAGAGAGGTGATTGAGTTGAAGCATGGAGAGGGATTAGATTTATTCTAGTTTCCAGGAGTATAGACAGAAACTCACATTCCCATAGTTGTGTTGCAGTTAACAGCATGTACTGAAATAGAATATCATTACTTATACCTGTATCATGGGGGAGTGATGTGATATACTACTCATTATTTCCTGCTCCTTCCTTCTTTTTGTCACTTGTTCAAGGATCTTCTATTGCAACTGATGTAACTGAAAAAAGGAGAGAAAAATACCTTGTTTTAATAGAAGTTGAGCCAGAAAAACAATGAACTGTGGTACGAGCTTGTAAGAGATACTGATGTCTTTAAAACAATTGAACCCCAAGTGACCTCTTTAGAGTTAAGAAAAAAAGTCAGTCATCCAGACTAGAAGAAGAGGGGGCATCAGAGAAACACTTAACGTATTTGTTTTATTTATGTAGCCATGGTCACAGCTTTTAGTCATGATTAATGCATGTCACTGATGCATCCCTTTTAACATTTTTGTTTTTATTTAAAGAAACTTAGTAGGAAGTATTAAAAGCCTCTCAGTACAGATTTTAAGTTTAAAAAAAAAGAAAATGAAAGCTAAAAGTAAAATGGCTTCTGATGGCATAGAAATCAAGACAGTGTTCCTATGCATTACAGAAGGACAGACGAGAATTCCAGAGCACTAGTAAAAAACACTGCTAAAGTATTTGCATCGTGGATTTTTTTTTTTTTTTTTTTTTTGTAAATACTGTTTATTAGTTAGAGAAAATATCCAGGCTAACTTCTTCCAGTTTAAAGCACATGGAGGAAAGCAGTCTTGGATCACCTTACAGATGTGCTGTATGAAGGAGAGTGTAGGTTTTGGTGCTTGTTTTGTTATATTAAGACAACCAAGGTGAGGATTTCTTCTAAGAGATCAAGTAGAATAGCATATCTGAACCAGTAAAACATTCAGTAATTTTTTCTCCATTACTTTATGCTAGACAGCCTGCCTTTTTATTTCGTATCCCTGTGCTTCCTTTAATTTGTTCTCCTCCTGGTCCTTGATCCGCTTCTGCTTTATTTTCCTTACATTTTCTTCTTTTTCTGTTTTCCTCTTTCTTACAGAAACCTCCATCTCCGTGCTTAATGTGCTCTTTTAAGTGATCTCTTCAGTTGTTTCCAGCCTTACCTTCTATTTCCATCACCTATCATGCTGAAGGCAGCTAGACCACACAAGATACAGCATTTATTTATTTATTTATTTATTTATTTATTTATTTATTTATTGCTAATCTGGCAAGTAATATACTGGCATATTAATATAATCCACTGTGCAGAAAAAAAGTGTTAACCCTTGTTATACCTTACATGAAAGATCTGCACTAAAGACAAAATATTTCCATTTGAAGTAGTTACAGAGTAGAATAGCATGCCAATTGCCACTTCATTAATGGTGCTGAGCCTTTCTTGAGAACAAAATACCATAAATTCGATACTGAATAGCAGATTTTAAGCTTGAAATCAACACAAACCATCTCTGATAGTGAAAAGTAAGGCTGCTTCTACTTTGATCAGTGCTATCTTATTCTGTGAAACTGTCTTTCCTGAAGCTGAATGTGGGATAGTCCCTCCTGTGTGTTACTATTCCAGCACAAAGCAGGAGAAACAGAAAATAACATATTGTCTGGCTTAAGTGTTAGAGCTACTTTTGCTACTGATATCTCTGATCGAAGTAACATTCCAAATACCTGTGGGGGAAGAAGGATTTGAGGATTCCTGCAGCACTGTTCTCAGCTTTGCCTTGGCCACCGCCACAAGCTAGGTCTTTGCAAGCAGACAGCTCTTGAAGAAACTCTCGACATCACACTAGGGAGCTCATGTCCTCACTATACCCCTGATAGCTTATCTACATGCTAACTCTGCTGCCAATGAACTTTATCCTATCACAGAAGTGAGGTTTGCCCCTGGCTGTTTCTTACTCCTTTGAGGACACAAAATGCATGAGCTTGTGTTCCTGAGCAGTAATGATTTTCAAATACTTCTATTCGTCCCACATATAAGAAGTTAAAAATCCTATATAACTGTTTGTAAGTAACTGGAGACTTATAAGTTTATACCAGTTACTAAAATCAAAGCCATAATTGCTATTCTTGTGGGAGAATAGTCACAGAGTGGGAGTCTTTTAAAATGGCATAGAAACAAACTGCATATATTGAGGGAATAAGATCCAAAATTTACCAGGATAATTTACAAGGATATAGGCACTCAATGGTGGCCTTTTTATACATGCAATAATTGAGGATTAAGATAAAGGTCATCATCTTTCCTTATGTATAATGTACAGTTTAAAAAATATGGAGGCACTTCTTCAACTGTCACCATGGTGACAAATATGAAATAATTTGTCACTGCAACGTCCCTGAAATTAGCTATTCATTTCACCCTAAATTCTTGCTTTTCTGAGTTGAGCATAAACAGCTCCCACCATCATTCCAGTAAAATTTTCTAAGAACATTTAGCTTTCTTTACCTGTATGAAGATAGAACATTAAATACTCAGTCATGTTGCTAACTTAACTAAAAAAATGCTACCTTGTTCTTTAACTGCTACTTAGTGTTTGTCCTAGTTTTTGGTTTTGAAAAACCAAGAATTTAATGTTTATACATAGAACAGAAACTACTGGTCAGAACTGAACTCCTCTGTTTTTGGCTGTTGGAAGAGGGATTTCCAAAGGGAGGTTTTCAAGGGAAGTTGTTCTGAAAAGGCTCACAAATACATAGTTTACCAGAACCCCATCCATCCATCCATCCATCCATCCATCCATCCATCCATCCATCCATCCATCTTCCTTAACTTCCCCATCCTCCTTATCTTCCCTTTCTTTAGTTTCTTCCTCCCTTTCTTTAATAATCTGAAAAAAGCTAAAATAGAGGAAAAAAATAGAACTTGGATGAACACAGGGCATTTGCAGATAGATACCCTCATTTTGTTATGGGTCGTGACTTTTAAACTCATTCAATCAACCAACTTGTAAGTTGCCTCATTTTCCACTATAGAGAAGATAATATTTATTTTATTTTATTTTATTTTATTTTATTTTATTTTATTTTATTTTATTTTATTTTATTTTATTTTATTTTA
>JAOTQP010001286.1:71978363-72018051 GCA_026413545.1 Cichladusa arquata | reverse complement strand
TTATTTTATTTTATTTTATTTTATTTTATTTTATTTTTCATCTTTAGATTGCTTTAAATAGTATGCTGGAACCAAGATAGTGAAACATATCTTCCAAAGAATGGGAAATTAAAAATCTGCTGTCCTTGCATTTATACAGATAATAGATTCTCTCTTGAATAATTTATTAGCCATTACAAGTGAATTCAAAACTAAATATGAGAGATTTTGTCTGTGCAGTATTGCAGGACATATTTTTGTTGAGTGTCCCCAGGTTATATTATTAAAAGTAAATGTGGGAACCAAGGATAGATCTGTCAGCTACTGTGGGAAAAAAAAAAAGAGAGGGGGGAAAAAGGTGCTATAGACAGTTCAGGGAAAGGAATGTTAATGAGGTGTTTTGATGTTTTGGAGCTACAGACCTTCAGCTGTAGTCATTCAATTTCTCTTTCTTCCCTCCCCTGGTGGCTTCTGGCATTGCTTAACATAGGGATACCCATCTGGCTCAGCACTCTTCTCTGTGGTACAGTTAGTGTTGTTCTGCATGCACATCTTCTTTGTCTCAAAATCTCTAGGGAGAAAGAATTCTAAAGCTATTATTTCTGTGTCATTTAATACAATAGTCTTCTTCACAGAATTTATTTTGCAAGCAATTATTGTCACTATACATCATTAGATTCCAATCGGCTTCAATGCCCCCTTTGCAAAATGTTATGTTGCCTTCCAATGTGGCAAATCTAGATTAATCCCAAGGACTATGCAGTTGGAATAGTCCTTGATGCAGTGTGAAATAAACAATAAGATTCACCAGTCTAATTTCATATTCAAGACCTTTTCTTCTTCTCTGTGTGCTTGTGTAAGTGATGTTAACAGTTCATGAGACAGTTGTAGGTTTGAGCACAGAAGCAGCAAAACATGCCTCTGAGAACCATGAACAGAAGCAGTAGTACAATTTAATATTGGGCAGTGGGATATTTATTTTTGTTCAGTCTGATGCTGGAACACACATAGTAATATCTGGCTATACATGAAATCATAAATGTGACACAATCTTTGCAGACCAAGGAAAATATTAAAACCCTCCCCTTTGCCTTTCTGCTTTCCTTGTTCTATCCTAGGCATGATGAAACCAAGGCTAAGAATTTGGGATAGATGACATGAGACAATTTTCATATTTTCTTTTTTCAGATATTTTCTCAGGGGACCTTCCTTACAAATCTGAGCAGAAAATGACACTTGCACATCAGGACATCATTAATCCCCTGTGCTAGACGTTGCAGGTTGCTCACTCTCCCAACAGAAACTGAAACTCCTGCAGCTCCCTCCTAATGCTTCTTAGGTAGGGTATATATGACATTTTTCTTTGTGGTTTCAAAATCCAGACTTTGCTATTACTTATATATACTTATATTACTTATATATACTTATATTATACAGACTATTACTTCGCTGTTTATCAATTAGATATTTTTTCTTTTACCATGGGAATATTTAATAATTATTTTTTCCTCTCCTTGTTTGCACATCTGGGTAATCACCATAGCAACTGATGTATGCCAGGTGTCTGCTCCAAAAGAGCTCCATCCTCTCAGTCTCTCTTACTAAATTCATTACATTAATTGCCAAGCAGATACTAAATCAAACCCAGAAGTGAATAAAAGATTAAAACTGTACAGTCCTTATTACAAACTCTGTAAGCCATTTCTAGATAATATAAAATAGACAGCAAATATTGAAATCACTTCAGTGTAATTTTGTCTGAGAAGGGGCCAAACTTGTACCTTGGAAAAATTCTACTGGACTTACTTGCCTAATATCTCTTTCTCACTGCTGTGAACTATTTTTATTTCATTTTTAAATATCCTAAACTAAAATTAAGACTGTACAGTTAAGAATTGAAATGTCAGGCAAATAAAGTAAAAAGCATTTAAAACATAATTAATCACAGAATCACTGAATAGTTTGACTTGGAAGGGACCCAGAAGAATCATCAAGTTCAACTCTTAATTGAATTGCCCAGAGGGGATTGAACCTGTGATCTTGGAGTTATTAGCACCATCCTCTCACCAGCTGAGCTAATCTTATGTTTCTGCTTGCAAATTATGTGCTTGTATAAAAGTGAATGTTAACCACGCCATATATGGTTAATTATATATTTGCTATTTTTAGTGCAAGCTTCTATATAAACAGCTTTCATTTTTGCTGTGTTGTCTATATATACAAACTAATTCAATATAATATTAAGATTCTGATGAATTTTAGTCATTAGATTTTAGTCAGCACTTTTCAAACATTTATTAGAATTTTTTTTCTTCTACTGCTTATCTATTGTCTCTTTATTAGTGTGCTAATAATTTTATTTTCAGCTAACATTAGTTTCCACAAATGTAATTCAAACAGTTCAACTAGGACTCATGATTTTTTTTCAGTTTCTTATTGGCCAGTATTAAACCCTTGAAAAGGTTTCTCTTTTGTATGTGCTATTTCTGACCCTCAAACACAGTATTTTATTGTTTGATACACTAAGCACAAGAATTTTATGAAATTACAAGATAGTGTGTTGCAGGTAATAATTCACATAACAAATTAAAATCAGTTGTTTCTGCATGTCAGGAGCTTTGCATTTTTAGCATCCTTGTTTTGTAGATGTTATTTCTAAAAATAATTTCTTATTATAAATTGCAGAAACAATAGTTTATAATGACCCTGTGCATTCTGACGCTTTCAGATTGCATCTGAATTGTGGGACAGGCACACATGGTCATACCTGGTCACTGTGGACAATCATCCGTTCAGACCTGGGTGTTGACTGGAACAGACCAGCTGTGTGCTGGGCAGGATAATTTCAGAGGCTGTGGGAGGAGGATGCACAGGTAGACATTGGCTCTGTAGAAACAGGACACAATTTGAGAGTCTCCTGGAATTAGGAACTTGAATGCTTTGAAATGACTCATAAGGTCATTTGATGAAACACATTGACATTGATAAATAATGAGCAATTAATGAGATGAACAAAAAAAATACACTTCTGAAGACTCCTGACATCAGTGAATCTATTTTTTCAGCAAATGGGTTGATACGTATGCTGGGTACTGTAGTAACTTTAAAACTTCCAAATTTTAAACATTTAATGTCATGGTCACAAATGTTAAGAATTTTCCACCGTGGATCTGAATTTCCTGAATATATGTTCTTGATGCCCAAGCAAATGACACTGTGTAAAACAATGTTTCATTGAAAATGTGGAGAAATATACATGCTAGACTCAATGAGAAATTTACTTCTTAGATCTGTATTAAACAACTCTGAGGAATTATTTTATAAATTGTAAATCATTGTAAAAGCTTAAATGCTATAAATTCAAGATAGCATTGAAAGCCATCATAATATGTTAACAATAGCAGATTTGATAAAAAGTCTCCCATAGGTAAACAAATGTTCAAAATATGGGATAATAGAAAGAAGATAGCAGTGATTACACTGGAAAATCAGGCTGATAGTGATTCAGCATTTTGTGACTGGCATAAAGAAATTTTTGTGCCTTAATTACAGATAAAGATTATGCATTTTATTTTACTATCAAACGTCTCAAATTCCACTGAAAAAAACTTAACATATTAAATTATTCCTATAGCCCTATAATATACAAATGTCAAGCCTTTTTAGCTTATTGTCATGCTAAGTTTAAGACTGGAGTACAATCCCTTAAGCACATAGGAAGATATTAAATGCATAACTATTGAACTGTATTCTTTTTAATCAGATGTTGGTTCATCAACAAGAGTTTATAGTGGCAAAGAAGTTTTAGTAATCTCACCTGTGATATATGAGATTTCATAGGAATATGTAATCACATTTCAGTTGTGAAGCTATTATTAATATCTGGTTTTATTAAATTGTTGCTAAGTATTTTTTAGCATGTTTAGTTAATGGAATTCATTGTCTCTCTCACTTATCCCTTTATGCTTCTATATATCTACCTCCTTCTCTCTGTTACTCTTCCTTTTTCTTTCCCTCTCTTATCTTGCCCAGTGAACTAGCTTGCACATTCACACTTTGAGTGTGCACACAGAAAGGTGACTTTGCAAAAGAGTAATGCAATTTGATAGACAATCATAAAGGAAATTGAAAGGCTTTTTTGATGATCCCCTGCTCCTTTAATAAAAATTAATGTAACATGTTGCTCTAGATTTATAAAACTGCAAACAGCAGCAGCAAACTGCTGCTATTATGCTCAGTACATATTCTAGGAAATTAAAAGTTTTATTTTGATTTTCATATAATATGATTAGGATTGGTTTCATTAAATGGTGATTGTATTTTTCTTTGCTTTGTAGAAAAAAAAAAGTCATTTTCCAAGGGATCATTTAATTCTAACATCTGCATCCCATAACTTATCCTTCTTTCCTAGCTTTGGAATACTTTAGGGACTGAATTTTCTCGGATAATTTCAAGATTATCTTTAAGAGAGATACAATTTTGTCCAAAATACAACTTTTACTATATCTTGCCTTTTCATCACTGTAAGAGATTTATATGACACCATGAGCATAGACAAAATTTCTCCTACTAAACAAATCATAGGACAGTTTGTTTGGGGTTTTAAGACATGGTTAGAAAAAAAAAAATAAAAACAACTATAATGTCATAAACAAATCTATTCCACAGTAAAATAACTTAAATTCTTTTTTTTTTTTTTACAAAAGTCCTCATTTACTACAGCATAAAAGTATCTATTCTGGTAGATATCACACAGTAGCTGTAATATCCTATCTTGATTTCCATCCTTATTTCCATTTTCATACAGACTTATCTTCAGTAACCTCATAAGTATGTCCATTATAGTATAATTATTAATGGGTTTCCCCATAATATTTCTATGAGAGAAATATTCTCTATTATAAGAAAAGAGTACTCTTACTTGAACTATGTAAGACTGTGGTCTAAGATCAACGATGTAATTTTTGCTGTTGAAAACTAAACCCAAGCATGTTTTTCTTGTTAATATTTTTTAACTCTTACTTTATTCTTGACACTACCTCAGGTTCCTTGAAGTCATTAAAATATCTCTCTTTGAAGACTAGAACCATGCACTGCCTAATTTTTGAAAAAAACTTTATAAATTAATGCATTAAATGAAAATTTGTTTTCATTTAGTCTAATGATACATGGGTAAATTTCAGAGAATTAGTTTTAGTAGTCAAAAGGGTTAAGATTTCCTTCACTCTACTGCTTCCCACCAACATCAGAGAGGATGTTTTATCTCACTTCAGTGCAATGAGCACTTGGCCACAATAGAAGTTAGTTTATATTAAGGGGAATGGCTGATCATAGTCCTTGGTTTTGGCAGCATTTCTAGGGACAGGGAAGCAAACTGCTTGAGTTTGAAGAGCTGTTGTCCATAAAATAAATGAAATTTGTAATTTATTTTAATTTTCTAAAAGAAAATGGTGGAAGAAAGATATGTAGGGGATGGATGCAGAAAATACTACCCACAATTCACTGTAAGACTCCAAGGCTGAAAATATACTTTATTTATCACCATCATTGTGTCAGATATGATTCCAGAAAACAGCAGTTTAATGAATTTGTGGGTTTGGCCCAGAAACTCAAGAACTCCTGTAATAATAAAAGCCCTAAATCCATGTTACTACTACATAGAAAGCAAATAATGACACAGAGGTGCCCCTATTTATATGAATACTGTCATTCAATGTTAGGCCTCTGTCTAGGGAGGGATGGAAGATTATGAAAAGGAATTAATTAATCATTAGACTGTGATTTTTTGTTCTTTGCAGGGACACAATCACCGATCTAAATCATCCTCTATGATTTATCTTTGTCAAGTCCCATTTGTTCTTCTTTGTAACCCTTACTGGTGTTCCCCATTTAGCTTCAAAATGGTTAACAGAAGACAGAGTGAAAAAATGAAGATTTTGATAACAGAACTTTCCCAGAAAACAGAAACTCAAGGATAGAGACAACTCAGATCTGTGATGTGCCTACACCTATAGTTTTGCTACTCTTGATGGCAGTGCCTATAGATTTTCCTTTGCCTTTGCCCAGGATGTGTAAGAAATAGGTCTGCTTTTTCTTTTTGTATTAACATTAAAGCTGGACAATATTGCCCCTTATGCGCAATATAGGCCATGCATAAAATAACCTAATGCACTATAAATTTCTTAGATGGAATTTAAAGCATAAGGAAGTGTTCAATAAAATTTTAATGGCATTCTAAGCATTAGGCAGACTCAAAATAGACTTCAAAATTGAACCTAGCTGTTTTCCTCAAGTACAGCAGAGGAAAGAAGAAATTCTTTACCTTTTTGGTTTCATTCTTTATCTTCTTGCATAAATGAGGGACTCCTGTACAGGATCTGTTATGAGACTATGCAAAACTAATTATTACTTTCCTGAAGAAAAATATGTAGTGTCTAACAAATAGCCTTGAGGGGCTTCATAATTACTGACAGGGATATTAGAACTGACAGATTTCAGGTGTCTGCTACAGAATAAAAAGGAAATATTATAGGCTTAGTTAACGATTTCTCATTTATATTTACACTTTTGACAAATCCAGCAACTACTGTCTTACAAGAAAGATCTGATTTTGCTCCCTTTTAAATGAAGATGGATGGTTCAAACTATTTTGTTTTCTCTGCTAACAGGAGGGCACCTGACATCCTGCAGAGAGAGGCTTGTAAGTCTTATAAAGCTATTCCTTAAGAGGTTTCCACTGCATTTGTTGAGATACATTTCTAAGTAATAGTTGACATAACAGTAAGGTGAAAGAACTTAGCATTTTATGTATAATTTTTATGGCAATGAATGTTTTTCTATCCCACACAATTTTCTTTCATTTCACAGAAGGAAAATCATTACATATGCAAAGCATACCATGTTGAGCTATTTAATTTCGTATGTGACTGTTACAACACTACTTCTGCCTGCTACTCATTAAAAAATTCCAAGACAAAAAGACCCCACCAAATCAGCTTGCCAGATGAACTTTAGCTTCTTCGCAAGGAATATTGCGCTGAGCACTGGACTAGCAACTATTTCAGACAGTTTTCAAAACCTTTTATTTCATGATTTTTTACTTTTAACAGGAATCATATTTTTCCCATCTCCACTATTTAGAGAGATGTCTCAGACACTGACATATATTATTCTAAACCAGTTATTTCCCTAATATTCCACAGGTGCTGATCTGTGTATCCTGCATGTCTTCTTTCTACTTTATCAACATTTGTTGTCGCAGTCAAAAATAGCAAAATTTAACTGACTGCAGTAACTGTATGACTAGCTGGCTAAAAGTTTCTGTGAGGCACTTAGATATTTTTATTCAGCTTTACTTAGTTTCAAATGCTTACTTTCTGACTCAATATACCACTTTTTAAATTTTCTAGGACTTTTTTTTCCTTCTCTTTCGGTTCTTCTCATTGTTTGTGCAAAGACACCAACTTGTCACAAGCATGAATAATACAGTTGGTCAAGGTAAAGCAAATTTTAACAGTAGGTAATTTATATATAATTTTGTCTATTATATATCTAGCTCTTTATCTATTAATTATCGGATTAATAGGAAAAGAATGCTAGATGAAAGTTAGTTTCCCACAGATTAGTAATCCCAGCTCCCTATCACTCAAAATCAGTATCCTTTGAAATGCTTCTACTATGTTAACCAGTCCTTCCATTGTGAAGAAATCTAAATATGACACTCAAGAGCATGAACTGGATCATGCAAGCAAAGAATTGATATTTTTCCCTGATTAGCTCCTGAAATTTTCAAGTGCTTTTAAAGGATAATGTGATTAGTTAAATATAACGTGAATTATTGTTTCCTTTAGTATAGTACCATTAACTAAATGCCCTTAAAATAACTGTGCTGGTTTTAACACCACCTGGAAGTTGAACTCCACATGAGCCACTTCCTTAACCCACACCCCTTCTGGTAAAGGAAGCACAAAATCCAAGTATATCTTGAAGTGACAGTTTACTGAAAGCACAAAACAAAGTAGTAAGACACTGTCAATAACAACAGCAGTATTAATAGCCAAAGCATACAAAAAGAGAAGGTGTTTTACCCACAAAAATGTGTTCACCCTCGGGAACAAAATAGCCAAGCTGGTGAACATGCCCCAAAACTTGCATTCACATGGCTTTCCTAGACAAAGGCAATGTGGTGACTGGTTCTACCCACTGACCACATAGCTGCTGGGAACTAAAGCAAAATGGGGGCTATCATTTCCCAGCTCCAGCCTGAAATAACAAAAATCAGTGACAAACATACCCCCCAAAACCTAGGTTGATTGTACCAGGTCATGCCCCTCTCTGCTGAGATCACTGATCTCTGTTGCTCACCAGGTGCCTGTGCTTGGCTGACACTGTCTTTTCTTCCTTCATTATTCACATTACTTTATATTGGAAACATTTCAGAAGCTGCAATAAGGCAGTTAAATTATAACAGTGATTTTTTTTTTTTTTTTTTTTTTTTTTTTTTTTTTTTTTAATTATTAATTCAGCTATACTCAGACCTGGGATATCCTCATCTGGATAGTTTTCACAATAATCCTGGAAGTTAAACCATAAAAAAACATAGTTCGGCTACAGGAATGCTAAAAATATACAGAACTATTATCTGTATATGTCAGTCATGGAAACTATGTCAAAGGCAGTTTCAAATGAAAGCATAATTTTTCTTTTCAAAATATGAAGAAATGAACTAAAAAAGTCCTGTCAAAATGTTGAGAATTATGCTATTTTCTACCTTCTCCTAAACTTCTGTGAGCTTAGACTGTACATTAATAAAACACAGAATCACATTCTCCTGGCATTTCCCTGTTTTTTGAGCAAAACAGAAACTTTACAGCATGTCAGAGGAGCAAGCAGAGCTCTTTAATATTGTACTATTTCATCCTTATAGCATTAGGTCCAAATTCTGCAGGGACATGCACAGGTTTAGCTTTATGCACTTGGACTTGACAGAAAACTGAATTCCCATTACATTAAAAAAGGCTTTTTCTTTTTGAAGTTCAGCTTGCAATCTGCCAGCTACCCATACGGAGTTGTCTGATCAAGGATTCATGAGTGAAAATAAGTTTTTTTCTTCACAATGTCAAGGAAAGCTTTGGTGTAGAATTTAAAACTCCTGGATATCCAAACCGACCTGATTCAGCCATTTTCACCAGTGATGAATTTGCATGTTCCGCAAACGTCCTCTCTTGAAAAATAATCAGATTCATTATTTTCTCAAAATACCACACTGGCACTTACTTGTATGTTCAATGAAGATAGGGTTTTCACTATCACTTTCAGGTAAACCAACACTACTGAGATTTATAATTAATATTACACTATTGCCAAACTTATTCCAAAATCAAGATGAATCCTCATCAATTTTAAGTACATTCTTATGAAAAAAATTCATGTTAAATGGGGACTCCACATAGACCCTTTGAAAAATTAGGGACAAATATGTCCATCACCCCAGATGTCTTTCCTGGTGTGAAGTGTGAGGACAGCTGACTTTACAACACAGTGATCCTTAACTTAAACACATCATATTTGTCCAAGATAAAAACACTGGCAATTTATTTTTACTTTTTTACATATGTGCATTTCCTTTTCTGTTCTTCATTCTTCATTTTGCATTATAGAATAAACTGATGCTTCCTGTTAACTTCTCAGCAGTCCAAGGAAGCAAATTATATTCCAACTGAAAAATATTTTGATCAGTATTGATGTTGTAGTGACCCAGAGGCTTTTCCCAAACCTTTTACATATCTGAACTTCATGCACTCCCTTACCTTGTGCTTTTAATATTGAAAATGTTTTTTTTCTGCATCTCAGGCTACTAGATCTTAACACTGGATGATGATTCCCAAACTGGAAAACTCATATTTGTACCATAAAATAACCTAGAAAGATCAACATTATATTGAAGAATCAGAAGAGTTATATGCAAAAACTGTTAATAGAGACAGAACCTATATTTCTCATAATACAGCAAAGTTGAGGAAATGTCCACATGAAAACTAGTAACATACGGTGTGCCCCAAGGGTTCCATACTGGGACCCTTTAACATACTCATTTATCACATATATAGTAGGATTGAGTGCACCCTCAGTAAGTTTGTGCATGACAACAAGCTGAGGCATTGGATGCCATCCAGAGGGACCTTGACTGGCTTGAAGAGTCAGTTCATTTGAGCATCATGAAGTGTTGCTCAAATGAAGGCCTAGTGCAAGTACCTGCATCTGAGGTGAAGCAATCCTCTGTATAAATACTGAATGTGAGATGAATGGATTTTGAGCTTCCCTACGGAGAAGGACTTGAAGAGTCTGCTGTAAAAAAATTAGATATGACCTGGCAATGTGCTCTTGTCTTGAAAATAATCAGAGGGCTGTCACTCACCTTTTATGTAAAAATGTTTGAAGTGTTGGAGTTTGGTTTGGAGATGAGAAAGCTTCAGGTACACATTATTGTGGAAATCAAAGCATTTATTTTACATTTATTGCAATAAATCAATATGTTTAAGAAATAAAATAATGACTAAAGTACATCCAAAACTAAGCTCCATGTATGCCCTCTGTGAAAGAAGCATATTCATATGTAGTACACAAAAAAATTCAAGCACACAAAAAAATTCTATGTTTGAAAAAACTTCCTTGTTCTGTCAAGGTTAGTGCTCGGCACAGGATATACAGAATGATGAACTTTTTTCTCTGCAGTCAACATTATTGTAAAACAGAGTTCACAGAAAAAAAGAAAGTTCCTTGAGGCTCTTCCAAAAACTTTCACCTCACTAAAGGGCATCTCAGAAAGTAACACAAGTGAGCATAGCTGAGGGTGAGGACAGCATAGAGAGTTCAGAACAAGTGAGCAAAGAGTCAAGGAGCGATCAGACTTCAGATATGACATTTGGAAGAAAGATATATCAAAACCTCCAAGAAAACCACACACAGCCTTGACAGTAATTAGGAATTTTTCACCTGAGTTTTCTGTTTATGTTCACTTTTTTCACTGAAAGGGACCATTTTCACTTCCAGAGCAGCACGAAATATGACCAATAATGTGTTCTGGAATGATTATTTCCACTTTGTAATTTGAAGAATTGATCAGTACAGTTAATTGTTGCTGATAACTCATGCAACCAACTCTTCCCATGCCTATTACTGAGCTAGTTACATAAGTTCTGTCATTTTTCTCTTATTTAAGAAGAAAATATCCCAATATTAAGCATCTGCATCTTCTAGAGGACATAATTTTTGCATTTTTTCTCTCCCGTTTTATTTGATGTCTCAGCCTCTTTTTATTCTTCTTTCTGGTTTTCTTTTTAGTTTTTTTTTTCCTCCCCAAGAAAACTGGCTTTCATTCTTATGTGTGCACATGGAGCTAAGTGGGATACAGCTAACTCTTTGCATAGGCTTTTACTCTCACAGTTCATGAACAATGGATGAGCCGTAACTTGCAGGCCACTTTTTTCTTACCTACTCAAGTTGGAGAACAAATCAGAAAGACAAATAGAAGCTACAGAGTCATAGCTCCTCTCCCACCCACCGCATGCTGGCTGTTGTAACAGAACAGCAAATGGAAGGAGAGTATGGCTGTATCAAGTAATTTGGGTTTGTTCATACCACTGAACCATGAGAAGAAAAAAGTTCTGGGTCAGAACAGATCATCAGTGAAGCTTTGATGTAGTGCTATCATATGCACTTATTTCTTGGTTTTCTCAGTATCTCACTCTTTTGGCTTTTGGTGCACAGCACTTCACATATTACTGTAGATTTTCATCATGTGGTAGCTGCTTCATCCTTGCCCCTAGCCCTGGTGGACCAATGCAAGAAGACACATCAAAAGTCCAGTCCTAGGGGGAAGCTGTGAAGACTTATTCCTCTTGTATCTGTAAATACTGCAGCACTTGTATTGTGTGGCAGTACTGTCTCTCTCCTAATTTGAGAATTCCCTTTTAGTTATTGTAAAACAACCTGTTTTCTTTGTCCAGATCCCTAGAGTAAAAATTTTTATAAATGTATATATATATACATTGTTTTTATATTCTTGACAGAGGGGAACTGTTTAAACTGAAACTTTCGAATTTTGCATTTGTTATAGAACATTTCTGATAATTTTTGACCCCACCCCTCAGAATAAATTTGCCATTTTGTCTTATGTTTACATGCATCTTTTTAAGAGCTCCTTCATTATTACTTTAAATTATTTTTGTTGGTGATTTATTTTGTTTGAAACACTTTTCACATACTTGTGACAAAAATATATTTACATTACTTTTCAACTTTTTATCCTTTTCTTCTTAATGTGCTACCCAGCTAGTAGCCCAGTCCTGTCTTGGTTAACACCTCTGGAATAGTGCAAAGTGCTGGAAGCACATTACTAGCACAGTCTGGTTACCTCAGGAAAAAAAAAATCACGAAGAAAATGAAGCAAAAATTCAAAGGAAAATTGATGTTGAGATTTTAACCCCTCTAAACTTTCCAATTCAGCAGGGGGAAAGAGAGTTGACTGAAGAAACCTGTATAGTCCTAATGTTTGCTTTATAGGCTGAGCCAAAGCTGCATTTCATTGCAGGTAATCACTTATGTCAGTGTAAATTGGAATAATCCTTAAACTATCTCATGGGATGCAATGAATCATCTAGTTTTACAGACCTTTACTGGGTTTAATATAGTACTATAGTGAAATTTTAAATATGGTCACAGAACAAACTTGTTCACCTTTAGAGTCAAGTAGGGTGGGAAGAATTCTCAAATATTAATACGATGAGATGAACTGAATGAACTGCATAGTTGATTTGTTTGGTTGTTTTTTCTTTACATTTCTCTAACAAAGAATTAGTTTGAGTATAATTATTTCTCTAGCATATTGATGTCTTCTTTTGTATCCAGTGATCATTCTGGGGGGGAATAACATACTTTGGAGGGTGTGAAACAAACAATTGAAGAGTAGAGTTGGCAGTTGTTTGAAATAAGACTCTGGTCATTGAGTTGCAGAGATAGTAAAAAGTGAAACATAAGCAAGAATAAGAGTTTGCTGTAATTTTGTGAGACACTGAACTGAGAGTAAACCTAAGAGCATAAGAGCAGGAAACTGCTGTGCATGGTTTCAATAAAAAAAAAATGTACAAAGTCATCTTATTTCAGTTCTGACCTAACTATGTGAGGCTCTGTTTCCCTAGATAATTCCTCAAGTCATTGAGGAATTTATGGGAAATGAGATTCATTTGAAGACACTCTGCAGTCATTAAGTAATCACACTGCCATGTTGGTGTAAACCAGGAGCAACAAAAGTAGAAGAGTAAAATCCTCTAAATTCTGGTTATAGGGTCAAATGGGCTTATGCAGTCGTATATTTGGTTGCTGCAATTCCGTCTACAGTACTGTGTAACATTTCAGTCACAATTATAATAATCTATTCTGAACCCCTAAAAGGCATTTTTCGTATGAATAATATGTGTATATGGAGTGTATATGATATAGAATAATGAATGTGTAAGCTGAAGTCTCAATCATCAAGAACAAGCAAAAATAAGGATCAGAAAAAAGCCAGTTACATAGAAAATAGGTAAAAATATTAAAACAATCAAACAGAAGGGTGAAGAAATAGTAATTTAAGAGTACGTGTTATGACTGATTCTATATAATACTTCTCCACCCATATTTCACATCAAAACCATGCATTAAGGGTAATATCTTAAACAATATTCTTCCTAAGGGTGCGTGTGAAACTTAACACAAAGTGAAATGTACATCTAATTCTTCCGTCTTCCTTGGGTCATCTAGCCATCAGCTTGCTCATGATTTTAGCAGATGTTTCTGCTTTTGGTTGCAAGACAACTTAATGAACCAGGTTTTTCTCTCCTTCCTTTTCATCCTCCGAGGAGCAAATGCATTCACGAGCAAATTCTTGCTATACTTTGGAAATCAATTTTGCATGTTTCACCCAATGTTTCCAGCACAGTTATATGGTGAAATTTGTAGTCTTAGTACATTATTTATGAGAATATCTAAATAATTTAAAAAATGTGAGATTCGGAATGGTATGACCCACAAGAGGACCCGCTTTCAGTGATGCTAATTGCAAGATAAGTCTTTGTCAAAGCTCTTACATGTTGTACCTTATTCTCTGTTATACACAGCAGAATAAAGCTGGGTCCTGGAATGATTACAGTAACATTTTAAGTCATGTTGGAAGCACCATGCACCAGTAAAATGGATCAGAATGAAGAATAATGGATCTATCATTTTGTGATTTGAACCTCCTCTGATGGTGTTAACAGTTCCAGAGTTAACTTAAGGAACAAGCTTTTATTGTGACTGCAGGCAACAGAAATGCCATCAGTACCAGATATTGAAGTAACAACAGAAAACAATCCTCTGAGTTGTTACTGTTAATTTAAAAAGCTGATGGGGGAAAAAATGCCCTTTCTGTCTGTTGGAATCCGTGCATAGATATTCAGATAAAATATTTTCAAAAGATATTGATGGGGAAACTGCTACAGATTTTTCATTAAAATAATTATTTGTTCATCAGGTTTTCCATAAGATTTTACAACTCATGTCCCAATTAAGCTAATAAGAGCTAAATATATACTTTTTTAAAAAACTTTCTAATGATTTCAGTGCTTATCTTTCTCAACTCTTAAAAACTTAAATCTCTTTAAAATCTTGTTCTTAATGTTATCCAACAAAGTGATTTTTTTCCACAGATACTTAAATGTAAAAGACATGGATTCAGACATAGTTCTGTTTGAGGTAGATAAGTCTGTTTACATAAGCCAGCCAGAATAGGTGCTAAAATTTCTTGTCTAGTCTAAGTACCAGCAGTGTTGATATCTCAAGGGCACAACTACCTGACTGAAGGAGAAGAAAGATTCTGAAACAATTTAAAAACTAGTCAAATTAAGTAAATCAAAAGCAGAATTGAATGTGACTCTTGGTGAATATTAAAAATATTAAAATAAACTCAAATATTTCTGAATGTTGTATAATTTGTAGAGTACACAGGTCAGATACAGCTGGGAGAAGGCTGTGTGATTACTGCAGATTCCCATGCGGATGCACACCATGTTTACTCTGTCCTGTTGGGAAAGAAGGGCAGTGAGGCAACCCAGAGTTCTCTGCCTGGATTATCTGTGTTGAGCAGTAAGCAGGACAGGGATGAGGGCATTCTACTGACTGGCCTGTTCAGTCTTATTGAAAAGAATGAAATGTCTTTCATTTTGTTTTTGTTGGTTTTGTTGTTTGGTTGGGTTTTTTTTTTTGTTTATATTTTTGGTTTTTTGCCAGGGTTACTTGTCAAATGGGTAAGATTTTTTGTTCTGCTGAGAAATTTTGAGTATTTTACTAGATTTGCCCTCTGATAGATAGTCTGATAACATATGAAGGATTCCTTTTAACTTTATTCAGAAGTCAGTACAAATCAATGTGAAGTCTAACCTACTGCTTCTATTGCTACCAGTAACAACACCATTGGAAGAATTCACTATAAATTTTAGAGTAACCATATGTGCAACCATTTTATGTACTCTATTTTTTTATCAATTGCAATATGTGCAATGTAATTCAAAACCACTGCAACTTATGATAGTTTCATATTCAAGCTGAGGGATTCTTCTCACACTATATTAACCATATAGGTTTTAAACCTAAAATTTTATACCAATTTCAGAGAAAAATGGCTAATCTACAAAATAGTTTGAATCTCTGTCAATTCAAAACAGGACTAGCAAGCACTCTTACTAACATTCAATGTTTAGCTTCCAAATTTTAAAATTTTAGTCATTATTTCTACACTTCTTATTTGGCCAAATCCCTTCTGCTTTGCTGATGTCTTTCTGGAGGTTTCGTAACGTTCTTTATTTTCCACTTTATAATCTCAATATTATTGTTGAAAAATCAGTAGTAGTATTAATAACTTTCTCTACTAACCCCCTGCCAGTTCCTCCAATGCATCTGAGATGTTATGTTATTGATTAAAAAATATTCTTTAGTTCATTTGCATTAGATTCGTCTAATGCTGTGTTTTTCATTCAGAAGTTGCTACTAACCTATATCACTTTTCAGAGTGTGTGATGAGGATTAAAGGTCTAGATAAAGAGAATAATGTAGTGCTTGGTAACAGGTTAATCAACAGAATCTAGTAGAAACATTTTAAATGCTGTGATTGATCTTTTTTTATAACATATTTTAATTGCTATTAGTCATAATGAGTACAAAAGGACTACCAAGAGCAAGGTTATACTGTGTCAGACATTGTTCAAACTCAGAGACTGTCCTTGTTTCTAAGTCTTCCGTATGATATTTGTTTTTGTTGGAAGTTTCCCATGATCTTCTCATGATCATGATCAACTGTACTCCTAAGTACAGTCTTAAGACATAACTACACTGTTGCAAGTGACCATGAATGATTTTATGCCACTCCTAATTGCACCAGGCCTTGCTTCACTCCACCAAGAGCGCAGAATGCTACCAAGAAGCTGTGGAGTTCTAGTGAGTGGTTAGACAATAATGCTGCAACTGTGGCTGTGACAATAGAGAAGTAAGAATTTGATGCTTACAAGCCCTTACATTAAGGGAACACTAAAAACCTAAGGCGGTGTGGGTTTTTTGGTTTGTCTTTTTTTTCTGGGTTTTTTGTTGTTGTTTTTTTTTTTTTTAACAAGGGTATTATGTTCTGTTAGTAAAATTTTACAATGTAACAGAGAGTTGATCCTTAGAGTCTGAGCTTGTAAGAAAATGAAGTAATAATCAGGGAAAGCATGTGACTTCTGAAAGATGTGAGAGGCAGAGTTTTAAAGGAATATCTAAGCATTATTGGCAGACATCCAAAATAATGTGTTTGTGGTGAATACGTATAAACCTGGCATGGCTGCAGCATTAAATATGCTCACCTGTTGTGTTTGATTCTCAAATAAAGAGTTTGAGGGCTAAAGAATAGGACAAGAGTTTGGTAATGACTTGCAGACAACTGGCAGAAACTGAGATCAGTATAAAACAGACCCAGGAGGCAGACGTAGTTTATGAAGTAGGAAGAATAATGATACAGATAATTAGGAGAATTATATTTGTGCCTCTTTCTCTAAAGCAGCAGATGCCAGCTGTTAGAAGTTGAATATTAAAACTGGTGTCCCTGTAGTATGATCCTGTACAAAAGAACCTCAATTGTAATATCATGAAACATTGTTCTTAAGAATATGAACATTCTTATGTTTCTTCTTCAATACTTTGCTAAGCTTTTACCACAGCTAGAGGCAGACTACTGGGTCCCAGCTGGGTCAGGCTTTGTTGAATTCTTTGAAAAGCTAAATAAGAATGCATATGGCTTTTTCCTCAAAATAAATTTTTCTTCCACAAGGAATTCTGTCACTTACAGTTTTTCTGGCATTCTAAAATGTTTTAATATTCCTTATTTTAATTACTATTTGTTCACTTCATAAAATACACAGTTTTACTGTCTGAGAAAGGCATTTTAAAAATCTGATCAGTAATAAATTCTTGTTATATTCACTTATTGCTTGATGAGTTGCTTTAGAGAGAGAGTCTCTCTTCACTTTTAATAGAAAGATTACTAAGATACTGAGAAAAAGGAAATATTAACTCATTTAGGTGTTCAGGGATATGTGAGACTCCAGCAAATATGGTATGTTCTGACAACAGAATTTGAAGTATTTTGTTAAGTCTTTGAGAAGTAACTGTCTTTTTGAATTAATGCATTACTTGCAAAATAAGAACTTAAGGAGAAGCCATTTATTTTTTTATATACCTACTTATCTGCATATACACAGAGTATCTGTGTAATGTGTCTTTCTTCCTAAGGGTAGTTATCTGTCTTGAATTAGGTATGTATGTGCACATACGCAGATGCTATTAATGCATAAGCATAGTGTATTTACCATACTCTGATTAGCAATGGGAGCCAGCTTCAGTTTCAAAGAGCCATAATTAAACACTGGTCTGCATTCTATCCCAAAATCAGGGAAAAGTAGACCAACCTGATTGCTCAGTGACCTCTGCTGTCTCCTCACAAGCAGTGAATCAAGTCCCTGTTGTGGAGGGACGAATGAGAAGAAGAGAGGAAAGGAGAAATTTAGGCTGTAATAATATCTGTTTTACCAATTGACATGAATTTAATGTATTCTTTCTTCTTTTATTGTGAAGAAACTGTTAAGTGGTTGGAATGTTTGTCTTGCAGAAGTGTTTAACTCACTGCCAACTGTGGCAGCCCTGGGCGCCTTCTGCATCTCGTCTTCTGTGCAGGAGCCAGTCTTCAACCAGTGCCCCACTGACTGAAGTCATTATTCAACATTTCTTCTTGCTGGTCAGAAGCAGGGCACATTAGTGATCTTTCTGCTCCTTAGAGAATATCACAAAATACTGCACTACATTAGATAGAATCTGCTATCTACAGATTTCACAAGTGGCATTTTCTCTACCTGGGATGTCAGTTTACTGAATTTGAAGGCTGACATATTTGACTAGAATGAAAGCTTTCCACAACGTCTCTTTCAGGCAAAACCCTTTCCTTGCACCAATTAGAGGAGTATGAGTTTCCTTCTATAGTTTTCCAGGATGGCTTATGGTTTTCTCTTAAGCCTTAGGCCATTTGGTTTACATACACTTCTCTTTGCATTGCTGGCATGAAGAAATCAAATACTGAAAAAGTAAGACCTGAAAGTATGGCATGCATGATACAAAGCAATTGGATATTCCCTTTTAGAAGTGTTTTGCTTCTCAGTGTGTGTCTTTGGATGTCAATCTAAATTCATATATGTGTGCACCTACTGCAATGCTTTTACTGTGCTTTTTCATATCTGCTAACTCATACTGTGATCTCCAAGGTGAGGGAATTACTGAACCTCATAATCTGAAAGAGCTGAGGTTGCTGTAACTCCCTTCCTACAAAGCAAGGATTCACAATAGGCATATATTCAAACACAAGCAGGTACCACATATACACACACATGTGTGTCTGAGCACACACATCACACATACGTAAATGTGTCCCAGATACACTCAGCACTCACACTAGCTCAAATGGCATCAATGCATCTTCCCTTTCCACTCAATGCCTGATTATGAGGAAGGTTTGGAGGTGGGAAAGACCCATGCACACCTGCATGGACCTTCACTTGCACAATGTGGATCCCTCCTGAAGCTGGGCTCAGGCACTTAATCTATCCATTGGCTTCTCATGCATACAAATCTTCCCAGTTGTCACACATGGACAAAAGAGCCACTGAGACCCCAGGGCCCCTTCATGTGTTGCTACAGACCTCTCACACCTTCACACCCACACTCATTCCATTTGCTGACATTCAGACCCACATACACACACCTGAGTTGAAAATGGAAGGTAATAAGAGAGCAGAGAAGACTGTGTTCATGACAGACCATAGTATGACCAGATGTGTGCTGAACAACCAGCCACCTGTTTATCTCTTCTTTTTATTGTCTTATTCCTCTACTTTTGTCCAAGCTTGTTCCTCCCCAATCCACCTTGTTCCCTCCCATTTTCCTCCCCCTAACCATCCTAGAACCTCCTCTGTGATCCCATAATGTGCTTCATTCCTCTGGGCAGTGATTGCCGTCAGTTAGGAAGGTGACTTCCAGAGCTTCTTGTGTTGGCTCACAGTGGTGGCTAGTCCCATCTTGATATACATGGAGGATGACACTCTCCTGGGAACACTGTGGGAAACCCTAGAATTCATTTCTCAAAAGGATTATTAGGGCTCTCGTGTCTGGTACTGTGTCTCTTTGCTCCTTCACGCATATGTGTGTGTATGTGTGTAGGAGATTTTGATCACATAAACTGACATCCACATCTCCTTCTCTGCTATTAAATTTAACTTTTTGTTTGGAAACTATTCATACACAAAACAGAGGGACACATTCCAAATGTTCTTACTTAGCCTTACCGTACTAAGGCAGGTGAAGAGTTCTGAGAAGGATGCTAGAAACAGATGTCAGAAAGGATAGCATGTCAAAATAAAAAAGAAAAGTGAATTATTATGTTTGTATAAATAAGCATTATTTTATGACAAATTTTGGGAGTTCTAATTATGAAACAAAAAGTTTCAGGTGCAATATTTGAAGGAATACTAAAATGAAGGTTGAGTTTGATGTACTTGGAGAGTATTAGTGTTTTAGTGGATTCACCAGATAATGAAATATTCACAACTAGGCTTAGGAATGTCAGTCTGCTGGTTAAAGGTCAGTTCTGAATAAGTAGCTAAAGGAGGCTAATTTGCAGTGATGTGATTAATTCTCCAAGACTATGATGACAATCCACTGTTGTCATTCTCTTAGTTATCTCAGAGAGAACAATTTAGGAAATCTCTGATGAAAATGTTGCACAGAATTTATAATAGGCTTTCAAACTTTCAAAAGATTTCCAGGAGTGCTTTAGAGAAAATCTGTGGGACCTTGATCCACATATTGTTTTCTTGCTTTATTTTTCTCTTGGTACTGTTACAGGGCTTCTTGGCTCAGCATTATATTGTCACCCCACAACATGCTAGTGAGCTGGCTCCTGTCAGCTAACTCTGAAAAGTGGTCAGCTGAGGGTGCAGCTATTCTGTTTAAAAGCAAGACCTTTTTTAAAACTTGCCATTCTGCACCCCCTCAAATATCATTTGAACAAATACTTGTATGATCTCTGTGCAGCACCCAATCCACTGGCTGGAATCTTTTTGGAAGTATACTATGGTTTCAGAGGCTAGGATGTACAGCCAGCCTGTTTTGAGGCAAAAGATGAAGAAGAATGTCTCATAGCTCCAGTGAACTGACTACATTTAGATGCACAAATATTTTGAAAGCAGTCTTTAATGTTTAATATAGGAATAGAGGGAAGATAGGGCATTTGTCCATGATTCCAGTCTTCCAATTTATGCCACTGTCTTTAAGCATTACTAACTACGCCAGCTGTCTTCAACTCCTGTTCTTGGGGGATAGTGACAATTCCATTTTCTCTTTTCCTTGCTGCAGTGTTCCAAAAGTGAACCTTTGCCATTCTTTGATCTGCTGTGAGGCAAAAGGTGTCAAGAGTTTGAAAGAGCACAGAAGAACAATTCTTCTTAGAACTTTCTTATCTTTTATGGTAATCTGAATTTCTGCTTCTCATTTGTTTTTTAATCCGCTGTGACTTCTCCATTTCACACTACTTTGAATTTCAGAGAGGATGGCTATTTGTCTTTTAAATACATCTGTTTTTTCCACTTGCAGTTTGGTAATTTATTTTCACTGTCAGAGCAAGGCAGACTGCTGCATATCAGCATAGGGCATTTTGAGCATTTGCTTTTTTTTGGTGAATTGTTTAGATGAATTCTGACCTGATTCAAAGATGTAATATTTTGTTCCATCTAAATTATTTATGTATATATATACACTCATTTAATTCAGAAGATATTAAAGTCCTTTTAGAATGAGAACTAGAAAAAAATTGAAGTAAATGTGGTTACTCATTTCACATTTGCGTCTGATAAAAGCAAATACTGATTTTGGTTCTATTGGAAATACATAAATTTATTGAAGCTATAAGTGATCAAATGATGAGCATGTAAAATGAGACGTGAAATGCAATAATAATATTTTGTTTATATTTATATTTTTTATATTCTTGTCCATATGAATGAATAGGGAAAACCTATTTATTTTTAATCCAAACTTCTTTTCGCACTTGATTTACTGTCATGATGTGATAAATCTTGCATAGTGTTTGGTATCACCACTACCATAGAGTAGCCTTTTGTTTCTTTCATACCACAGGAATAATAAATAAGGAACATTTTTATTGGTCAGAATAGAGATTTTCTTCAAGAATGAAAAAAATGGCATGTCATCTGGATAGGACATGCATCCTGTGTTTTATGGTCTATCCACATGTGAAGTCTTCAAAATGGTCTATGAAACAGACCTTGGAAAGACATTATACACCTGAATTTGAGTAAAAGCTACTGGTCTATTATATTACTATTAGTACTGATACTGAATACTAACATGTTTGAAACCAGACCACCACAGATTCTTGATATCAACACAAAATTGCCTTTGAGACACTATATCAAAGAAGGTTTTAGATGTAATTTTTATATCTACTAATGACTGCTAATGTGTTCTGCAACAACAACAACAAGCAATAGCAACAAAAACTCTAGCTTTAACAAGGACAAATATTTTTTCTAATTTTTCTTTCTATAGGGTTGCAAATCTTCCCAAGTACCCACATTATACCAACATACAAGCAGTCCGGATATTCTCGTTTTAGCTAGTGCAAATACAGATGAGCTACAATTGTTTGATTTTACTGGAGTTTCATACTTTACAGGGGCAGAGATTTTCACTCTCAGAATTTCATAAAAAAGAACGTCAGATTCAACACTGTGGCAAGCCTTCTGGTAATAAATCAAATAGAGCCCACCTGTATTTCTGTAGTTCAGAGAAAAGTACACCTGCTTTTGTAATATTTGGTAATATCTAACTTAAAATAAGCTAACCGAGTCCTCATTCTCTAGGAAATTCTAACTGTTGATTTTATTTAATCTTAAATAGAAATAAATACCTTGCTTGAAATATTTTTGTGAAGAAAAAGGAAATTAATTACCTTGTATTTGGACATTTTGTAAAATGTACAATTATATGTGACAATAAAGTTGAACACCATTTTGGTTTTAATCATTCAATGTTACTTTCATCTTTTTTTTCCCATATGTCTTGGTAATACATACTAAATATGGGCCTTTGGTGTATTAGAATGTTAAATTCAATAAGCCCTCCTAATAAACAAATTTAAAATAAGAGGCATTAATTGCTTTTTTTCTTGAATTCTGTCTTGTTGAAGTGAAATATTGTCTGGTAATTTATGAAGATTTTTTCAAAATTGATTAAAAGCTGTTAATACAAAACTGTATTTTTAAAACTGTCATGCTGAGAATTTTTGCACCCAGTTTTATTTTTTCTATCAAGAGCTGTTGCCTTTTCAAAAGTCCAGAACTCTCAAGCTGTTTTGCTCAGGATATAATTACAGATACTTGTTCTCTGTATGCAAAGTGTTCTTTGGGACTTTGAAACCCTGTTCAAATTTTTGAAAACAGTTTTAGTTACCTAAACCAAATTTTTTGATTTTTATTTTTTAAAAAGAGAATTAAAACTGAAATTACTCACAGAAATAGCCAGTCTGACAACCTCTAATTTAAGCTCCTCTTAAAATTTTACAAAATCAATGTATTTTATTCAATCCTATCAAAAATGTTTGATTTCTATAATTATTACCAACCTGACCAGAAAAAAAAAAAGAGTGAACAGCTACATTATTTCTGATGAAGTCCTGTAGTCAGACCAAGTTTATAGTAATACTGTGCATGATGAGAGCAGTGTTTTGAAAGAGGGTGCACATTTTTAGGCATGGAATGGAATTTATGCCTCTCAAACATATCTTTGTGGTTGCTTTGACCACAGAGGCCAACACTGAAGGATTATAAAACCCCCACATAGTACATACACTCTCCATGAATTTATTATCAGAGATAGAGTAGGTAGAATATTATTCAGGAAGAGGGAGATCTAGCCTCTTCCATGCTGGGGACTAAACACCTTTATGTATATTGGAGCACTTGTGACCTCTGTTCAGTGCAGTGTGCCCAGGTAATGGCAGCCCAGCTGTGCAGCTGTGTACCTTCCCTTTTTCCTCACTCTGTTTTCAAGCCCTGAATTTTTTAAGTATTACAAGTGCTGCTTTGAGGCACTGCATAGCAAGTTTGCACTACTGCTGTCTGTATTGGTCCTGTGCTGATCATTTAGCATCTTTTTGCCAGGGGCAGATATAACCAGAAATCAGTAGAACAGAAAGAAAGGGAAACTTTTTTTTATGAACTTTGCTGTTAGAGTAGGCAGTAATGGAAAACAATGGGAAGTTTATACTCTTTCTAAAAAGAAAGATTAATCTAAAAAGATTATGTTTTTTTTGTTTTCTGGTTTGTTTTTTTTTTTTTTTCTTTGAGAACGGTAATGGTAAAATCCCAGCATTGTCTCCCATCATCTCACTCCCACACAAAGGCATGACTTACTGGTTTTGTTAACTAAAAAATGAAGAGAAAGATGGGAAAAAAAGAGTGGTGATATAGGAGGCCATGCTGCCTCATATTCAGAGAGATTATCTTTATTATATGAGATACCTGAGTTCTCAAGCTAGCATCTGCTCAGGACCAGCCTCTCAAAGAGTTTCAGTCCCTGTGGATTATGTAGGGTTTCTTGGAGCTAGCCACCTGATCCAGGCAGAGATGTTCACTGGATGGAATTTCTGATGGAGGAAGGGGACGCGCTGTTCCCAGGTAGAAAAGATGTTGAGGGTAAAAAGGGAAGATGCTAGGGGCGTGTGTCTTGAACTCCTTAGCAAGGACAGAAAGTCATACTATAAACTTCAAAAAGCTAGGGAGGAAAAACTAAAACTTAGATGATGCAGTTTCAAGTTCCCTTGTTATGTCACATTATGTGTATGCCTTAGACATGAGAAAGTCAGGGAAGGAAGGAGTTGTCAGTCCTTAACACGACATGCTGATGTTGCTTAGCTGAGGAGAGATGGGAGGCAGAGAAGGAATAGAGGTAGATGGGTATGAGATATTGCCAATTTTCATTTCAGCTTTTGGATGTTGGATTCTTGCATATACCTAGAAGAGAGATGAGGTCAAATTTGCGCTTCTGACTGACAAATCTCTAGCACATATCTAGATTGGTGCTGTTATCACAAAAAAAACCCACCAATTTTTGTTCCTTTTCAGAAATGTGGCTCCTAGTGTAAGGCTTTTGAGATGCAGTTCACTTTTTAAATCCACATTGATCAGTGAAATAGCTTGCTGGTAATGAATTAAGAGTCCTGTTTCCCATTGGAGCGGACAGCTCTCACTGAGTGGTCCCATGCAGAAGACTGGCTGTGAAGGTCTGCTATTTCTACCCTTTTCTTGATCTGTTTTGATCATTGACTGGCTGAGTTGAAAGATATAGAGAATCTATATTTATATGTTCTCCAAAATAAATGGATTTGTCGTTTTGTGTAGAATATTAAGCTGGATAGAACAATGGCTGGGTATGCTTCATTCTATCAACTGCTGAAGTAGAAATGAATATTGTTTTAGAGTAGAGTTGGGTTTAGAAAACCAGTAACATTTTATGTATTTAGAGAGTTGTTGAAGATATGAGCATATGAGTTTGGACCATGTGTTACGAACAATTAAAAGGATTTCTCTGACCAAAGGAAATAAAAACATATGCCCCTAGTTTCAAAGTGAAATTATAAAAAGTAATGACTTGTAATTATTTTTTCTAAACTGTAGCTGATATGATAAGTTAACTTCTTTGACAAAATAATTTATTTATTGCAATGACTTTATTCTTTTAATCTATTATATTTCAGTTAGCTTATTAAATTTTAAATCTCCCACCTCCTCTACCATTTCTTCCCTATAAACAAGTTCTGTGCTAGAAGAAGTCTGTAGTCTTCAAAATAACCATTTGGATTGGCAATGCAGAAGGTGTACTAATTAATATAATCAAACCCATAAGCCATTACTGCAAGCTTGAAATGGACAATTTAATGGACTGAGTTTTATGCACTTTCTAATGAAAGTTGACCCCTTTGGTTAATCAGAATTCATAGTAACTCAGCAATGTCTAAGTGCTGCATAAAATTCTTTACCTGAAATAGACTGTGGCTAAAAGAGGAGAGAAAAGGAATGCAATAAAAGAGACCTCATAATAATAAAAAAGCCCTCATAAAAATCCATCATATGCATTTATTCATGTTAGATATGTGATGCCATTCAATATGCTTTAGAGAAGGAACTATTTCTGAAAGAATAAGGAAATCTATAGTTAGAAAGACACATGTGGTATTTTAATATAAGTCATTAGTTCCTCCAAGCCATTAGTTCCTGGCTTATTAGAACCAATATAATTCTTCCACTTAGACTTCAACTAAACATTTACTAGTTAAGCAAAGTGTCCTAACAGCACTTCACATCCAAGGCCTACTTTCATGTCAAAGGTATAACTGGTGATATAGGAACATGAAGGATTCAGTAATGATTTATGTCTTTTAAGTACATTCAGTCATTTTTCGTTTTGATTGTCAAATTTACTGAATGTTAAGAGAAAGCATGATGACCTTGTATTTTAAAGCAGAGTCATAAATATTGTCAGAAAGAAGTAACAGAAATGAGATAATGTTAAAAATGTTGGAGGTTGACCACAAAATTTTAAGATGGAAAAACAATGAAGAGACTGAATCTGTGCTCCATTGAGGCAAAAAGAGATGTTAACAAAGATCTGAATTTACTCATGATTGCTTACAAGGCTAACCTTAACTCCCTTGCTACTTATAAATCTTTATGTAAATCTGTACTGAATGAGATTAGCAACTTTTTTTGATTCTCTGTAATTTGAGATTTGTGAATATTTCATTTTGAGCTTTTGTTATGTTTTTTAAATGAAAAGCCTAATTCTTTAATGGCCTTAAAAATTTATGGGCAAAAATACCCTAGTGGTAACCATTTTCTATTTTCAGGTGAGAAAATAAATGAAAATAGAAGTAGTTCTTTACTTTCTGATCACAGTAAAGAGTATGTGCATTAAGAACATTGTAATAATACTCAGACAAATGCTTGATTTTATAAGTACAATCTTGGATAATTTTACTGTGTGAATAATGTCATTGGTATAATGGTTCATATGTGATATTCACTTCACAATCTTCTCCCACGAAGATTTTCCTTCACAGAAGTGGTACCTGATTTTGATAGAAAGAAAATGAAAAAAAAATCACAATTATACCTAATTTCGGGATGACATTATCCATATTTTCAATGACTTTGCTAAATTAAGACTATCACTGTCCCTGTATGTAATGAGTATGTATACAAAGAAATAATTACTGACTGTGAGTGCCCTGTAGCCACTTCTTAAATGTAACTAATAATTTTATAATACCTAATTTGTATTCTTGTGATATAAAACTTTATTAGCAGGAAAAAACTTAGTGCAGTTTTTTGCTATATTTGTGAAATAATGCAGAGAATTTTTTGTTACTATTTGTGAAATAATGCAGAGAATTTACCCGTGTAATTGCAATAGTGAGAGAGTCCTGATGCCTCTTTAGTATTCTTTCTATGTAATTTTTACGTTCAACTTATATATATTCTTTTTTATGGGTGGGTTATCAGAGGTGGATATACAAATAAAGAACTGACTTCTGAGTTTCAGGGATTTACACTTTTCCTACAAGTAGAGTTTACATTTCTGTGAGTTATTTTTCTAATTATTAAAAATGTTTCAAAATTATTTACATTTACTGGACCTAAATTAAAATTCTGAAAACTGGGGATTTGAGACTGTTTCATTAGCACTTCATATACAGTTTAAATGGAATTTACAAGCATTCTAGTCCTCTAATGCACTGCTATTGGAGGCAGGGGTCTAATAGGCTTGATTCCTTTGACAACATTTGTATTTGCAGACTATTAAGAATGTGAGATCAATAAAATTAAATTATTCAACACTAGTGTTTCGAACAAGCTCCATCAGATACTTCCTCTTACTTCAGATAATACTCATCACATTTATGCCAAAGACTTCTACATAAATAATGTTTTTCAGGTAGTTCAGTCTTTCAAGTCACACATTCAAACATATTTTATATTCCTTTCTCCACAGCAACAATAAAAGTACTTTTTTTTTTTTTTCCCAGACAGAAATAGGTATCTATGGTTCCTTTTATCAGCTCTTGGCAAGATAAAGCAATCAGTGCATGAACCAGAAATGACAGTGATTATGTAGTGGCAGAAATTGCATTTTGAAGAAATGGATTCTTTCTCAAATCTGCAAGGTAAAATAGACCATCATGCTCTCAAGCAATGGAAGTGAAGGGGAACAAAGCCACACACTTACAAGTAAATAAGTCAATACTGATCTAGTTTGCTGCTTTGTTAATTTAAGTGTGTTACTTCATCTCTTCCACCTCATTTTTCTTATATGTATAAGAACTGAATGTATTAAAACTAATATGAAATAGCAAGATAAATTACTTTTTAAGGAAATCCTTTTGCTTCCTGAACTTTCTGTTTATAAAAGCTGTTAGGGCAGTGAATTAAAAAGGGATTAAATTCTGTAACTGTATAAATGCAATAAAAATTCTATAATTAAACCGGTTGATCCAAACTTCTGAGCACCGTGGACAAATTCTCAGATGCAAAATGCACTCTAGAATATAGAGTTTTTTTTTAATGTGAATCAATAGTATTGCTCAAAGCAACAGTAATGCATATTTAGAAAATTATGCAGAAGCTGTGATTCCAAAGTACATGAAACCTTGGAGCAAAGTTAAGAACATCATAATGTAGACTGAATTGCCCTTCTAGAGAAGCCAGATTGTTTCCTAGCATCTCCAAGAAAAAGTCAGTCCTGCCTGTCAGCTCTGCCATGCCAAATAAGAATATCTCTAAAACTTTTGAATTTTCCCAAAATGAGAAATTTTCTGTGCACTAAGTTTTGGTGTCTGACACAAGATTAAATCCTCAACAATAGTGTTAAAATCAAGACAGGTATTGCTAGAACTGGAAATTTTTAGATTCAGTCAAACAGTAAGTCTTTCATTCAGATCCATCATTATTTTTACACCATGCTTTCTCCTAGAATTGCTGACATAAATTGTTTAGCCTCTTTTCATGGCTCAATTTACTATATTGTGTCTTCATGACAGGTTGAATTTGGTTTTGTTTGTGGGGTTTGTTTGTTTGGATTAAATTTTGGAATTTTAGATGGTTTTTTTGTTTTATTTTGGTTTGTTGCTTTTTGTTTGCTTGATTAGGTGTTTTGTTTTTTTTTTTTGTTTTGTTTTGTTTTGTTTGTTTAGTATGGTTTGGTTTGGTTTATTTGCTTATCTCTTCTTGCTTTGGACCGCATGAGATGCTTTTAGAAAACTACTCTGGGGACCTTTATATAGCATCCCTTTTCTAACATATTCATCTTCAAAATGATTGAACTGTCTAGAAGAATACTTACCAGTATAAAATAAGTGGATATGCTATGCGAGGAAGAACTATTGTACATTCTCTGTTAGCTCTCAACATCCTGCTGTTCTGTGTATCTCAAATGATGAGTGTGTGGTGTTTTTTAAATATACATCTGTGAATTTCAATTTATTTTACAAAAAAATGTATAATGATAACATAATTGGATCTAGATTTATTACGCAACTAGCAATTTTTTTTTCTTCATGAAGTGGGAGAGAGAGAAATTCTCAAAAATGTTCTGTGGCATCTCTCAACTGCAACCAAAATTCTTATGAAGATGCATAAATAAAGCATACTTGTTCTCTTATGCTATTATTTAAAGGAAACTAATTTACTGATTAACTCCAAGGACTAGATTATATTTCATGTATCATGCTTTGTTGCTTAATTATTGTATTTAATTAGGGTACTTTTCTTAATATCTTCTATTTAAAATATATTTAAATACTTCCTAAAAATTAAAATAAGGTTCTCAGGCAATCTCAAAAGAATAAGATTATTGGACAGCACACTTAGTGTTGAAGAGGTGAGATTAGCAACTTCATAGGAAAATGTCAGCTGAAAATTGCCCATAGTTTTGTATTAATATGTTGTACAGAAATTCCTTAACTTTCATATTTCTTCAAAAAAATTTGAACCTCTCAGGACTTAAAAAAATGCTTAAAACTGAATTATAAAATGCTGAAAATGTTGAGCGAAAAAGCCAGCTTATAATAGACCTTTTAAAAACATCAGTTTAAGAACAGTTTTGTTCTATGCAGACAGGGAAAGCATAATATTGAATGATGATTTGTTGTGTCAAAGAGGCCTTTTTGCATGTCCTGTTCTGCATTTTGTGTGGATTTAAATAAATGGGTGTTTGTGGAGCTTTTGGTGGTGGTTGTGGAGGTGGTGACACTGATTTTCTTAACCACTTAATAATCTGAGGCATAGAATAGTGAAGCAGCATGTCACTGATACTTTGTGATTTGCATGGAAATTGTGCATTGATGGGGCATACACCTCTCATTAACAGAATCCACACTGTCCATTACTTTGAAAGAAGTTGCTTATAACCCATCAAGATGTCTTTCAAGGATTTTCTGAAAACAGAGTGAGATTTCTTGATTTGATAGTCTGAGAAATGTTGAAAAATAGATGGAAAAATAAAACAACACTTAAAAAATGAGGAATTAATGACATGCTTTAGGGAGACATTTTTTCTCAGAATACTAATGTGTAAGTTTGTTAAATTAGTATTTTTAAATACTGGAATTGTACATCAAAGTGAAAATACAGGTTTGAACATGGAGTAACAGATCATTTTGTTCAACAATTAAACCTCTTAAAACTGCCAATGACACTTTTAAATAACATCAGAATAAACAAATTATTAATCTATGTTGCTAACTAATCACTACAAATGTATTTTTGAGACATTATTGAAAATTAAAGAAAAAAAAGAAAGAAGTCCTGCAGAGAATCCCAAACCCTGAGGGTATTGATATAGGAGAAATTACCCCAAATTTATGACAACAATGTCCCCTTAAAAAAATATCAATTACAAATGAAAATACTCCTTTTGAAGGGCAATTCTGTCTGTATGCATTACTATTTCTAGTGCTGGTGTTTTATCACCTTGTATTATCTTAGATATTAGAATTAGCAATTACTGATTTGGTCATCTGTGCTTTCAACTATACTTACATTTTTTTTTTTTTAATAGGTTTTTTCTGTAGTAAGCCTTAAATGCTTTTGGTGATAATAGCTGTTTTGGCAGGTTATTCCACTACCTAATTGATTTAACTGTTACACCGTGTTTTTTTACTTTTTGGTCTCCATTTTCTTAATTTCAGGCCTTTATTTATTCTATTTCTTACAAGGACAAATTAAGATAAAACTGCCTTTTTTTTTTTTTCTATTTTTCTTTTCTTTTTTGATAATTCCTGGAAGGTACTTATATTTTAATCACCTCTTACTTATCTCCTCTGTAGACTGTAAAAAGTTCATGTTTCTTAAGCCTTTTAGCACTTTCACTGCTTTTGTGTCTACCCTAATGATGTCATTTTTTGCAGTGCAGAAATGAGAATTATGGGGCAAGGTGTGCAATTCTTCGTAGTACTTATATAAATTTAAAAGAAATATTTGCAATTGTTGGCAGGCAGTATTTTAATCTGTTTTAAAAGTATTAGAAAGCGTCCAGTTCAAGACTTGCTGAAGGCAAGTGTTGTCACCTTACTTTAAAATCTTACTTTAAAGCAATGGACAGCAGGTGTCTTGGTTTCAGGAGTATTTTACTATATAACTCTTGCGAAAGTGCTGTTTGATAAACTGAGCTGTTGCTTTGGGTGGCCTTACAAAAAGAAAACAAACACCAAGTAAGAAAAAACTTTATGTCATAATATAATTGCTTTAGAACTGCTTATCTTTTCTCATTCATAGCTACCACATAAACCTTCTTATTCATTACTGTATGAGGGGCCTTTGCATAAAAAACTACCCAACTTCCCTGTTACAAATCAGGATTATTATAACTTTCTATTTATAATAAACAGCCATTTACAGTGTTTTTATTGTTGTTTAGACTTGCTGTGTTTTTATTGCTATTTAGACTTGCTGATATCAATTCATATGGGGCTGCTATTTTATCTACATGCTATATTACATGGGAATAAAGATGCACTTTCTTCCTATTTCTGTGCTATTTCTTTATAAAACACCATTTAAATGTTGGTCAGTGTAAGGGACTGAAATGAAAGTACTAGATCCTGATGTTTAATTTTAATTGTTTTGTTCCTCAATCTTCTTACACAGCACGTCACTAAGCTCTATTGAAATGAATCTTGTTTTATATTGAATTAACATTTTTCTGCAAAGCTGTTTTCCATCTGCGTTTCTCCTCAGCATATACTTGTGCATGGGGTTGTTCCTCCCCAGGAGCAAAAATTTGCACTTCCTCTTGTTGAACTTAATGAGCTTCCTGTTGGACCTTTTCTCCAGCTTGCTGTGGTCCCCCTGGATGGCAGAATGACCCTCTGGCATGTCAGTCACTCCCCCTGGTTTTGTGTTGTCTGCAAACCTGCTGAGGCTACACTCTGTGCCATCATCCAGGTCACTAAGGAAGATGGTAAGGAGGACTAGACCTAGCATATAGACCAGATGCACCCTGCTAGCTACTGGCCACCACCCTCTGGGTTCAGCATTCACTTTTCAAACAACCTCACTGATGTAGGAGAGCTACCATGAGGAGAGATCTGAAACACAGTCTTGGATCTCTGTCTAGAACTTCTTGCGGAGAAACATAAATATCTTGACTTCTTCATTTGGCTTAGAAATCTTATCTTTTGTTAAGGATTTTTAGTTGGCTAATGAATAATTTTGGATTTGAAGTCCAAATTTGTGTGTGAGATCAGTTTCTTTCCAAAACGACTGAATTCAAGAACAGATTTATCTTGAATGAAGATTCAAAATTTTGGTAGTATTTCACCCAAGGTACTTATAATTTAGGCCTCTTTCAACCTTTCCCTCTCCATCTAATGGCTCACTGTTTTTGATACTTTTTGCTTGTGACCACAGAGAAATGCTGGCATTTTGTTATATTTCTCCCTATATTCACCCTGTTTTCATCTTGTCTGCACACCTCTCCTGTTATTGCTGGTCCTTTCCATTTCCTTCTACTTAATGTAAAATTTTTATGTTGAGATTTCAAGTTCCTGGTGAAGAAAAAAATTAACTGAAAGCAAAGTGTAGTAGCACCACAAATGAAATTCATGTTAGTCCCATTTCTACTGATTTTGCTTTTTTTTGTGTTGTAAAAAATTTGAGAAGCAAAATGAAATCCTTAATTCAGATCTGTACTTCTCATAATCTTCTAAATGCGAGAATAGGTGTTGAAATATCTTCCTTCAATATTGTTCTGGTATCTCCTATTTTCTTTAGTCTGGATGATGCTTTTGAGCATTCTTGGAATTTATGAGCAACCATAAAAATACCATAACCTTAGACGGAATGAAAAAATTGGTTGTTTCTGTCCATTCACTTCTTTAGCATACAATTTCAGGCAAATGTAAGCCTTGGTGATAGCAATGATTTTTTTACCCTTAAGAGTTTCACCTTCTGCTCTCTAGAAAAAATTGAATCAATTGCAGAAGACCTTAGCAAAGTTCACTATAAAACAAAATTCATGCAGTAGAAGCTAAAGGCTTATATGGTCCATATGTAACAATATACAGTTTGGGCCTACTTTTCATGAAGGCTCTTTTGACACAGTGGATGAAGAACTGAAGCTGTGGCTGAAAAGAAACAGTAGTGCACATACATGTCCATATCAAGATTATCTTTTTAAAACACATAAAAAGACAGCATTTTTAATGTTATCTGACAGTATTTCAATTCTCCCTAACTACATCTTTATGCAGTTAGCAGCATAAAATTTATGTTGCTGGACTGTGCGCTGAGAATGAGAGAAAAGGACAGGAAAATATTCTCTGCTTTAATTGGTAACTTTCTGAAATCCAAAACTCAGGATGCATATATGCTATGTTCCCATTATAATTATTGCAGTTGCAATTGCTGTTCCAATAACTGAACATGAAAATGATTGATTATGTGTCCAAATGCAGATTTGCTTCCTCTGTAAGTCAGCTTGCTTGAATCCAGTAATTAATTGCATGGGTCATTGAATATGAACTGGCTGCAAAATGCTATAATTTTTAGTTGTTCATAGTTTTCATGAAGTATAAATGTCCGAGACAAAGGCCTGAGGATGACTACCCAAATATATCAATAAGATATTAGATGTTTAGAAGTTTCAGAATAGCTGGGATTAGTCCTGTAATTTTTATATGTACAAGCTGAATGCAATAAGCTGAATGCAATATGCAGCCTCTCCTCGAGTGTTATTTTCATTTTTTAGTTTTTAAATCAGTTTTCAATATGTAGATTAACCAAAAGGTGCAAGATATTACAATATGGAGCATTAGACCATTTCAGAGTAAGTAGTTGGCATAGTATGAATATGAGAAGGCCATGTCTCCAAGGGGAGCATTTTTTTTTTTTTCTTTTAAAGCAAAGATATTTTTTTTCTACCCATTGAACAAGAATTCTGTCATGGAAGGGAGATTTATGCCTTCCAGTTTTTTTTTACTTCAGTGCAGACTTGGTTAAAAAATAATCAAAAAGATTTTTTTAGAAATCATTGAACTACTATAATCAAAGGGGTTAGTTTTTGAAATTCATTATTATTTTCTTTCTTTTTCTCTCTCTCCAATCCCACTGCTCTTTCTCTCTTCTCTTTCCCTCTGAATTTTGAGCCTGAAACAACATTAAAACTTATATAAACAAATCTCTCTTTCTTTCTCTGACATTTATGGAAAAAAACCCACAAAGAGGATTTTCAGTCATTTCCATTAAGTATACACATATAATTCTTTGTCAAAAAGCATATAACATTTAGAAGCCAGATGTCCCTGATGTATATGACATTTTTGATTCCTTATCAGCTCTTTTCATTCTGTCAGATCACAGGACTGCAAAAGCCCACCAGGGTCATCAAATTCAGTATTGTACTATCACAGGCAACAGCATTATACTGACCTTTTTATGAGTCATTGAACTGGATCTCAAAATTAATTCAGTGGGATTTGGGCAGGTTGGTTTTTGGTTTTTTTCCCCTGGTTGAGATATAGCAGTAGGAACTGTTTCATCTCAAAAATTATCTGCTTTTGTTACAGATTTGTGATATTGACCTAAATTTCTTGGTCAAAGCCAACAAAATGTCTGTGGGGTCTGATGACATGCATCCCAGGATCCTGGTGGAACTGACTGATTCTGTTGCCATGACACTTTCCATATCATTTGAAAAGTCATTTCAGTCCCTGGTGACTAGAAGAACAGAAACTCCTATTTTACAGAGGGGAGAAAAGACCCAGAGAACTACAGGCTAGGGAGCTTCACCTCTCCATCTAGGAAAATCATGGAACAGATAGTCATAGAAGTGTTAAGACATATGCATGACAAGGAGATGATCCAAGACATTCAGCATGGCTTCACTAAGAGCCAAATATGCCTGACCATTCTGGTGTCCTGCTGTGATGGAGTCACTGCAATGGTCAAAGGAAGTCCAACTCATATCATCTGCTGAGACTTCTGTAGGCAGTCTCATCCTTATCTTCAGACTGGAGAGACATGGTTTTTTTTAGGGTGGACTATTCAATGGATAAGGAACTGGATGGAGAGCCAGAGACTTGTGGTCAATAACTGTATGTCCAGGTGGAGACTGGTGACAAATGGAGTCCCTCAGGACACCTTTCTTGGGGCCAGTGCTCTTTCATATTTCCATCAGTGACACAGACTGTGAGATCAAGTTCACCCTCAGCAAGTTTGCAGATGACAGGAAGCTGAGGAGTGTGGCTGATGCATCAGAAGGAAGGGATGTGATCCAGAGGGACCTGGACAAACCTGAGAAGTGGGGCCACAAGAACATCATAAGATTAGAGAAGTCCAAGTGCGAGGTGCTGCGCCTGGGCCAGGGCAATCCCAGACATGATTGCAGACTGGGATAAGAAGTCATTGAGAGCAGCCGTGCAGATAAGAGCTTGGGGGCTTCCTGTGGATGAAAAACTGGATAAGAGCAATGTGTACTTCCATCCCAGAAAGCCAACCACATCCTGGGATGCATCAAAAGATGAGTGGCCAGCAGGTCAAAGGAGGTGATTCTGCCTCTCTACTCTTCCCATGTAAGGCCCCACCTGTAGTACTCCACCCAGCTCTGGGTGCTCAACACAAGAAAGATGTAGGCCTGTTAGAACAGATCCAAAGGAAGTCTATGAAGATGATCAGGTCTGGAGAACCTCTCCTATGAACACAGTCTGAAAGAGTTGGGATTGTTCAGCCAGCAGAGGAGAAGGCTCCAGTGCAGCCTCATTGTTCTTTTTCAGTATTTAAAGGGGCTTGTCGAAAGAGGAACTTTTTACAGGGGCAGACACTGATGGGACAAGAGGGAATGGCTTGAACTAAGGAGAGATTTAGATTAGATCTCAGGAAGAAATTCTTTACTTTGAGGGTGTTGGGGTACTGGAACAGGTTGTCCAGAGAAGTTGTGAATGCTCCATACCTGGGAGAGTTCAAGACCAGATTGGGTGGGGCCCTAAGCAACCTGACCTAGTGAGTGGCATGCCTGGCCATGGCTGTGGGGTTGAAACTAAATGATCTTTAAGGTATCTTCCAACCCAAGTGTTTATGATCCTATTAAAAAGAATATTGGAATGTCTCTGTGTAACTACATTGTAGTTTTGCATTGGTTAACACAGATGCGCAATAGAACCTCTGTGTGAAAATTATAGCAGTATCAGGTAGCTGGTATAACTATGACAGCACAAAGATAAATTACTAATTAAAAATATTGGTTACTCTCCCTTTTTAAAAATTGTTTTCTTAATTTTATATGCCAGATGTTGCAGCTTTCAGTGGCTTTTATATAGATATTGTAAATGTTGAAGGATTTTGGCCATTATACATCTGAATAACAGTCAGACAAAATTTGCATACATTTTATAAATATTAATTCTTTTCAGGAAGTTGAACATTCATTTTGCAGGATCATGTTGAACAACATTTAATGCAAAAAGTTACCCTAAAACCAACAAGAATTTTTATGGCATGAGAAACTACGTAATAGAAACAAAAGTGGCATATCATATCCATTAACTAAAGCACCCAGGGGAAAATCAATAACTGCACCATTTATGGAGCTTACTACCATGAAAGAGAACTTCCTTACCAATGTCTGCTCTTTCTATGACTTAAACCTCCTTTAACTGAAACCACAGTAGCTGTAAGGTGATTCGCCTGTGTATTAGCAGTATATTTATCCCTCATTTTCCCTTTCTTGCGTTGAGAAATACAAACATCAAATGAGGTGTCAAGACCTGCTAAAAATACATGAAAATTAGAATGGAACTCAAAACCACAGTATTTTGGGTGAAGAGATATCAGAGATATGTCTGATAAAAGCCTGTGTCAGTCAGAGCAGAGTTGGCTTTGTCTACATTTTTGTATTCCTCACAGTAGATTAAAAAAGAAAAAAAAAAAAAGAGAGTTAGACAAAAGTCAGTTTTCAGCAGAATGTAAATAAGGCAAGTCAAGTTTTTAAGACTAAAAAATCCACTTACTGGTCAGAGAGAGACTGGAGATACAAAGTTTATATGAGAAAATTGCTCTCCTGAAAATCTTGCAGGAAGGTTTCAGTATGCTCAGTAGCTTTCAAGGTTAAAATAAGCCTTATGCTGCTCCTTTTAATTCTTACACAGCTTTAGTCTCCTTTGAGACCCAGCTGCCTATTCCCTACTCCTCAGTGTCTTACTATGACAATCCCTTCTATCTGTTTCATCAAGTGTTATCTTTCATGTCTGTGTCCCAAGGGAAGAATCACTTTCTTCTCCTTGTAGTGTTTCATCTGACCTGTTCCTTGTAGAAGGTTGTCTTTATAAAAGATATATGGATCCTGTCCATATTTGCAGCCAAATAAGAAATGAGAAGGGGAGTAAACTTGGAGAACCATCCCTTCTTCTGACATAGGTATTTAGCCTTTTGTTGTGCAATTCCCCATGGGTTATCTGCTCTGGCAATTTGACAAAAAAGGAACAGAATTTATATTAAAATCATATAGAAATGAAACACGATCCTGTCTCCTTTGATGCTGTAATACAGCTATAAGAGTAGTCCCCCAAATGAAACAGAAGTGGATTAAATTTTCTGAGAGAATTTTAGATTCCTTTTTCCTCCAAGGTAAATGCTCTGTCAGAATGCAAAGGTTTTGGTGGAACAGAATTATACCTTTAAATAATTCTCTTTTCTAGATAATAAATACTCAGTAGGTCAAAGAATACTTGTGAAGGTTCACATTTCATGGTTTAATTCTTGCCAAATGCACAAGCTGGAGGAGCTATTTGAATCCATGATGAGGCAATTTCAAAGCACTGCAATTTTCACCGCCACCTCTCCCTCCATGGGAAAACGTACATGTGCAAATATGATTTTTTCTCTTACAAATCTTCTGGCTCTTTAGAACAGGAGGAATGCCCAGTTAGTGTTCAGCAATCAGCCTAAGCAATTGTGGTCATGCCTTGAAAGGTACAGATTCCTGTGCACTATTTGATAAGTAGTGGTATTTCCTATGGGTTGTAGGTGTTGAAAAATTTTGTTTATTTAACAGAAGAATCTATAAAGACAGTTTGATGGTACTTAGGTTTCTGAGTTCTTTTATGGATCCTGCGTAAATTTGGTTGTCTGAGTTATCATAACTTTTTCATATCAACCAGGGCTATGAGTGTACTCTTTGTGATGTGTATGTATGTAATTTCATTTTTCTCTCTCTAATTCGTCAAGTCTAGAATAACTGATTTTTAAAACTCTAAACCTAGTGCATGGATTTTACGATTTTGACTCCTGATATAAGGAAAGTAATTTTGTCTTGTCAAAAAGCATCTGTTGTGATTAAAAAAAAAAAACAAAAGAGCAAACCTGTGTTCTATGGTAATTATAAAGTGCTGGACAGAGATGTGTGACTCGGGCTTTTCAGATCATAATTATTCTGCAATTAAAGAAAACCAGTTACTGGTAATCCTACAAGACAAAATGTTGTAGAATGAGTCTTTTATTAAATAATCTATAAGGGAGCACTTCTACCAGAAACTGCTGGTATTAATCCTGCTTCTGTCTTAATTTGAGTATGAGGGCCACTCCAAAAAAAAGCCAAATGGGAAAAATTTTATTTCTTATGAGTCCTACTTCCTGAACAAATCAGCCTTATGCAATATAAATTCATATATATATTTCATTAAATTCAGAATAAATTATGAAATTATCTATACTTCTGTGCAAGATAATAGATCCACTATGAGCAACTCCTACACAATGCAGCACTCCTCTTAGAGTCCATGCCACTGACAGAATTGTACCTCAAGATCAGTATCTTCTATGACTAACCTTCTATTCTTCTATGAGATTTAGATTATGATGTGAATATTAATAGATTAAGAAGTGAATATTTACAAGAAAGTTTTCTTTCTTATGTCACCTGCAATACACAAACAAAGCCTGTGCACAGGCTAAATATAGATCTTAATTATCTTAGATAATTAACCAACACTCATAAAAACCACTGAAAGTAGTCCTTAGCATGTTGGCATATCTTTTGAAAAACATGCTCCACCAGTAATAATTAAATACTTTCTGAAAGTGGAAGTATTCTGAAAATTATCTCTTGCTAGTATTATCTTCATGTTTCCTCTTCCTTCATTAAGTCTGGCTGCCAATATACTCTGATAAAAATATTTCACTTTTTTTGGATATCAATATTGAAGTTTGCCATGATATTTAAGTTGTTATATTGTTTTTTTATCACTGTGCCTTTAAAAAGGGGAGAAGGCAGGCAGGCAGGCAGGCAGAAAGAAAGGAAAGAAAGAAAGGAAAGAAAGGAAAGAAAGGAAAGAAAGAAAGGAAAGAAAGAAAGAAAGGAAAGAAAGGAAAGAAAGGAAGAAAGGAAGGAAGAAAGGAAGAAAGGAAGAAAGAAAGAGAAAGAAAGAAAGAAAGAAGAAAGAAAGAAAGAAAGAAAGAAAGAAAGAAAGAAAGAAAGAAAGAAAGAAAGAAAG
>JAOTQP010001286.1:71933551-71978263 GCA_026413545.1 Cichladusa arquata | reverse complement strand
AAGAAAGAAAGAAAGAAAGAAAGAAAGAAAGAAAGAAAGAAAGAAAGAAAGAAAGAAAGAAAGAAAGAAAGAAAAAAGAAAGAAAGAAAGAAAAGAAAGAAAGAAAGAAAAGAAAGAAAAAGGGAAACTCCTGGCAGTGTATAATCTGTTTCAGAATGCAATTGCAAGAAAGGAGAATTCTAATTTCAGATACTTGCTGTGCTCCAACGCTCAGGATTTGTGAGCTACAGATGTGTAATCTGTCCAAGATTTATGCCTCCTGTGTACTTCAAAAAAGCTCAACTTCGGTAACACACAGAGCTTCTCATGCAAGCAGATAAAAAAAGGAAATATAAGGTTCTTAAAAATTTTGTGTGTTTTAAAACATAAAAATCATACTATTCATATTGGCTGTTTTTTTCCTATTTCCTATTCCTGATTTTTTGCTGTAATCTGTGATTCCTAGAGTCAGTAATAAGTGTTATCTACTCAAGTGTTTTTTAAATGCACAGCATTTTTAGGATATAAAATTACTGTGCTTTGCTTTATTTGCACTGAAAGGTAAAGAAATGGAACATATGCAGCTGGCATGTGATAGTCTTTGGAAACTTATCTATTGTTGAGTACTGCTAGATTTTACTTTAAGTCTTCTCAAGGAAGTGCATGTATGTGTGCATGTGTCTGTGTTTTCTCGATTCAAAGGCAAGACCAGGAAATTGAAGAATAGATCAATTTCTAGGTTTCCATCATCTAAAAATCAAGTTTTGCAATAGTTTTCACTGAAGTCAAACACTTGAATCAAAATTTTCTTAAAAGTTAAACCAGTTCTGTTTTGGGATAGATTATTGTTTTCTTTTGCTTTGCTTTTTTTTTTTTTTTTTTTTAATTATGGGAAAATGTAGAAACAAAACCAGTGTTTTAAATGTGTCAATCAGAAGATAAAATGAGGCAGCTTTCTTTCCTCTTCATATCCCCCAAACCAATGGTTAAGGAAATAATTTAGACCATAGGACATGTTTAAATATCCAACCTCTAATTTTGAAGAGAGCCCTCCCTCCACTGAAAAGGGAGTGCCTTACCAATAAAGACAATTATTCAACAAGTGTTGCTTTGTCCACCCACCACTATGTTTTCCTTCTCCAAAAAGCTGTCCATCTGGGGCCAGTTGTCTGAAGACAGACTGTGTATGCTTTGCCAAGTAGAAACCAAATGTTACAGCCATTATGGCCAATTATCTTTACTTCCCCTATGAATGTGTCATAGTCTTAACAATCCTTTCTAAGTTAGTTACAGTTCTCTAAATAAATAGCCAAGGAAATGAGCCAAAGAAATTATGAAAAATTATCCATGTCACTATCTGTTAGAAAAAAAAAAAAAAAAAAAAAAATCTAAATTGATCCTGTGCCCAGGGAACCCAACACCAAGGAATGGGAGAGATCCAGGACCCAACAGCTTCAATATATGTGTGCATCCTGTGTGCTCAGCACACAGCCCTCCCCTATTTGAAGAGTGGAGCTGATCTCCCTGGGACCTCTGAAGGCACGACACCTTGCTGCTCCATGCACATGCATAGTAACTCTGTTGGAATAAAAGTGGTTTGCTGTATTGGAATATCCCAAATATTGTCCTACTGGAAATAATATGTTTAACTGCTTCTGATTTTGTAATACCTTTCAAATTTTACACTAGGTTCTCACAAACAAGGACTGTCTCTGTCAGAGATTGTAGGTGAGCATTCATTTCTTCATGTAAAACCTCTTTCACAGAATCAGAGAATTGTAGAACTCTTGAGTGGTATGGTTTGGAAGGGACCATGGGCATGGGCACCTTCCACTAGGCCAGAATTCATTCAGTCTTTGCCAGCTTCAATATTACATCTCCTCTTCTTTTTCCTGATTCTTTTCCTTTCTCAGTAGAGATGATATTTAGTAAGGGACAATCCAGACAGTTTGAGGGTTTGATTTGTTTTGTTTTGTTTTGATTTTGTTTTGTTTGTTTTTATATGTTTTATTTTTTGAGTGGTGTGGTTTGGTTTGGTTGCTTTTTTTTGTTTGTTTGTTTGGTTGGTTGGTTGGTTGGTTGGTTGGTTGGTGTTGGTTCTGGTTTTGGTTCTGGTTTTGGTTTTGGTTTTGGTTTTGGTTTTGGTTTGGAGGCGTTTTTTAACCAAAAAAAATATGGTAAAGAATGAGGTTAAGCTGGAGTATTTTTTTTAAACTCTGTATCGTTCCTTCAGGAAGAAGACTTTTCCAATCTTTAGAAGGAGTGTTCAGAAGTTTCTGTTGTAATGGCTTAGAAAATTTGCAAGCAGTTTTTGGAAAGCTTTAGGCTCACTTCTACATCTCTGCTGGTTATAGAAATGTTAGTTCAAATAAATTTGTTGTTTTCATTTTATCATCTGTTCTTTTGGCTACAAATCCTCAGAATTATCAGCATTAACTGGGATGATAAGCAAAACAATTTCTTAGCTATCTCAAGGAAAGGAGATAATGTTTGAAAAAGAAAGCATGATATCAATCTAAAATTTATCACATGTATCGAACAATTCATCAGAGCTGCTTGTGTCTATCCTGACTAACACCACAAAATGATGTTTTACTTAACTAGTACTGTCTATATCTCAATAATTTTTTTTTTTTTCCTCCATGGACCTTCCTGCAATTTTGAATTTTTTTAGTACAACCTACAAAAGGAAAAATAGCTATATTTTTGTATAATGATCAAGTTACCTCAAACTATTCTACTTTCTTGTGGTAAGCAGTCTCCTGCTAGCTACTTACTTATAGACATGTAAGAAGTTGCAGCATTTAATGGAGGTACAAATAAGTACAATGGTTGAAAAGAAACCCAACAAAACTATATCTGATATACAAAATTATGGAATATTACAAATGACTGAAAAATACATTGATTGTATTGAATGTTGATGTAAAACAAATGTGGTACCAATGATCATTTGCAATTTGATTTAGGTGAGATCTGTTGATTCATAGCTTATTAGTAAGCTATGTATGAAAAGGACTAGCTAGGTGCATTTATTTATTTGTCAGGTAAGCTTACACATGCACAGAGTAGTATAAATTGGCTGCAAGAGCACCTGGTTGTTTGCTAAACAGAATAACTAAGAACCACAGAGTCCAAAATTAATGCAAGGATTATCTTTGGGACTATCTTAAGAAAAAAAAATCAGAGGCTTAATTTTTTTTTAATTATATGAGTGTAATCTACATTACAAATTGCTGTTTAAAAAAATTACTATTAAGTTTTGTGAAATAAAACTTAGCATCATAATAGAATGGGACAAATTTAATTTAGTGAGCATAACCCTGTCGAATATTTGTGATTTTATACTTTCATACTCAATTGCATAGTTTTAACAGCTGTTTTTTTTACATGCACTGCCTCGGATTTAAATGCATACCTCCTTTTCTGTTGGTTTGGGCTTATACAAGTAGATTTATGCCTCTTCTCAGTCATCACTGTCTGCAACTGAACACTGGACCTACAGCTTTATAGCATAAACCTCTTCCACTAAAGCTCTACTGTTACAATAATCACAGATGGTAACAGAAATAAGTGGTTATCTCAGTGGACCAGGTGCTTGAGAGAGACACATAGCACAATACACCAGTGGATTACATATTTATGAGTAAACACATTTCACAAAGAACATAGATGACTACTTAAATGAAGGAGCACCTTTCTTGATGGTGCTGTGTATAACTGATTGAAAGGCAAATTATGAATCCATCATGTTACTGATTATAGCAGCCTCTCTTTTAAAGGGAACAAGTTTTAGCTTATAAAGGTATTGAAATGCACAATGAAAAAAAATGCCTGGGAAATGTGATCCTTAATTCTTGTCCTTTAATGTTGTAAGCTTTTAAATTTGTTGTTGGCTTTTATAGTTTGATAGGTTTGCTCCCTTCCTTTACCTCCCCACTGCCTACTACAAAGGACATGTATAAAGGATCCAGATATGTTTGTAGTGACAGAGTTATTTCCACAAGTGTTCTCTTTCTCATGAAAAGGGGTTCAGTAAGAAAGAAAAGTAGAACAGGACTAGTTCGCATATGCATATGAAATACTTCTAATATTTTCTTTCTATCATTCCTCAACTCTTGGGCAGAAGGTGATAAATATAGCTTCAGAGAACAAATTTCACAAAATGTATTTCCCAAGAAACATGACTGCATTAACTAAACTCAGATTTAGCCAGCTCCTTATTATTTCAGTGTTAGAGAATGATAAGTATGGTAGGTAAAATATTTTTAATATAAAAATTAATTACATAAGAGAGGAAATGCCAAATGAAAGTGTGCATGCAAAAGAGATTTTGTTTGCTCAATAATACCCAGGGTACAACTGATAATATCTCCCACAAGTTGCTCAATATGGAATGTAGTAACATTTGGTAGGTTAATGTGCCTTTCTCATATCTGAAAGAAAATAATAACTTAACAACTTATTTTTTTTTTCTTTTTTTTTTTTTTTTTTAAATTATGTATGGAAAACAACAATTTGACACAGAAACAATGTGTGAAACACTGTTTTGGTCCTGGACTCACTAAAATCATGAATCAGAGAAGATAAATACTTCATACACTACAACCTACAAAATGATTACCCACAATTTGTTGAGATATTAAAGTAATATTTTTGTTGTTATGTAACAGTTAATTTTACATAATATGAAATGCTATGCTGGTGTGCTTCCTCCTTATGAGTTTAACTCCTAATACCCAAACTGTGCTATCAACATATACTGTGAAGCCAAGTGTAGGAATTCCATAATTTCTAATTCCTCCACGTCGTCTGATGTCTAGCAAGACTTATGGTAGTTTATGGCACCTGCTTCTTAGCAAAATAATGCAGTGGAAGGCTTTAGGGGATGTGGATGGGTAATGCAAGACTGAACCCTTGTGCTTATGTGTTTCTTTTGTTTCCTTCCCCTCACACAAAGGCGAAGACAGCATATAAATTTATCATTAGTGGCTCCTCACCTTTTGAGAGCAGCAAATATGTTCTTGTGTTGCTCTAGGAGTGGTTAGGCAGCAGTGCATGACAGAATTCAACGTTCCACATTTTCACCATACTCATACAGTTTAGTAAGAATTTACACGTGTCAGATTCCTAAATTATTGTAAATCATATGAGGCTACCTGTCTTAACAGGAAACGAGCGTGAGTAGTCTCACAGTAAAATTAGCAAACTATTCTGTTATTCCTTGAAGCATCCTCATTGTTTCTGTGCTAAGACTTCACTGCAGAAAGTTTTAACTAGTTAAATGCCTCTGACAGGGCAGAGCCAACTCTGACGATACAAAATTTAAAACAGCTCACACCACAACATAAGCCAGCCTAAGTTATAGATTTGATTAAGATGATGGAGGTATACTGTTCATTAACTTCTAAGACTCTTGCTTCCTATCTTATAGTTTTCAGGCCTTTTACCTGTGAAGCAGTTATTTCCATGCAGTTCATGGAGAGGACCATGCTGGAGCAGATATTTACAATACAGCCCGTGGAGGACCCCACACATTAAAAGGTAGATTTGCTTTAAAGGAAGATGCAGCCTGTGGAAAGAAGTCACACTGGGGTGAGGAAAAGTGTGAGGAGGAAGGAGCAGCAGAGATGAATCACAGAGAGAGATCACAATTCCCATTTCCTATCCACTTGAGCTACTGAGGGTGGAGGGGATGAAGGTGGGAGGTGGAATAGTTGGGAATGAAAGATTGAAGCTGTGTCTGGGAAGAAGGTGGGGTGACAATGTAGAAAGTGATTTAATTTTGTTCAAGGATATCTGCTATCCTGATATTTATGAATATTTTTGTGCCAATGCATAAATACAAAAGGACAGTCAACAACAAAACAAATGAATTAGCCAAAGAGTTTAAACCATATTATAATGGACAAAAACCTGTAAAATGTAAAATCATGCATTTAGGTATTATGTGATGTTCCAGCTTCAGCATAATCCATGCAACCATGAAATATATAGAAAACTAAAATAACAGAGACCACCCACTATTATTCTATTTTTATTGTTAGAGTTATAGAACGTAAGCTATCTCTCTCTGGAGACTCCTTTAATCATTTCTTCCAAGAGATCATTGTTAACCTGATGCTTACATTCATTTACCTTTGGCTCCTCTGCTCATATCCATTTGCCTTCGGTTCCTCTGCTCTATTGCCAGTAAAAACACTTTTGAAATTTAATTTTATTCTTGTTTACCATTAAAAGATATATTTTTTTCCTTTTCATAAGAATCCTTACTAATATTATGCCGTCTTTTGCTTCAAAGAAACAAATACAATGCCCATTACTTAAGTTAAAATGGTAAAATACCATCTCAATAAACTGTAACAAAATATTGATAAATGAGAACTGAGCAAGAAAGATGCATTTGTGGCTCTGTTTAAAAGAACTAGAGTCTAAAGGCATAGGGCCAAATATTTCTCTGAAGGCTTCTTTATAACGAGATAAAGAATCAGAACAATAATTACAGTAATTCAGATCAAAAATACTTTCCAAGATTCCAGGAAGTTTACACAAACTGCATTAGTAGTAGCAATTAACATTCAAAATGCTACCATCCACTATTAGTTCCATCATAATTTGCCTCACCCAAAATTCTTATAAAAATCAAACAGATACTTGCAAGTGCTTAGTGGCTATCCTGTTCTCACTCAGATTTAACAGACACAGAAACAAAAGCATTCTGTCTTCCTGTCTTTGCAGCATAAATAAATACAATATTTTGGAGTCTGAAAGTCCCAAAATGTTTCTCAGCAAGTCTATCAATATCCATTACCTTATTACCATGCCTGCCTGGTATAGATGTCAGGCCATTTTTTGTCTTAATTTTCTTTTTCTCCATCTCTCTGTACCCTATGTCAACCAGTTCCACTTAGTACAGCAAGACAATACAGCAAAATGATCAGATTTCAGAGTGGCTTGGACTATTGGTATTGGTCTCCAGATAAATTTTTTATATTGTTTTGTTTTGTTTTGTATTTTTTTGTACTGAAAGATAAAACAATCATGAAGCTGCAATTGCATGCAAATCTGAGCAAATTTCTGTTCTCTTAGAGTGAATTTCCTGGTTCTTAAAAATAACTTCTGGTGGCTGAAAAAAAAAAAATAAAAGTGTTGCTGAATAAGAAAATTGCTAATGTTTATGTAAATACACCAAATTTAATGTATGCAATAGATGAGTCTTGCTTGCAATTTGCTTTTTGAAAGTAAATGAGTAAATGAGTATTCAATGAGTAAAAACTATTTCTTTAAAATAAGACATAATATTATATAATTAACTCGGTCAAAAGCTTAAGCATTTTTTGGTTATCTTTTTAGGAACCATTTTGAATGGTAAATAACTTTGGGTATACCTAGTGATTCCCATTTTAATATTGGTGGTAAAAAAAAGAAAGAAATATTTACGAAAAATAAAGTTCTCTCTCAATCTTTCGGTTTTTTGCATTTTAAACTCTATATATGTTAAAAAACTCAACCCAAAGTGTTGCGCTCAATTGCTGTTGTGCAACTTTTTTTCCACTAAACCAATGGCTGGTCTTCAGGTTGCTGAGAATGAATTTTAAGTAACAGCATCTGGGAAGATGCAAGAAAGAGTGTAAGGAATAGAAAATAATTAATAATGGACATCTGTCCATTGTCCTTTAAAAGCCATTATCTTTACTACTGCCCATGTGAGGATTAATCACTCCTTGACTGGGCATCTGGAAGCTGCAAATTGGCAGCACTAATAGCATAGACACTCTCTTACTAGTGGGAAGATAAAGAAAGAATCTACCTATCATCTCATCTACCTCTTCATCATGTTCATCTTGTGTCACTACAAATCTCTCTGAACTGGCAGTGTTCAAGACCAAGACTCATAAATACATTTTTCTAGTTAGTTTTCTTTTTACCTTCCCCAGTACATTTTACTCAGTTTTGACTTGTTATTATTATTATTGGGCCTCATTGGTTAGTAATTGTAGGCAAAATGCTTTGTCATTGAATCATAGAATATTAAGAGGTTGGAATGGACCTTAAAGATCATCTAGCCCCAAGTCCTCCTGCTGTGGGCAGGGACACCTCCCAGCAGACCAGGTTCTCAAGGTCTTATCCAGCCTGGCTTTGGACTCTGGCAGGGTTGGGGCATCCCAACTTGTCTGGGCACACTGTTCCAGTGCCTGATCACCTTTGGAATAAAAAATTTGTTCCTAATATATCATCTAACCTACTCTCAGTTGTAAGCCATTCCCCCCTGTCCTTTCTCTACATTTACTGATGAAGGGTCCCTCTCCAGCTTCCTGGTAAGACCCATGCAACTGGATGGTTGCTATGAGGCCTTCACACAATCTGTTCCCAAGACAGAACAGCCCAAACTTTCTCTCTCTTTCTTCACAGGAGACTTGCACCAGTGTTCTTACCCAATTTATGGCCCTTCTCTGACTTATTCCAACAATTCCATGTCCATTGTATGCTGGAGACACAGAGTGATCCCATCTTTCATTTCTTACTGCATAAACAAAGACATGTTCAAAGAAAGACATATTCCCATTTCTGTGTTTTGGCTTTAGGAATTCTGAATAAAACCCAAAGGCCAGCTGAAAAATAAGATTAGCCATTGTTCTATGTATAAAGTTACTATAGAACAAAAAGAATAGTATAAAATTACTACAGAACAAAAGAATGTGCCACACCAAAAAAAACCACCAAATAAGCAAAAAATGTCATCCCACAAAACAAAATGAATAACCCTCCCCACAAATAGAATTCTACATAATATTCTATATAATATTCTTCTCTCTCTATAGGAACTACTGAATACAAATGCAGCTATAAATACAAACACAAATGCATAGCTTTGTTGCTCAGTATGTTTTTTGTGTTTTGCCTTCATCTTTTTATCAGATCTTCTTTCTTTCAAGACGCTCTCCTTCCCTAACCCCCTCACTGAGGTAGAATACTATGTAAGCTTTCTTGGTTTGATTGCTCTGATCTTTACACATCTGGGATTGTTGCCTTTCCTCCCAGAGCCATTGCAGAGCATGCTCAGGCAGTAGTTTCTGTCTATGAACCTTTTCCCATAATCTCCAGTCTCTAATGGCAACTAGTACCTTCTCAAGCATCAGATGAAGAAATGATTTTAAGTGGAGGAACAGTATTTTACTCGTCCCTGGGGCATGATTGCTATGATTAGCTAGGTCTGCTAGAATGTTCAAGTGCATGAAGCATCTGCTGCCTGGAAAGAAAGTTAAAAGCAAATAAAAAAGAGAAAACAACACAGAAAGCTGTTCAAACCTCACTGCCCCTTGGCAAAGCAGCAAAAATTGTGAACAGCCTTGTAAATGTCAACCTGAGATGTGGAAGTGTCTCGTTCTTTATTCATATACCATTACATGAGGTTTGGAAGCAGGTGTAGAAGAGAACATTTACAACCAAGTGTGTGATGTGTGCGTGCGAGTCTCTGTCTGAGATTGTTTGTAAAGTAGAATTTCTAGCTGTTCTGTAGACATTGGCCAACAAGATATAGGTACAGACAACATATATATTTGAAGGCTGAACAATCCATACAGCAACTGGTTTATTTGAAAATAAATGAATAGTGTTCTTTAAGCTTTCTTTAGTATTATATTGGAAATAGAAAGATAATATCTCTAAGTATGTACTTCTGCTAGTACATATTTTGGTCTAAATGCATAAATTATATTAATCTGTGCAATACACAAAGGAGCAGCAGCAGTTAGTGCTGGTGTGGCATGAAATTTAAAAACAAATGCCAGATTCTGCACCTTGGACAGATTTATGTTGCGCACAAATATGAATCTGAAGAGAAGTGTCTGGAGAGCAGCCCTGCAGAAAGGGATTTGGGGGTGCTGGTCAGAAGCAGCTCAGTGTGAACAGGGAGCGTGTCCTGGCAGCCAAGAGAAGAAATGTTTTCTGGTGCATCAAACACAGCATCACCAGCCAGTCAAAAGAGGTGATTATCCCACTGTATTCAGCTTTGGTGCAGCCTCATCTTCACCACTGTGTCCAGTTCTGGGCCCCACCATTTAAGAAAAATGTGGAAGTCCTTGAATGCAAACAGAAGGGCTTGTCATAAGCACCCTTATCTTATTGCACTAATGCATTTAATTAGCTCATAAAAATGCAACTGAAAATTTTATTGTTGGCAAAAGCTCTGGCACAAGTCCATCATGACGTGATTATATAGTTTCAAAAACATAAAGAACATTTTTCAAAGAGCTTCAAGTATATTGTTCATTTCAAGCAGCATGGAATTTATTTTCTTTTTTATCACATTATAGTCTGACAGCATCTTAATGTCAACCTCTTGCCCCTGAGATTAAACTTTTTCTTCTGAATGAGTCTCAGTTACTAATTTGGTCAAGGCTAGAATCCAACTTGGGTTCTTTGGCACAACTGAAGAATAAATTAAGGCAGAAAGCTACAGAGTGATGCTCTTTACAAAAGAACCTTTGATAAGAAAGAAATCATAATTTTAAGTGATTTTAATCATGGTTAAATAATGCTGGACCAACAGAATATTTGTTTAATTGAATAGAGACATAGAATGTCGCAGAGGTAATTTGTCAGGGTAAGGAAATTTAGGTGTGATTCAATTTTCTTCATACAAAAAATCTACCCTCCATCCTCTGCAGAGCATGCTAAGCACATTATTTATTCTCCTGGCATTAGTGTCAGCTGTATTATCCTGTAAAGTAAAGCAATAAAATGTACTGTTTAGATCATCTCACAGGAAGAAGTTGGGCTGGGCAAGGATGCTGATTCTTATTTTTGGAGATTTTTGCCTTTCATGGATACCACACCAATAAAAGTGAGAATTTGCTTTAAGGTGCTAGATTGCTACTGAACTTACATAAAAAAAAGTCTAACCTTTGAAAAGCATGAAAGTCCCAGTGATGAAATCTAAAGCTAAAACAATTGAAAGAAGCTTAGAAATACATTTGATACTCCAATTTTGTAACAGATTAAAAGTGGGTTACCTTTCTAACCTGGTCTGAAAAAGTGATCAAAATGTTTCTGAACCTAAAATGGACTCTCACTCTAAAACTTCCCCAAAAATATCATAGGAAATTCTTAAAGCTCTCAGTAACAGAAAGTTTATTTTGGCATACCCTGTCAAGAGTTAAAATCCAAATATTATTGAACCTAAATCCTTCAGATCTTGAAGTAACCCCTGCTGATTATTACTGAAACATTTGCCTAAAGGGAGAAAAAAGCTTGTACTACAAGGATAAAAACTTCAGATTATGTTGTGTGAATTTGCTACCTCATGAGAGCAATACAAACACCCAAAACCAAATTAAGAGCTGGTATTTACTCTCTAACAAAGTTCAGTGGTAACTGTATTTCCTTTTTTTTTCCCTTGAAGGAAAATAAACATAAACAAAGGTCTAATCAATGTAGAAGCAGTTATTTAAGTATTCTAGCATTACTGATGAATGTGCTGTAGTGTATAAGGGAAGAAAAAAGAGCAAACTGTAGTCATCATATTCACATGCCTCTAAATGCATAACAGGAGTTAACTTCTTCTCTTCCCATCATGTGAAGTCTGCAATCGAATTTTGCTTAATTAGTTCCATCCCACCATCATCAGTTCCTCACAGCCAATAGTGCACCAAAGGTAACTAAATTACTTTTTGAACATTAAAGTGGAACAATACAGGAACGTTTTTAAACCCAGAAAATACATGCTAACTTCTCATTTATAAGCTTTATCATGGATTCCAAACACAAAAAGCCTCCATAATTTTATCTTCTTTCTTTATCCTCTTTGATCTGTTTCATCTTAAGAGTAAGGATACTGATAAAGCAGATTGTCACCTACACCTTTGCTGTCTTTATAGTCTCCTGCAGTTCTGCAAAATACATGATACAGAATTATTTTCATTCTAGAAGCAATCATGCAAATATTTTCCTTTTTTTTATCAATGTAAAATTTTAGCTACTCTAAATTGATGTGCACATAGTAAAGAATACAATTTATCTCATTATCTGGACTCATTTTATGATTTTTTCATAACGCTTAGTAACAGGATCTCAGAACCCCAAGGACATCCTAAATAGACTGACAACAAAGATTCCACTGAATATATTATGTCAGATGGATGATTAAAATTGGAAACTGTCGAACATATCATAACTGTTAGACCTATCTATTGTATTGTTGTACTTCTGCTTTCAGTGCTAAAAGTCAATGCTTCCAGTGTTTAATAACAATCAAAATCAAAACAACAAAAAAATAGAGTCATGAAAAATTTACAGATAAAATATGAAGAAATAAAATAAAGAATGCATTGAATGCTTTAAAAATTACACTTTGTTTTCATTGTTTACAGAACTGTGAAAATAAGGAGCCCTGTCTGAAAGAGCAGAAGGTCTTGTTATGTAAAGGATCAGGATTGAACTCTTGTGTATAGTGAGAAATCTTGAACATGACCCCAAAGTGCTTTTAAAAGGATTTGAATATTTAAGTCATAACTGACTTATATTGGACACAGAATGAGAAAGCCTTCAGGGCAGAGGATAAGGAATGACAAAGAGGGAAAGAAGGTGAGCTAGAGCCAAAGGAAAGAATAGTTGAAGTATTAGGAAGAAAGGAGTGAAGTACATGATAGACATGTCAGTGCCCCTGTTATGCCTCAGTTACTTCCTGAATGACTAGTCCTTCCTGAAAACACAAATTAAATGAAAAGACTAGATTTTGTAGATGTTCTAAAGGGAAAATGACAGGATTTAGTAGCAGCCTGAATGTGAGAGATAAAGGATAGAAAACTGTCTAGTGTAATAATAAGTTACCTGTTTAGGGGATGAGAGGGATTACAAGCTTATATGCAATGACTGGAAAGGTTACCAAGGTGAGGACACATGTGAATTGGTTATTTGCTTCCACCTCTCTAAAAAGTCTACATTTCTGCTATAGAAACACAAAAATTGTGCAGTGATTTTCAGAACTGAAATTCAATATGTGTCAAGCATTAAACAAATACAAATTTTAAGGTGAGATAGGATGTCCAAAAATTGTATACAGAAATTGTATTTTGGCTCTTTATATGTAAACTATCTTGCACAACACTAGGAGGGATTAAAATACCTGATAATAGATATTAATAAATGTAAAAAAAAAAAAATAATAATTTACAACTCAAGATCAATTACAATGTGTTGATTAAGTGTGTTTAAAAATAAACAATGATGAAACAGTGGAAGCAGCCTATGAGATCAATTATAATATCATATCAGATAATGGGGAAATCCCATAGTTCTTCTGTTCTTCTGCAAGTTTTTCTTGTTCCCTTCCTTCCTTCCTAGACTTTTATATTTCCTATTCTATGTTATTAATTGGATCAAGTCAGATTTAATTCCACTGTGAATGCAGTTCTAGTGCCATCACCACATAAGCTGTTAAATCCCTCTGAAACCTTCAATTCCTTTTTAAGAGGCAGAGACTTTTTCCAGGGTCCTCACTCTGCAAAGTGTGTGCTGGGTTTTTATCAGAGATGTTTTCTTGCTTTCTGTAAATTTTTATGCATGCGTGCTAGTTTGGATGCATATGTAAAACTACTCCTACAGGGTGAGGGAGATTTCACCAATGGCTATTTGGAAGATGATCATCAACCCCATGTCTTTCAGTCTTCTACCAAAGAAGCACTGCTGAAATTTTAGAGGGGATATTAATTCATTTCACTGCTTCATTAGAGACAAGCATCATCTTTCAGGTTAGATTTTGGTTTTGAACACAGCTCAGAATTTAAAATAAAATTTTAATCAAGTACTTAATTGACCTTCAAGTAGAAAAAGATGCATTTTTGGCCCACTTTCACATGAGAAAAATACCTATGTCAAAATTTGTATTTTTCTCTAGGGAAAAATGGCTTCTTTGCAATTCATTCATGCTGTTTTTTTATTGCTGTCCTCAGTTTGAGAATATTGACTTATAAGGCACCAGCAGCTGGAAAAGGCTTTATTTCTGCAGTGCCCATGGTTTCACTGAACTACACTCTGTGCTTTATATGTTAAGGCAGTTTGAGCCTGTTCTTTCAATTTGCTGCTGTAAAGAAATGAGTTGAGTCACTAAAGAAAAACTGTAGGTTTGAAAAGAAGACCAAACTAATATTGTTTCTTATTTTATGTATTCAGTTCTTTAAAATGCTCCCTCAAGCACTGAAAGTAGTTTATTTTGCACTCAAAACCCAAACAGTAAATTAGTCTACACATTATTTTTTTATTTCTGTGTTTAGGCTCTGTCTGATATTCAAAATCACCCAAGTTAAGTTTGTTAGTAGACAGTCTCTTTGCTTTGGACCACAGAATATTTACCTTGTTCCTCATTGACTATAAATCTATACAAGTTTCTGCAAGTCTGTACTCAAGTTGATAAACTACTTATGGTCATGTGTGCATAAACAAGTATTTTTTAGACAGTTGTATTTGTAAAGACAGTATTTGCATAACTATATCTATATGTATATTTATCTATATCTATCTATATCTATATCTATATCTATATCATCTATATCTATATCTAATCTATATCTATATCTATATCATCTATATCTATATCATCTATATCTATATTTATATCTATATCTATATCTATATCTATATCTATATCTATATCTATATCTATATCATCCATATCTATATCATCTATATCTATATCTATATCATCTATATCTATATCTATCTATATCTACATAGATAAAGAAAATTAACTTCTTATTCAAAAGTACTTGGAAATACCTAAATGTTTAGGACAATATTCATAAGGAATGAGAATCTATATTCTAAAAATTAAAATATATATATATTGTGCCTATTTTTTCTTATGAAACAGAGCAGAAGGCCAAAGTTACCATCAAAAAGCAATTAAAATTTCTTGTCATCAGAATAGCCAATTTTTTTAGTCTTGTTTATATAATTCTTCTTTTGATCATGTGACATTTATGTACTAGTGTGTTTATAAACCTGCAGTTATTTTATAATTGAAGTAATACGGAGGGAAATGGAACACTGCTAGATAAGAACCATCTGACTTCAAAACCATCAAAACAAACTTGCCTTTGTTCTCAAATTAATTCAAAATTGAGATATCTCCATGAAATATTTCACATTTCAAAACATTCTGTTCAGTATTCTTGTGAGGTTCTGATACTTGGTAAGAAATCAGCAATTTGCTTAGATAATATGTTATAAAAATAAAGCAAACTTAAGCAATATAAGTTTTAATTTATTTTATGTAGATTCTCAGTAGACCATTCATTAGTTTTAGATAATATGTAAGGATTTTTATTCTGGATTTTTTTTTTTATTTAATATGTGTGCATTAAATTTACTTGGTTTTAAAATAAATAAGCTTATGGTTATTCTCATTCTGTATATAAAGCTTTTTTCTCCCCAACTCTGAATAGTAACTTTTGATTTGTGTCCTGAGATGGTTATTTCACTGAAAGTTATACATAGACTAATTTTCTTTTTTTGTCCATAGGTTCAAATCTGATTAAATCAGCTGTTGTTTGTTGTGGTAATTTCCTGTAGTAAAGACAACCCTGGATAATTTCATAAAACAAACCATAAAATTTTAGATGGAAGAAAGCAAGAGAGAAGCTGTGACAGGACTTTATGCCTTTCAGCAAGGAATTTTGCTGCTTGGTGCCAGGGCACAGCATAGGACACCAGGCATGGTGATGGGGAGTGGCCAAGGCTGGACTGGGATGTGGTCATGCTAGTGGGCAACAGGATCAGGACTGGTGGGGGAAAACAGGGTCAAACACAGCCCTGGGATGGCTAAGCTGGGCCATGGGGATGGATGAAGGGAGGCTGGGCAGAATCAGTGTGGACTGTCAGTTCCTGCGGAGCCATTAGGTGTTTTCTGTGATAATTTGAGCTCAAAAAGGAAATCATAACAACATTGCAAATTTCATTAGGTTTTGGAAACTTTCTTCCCACTGTATCTAATTTTATTCTCCTTGAAATCCTGAATATTTCTGATTGCATGGGCATACTATAATTTAGCTTGCAAAACTGTCACAGCAGAAAAAAATTCTGCAATAAGAAACTCCATTATTCAATTTGAAATAAATTTCTAGAATATAGACTATACATAAAGATTTTTTTTCTCTATAGACTCCCCTGTATCTGCTTAAGCAGCATAGAATATGTGAAGAATCTCCCTTCTAGCTTTTGTAACACATCTTTTTTCAGTTCATTTGGAAACAGGAAGGTCAGGGTTGTGGGGAAGTAACAAAAAATGACAGAATTTGAAAATACAGAGAAAAATCATATTCCTTCTTGAATTTAAGGTTTATTTATTGCATACTACCATGACCAATCCTCTTTCTCCAGTATTTCTTCTTGCATTCATATTGAATAGGTCTTCTGCTGGAAACAATTTTTTTGTTAGATCCGAAGGATGAGCTAATATAGTAAATCCTACACTCACCTGAGTTGTTACAACTATGTCATAGACCTCAGTGAAAGAATTAACGTATCTTTTTTTTTTCTTTTTTGTTGTTGTTGTTGGTGGTGGTGGTGGTGGTGGTGTTTTTTTGTTTAAAACTTGGTTTGAACTGTTCCAGAAACTTTCCAGGCCACTTTTGCCACAAAAGAGATTTGAAAAGATAAATATTTTTGAGATTTTTTTTTTTTTTTTATTGAATGAAAATGGAATTAAAAAAAATACACAACATTTGATATTGGGTTGACCAACTAATTTGTTCAGGTTTGGTTTTGAAGTTTTGCTTTGACTTTTTACCATAACCAGTAGAAACACGCTGGAAGAATAGAGACTTGGAAAGATAATTTCTTGAGACATATGCTGTATGCAGCATTACCGTTACAGGAACTTAATTTCCTGAAATAATATTTATAGTTTTCTCTGTAGTGTCCTTTATGGAATTTTTTTTTCCTACTCTTCTCCTGTAGTTTCTTTGGGGAAAGTGGAAATATATGTCTTAAATATGAATAAATAAAATTATTATACAAAAGTCTTCTCATAGAAAAGTTTTTCTATTAAGCATTAGACAGAGTTATAATGTTAAAATTTGGAAGGCTATGTTTTTAATGGCTGTAACATTTATTGCATAGTTCTGGTTTTTCTGTCTACACGTATTCTTCTTGAAAGTGAATAGAAAACTGAATGCATGGAAAAAATGATAAGAAGTCAAGTAAAAAACATTAGTGTATGACAATGGGAATTTAAAAACCAGAGAGGTGTTTTTTGGATGAAGAAACTGCAGTCGGAGCTTTATTGTTGGTTATCTGGTCAGATGTATGACTGTCCCCATGAAAACAACCATATTATTTGACCAGACAATAGTTTTAAAATCACAATTCATAATTATTTTGAATTTGATCAGATTTTCTACAGAGGGAGAAGTCTTTGCCAAATTTATGTCTTTCAACCAAAGAAGAAGCATAGTAAAATAAAACCAAAGTGGATCCCTGTGTCTCAACAGCTCTTAAATTTTGTAGTAACTTTTTTGAAAGAACAGACTTTTGTTTCTCTAAACACAGTTTAAAAAGAACTTTCTGGCTAATAACAGCTTGCTAGTAGACAAAGAGACAACAGACAGAAGATATTATCTGTTACTACAAATTCCTTTTATCAGACCAGTTTAATCTGGCAACTATTGGGATGGAGGAGTTAAATCCATCCAAATTAGTGTTTTTATTGAGATTATAAATCCTATTATAATCCTTTAAGTTTGAGATTCTATAATATGTGTTTGATTGTTATCATATTTATAACTCCTGAGCCAAGAAAGTCCAAAAGATTAAAGACTTTTCACATGTGAGAAAGATCTGACCCTCGGCATATCTAGAAGTGAATAAAAGCTTGTCTTCTGCTCTTCCTTCTTTTCTTCATGTGTGAGTTATCTTGCTAATCCAATATTAAATAGATTAATGGTGTAGAAAAAAGGCATTTTCTTCTTGCATGGTACAAAGGCTGTAGCTGAGTGCAGTGTGTTTCCTTCTTAGTACTTCACGAGTGTTGAGAACCTAATGAGCTCATATCTCCTCTCTGAAAGAGTGAAAAAAAAAAAAGGATTCTGGCCTAATGATTGCTTTTGCAGCCAGAAGTAACAGTGCAGTTAATATATTGCTATGTGGGAATTGCTTCTAGCAGCTGTCACAGCATACATTCACTGCTAAGTGCTGGGGTGTAGTCATGGCTCTTGCTCTTGATTAACTAGGGAGTAATCAGGGAAAGAAAGGTGCAAGCACTGCAAAGGGTGGCTTGAAAGAAAGCCCTGTCTCCTAATGTAGTAACTACACTTCCTACCTAGATTTTTCTCCCAGAAGAATTGAACTCGCTAGAGCTGCTGAAGCTGGGCCCAGCTAATGGACCTTTAATTAGTGGTGTAGTGCAGATCCAAGACTGTAACACAGTCTTTTCCCTTGTCATAAAACTCTACCAAAACTTCTCAGAATCAAGTTATATTTCGAGTTTGAATTACTTTTTATTTGTAAGAAAAGTTTCTGTGACATTTAGACTATGTTTCAATGCTAATAGTTTTGTTTTGAGAAGATGAAAAACAGCATGGAAGAGAGATATGTCTATGGTATAAAAGTAGAGCACTAGACCTCCTTTATCCACTCCGTAGAAAATGAAAGGATTTGTGATGCTTGTCACAAATCTACTTTGTTATCAACAGAAAAAGGTTTACACAGAGCACTGGTAAAAGCATTTAAACTAATCTAACTCCATGGCCTAGGAAGACCTGTTTTTAACACCTTTCAGGAGAAGGAGAGAGGGATGGTTACTGGCTCAAAACCAGCTAGGGAGAAAGTGTGCCTATATGGAAGGGGAAAGGCAGGGAGAGTAGTGCACTGCTCCACAACCTGCCCCCTGGACCCTCTGGTTCTGAAATGGCTGGCAAGCCATGTGGCACACTGAAAACCCCAAAATACTGCTGGCCAGTCACACAGGCATCCTGGGGAACATTAAAGCACAGGTGCACACCTGAGGGAGGGCTCTGGCTCTTTTTATATTCCAGAGAATATAAAAAGCTGTGGCAAGGGTGTGCAGCAGACACACCCCACTTCCTTGGATTAACAAGCAGTTGAGTCTACACTGGATCTAAGGTAGTGACTATATATATACAAATATATATATATATACACACACATATATATATATATATATATATATATATATATATTTCTCTCTCCTTTCTCTTTCTCTTTTTTTTCTTAACCTCCTCTTCTTGAAATATATTGCTAAACCAGATTAAAATATCCCAATCAAGTGCCTTACTTTGTCTGTTGCTTTAAAATTTGCCAAGTACCTTATTTTACTCTAATTTTATAAAGTTTGCAAGAAAAAAATTAATAAACCTCCTGAGAATTTAGTTCTTTTGCCCATGCACCACCAGAGTTAATATAATTACCTTTTCCTTTACACTCATCAAGCAGGCTTAGGACTTAAAAAGAGTTAGCAAGATTTTTTTTCTTTTGTTGTTCTTCAACCCCAGCCAGCAACCAAAGCCTTCCTCACTCCCCCAACAGTGAGATCAGGGAGAGAACTGGAAGGGTAAAAAGTAAAAAACTCATGGGTTGTCATAAAGACAGTTTAAGAGGGAAGGCAAAAGCTTCACACAGAAGCAAAGCAAAACAAGGAATAAATTCACTGCTTCCCGTGGTCAGGCAGGTGTTCAGCCATCTCCAGGAGAGCGGGGCTCCATCCCACATAGCAGTGATTTGGAGAGACAAGCACCATCACTCCAAATGTCCTTCCCTTTTCTCTTTCTTCCCTCCACTTTATGTACTGAGCATGATGCCATATGATCTGGAATATCCCTTTGGTCAGTTCCCCTGTCCTGGCTTGTGTCTCCTCCCAAGCTCCCAAACACCCTCAGCTTCCTCACCCAACTTCATTACCCACCACACCCCTTCCCATTCTTGGATATAATACAGATCTTGTTCCCTTAGTCTATGAACCACCCCTGCAAAATGTCAAAAAATGTCCAAAAAAAGTCTGTTCAATTAATTTAACTCATGACCTTGGGTTCCCTTTGTTCTGGAGGTCACTCAGGACTGAAGAATTGGCGTGTTGTGTGGGGTTCCTGGACACCAAACCAGCTCAGGTCAGGTCACTACTGTGCTTCAACTGATTCTTGTAAGGCTTCTCTTCCATTAGCTCCAGTGGTTCCTGCTACAGTAACTCTTGCAACGCACCTAACAAATTGTGGTTTACAAAAATTTAAAGGCACATCTATCACAATCTCCACCCTTGGCCCTTTTGGGAATTACAATGAATTCCTCCCCTTTTTTCCCAGACTGGCTGCAACAAGAATTCCTGCTGGACTCCACCATTGGTGTAACCCACATCATAGCCCTGCATAGGCTGCAGGGGCACAGCCTGCTGCACCGTGGGCTGCAAGGAAGGAATCTTTCCTTCCCCTGCTCAGGCCTGGGGTCCCACCCCCTGGAAATTGTCCTCTTTGAACTTCTCCAACACAGGTCCTTACCACAGACTGCAGCTATCCAAGAACTGCTCCAGCATGGATCCCCTGTGGGGTCACAAGCCCACAAACTTGCTCCAGGCCATGCTTGTAATGGGATCACATGCCGGACTCTCCTTCAGGCATCCACCTGCTCTGTTGCAGGCTCCTTCATGGCTTGCAGGTGGATTCTGCTCCATCATGGACTAATTCACATGTCACAGTCCTCCTGCTTGGGTTCACAGTAGAGTTCCAGCGTGTCCCGTATAGCAGCTCAGAAAACAGAAGCAATGTCCTGGCCACCTGCCATCCAGGCACATTGCCATGGCTGTTATCGAAGGAGAGGCAATTCAGCAAGGTGATAAACAGTGCAGCACTGCAGCAAGCAGCGAAAGCATAAAAACAGACACTAACAAGCACTGGCCTCTAACAGAGAGTCAGGAAAGTGGGCCCATGGCAAGCACAAGAGCTTGCTTATTACCAGTAAACAGAACTAACATATAAATTCAGTGTAGTATATCCCTATCCATCAGTTTATCTCAACACTTTGATTCCAGCCTGCCTTACCAAAAAAGGAGCTGTTGTGGTTTAACCCCAGCCAGCAACCAAAGCCTACACAACCACTTCCTCACTCCCCCAATGAAATTAGGGAGGGAACTGGAAAGGTGAAAGGTAGAACACACATGGGTTGACATAAAGACAGTTTAAGAGGGAAAGCAAGAGCTTCACACAGAAGTAAAGCAAAACAAGGAATTAATTCACTGCTTCCCATGGGTGGGCAGGTGTTCAGCCATCTCCAGGAGAGACAAACACCATCACCCCAAATGTGCCTCCCTTTTCCCCTTCTTCCGCCCACATTATGTACTGAGCATGATGCTGTATGGTGTGGAACATCCCTTTGGTCAGTTTGGGTCACCTGTCTCAGCTGCATCTCCTCCCAACTTCCCAAGAACCTCCAGCTTCCTCACCATTGTGGCAGCTCCAAAAGCAGAAGAGGCCTTGGCTCTATGAGAGCCTTGCTCAGCAGTAACAAAAACATCTCCATGTTATCAACCCTGTGTTCAGCACAAATCCAAAACATAGCCCCACACCAGGCACTGTGAAGAAAATTAACTCTACCACAGCTGAAACCAGCACAGTTGTGAAAGCATGTAAATAAGTCACAAATATAGACCTTTGATAGAAGCTACTTACTCCAACAATATTACAAAACTTTCAGGAATATAACAGCAATGTGTGTTGGATTTTACCTCTGTTGCCAGTAATTTGTCACCGTAAGTATTCAGCATTGAGCAACAACTTTTTAAGTGTATCTAGAACTAAGATGGTCTGTTTAAAAAAACTAAAATTATTTTTATTGTTACAAAAAGGCATATATTTGTGTTTTGTGGATCTTCTCCAAAGAAATGTACAAATATTTCTCAAAATGACTGATCATAGTATGCATTCACAGCTGTATTCACCAGCATTTCTGCAGGTATATACATACAAGCCTTATATATCTTCAGAACTGCTGTCTATAAGAGTCATTGTAATTCCCCAGTATGCTTCTGTTAACAAATTATTATCCCATTAAAAAAAAAAAAAAGCCAACTAAACACTTTATAATAATAATTGGTCTACAAACCGTCCAACTGTTGCAGCGGCTGTAAAGCAACATGGATTCATTGAATGGACATATGGTTATATTCAATTAATTACTTGAGCACTGGACTGTGCTGTATGCATGTAAAGAGTTTAGAACATGTTTGTCACTGCAGATGCTGTGATAGAGACAAAAGTAGTGAGTTTACTTCAGGGAAGCATATTGCTGATTTAGGAGTGTAATGGCCCTTGAAAAACTCATTCGTAAGTGTTATATACTGTTGACATAATAGCACAAGTTCAGGAACATTTTCTTTAATTGCCTTTTCTGATTGTTGACAGATTTTGTTTTCTGTAACAGGTTCAAGAATAAAGTCTATTATTCCAAAATAAAGCAGATAGAAAACTTTTCATAATTTTATAAATCATAATGCTTTAATTCTGATATGCTTGTACTAGTAGGTAAGACATTTGATTTCAGAATTGCTATCAAGGGAGTTAGTGGGCTGTCAAGCTCTGGGAGGTTGATAATATAGTTTCTAGAAATGGTTGAATTGTTTTTCCGTGAAAATAAATTATCTAAGAAATTACACCTTCTTTATTCTGTTAGACAATCATTTATCAAATAAGCTTCATTCCTTAAATGTGAATTTTATGCATGAGTGTAATCTGAACAGTTTAGAGAGCAGTTTGCAGTCTAGGGGGTATGTATGAATTGTCCACTTAGACTATATTTTATCCATTATTTGTAGTGTGTAATTGAATTCATCTGATGTTTGCTCTTTTGATCATTTGACTGTTGGGGAGAACTGCCAGTATAACTGCCAGTTTTTAAACAGTGAAATAATAATAATAAAAAAAAATAATAAAAAAAGAAAAGTACAGCTCTTTTAGGACTAGTATCCAGTTGTCAGGATTTCCAGAACCAGTTGCAACTTTCACAAGAAAATGAAATGTAGTTCTTCTTGTCCAAACTTTTTATGCATGTGATGGTCTATGAAGTATTACTACTTAATCATCTCCCTGAAATAACTGTCAAAGAAGAGAGCATCAGTTTAAGAGGCTTTGCATCAGTCTGCTCTGCTTAGTTTCTTTCTGAAATTCTTTAAAGTGAGACACATACACAGCTAATGGGAAAAGGTATACTGTTGCCCCTGGTGTCTCATTGTCTCTTGTTTGCAGATAATATTTTCTCATAATTTCCTTTTCTGGTGAGGGCTAAGGAATTAAAACGTTTTAATACTTTCTGATATGCTAGTTTTATGCTACTACTTCTACTATAGCACACTTTTGTGAAAAGTGGATTCCACTAAATGGCCATTTAAATTTTGTGTTTTTATAAAGTCTATTTAAGTATTGCAAAAGTTGTTTAACCAAGCAATTGATGGGACTGGCTCTGATTTTTCTTTAAATATTGTGTCATGCAGCTGTAAATACTTTATCTGAAAAGCTCTAGTCATTAAACAGTTAATAAGAATGAGGAAGAAGTTAGTTTGGGATGTATTAAAGATGTAATTTAAATGGCATTAGATAAAACTATCCTTCAGGAAATCAATGCATTTTAAATGACAGTAACAGGTTCAAAAAAGAAAATAGGCTTTGAGTGAGAATAAAGGATAAATTAGCATAGAATCATAAAAGGGCTGGTGTTGGAGGGGACCTTAAAGATAATCTAGTTTCAGCTCCCACTGCTGTGGGCAGAGACATCTTTCACTAGACCACATTGCTCAGAGCTCCATATCCATAAGGAGATCACTTCTCTTTTATTTGCTTGACAAATTTTTGCTCAGCAACTAATGAATTATGGTTATCAAGTAAAATTTGATTGAATTATTTTTTTCTCTTAGGCCACTGGTGAGTGGCCTGCATGCAGTCATGTCTATAGTTTTTATATTTGGTATTTAATATATTTGATATTCTGTTGGAGGGAGATGACTCCCCAAAATGCTTTTTGCAAATTTCTTTTAATGTGTTTCTTTACTCCATCAATCAATGATTTCACCTCTTGAGAAACTTCTGGTTTCCTTCTCAATAGAAGAACTTGTGTCATGGCCAAAGAGCTAAACTGGGATTGGAGTAACTAGGTTAAATTGATATCTACATCCATTTTACCAGTGACTGTACAGCTCAATGGTACTTCAGCTTTAGTTTTGGGATTCTTTTCCCCTCTACTATTTCTGAAGGAAAATAGTAACATTTCCACTCAAAAACTCTCTTGTTTATTTTGTGAGAACACTGAAGAAAGGATCATACAGTATACATTGCATTCTTTAAACACTGAAGCAGCATGACTTACATTCCTGCAGTTGAATATAGATATTCATATATATATATATGTGTGCAGCACATGAAAGTTAGGTGTACTGTAGGAGTTAATGGTTGTGTATGCACTGTGGACATGTGTCTTGCTTTGTTTTAAGGAAGCAAATACATTATTTCTAAAGATCTATTTAGCTAAACATTTATATCTCTGAAGGAAGACTATTAAGTATTGTGTTCACACAAGAATTTTTGAAATATACATCAGACTTTTTAATGCCAAATCATAAAACTCCATGTCTATGTAAAGACTATATCACACTATCATATTAATTTTAATAATTTTATTGCAGCATATTTCTCTTTTATTTTTACAATTATGATAAATTAATTCTTCTTGAAAAGTCTTTGCCAATTTCTATGGCACTTTTACATCACTACTCTTTGTCGAAGGAGAAGGAGGAAAAGAAGAACTGCAATGAGCTATAAAATTTAGCCAATTTTGAACAATTAATTTTAAAACTGGGCTTCATGTTCTAAATATCCCACTAGAAAACTGCAATACTAAATTTCATTCTGGTGACAATAGAATCTGTCAGAAAAACTTGATTTTATATCCTCTACTACATTAAGCACTGTAATGTTAAACCAAGACATTCATAGAAAACCATTATGTTCCTTGAGATTCTCACATTATTTCTTTTCTGAAAAAAAAGTGAAGCTGTAACTGATGTCTGCTTGGGCATTAGTTGATGCAATGGATATTATTACTGTTTGTGGTTTGTACAGCCTCGCAACTCCTGAATTCTGTTTTTGATCCATAAGGGAAGCAAAATCAGGCTCTGAAACCTTAAGCAGTATGTAATAAAACATCCATCTCCTTCTCCAGACTGAAATAAAAGAAATAGATAGGCAAAAACATTGAACAGTTAGTCTACTTATATCTTCAATACAGAAGAACAAATCGGTGTAGTATTTGTTTAGGGTAGTCTTGTTATTTTTCAAAACCGTGGCATAGAGTTCTAAGTACAAATCAGATAGACTGACAAGTCAGGCACACAAGGAGCAGACTTTATACAGTAATAGTTTTGGTTTCTCTCATGTTTCAAACCACCAGAAAACACTAAGCAAATAGTAAACTTCCAAGTGTGACATTGAAGATGTTATGATTTAAGAAAATAAGAAATCAAAAGGCCTAAAAATATGCTATCTTCAATGTTATAAAGAGAAGACTGAATAAAGTTTCTCTTCTTCATATACAGAGCCATGGGCTCTGTAAGGAAAAGGGAGGCAGATTTCGTTCCATTGAAAGTAGGGGGCAAAAAAGAAGCATCAATTAGAAAGGACTTGAATGTTATAGATTGTATGCAGTTGAAAATTTTTACTTCATAGCTAACCACAAAAAGAAAAGTAAATGTAATATGCTGTAGAGTAGTGAGCAAATTACATTTATTTTTTCCACAAGATCTGTACAACTGGGCTTTTTCTTTCTTTATCTGGTATTGTGATTAATAAATTGACAATGTATTTTACTTAAGTTAAAACAGTGGGAAACAGAAAACTAAGTAATTTTCCTGTGTTTAATGTGTGTGTATAGCACTAGATAAATATAATTGGATTTGCTTTACAGTGGTGTCCAGGCTATTTTTTCAATGTGCTTGTTCCTAACACTGCATTTATTTATATACAATTTATTCAACTCACTATCAGTCAAATTTTTTGCATGAAAAATATGAAGTGATAATAAGGACAATTTATGTGACCATTATTCTGTGTGGAGTAGTTGATTTGACTACGTCAAATGAGTACTGAACATTCATAGCTCTCTTTCCTTCTTGTTTATTTTTAATTCAAATTTAATGTAATGCTTTATAATTTTTAAGCTTTAGATTATTTTTCCTTTTATATATTTTTTTCCTTTTTTAGGGAAAGTGAAAAATATTAATTTTGAGAATAAACTCTTAATAAAACATTCGTTCCTCTTTGGCCACTCAGTGTAATCCTGGTAATTTTATGAAAATTAATCAGAGATATTTGCTCGGGGTATATTTAAATACAACTATATTGGCATTCACAAAATCACTCTCTACCAGTTCTACAGCAAAGTGGCCCTTGCCTTGCTTTAGGACAAGCAGGGTTTGTTCCAATATAATGAGTGTATTAGAGTCTATTCATGCTGGGATTTAATTGGTTCCAGTGGGGAGCCACTCTGTAGGAGTGCACCTACTGCTTGCAGTTCTTTGCACCTTTTCTTTTCTGTGACCAGTTAAGGAAGAGCTGACCAACTTGCCAATGTCCAAGAAATAAAATTAGCAAGGGTCTTATGATTAGTATGAAACTGAGGAGTAAGATTTTTTGTCAATTGTGTAACAATCAGAGAAAAGTGATTGCTTTAATTTACTGCCTCTCTTTTTCCTTTGTTTGATCAACATAATAGGGAGAAGTTTGTTTCCTTAGATAATTTTCAGTGATCTGATGGTTGTCCTCCATGCTGTCCATGAGATCCTGACACAAAAAAAGCCCCTAAACTTTCAAAACCATGTAAAATCAAAATGTAGGTAGGGTGCAATGCCTGACAGAGTACTGATATGACAATAGAAAGTGTTATTCCACTAATTTATGACCAAGAGGAAGAGGAAAATTGAAATTTTTTTTTTTTAAATTCAGAGATAATTGGAAAGGTTTTCAGTGTTCTGAAACAAAAGCCAAAAAGGCCGAGGTCAACAATTAAATAATTGGATGAAGTGCATAATTATAAATCAAGGTAGAGTGTTATAACCTGGTACTTTTTGCTCATTACTGAATCATGGAGAAATTATTTGGCTTAGTAAATGAATTTTATAGGAATGCTCTAAGGGCTGAACAACAGTGAACATTCAGATCTCTTTCTACTACTGATTGTATCTTACAATTTGCACGTACAGGCACCTTTTACTATCTCTTAACTGGGGTTAACAGAGATAACAGAGATGTCATTCAGTAAAGACTTCAGAAATCTGCACTACTTCCTGTGATTTTGTGATACATATAATAAAGTATTCAAGGTCCTGATATTATTCAATGCTTTAGGACAACTCAAATAACAATATACTGGTGACACATTGAATAGCTATAACATGAAAATCTTGCTTTAAATAATTAATATTATTTTTTCATGAAAAATGAGAGATTTTTTAATTCATCTTTTCTCTGGCAGGGTGTGTGTGAAAGATTACAAAATAAGTTATTTGGAAGAGTAAGTCTTATCAACTTAAAAAAGAAGGGCAGTTAGGAGCAATTTCAGTTTTTGCCACAGTATATTTGGAGTGCAATCAGGTTTTTATCTTTTTATATTTATTAAAGGCTTCTGGAAAACAATCAAAAAAACAAACAAAAAAACCACCAAAAAACTCTCTTAACGTTTTATCCAACCCACAGTTAAATAATCTCATGAAAATGGAGCCGAAATAAATGCTGTGGGGTTGGTGTGAGAGGTGGCAGATGTTCTGTAGATGAGTTGTCAGTTGTGTTGTGCACCTGGGTGTCTGGGGTGTGCATTGCAGCCACAGGCCAGCAGAGCCCTTCCTGTCCCTTCCTGCCAGCACACAGTACCACTGCCCTACAACGAGCTGAGCCCAGGGGCTGGGCAGTCATGTGCTGGCAATTGGCTGGACAAGCTGTGACAACAAGAAAAGTGCCAGGGCAGGAGCAGAGTTACATGACCAGGACAAGGTGCAGTCCCAAGGCTGGCCATCGGAAGAACAAGGCAGCTTGTCCTAGCTTGTATTTGGCCATGTGCCTGCTTCTTGTGGTTCTTTCTCAAATGGCTCTCCTTTCTGACTTAACAGATACACAGCAGCACCAACTGCTGGCCCCAAGCCCGGGCAGCTGAACTCCTACACTGGGTGTGGAAGTGTGGTTTGCACTCTGGCCCCTGATGACTAGTACAGGAAATGTGACATTCTAACTAAAATTGTCCTTTTCTTGGTGTCTGCTTCCTTTTCAGAGCACAGAAAGGAATATGCACCTGATATAGTCCTCATGAGGACAGTGACACAAGTAACTTTGGTAACCAAAGGCAGTAGGAACAGTTGCCTGCCAAGTTAGAAAATCTCAGTGGTGTGAAAAGACTGATATCTGTAGAGGCCAGTAACAAGAAGCACTGTGATCATGGTGTGTGCAAAGAGATCATGTGGCAACTGATATGAATTGGGTGCTCAGGGTGCATTGGGCTGCTGCTTACACTACCGTGTTCTGAATACAGGCTGCTTACCTGGTAAGAAGCATTTCTATTTTTTATTCTAGTTTGCACAGATTGAGAAGCTAGGTTGTAAGCCACAGAAAGCTGGCTTCTCCATCATCCAAACCTTAAGCTATTAATACATTTTATTAAACAAAAGCATTGTCATTCATTTGTTACATAACCTTTTCATTAATTAATACTCTATTCCCTTGCTATATCTCTCATTTTTCATGTTAATTAGACCACATGTGCAGCTCTTCCCTTCATTTGAGTCTGGGGTCTCTTTTGAGTGGGCAGTCAATGAGGGTGCTCAGAATCTCTCACCACTGAATTACTTTTCACCCAGTTACTGCTCAGTTCTGCTGAGTTTCACGACTGATGACTATTTTCCAGACTGCCCAGTAATGTTGGGACTGTCTTCCCCTTCATTAAAACAAAAATTTAGCCAAGCATAAAATGATCACAGTGCAATTGCTTAATTATAACTGTCTGGCTACAATTAACCACTAAGGAAAAATTGCAAAGTTTGATTCAAAGCCTGAGGAGCTAAAATCTTGAGGGGATTGATATCAACAGAACTTCTAGAATCAATGCAGTGGTGTTTGTGAAACATCACAGGACAGGTTTCCTTTCAATGGCTGCTGTGACAACCTCCTGGTATCGAATACCTCAATGAAGAATGAAACCGTGTGGCTTCTCAGTGAGGTGGCTGTACGAGATCATAACTGAAGTACAGAGTCAGCTTTGGTGTGCCCCATGCAAAGCAAATATTGATTACAAGGAGAAAGTCAAAGCTGAGGAGGAAACTGGAGCACTGGACATAAGACTAGAATCTGAAGAAACTGGGTTTGCTTAGTCTGGAGAAGAGATGGTAAGGCTGAGAGAAGATCTAATTACACTCTTCTACTGCCTAAAAGGGGTTTTTAAAGATGATGGAGATGATGGAGTCAGCCTATTTTTAAAGTTCACTGAAAGGGCAGGGAGCAAAGAATTCTGATTAATTACATATGTAGCAAGTGCTATGGGACATAAGCTACGTAATTAGACATGAAAATCAAGTTTCTTGTAGAAGTGGGCTAGCTAGATATTAGGGTCTCTGTGGACAGCCAGTGCACCTCAATCAGTAAACTCCTGGATGGTCTCACTATTAATCTATGTACATGGGATAAGGAATTGATATGAGAGAACAAGCTCACTTGAAATTGGATGAGTGACTGAAGTCCAAGTCATCTTCACAATGAAGTATTTATAGGAGCTTTATAAATTGCCCAAATCAGCCCCCACTATATATAGTCCAATTTGTATGTGTCAGTGTATTGGTTGACTTCCTATGGGGAGAATCTGATCCTTCCCTCCACAGACTCCCTACTGTTTCAGAAACGTTCCTGTTTAGATAGTGGTAGGCAGTAAATTTTTTTTTTTCTGCACAGATGGCCAGGTAGAACGGTCTTTAATAGGTAAATAACATATTTAAGGAACAAGTAGTGACTAATTATGCATGGGCCAGTCATAGGCAGAACTGTGGGACAGATGGATTATTAGAATTGAGCACAAAAGAGTCTCGTTTGAGCCAGGTGAATATGTAGCTGGAAGGACCTTTGTAACAGGGACTCCCATTGCCATTTAATGAGTAACTGACCATCCTGTTCAGAAAATCGGACTTCACATGCAAATATTCCCTTATGGCAATATTCTATCCCCTTTTTTTCCCCACCTGTTAACAAGCAATCTGCCTACACCATCTATACAGCATTAAAATGATAAGTTTCACCAAAAGGTGGTTGAACAGTGGCACAGATGTCCAGAGAGGCTGCAATATCTTTATCTTTGGAGATATTCAAAAGAGGATGTGGCGTTAAGTAATGTGCTTTGACTTTGAAGTTCATTCTGCTTAGAGCAGGGCATTGTTGATAATCAAAAATCCTTTCCAATTTTTTTTTTTCTGTTTACTGCTTTAAAATCCTGAAATCCTTTAAAATTTTCTTTGTTGAAAGCAATATTTTTTGTTCACACCTGTTCTTTTCCTAATTTAAGAAAAAAATTGCAAAAAATTGCAATTGAAGTGTGCCTCAAGGAATTAGAGGAAACCGCTATGATATTGACAATAGTACAAGTTACATGGCAAGTTTTTAATTGTAGGGTTGTTGGTTTTTTTTTAATACTCAAAATTTGTTTTCCAGAATAACAACACTCAATGGTTTGATTTTAATGGTTCTGAGAAAAAAGAAACGCATTGTGACCTTCTGCCAGAATACTTATGACTCATTTCTAGATGAAATGTTGAACTAGATGAACTAGGAAAAATGTTGCTTATTGTTTCCTAAACTTTTGTCTTTCATTTTCAGCTAAAATCAATACGTGTTGGTGCTCGTATTCTTTAAAATGCCATAGTCTGTGCTAGACACAATTTTTAAAATTTAATACTGGTCCATTTTTCTATTTGCCTTTGTGGTCAAGAAAATAAGGAATTGGAAAAGGGAAAAAAAAGAAGATTTCCATCCAATATGAATGATGAGGAACCTTTTTAAATTTTTTTTTAATTGCACAGAAGATGTGTGAATGCTGAACAAAGAGAATCATGTCAGAGTTTTATGAATCATGCTGAGATTCAGAATATGTTAATAGAGATTTGGCACTACTGGATTGGATTTAACACTATCATAAGCACATCTCAAAGTTCAGGTAGGGCAAACCTAAGAATGTAGATTATCCCTTGAAAAAAGGGAAATTGTTTTTGTTTGTTAAAAGAACCATCCAACCAGGATGAACATTTCCAGTACTTGTGGCATATATGAATTCATAGGATGTGTAGCATGGAATGAGTAAGAGAAATCCCACATGAAACCAGGTGATGAATGTAGAGAAAGCGATTTGCAGCTAGCCAAGAAGGGTACTAGATAGGGTTAACTGGGCTTCATTTCTGAAGGAAGAAAGAGGTTAAGAGAGTAACAGAGGTAATATTAAGATCATAGATGAAGGAAAAATCAGTTTAAAGATGTATCAATTTCACAAATCTGTATTGAAGGAATAAAAATTGTAGACTGAATGTCACCGGAAGTGACTAAGTCAAATTACTGAGAATGAGCACTAAAGAAGAGTGCAACTGAGAAAAGGGAATCAGGAAATTGAAACATAAGACAAATTGCAACAAATAAGGTTTAGAACGTATAGCAATGGACAATGGTGCCCTAGGAGATATTTATATGGGCATTGCCAGAACATTGAGGTTATGTCTTAATTTTTGCTACCTGGAATCCATGAGATCCCATCTAAAATACTACATCTACTTTTGAATCCCTCAATATTATAAATACATTGATAAGTTAGTATAGCAGAGGATACTGGCTAGGGACTGTAGCCTTTGCCCTGTGGGAAGAAACTGAGGAACTGGGGCTTGTTACCCTGGAGGAGACATCATCTCAGGAGTGCTTATCTAGAATGCCTCAGCACCTATGTGAGGGTTATCAAGAAGCTGAAAGGGTGCAAGGTGGGAAGATAAGAGACAGTGAATGTAGGATGAAAGCAGACTGGCTTTTAAGAAACACTTTTTCATTCTGAGAACAGGCAGGCAGTAGAGCAGGCTGTCCAGAAAGGTTGTGCATTCCCTGTTTTAGAATGTTCTCAATACCTGACTGGACAAAGCCCTGAGTAACCTAGCCTGACTGCACAGATGACCCTGCTTTGTGTAACAGGATGGACTAAACAATTCTTGACGTCTGCCTTTTGATCCCATCTCTGTGTATGTGCTTGGACTTCTGTAATGCAAGGACACACTGATGAATCATGTTTAGCTTTTCCACCATGTATTTCAAGTCCTTTTTTTGCTACTCTTTTTTTCAGCTGCTCTTGAAATAAGTGAGAGTAGGAAAAAAGTGTAGACACAGAACCTAAATTTTTATAGAAGATGTAGCTTAAGTAAGAAAGACAATAATAAAATATATGCATTAATAATTTAAAAACATAAGAGTCAGCATATAATTATATGGAATTGTATTTACAAATTATTTATAATAGTAAAATATGTAAAAGTATAAATGAAATAAATTGTATGAAGTGTTCTGTATTTTTGAGAGAAATACTTTCACTGTAGAATGCTTCCCATATTACCATTTTTTCAACTAAAAAAAAAAAATCTATTATCAAAAATTTAAAATTCCATCAAGAAGATTAAATGATAGCTTTTTGACTGCTATTCCTGAAGAGCTATGTCCATTTTGCTTTCTACAGCAGAAAGTGACATTTAAAGATCCTTTCCATCAAATAAATGACAGAGAAAAAGAAACTGCACTGATAATTTTATGATCTTTTTTCAACTTTTTGTCCAAGTTTTGGATAAATATTTTTCAAAAATACTTTGTTGTTGTTTTGTTTCATTTTGTATGATGAGAATGAATTTATTTTTCTAGTCATTTCATGTGTCCCATAAACTTAAAATCTGTCACTGCTGTATTGAGCTGGACACTAAAAATCTTGCAGTTCTCTCCTAACACTAAAATATTTTGAATGCATTTGTAGTATATCAATATATCTCTTCTATTCTCAGTCTTCTGTGAAATCAACAGTGAACCTGTCCTGCAGAATGCAGTTTTTAATGGCAGCACTAAATGCTTCAAGTATGTTCTTCCTGCTTTCCATTTCTAGGATTACATAATGCAGGATGGATTCCTAAATGGTTAGAAAAAAGATATATCTAGTGCTCAGAAACTCTTAATAAGTCAATGAAAATGCAATGTGAAAGATATAAAGCTTCAGCAAATTTTTTTTAAATTGAAGCTCTTGCTACCATTTTTTATTATTACCTATGGCTCCTTCCTGAAATAAATTTGAGGTCAAATTTTCAGAAATATACTCTAATATAAAATAAATATCAGTCAAATATCCCACATAAACCAAGATCCAAGTATGAGCATCTAGACCTGTAATAAAAGTGCCTTCATGGAGTTTCCATAAATGATTTCACTGAAGACTGAGGAAAAGGAGCTGCTGAATGGTTTTATAGATAGATAGACTTTCTTTTTTAATGCAACATAAATTTTATTTTACATGTCACTTCTCTCCAACTTTTATTGTTTTAATACCAGAAAGGGTGAGATTACCAGTGGGATTTGTATGCTCAATGCTCATTAATTTTAATAGGAACTGGTCATCAAAATCCCTTATGCAACCCTAAAAAGCTCAGCCAACAATTCCTGCTGTATTTGAGAGCAAACTGCAAAATCAACAAACCACAGAAAAGCTCTCCCAGTTGAGCTGAGCACGTTTGCTGAATTCCCACAGCACTGAATAGAGAATAGAGAGAAGTCTGAATCCTTTTTCAGGGCCCTGAGTCATGAAGAATGCAAACAGAAGTGCTCTGTAACAAATAAGAGATAACACAAAATATGATCAAAGCTAGATCATCTTCCCCACTGCTCTTCAAGCATCTTATATTTGACAAATTCAGAATGCTTGAGAGTAAATGATGAAACTCTTTGAGCTGTAAAGTAAAGAATTATTACCTAACTTTACTAAATCATCCTAAATTTCAATTTACCTCAGTGAGATCACAGATTTAGCAGTCAAGATTTTAGTGGAAACTATAGCGGAACCTCATTAAAATCTATGATCTTTTGGTAACCATTAAAATTAATAAGAAGCTTTCCATAATTCCAGGGTATGCTAGATCAGGTCACTGATTTTAGATTTATTTTTTACTAGACACACCAACTGCATTAATAAAGTATTTGCTCTCTGTATCTATAACAATTATATGTCTATAACACTATGAAGTCAAACTTTTCATTAATATATTATATCCCCTAATCTCTAGTTACAAGAACTCAAAGTTCCTGAGAAAAAATTAATGAGAATGAAATACATGTAGTTTTTCTAGACAATAAAAATTATGAGTAATTGCTCTAGAGCTGGGATTAATTTATTTTGTTTAACATCAATAATTTTTCAAATGTCCACACATACTTTTCATCTTATTGGATTATTATTTCATTACAGCTCTTTTTCAAAGTAAGAAAGTGTTTTCCCAAGACATTAACAAGTGTTTTGAGAGTCAAAGGTACTGTAGATATAATGGAAATTTTAATTATTATAATACTGTTCATTGTCTATCTCCTTCAATAATTCTGTGAGAATGTATGACAAAGCTAACCTTTCTCTGTGTTCTTATTCAGTGGAAATGGAAATTTCAAAGAGTAACTTTTTCTGGTTTTAGAAGGTGAATTATTAGTAAATAGATTAAAGTTCTTGTGTTATAGGGTACACTTTTTTTTTGTCCAAACCACGCCTAAATAGTTTTAACAACATCACATATCAAATTGAATTAAAAGAAATCCAATCCTAAATAGATTAATATTTTTAGTCAATCAATGTGTTCAAGTGAGTAAACATTTAAACTATATTGTACTGGAGAAGTTAGTTTTTCCCATTAGCAAAAAAAAAAAAAAAAAGTTTTTTAAATGTATTTTTATAGTTTGCCATAGAATACAGAACTAAAAGTATTATCAAGGGCATAAATCTTTAATATAAACATCATGCAGATGTCTTTCCAGACATTTTAAAATTAGAATGTAGTCTTTGATATCCTGATGCCAGTCTTCATCTAGCTAATGTTACATTTATTTTCTTTTATTTTGAGAAGGGGTGAGAAGAGAGAGAGAGGAAGTGTAGCTTTGCTGTGCAAGTGAAAAGCAAAGGAAGCAGCACTTTCCTGTAGAACAATGTTTTCAAACAACTGTTTTCAATTTGTGAAGTAATATCATATGATAATATATTCAGTTTTCCTTTTTTAGTTAAGCATCTTCATTCTAAAATTGTCTTCAAATATGCCTGGGATTTTTAATGGCTGTATCCAAAGTCTGCTCTTCTTGAAGGAAATTTGGAAGACCAGAGTGAATTTTGTTCTACTAATAGTTCTTGCTTACACTGGCAAAAAAACAATAAACCCAACTACCTCCATCACTACTTCAAGTTCTTGTTTCTGCTTTAATTTGCTATTTTTTTTCAGTTAAACTAAAACAATGAAATTGTATCAGAAGAATCTTAAATGCAACATTTGAAGGACTACAAAAGAAAAGTGAGGCTAAACACAGAAGTAAGGGACACACCCCCAGAAAAAGAGGAGACAGATTCTATCCACATTCTGCATTTCAATGCATAATTAGAAAATGTTTTCGCCCCTGTGACTCTTCCTTAATTAAGTCTTCCACTAAAGAAAAAAAAAAGACTTTTGCAGTCCTAAATAAACACATGGTTGTCTAAGGGAGTTTAATGTAACTCTTGGAGTTATAACAGGTGTAGAGGATTATTCCATTGGAGTGGAGATTACGATTCAGAGCCTTGCTAGCATGAATTTGAGACAAACCTAGGCTTTCCACCAGGTGTTCTAGAGCTCAATGAGAAATGAGCAAACACTGAAGATTTTCCTACATCTATGTGTGTTTAAGCTCTACGGCAATACTCTAGACTTCTCCATGAGCTGTAATAGTTTTCTGAGGGATGCAGTCGTGTTTTATAAACTTCTTAATTGACACTATCCTAGGTGTGCCATCTTTCCCTCCACTTAAGTCACTAAAGGCTTTCCTTGATACTGCATCCCCATTGTTGAGGTTGCATAATTTAATCTTGTTTAGGAAAGTCTTAGGTTTAGGGGCTTAAATTGCTTCTCAACTTTGATGTATTTTCTAAGTTTTATCTCTTTTTTTTTTTTTTTTTTTTTTTTTTTAAATTAGGTATCTCAGTATAGAACTAACTACAGTTTTTATGATAGGGAAGCATGGGAGATGGTCCAGATTGCCAGTTTTGGATATTTACAGATCCTTGTGCCTCACCAGCAGATGTGTGTGAAGCTTCTAGTCCCCCAAATTGTTCAACACAATTGAAATTGTCATGAAGTTAAGAAGTGTTATGCTTTGATTTATAAACACAATAATAGTCCGCTTTGAGATAACAGAAACAAATTAAGCAAAGTAGAAAGAGATTGGGGGTTATTTACTTGTCTTTTCTGACAAAAAAAGCAGAGCTGTGGAAGTGCAGTGATTCTGACAATGCACAGTATTATTTTTGTTGACAATAAGCAGAATGTTTTCAGTCTGAAAATGAATATATTTAAAATATCTTGGAGACAGCTCCTCTCTATCACTCCATCAAGGAAGACTTGAATTATTGCTGTCTTTTTCTGAACTCAAGCAGATTTTGTGCTTGAGTTCTATCTTTACAAAATTGCAACGACAGAGAATAGTATAGCTAGAAGTGACATCTACTGCCTATCTGCCCATTTTACGGCTATTTAAAAAGAAAGAAGCTTTTTCTTGCCTTTTCTTGCAAGAAAAATGTCCAAAGTACATGTTCAAGACAAATAAATATGGAACTCACTGAAGTCATTTGGATGAAATACTGAGTTTCTGACCCAGAATATAGTAAATCAAATTATGAAGGATTATTTGTAACCATGTGAAAATTTTGAACTCCAGGGTGGAGTGGAACTTTACAGATTCAAATGTTTCTGAGCATTATGGTTCTTCAGGTAAGTGTAGGTTCCTGTTTGTATGATGCAATGGTTGCTAATCTTAAGAAGATATTTCTCCTAGATTTTTGAGTTGCTCCCATTATTGAATTTTGGTAGAAAATGATATTAAGGAACTAGTAGTTTTTTAAGCCTGTGTAGAACAGAAAGTCTTGTAGAAGCAACACCTGGTTGGTGTTTGTCAGATGTTTGGATTAGTGAGCTCTGAATAGGAGGTTCTGCCATGCTATATCCCTCATGCAAAAAGCTTCCCGCATGCACACATACTTTGCTGACACTTCAGAATTTATAAAAGAAAACCACAAAACTAATTACTGAAAAATGTAAGTGGAATCCGGTTCCTAATTGTTTATGCATGCTATTAACTGAACCTCCTCATTGGAAATTTTACTGTACTGCATGTAACACAAAGTATTTTTAAAAAAGAATAGCCCTATCAATACTTTAAATGTATTTCATGGGAGACATCTTCTGGTTCTACATATATAATAGTTTTTAAATTGTATAATAAAGAGACTTGTTTAAATTTTTTTGAGATACGCTGCTGGCTTTTCTAAAATTTGATTCCTTCATTGAGATCAACATTTCAATTTGTGACATCAATAATCAACTCAGAAATTTGTGTCTTTGTAGCTAATGTTAAAACATGTCCTTGTTTTAATGATTTTGAGTGCATCTGGATCCCACTGGACTTCATAAAAAGCTGCAGAGGATGAGTATGAAAAAAGAAATTTTTGGTTGAAAGAACTCAAGCTTTTGTAGCTGTGTGTGAAAATGTTAGAATAAATTACTATTTGTTAATGTAGATACAGTTTTAGCAACCATTATTTGTTAGCTATTTCAAAGTATCTTTATAAATTTCTTATTGTTTTATGCTTTGTTATTTAGAGATTGAGTAAGTGGCACTCACTTATTTTTGGGAAAAATTCTAATCAGATAATGATTTAGCACTTACCACGAGACTTATATGCAGACTATAACACCTATTTTTCTCTCACAGCACTCCCACAGTAAAATTTCTATTTTTTTTTTTTCCTCTTGCAAGGAATTAATTTTTTCTCTGAATGCATCACATGGGAAAAAGCTTCATGTCAGTGTGTATTTCCCTTGCTCTTTGGAAGGAGCGTCAAAATTGTGTTTAATGCAGTGAAAGCAGGAAACACAAAAAAACAATTAACCCAGTCCTTTCACATTTTTCAGGTCTCAGGCCAGATACTAATAATCTTAAAATTTCTGGAAGATTCACTGCACTTTGAATGAGGTCCTGAGTCTTAAGTGGCAGACTGACATACAGCTGCACAACAGAATGGGTGCGTGGATTTCACCAGTGGTAGGAAAGCAAAAGTTAATGAGGAGGAACCTGTCATGAAACGAGAGCTACTGTGGGTGACAGCAGCAGCAGAAGAGTTGACACAGTGCCATGGCACAGTCAGGGGTTCCTGATTTCCATCATGCTGAAGCTAGGCAGAAAATGTAAGCAGCTGGAATTTTATGTGCTGTATTTCTTTCAGAGACTTAACCGGTCATTAGGGGATAATAGAACCTTTAAAAGACCTGACCAGTAGGAGAGTGAAGAGGCTTGGTTGTTGAAATTTCTGCAATTACTCACTCCCGTTGTGTTTCTTGAAGAAAGCAGTGGAAGGAGTTTTGATGTAGCTGACCTGTCCTTGGAGGATGGTTTTGTGTTCCACAGGGAAGCATACAAAGATTTATCTTGGAAATAGTGAAAGTGAATACATAAGGATTAAAATAAATCTCTATGGTATATAAAAAATTGAGTACTTCATACATTTACTTTTCATGCCTTACTACTGTTCTGAAACCTTATGGTACATTTTGCCATAATGTTTATTTTTTATTGATATGTGCAGCAAAGTAAAATTGTAAAATTAAAGAAAGAACATTAGAAATTGTTTCTTTGGAATCACCTACCTACAGTTTTCTTGTAGTTTAAGGGGATATTTCAGTTCAAGCAGTGAAGACTGGTTCGATTATTGCACTCAGGAGCCATTTCAAATCGGTATTAGTAAGAACTACTAAGAAAAAATCAGCTCCTTAGTTTTCTACTCTATTGCCATGGAGGAATTAATGTTATAATTTTCTATCCATACTATTTTATACAGATGTCATTTTACATTGTTTTCTGATTTAATTCTCTGTCTTACAGCTTGATGAGAGTTTTACTTAAAAAAGGTCTTCAGCACATTCTTCTCTTCCATTAGATTGGAGCCATCAGGGCATGCATTTTTGTTAGGTTGTGGTTGTCTTTTGTGCATCACCTGCTCTTTCCCACACAAATCACTTGTCTTAAGTATAGATTCCACAGATATATATATAGCCATCAGTGGGACTGATCATATGCAGGATGTCTTTATTTTACCTGAATTAGCTCTAATGTGGCTGCATTTTCACCTCACCTTGGATGATGATCTATCAGAAGATGTAGTCCAGCAGCCTTTTGGCTGTTAACATAATTATTTCATGGAACTGGTCAGTAACTGTGCAGTTTGGGTTCTCCTTTAAAACCTAGGGTATGTCTTCAGGAGTTCATCTGAGAACAGGTTAATGAAATGCAAAAAAAAGCAGTGAGACCATGATGAAAAAGGCAATGACTAACACCTCATCTTTGTCTTCTTGTTTTGTAATTTATCCTTGGAGAATGATCATGGCATTTGAAAATCTAAGATTAAATGGAATGATGTGTTACAGACCACACTTTCAAAAGAATTATCACACAAAATTACAATTTCAATGAGTTTTCCATACAACAAAATGCAATATAAGAGAAATTCTCATTAGTCCAAATTTTGCTTCAGGTGGCTAGAAATGAAAAAAAAAAAAAAAAAAACAAAACAAAAAAAAAAACCAAAAAAACCCCAACAAACTAACTATTTAAACTTCCTTTCTTTTTCTTTTAGATAAAAATTCCAGATTTTCTTCTGGAAGTTCATCTCAAATTTTGTTTTTTCTCTTCTCTGTCTCCTCTTCCCATCTTTTTTCACTCCAGATAAAAGAGAAATCTGAAAACTTTTGAATGTACTAGAGAAGACTGGTAGGCTGATTGTGACAAGAAAACAAAACAATTACAAAACTTTCTCCGAAATTTATTCATTAACTGAGATCTGCATATTTAAGCATCTGTCCTCAAAGAAATTTGGATTTTGGCTTTACAGAATTTTCAGTATATTGGTTAGGCACTCAAACATTATAGACAATGTAAATAAACTCATCTACAAGCAAGCTGTAGAGAAATTCAATATTTTTATTCCATGTCTAAAATGTCAATTCTAGTGTGCAGCTCATGGATGACTGTCAGAAAGTAAATTCTAGGCCTATCTGATATTTGTGGGAGCTTTGCCATTGACTGCAACACAACCACAATATTGCTCACAGCTGTTGCTATAGTGATTGGAACTTATTTTTGTCTGACATTGTCAGAGAGTCCTTGGAGGTCCTGTTCCAGCTGATTTCCTGTACACAATTTGTGATGTTGTTGTAGTAATTAATAATGACAATATTGCCAATCAACACTGTACCTATGGTGGAAGTTCTCATGGCTCTCGTGTGTAGAATGACTTAAATCCAGTACAAACACAGTGAATTACCTTGAGAGTGACAATCACCACTAAGAAAGTAGCATTAGTCTTTTCAGAATATCAGATCTACAAAGGTTTCCCTATTAGAATATTTGTAAGGCTAGTTCTACATAAGTACTAATTATGAAATATTTTTGAAGATTTTTCTCTACTTTTAAAAAGGGAGTATTTGAAACAGAAACAATCACTGTTTTAAGACCTGCATCACGTAAGAGCTTAAGAAAATAATGAAACCATTAAAGTTGAATGTTCTGCCCAAAACAGCTCATATTGCCCATACACTAAGATACCTAGTTTATTAATTCTACAGATGAAAATAATTTCTAATCAATGAATTTAAAAAGGGCATCAGAATATTGTAGGAGATGAAAAATCCAATATCCAATGATATTGGCATTTTCAGACTATGTTCTGGTTTACTTGTAGCATATGAGAGATACTTGCACAGATCTGGGAAGACCTGTGCAGATTTCCAACAGCACATCCTCTAAGAATGTAGTGAACACAGAATGAAACTTTGACATTTTATTTGAAAATACCATATTACACTGTGACCACATTTTATTATGGAATATGTATAGAGGGACAGTGTTAAGGAAAACATTTGTACTTTTAATCAGATATTTACTCTGTTAGAAGCATTGACCAATAACCAGCTTTCATGTCTTACTGTTGCATTTTTTCATACAATTAATTTTCTTTGGGAGGAGTGTCAGAGCTGCTCCATATGCATGTAACTATGTTGCCCTCTTGTGACCAGCTCTCTAAAATGAGAAGTCATAGACCACTACAAGAACAGAAATTGATTTGAATCAATATTAAAATTGATTATCAATAGATTCGTATATTTTGTGTGTTTCTTTTAAACCAAACAGAGTAAAAATTTTATAGTATTAAATATTTCCCACATGTATGCTGATTCTATTCCTTTCTGATCCTTGGGTCATTTTTTTGTGTTTTTCTCTTGACATGCTACTGTTCTTAGGTGCCAAACTAGTATAAAAGCAATATTTGCAACCATGTAGGAGCATTTTATGTGTTGACTATGATATCAGGAGATAAATATTCGATTATTCATTATATATGCATATAATCCATCAAGCATCCAGTCATTATGGTTTTGGTTCTTTATCTCCTGTAATTCAGTTCCTGGTTGTTGCAGTAAGCAGAACCACAGTGAAAGTAATCTGTCATTTATTCTGGATGTAAATTTGATTAGACTGTCTTTGGGGCTTTGTCATTTGTTTTCGTTTTGTTGGGCTTTACTTTTCTTGTGTGCCAGTCTTTTTTCAAATTGATTCCATTTCTTTTGATGCATGTATTGCTCCCTGGGGTTAGTCAATAACTCTTAAAAATGTCACTTAAAAAGGAATTTTAAAATTATAACTTTGCTGCCCAGTGTAAACAGCAGACTAGTTATGATCGGTGGACCAGATTAAAAAGTGAGCAATAGAATAATTAATTTAAAAACCAGGAATAGTGCACACTTGATAATAAACATCCTCTGAGATTACTTATCACTTTAGAAATCCCAGCAGGTTTTGCATTTTAAGCAGAAGTCATAAACAGTGTCAAGTAATCTTCTCACTTTATGTAATATTTTCCAATGTTTCAAATATAAATAGGTCTCATTTTGTTGTCTTGTAGACATTTATTATTGATTCAAAATTTATTTGAGATGATTTACTCTGGTCTGTGTGTTATGATATAGAGCAGTCCTAATGTATTTGCTTTCAAATATTTCAACTGTATTTAATGTGAAAAAAAAAGTAAAAAGAGATTGCATCTAAGACAACTGACATGGGAAGAACAGAGTGGATGTACAAATGCATGCACAATAATCTATATAAGTCTTTTGATGGTATGCATTTCTCAAAAAATTACTGGAAAATACTGGATATTGGATGTATCTTCATCTGATAGGCAAATATTTAGGGGATGAAGCCACTGGCCCAGAAGGCTGAAACATTCTAGCAAGCTACTCTTTCCTTAAATAAAGAAGACTCTAAGGGAAATCTGAGCAAATTAAGACCTGAGAGTTAATTTACCTAAAACACGGATTAGTTCCCATTAGATTAGAATTGGTGAAGCCACCTCAGGTTACATTTTAATTAGAATTTTTTGTTGCAGCAGTTCTGCAGAGGATGCTTGATTAAACAACCTACTTTAGCAAATATAAAATTCCTCTTCATCATTCTTTGGATCCATTCCTTAAATCACAAAGATATACATAGGCTAGGGAGCTTGTGTATCATCCTCTTGTTAGTTGAAGGAAAGATAATTAATAAACATTTTTTCTCCTATATAAATCTAGTTACAGTAATTTCTGGAGGGAAAAAAAACAAACCAACATAGTTTAGAAGGTGGCACCCCAAGTACCAGAAGTTGTTTAATGCTGCTTTTACAATCCAGGGTGAAGGTATTATTCAATTGCAGCAGGGACTCTGGTGAAGTGTGGGTATGTTATAATTTTATCTGCAGCTGTGCCCAGCAGCACCAGGCTTTTGTTTATTCTGTGAGTTTGGCTGTTTATTGGCACATATGCAGGAAGCTGAAAGGAATTTTGCAAAAGCAAAGCCCTTGGCCTACCTTTATTATGAATTACCATTATACCTATGGAAATGGTGGCTTTTGAAAACAGCTCTGTATTCATTTAAATACTCAGTTAGAGTGTTCCAAATGACCAGAATATTTGGAACTGGCAATTCAGATGGAGGTTCCTAGCTCATTTCTCTGCTATTCTGTCTAATGAGGAATTCTGCACAGCCAGGTCATTTCAGAAGAAATCTAGAAATCCAGTAATGCTAAAAGACAGTCATGTTTGAGATGTAGGGCACAGATTAAATAGCAGAAAGAATCCTCTGCAACAATATACCCATAGATTCAGTTACACAACAAAATTGTCTGAATTTACAGAGTAATAGACGATATTATTTTAAATCTTTCTATAGGAAGTGTTGGAGAGAAGTGTACATCAGCATATTTTGCTGACATTATGCTCACAAAGATGTATATTTCCTTGAAATTCTTAAACTGATGGAAACAGTGACATAATTTTTATGGTTAATTGCAATAATTGTTTGTTCCAAATATGTTGGTACATTGTTTTGTTTTATTTTGGTTTATTATCCAGCAAAGCACATTAATCTCACACAGTGGTTAATGAAATAATACTATATTCATGTGTTTCAGATTCTCCCAGGGTTTGACAGGGATCCTTAATTGTTCATGATACCTGTGGCTTAGAACAACATAGTCTAGATATTAATGCAAATTTTTATAGCTTAAAGAAATGCTCCTATAAACAACTTTATCTCAGGAGTGCTACAAAAAAATTTCCATAGTTATTCATAGTTTAAGTGTTTAAACCGAATCATGCTGAGAAAATACAAGCCATTGATATTATTTATATTTAATATGGCTATTCATGCTGCCTCTTAATTGGCTTTTATGTGAGTTAGAGATAGTTTACAATAATTAAGCTTTAAGTAGGAGTTCACATAGGACTTCATCATCTCTAAACCGCTCTTTTGGTTCTCATATATGGAGAGCAAAGTCATGACTGGGATCTTGAAAAATAAATCATTATTAAAAATACATAAGGAATGATCAGATTAGAAAAATGTATCCATTAGAAAATGAGAGGTTGCTTCATATTCTTTAGCATCCCATACTATTTTTCTAGAACTTTTTGTTAATGAAAGTCTCTTTAGTAACAATGACACATAAAACTTGCACATGGACAATGCAGCCTGATTTCAAAATATGCTCTTCATATAAGAAGAACAAAATATAAGAAAGGTCATTTTTCACTTCCAATTTTTAAATGTTTTGTTTGAATTCTTGCCACTATAATGCAGGCATACTTTCACAAATTGATTAATATTTTCAGGGGTATAGCCCATTCAGAAATTACAGATTGAAAAGAGTATACTAATCCTCATCTAAGTCCATTTGGATCAAATTTGGTTTTTTTTGGTCAAAGCTTTTTGTTCACTTTTATAGAGATAAATTTGTGCTGAGGTTTAGGGAAATGAAATATTTTAGAAACATCATAATAATGTTCTTAAAAAGTGG
>JAOTQP010001286.1:71922354-71933536 GCA_026413545.1 Cichladusa arquata | reverse complement strand
AGTGGTTTTTTTAAGATATGCTATACTTATCTACATTGTAAAGATTTTATTCAGTTTTAACTTCTTAGCTTAACTTCACAGAAGTGAAGGGGTTCAAGCAGGAGAATAAAATATAACAATGAGAAGGATCATGTAACAGAGAAATTAAAGCAAATTGAATATTTTGGAGGATGACAAAAAGAAGGTGTTAAAAAAACCTGGTTGCATATGAAGGAAAATGTTTAGAAAAAACACATTAGGAAAACAAAATATACAACATAAATGAGTATGGGGGATTTTTTTTTAATTTATGTTTTTCTGGGTCATACAGGAAAGAGACTAAAACTGTGTAAAAGGAGATGTGGGGACAAAAAGGGATTCTCATGATGGGTTTTAGTCATTGATGACCCAGATTTCAGATTATGGTATGCAAGATCTAGAGCTCAGGCCTGACTTCACTGTGTTCCTCTCCACAAATGTGCATTAGATTTACATAGAAGGAACATTTTCCTATGGGCATATGCTACTTTTTGCTAAAGATGGTACTACAGACCTGAGCACAGTGTAATGTGGGATGAGTTCACATTCTTCAACCATTCAGAAAACCTTCTGTGCTCTTTCAATGAATCTGTAATGCACTCTGTAGCAGTCTAAAATTGCATTTGAGCTCTGTTATATATAATTCCAGTCACTATGTGTGGTAATCTAAATTAACTTCTGTTTTAGTCCTTCAAATTTTATTTAGAAATTTGTAACAGTAAAAGGCTGTTGATTTAGAGGACATTTTCTCTGAGAGTTCAAAGTACAAGGCAAAATTCTGTTGGAATAGGATAATTGCATATATTCTTACAGATGGTTAATTTGTTTCATAGTTTAGTATTTGGAACAGAACAATGTGAGTTCTGCTATATCTTATTTGACTTGGAGAAGTTGAGCTATGACACTTTTCTGATAGAGAAGACAGATGTTTAACTTGCATAAAACATGCCAGGCAATAGAGCTCTAAATATGTGCAAGACCCTGGAAAATAAACTAATGATATTTCCTCGCGTCCAGAGACCATTCTTGTATGCCTGCTACAGCTGGAGAGAGAGAAGCAAAGATAGTTGCATGCCCCTTTTCCATACTGCAAAAGTTGTGGATTCCTGGGAACAAATACTTCAGTTGCAATGCAACACAAGCCTTTTAAACACTTTGTGACTGACTCCAGATTGCCCGAGGAATTTTGCTCTGGAATCCCTTCCTAGTCACATAAAAAGGAAAATGTTAAGTGGGTGATCCGAGCTTTATACTGTATGAGAGATTTCTCTCACAGCATCTGACCTACAATAGATACTCAGAGCCTTTCATCAAATTATCTGTCAGAGAAGCTTATTGTTCATTATTATACTTATCTTATTGGTGGCAATGTTAATGGAAAAAGGAAGTCAAGGAAACTTATCTGACAAAATTCAGAAGCAGAAAGTGAAGTAGAATTTAAGTCACTTCTGTTCCATATTAAATTCTGTACACTGCTAAAATGTAATGCATTTAGGCTTTGAGAACACTGTTATAACTACACACTAGAGACTAAATTCTTTTGTCCTTGTTCAAGCAAATCCTGCCCCCAGACTGAACTGGGAATTTAGATTGAGTGAAGACTGCAGAATTGAGCCCTAAAGGAATATGGCTTACTGCAATAAAAGACACAAGAGAGTTGGAATAAAAATACTGCTAGCAACATGTAGCAATGGAACAACATTACTTAGGGAAACATTCAAATAGGATGAATTAATTAGAAACAAGACTTTGATCTAATGCTTTTGACAGTGTTTATGTTCAATGTAACCTATTATTTGTATTACCTCCACTCTGTCATATATTTTTTCTATCTGCTAAGTAGTTTGCTTATCTCTTACTGCTCATGAAAGAAAATGTTTTGCACTGTCAACATATTTGTTTGTTGTTAATAAAAGATTATAACTAAAAATATAATGATGTGTCAAACAGAAATAACCCTCCAGAGAAGCTAAGCAGATGGAAATGGTGCTGTGAAAACGAATACACTGTAATTCAAATAATTTGCTTTTCACAGCAAATCATCTGTAAGTCCCACCCACAACACGGTAATGATGAAGCAGAACTAGAGCAAGTTTATGGATTGATTCTTCTATCCTTTACATCAGTATGAAACCTGTATAATACCATATGACATCAAGAGAATTACATCAGATTTACAATAACACAAATTAGAGTTCAACAAGTAGGAAGTTAGTAAAGCTAAGTGTTTTAAATACATTTTAAGCCCAGTGAAATATTTATTATCTCACTGAGGAGTTCTATCTAGGTCCAGTTTAAAATCTTCTGTGTCCCATAGAAAGATATGGATTATGACTGCTTAGAAAACAAATGCATATTCATTGATGAGGTATTTTTAATTCATTTTCTTTATTCATATATTTTCATATTCACCTCTTTTTATAGTTTATTCTCAGGCAAATATTCAAATAAGGAAATATTTGTTCTCTGTGGCTTTTTTTCCCTTTCATATAACTGTTTAATTTGATGTTACAAGAATGACTGCACAATTTTCATTATTAATCTAAAATGAATTTTTTTAAGATGAAAACTAAGTATATTCCCATTGTTGCATTTATTCAGAAAATTAAGAAATCAGTCATGCTAAGTATAATGCTGGAATTAATATAGAAAAGCGACCTGCAACTTCACTTATACTTTTCCTAACCTAAGAAACCTTCATAAATTAAGACTATTTGCTTTGTGTTGTTACTTTTGGTTTGTTGGTTTTTTTGGTTGTTTTTTTTTTTTTTTTTTTTTTCTCCCTGGAAACCTAATTCCACCTTTCTTTCCATAGTCATTTAAAATCCATTTCTGTGTAATGGTTTATAAACATAAACATAAACATTTATAAACTGGTGCCCGTACTGAATTCAAGTGCATAAGGCTCAGGGAATTATACTGATGGCAATTTTTTTTTTCCAAGAGCTAGTGGGTTTCAGTCATATTGTTTGATATGTCCCTATTTCTGCTGAAATTTTGCAGTCCTGCAAAGCCAAATATAAATTGTTTTCAAAACTACTTTTGTTTCTCTTTCTTCAGAAATATTTAGCTCTTTCTTCCTGTTTCCTGCTCCTCTCCTCGTTCTTTCAATGACTTTTAGTGAAATCATTGCCCAGGGCTGTGGGGTTGGGAGCAGATGATCATGGAGATCGCCTCCAACTCAAACCATACTATGATTCTGTAATTCTATGGCATTCTTAAAAAGGATTCTGATACTTTCTTTATTAATTTCAGGCAGATGTAGCTACAAGATTTATTAGGGGAAGTTTCAATGCTTATGACACTTGTTTTTTGAAGGCTTTTTGTTTTTTTTTTTTTGTTGTTGGTTTTTTCCTAGGTTTTGTTTTTAAAAATGTATAATGTTGTAGGATAAAAATCTGTAAATTAAAATTGCTATTGACTTTTAAATCTACTCTGCTTAATAAATGAAATTTATTGAGAGTGGGGTGGTTCTGTTCTTGTACCTGCTCCATACAAATTTCCCAGTGTGTGACATTCTGGAGAATTTTAATTAATATGGCTTTTCTGATTGGGAATGGATCTAATCCCTGGTGAGAGAATCAGGCTCACGCCTGAGAAAGGATCTTTTCCAATTGCCAGTCTACAGGAAGACTTTTGAAAGTCTTTTCTCTAGAGACCTACTAGGATGAAAAGAAAAATCTACAAATAAGAAAAATTAAATGACCTCCATCTTATTCCTATATGCCATCAACATAGAAGCAAAATAAATAAATCTTTGTTTACTGGTAAGTAAAACTAGACGTGGATAAGAGTTTTTCTGATAGACCAGAGATAATTTTTCTTTCTCTGTCAACATGATAAAGAGAACTAATTTTTTTTTAAAGATCCTGAGTAGAGTCGTAGCTGCTGATTTATTGTTTTGGGCTAATTAGCTGGCAGGTACATGTTTTATTAGCAAAACTAAGTAACTTTGAGTATTTCCTCTACTTTGCAACTATTGACATGCAAAAATAAATACTCTTATTTGGTTGTTCAATTAAATAAAAAAAAAAAAAAAAAAAAAAAAAAAAAAAAAAAAAGAAGAAAAAACATACAAGTTTTTAAAGGCTTGAGTCACTTACACCAAGCAAAAAACTACTGCTCTTTAAGGCAGTTTCCAGGCATTTGCAATTCCCCCTCTTTCAGATGTTACTGCTATAGTAGTAGAGTCAGCAGAATGGAGTGTGTGTGTGTTTCAGCTGTCCAAGTTTAGTTCAGCAAATTAACTTTCTTTTTTTGACAAGGGGACTCGGGCCAAGAGTCTGAGCTAAGAATGGGAGTTGCTTCAGGGTTAGCATATGTTGCGTTCTTCCATAAAATTATAGTTTGTTACAAAGATTCAGCAATATCTTAAACTACTGCAAAAAATCACCAATCTCTTCTGTCAGAGATCTTACATATCAGTGTTTCTATCAAAATTAGTTTTATCAGTTTAGGGTTGTTTACTTTATTAGGTAGAGCTGAAATAGTGTGATTCAAGGATGTTCCTCCTCTTTTCTCCGGTTAGCACAGCTCTTTTTTGTGTGGGTGTGGTCTGCTGAAAAGAAATCGGCAACTTTCTAAAAGAGCCGTCTAAAAGAGCTCTTGCCTTCCTCTGCTGATGCTGCTGCCCAAGTTTCCTTCACCCATATGTCCTGCCTCCTGGAAGTGTGGTTATCCTACCATGTTTCAGATGACAAATTAGCTGAAGGAGTGTGAAAAAATAATTTTGTGGAGCACTAGAAAATTTTTGAAGCACTGTTAACAATATCTCATCACTACTTTGCATTTCAGTATCACAAGAAAGTAATTTACAATTAATTTTACAAGCATGCAAACAGTATTTTGCATTTATGTGTATGTCTTCTTTGAGATTTTGGATCTGTATTAATGCAATGGCCATTTAATTCAAACATTTACAGTAGTTTAGCATTGCAATAAAATGGAGGAAATTAGAGCAACCCCAACATGATCTATTCAGGACATAATAGTGTCTGGCAGTACTTTCGGTCCAGTGTAGCAGAGAGATTGAACCAGACATAAATGCACAGTACAAAAAGCTCATAGTGTTATCCATGTGGTGGGATTATGGTGGGTGTGGAAATTCTGCTTAATTGTTTGTGTAGGTAGCTAGAGCTAAAAGGAAAGCTTGCTGGTAGTAGTGATACAGGTCACTCTTGGAAATTTATTAGAATTTTTCCTGCCCAGATTGTTCAGGTTTAATCATGACTTGAAAACAGATGCTCATTACAGAGTGTGTTTACTTACTTTTATTCTTAAGTAATTTCATTAACATATTATTTTAATTTATATATGTTTTAAAATAAATTACTTGGTAATAAAGTTGAAATCCCATACTTGAAGTTTCTTAGCTGTACTTTCAAGAATGAAAGAAGTTAACAGGAATAAGTTATTCAAAACTCTTCTACCTATAATGAACTACATGAATTCAGATAGTATTTCTAGGCATTTCTTACTACAATAGATGCCCATTTCATGAGTAGTTAGTGAAGGTATTTTTCTGTAAGAGAATAATTGCACTGAATAGTTTTATATATACTGAAAATATTTTAATATATTTACTTTGATGAAAATTTTAACATAAATTCATAATTTTTCCTTGTATGTGTACCTACCTCAGGCTATCAAATGCAAGTCTTAGGCTCATTTTTAGAAATTTAAAAGAATATTTGGTAATCATTGGGTTTCCAGTTGATTTTAGTGGGAAAAAATGGATCAAGAGATAGTCAGTAAACTTTCTTGATATCTAACTGTATATGACCCTTAGGGAAAACTGAAAATGTAATTCATTCATTCCTTACAGAATCCTAAGTTTCTGACAGTTCTGTGTCACTTTTACCTTTAAATCTGACCATGCCATAAGTAAATTTTATATATGTAACAGAACTCTTAATCCAGTTTGTGGTGTTTGGGAGGCTGTATCTACAGGCACTACTTTTTCCTGCCTTACCTTTAAGCCAAGGACTTAGCAATAATTTGCCATTAAGTCTGTGAAGCCTTGAAAGGCTGCCTTTGTTATTTGTTAATGTGTTCTAAAGGCAATATTATTTTGGTATTGCAAGCACAGGGTGCTTGTATTAGGACCATTAGCTTGCTATTTGTGTAGCAACAAGTATTGGGAATGCACTTTAATATCTTGGTTTGTGACTTGCAGCCAAAAAGCAGGTAAAATAGTCATTTCAGGCTCTTCCCTCTTTACACTGAAATAAGCTCCTTCTTGAATTCACCGTAATTTCCTTCTCAGCTTGGTGTTTTAGTCTCCATTTGCAGACTGCCAGTTCTGTGGCTGTGCTGCAAGTTCCTAAATGTGTTTTACCAGATTAAGAAATTTGTCCTGCTTGACTCTGAGCACAGTTTTTTCATAATGTGAATTTTAAGCTTTGGTACCAATCCAAAGGGCAAAATCTCTTTTATCCAAAGTTAAACTGATATTTCCATGATGATAAAATTTGATGATATTTTCTGCTTTATAATGTCATTGATCTTTAATTAAATTTCCCAGTGCATTGTTTAACATGAACACATTTTCCTTGTTCTATTTTTCAAACCCTTTCTGGAAAAATATCTTGTCTGTGAATTCTCTACTCTCCTGCACTTGGTATTTGAAGGGATAGAGAGAGGGTGTAGCCTTCTATCTTGATCTGAAAAAGCAAGAGTGGACAATAAAAGGCTTACCAAAGTAGCTCTTTAAACAAGGTAGGAAAAAAGGAGGAATACAGAGAGCAATAAAGTCTTACACCAGTTCAGATGCTGGGCACTCTGTATGTATGCATCATCTGACACACCACTGATGCACTTCCCAAGGGTGTGCTGCACAGATACTGTCTGGGGTGAATTGTCTTCCATTTTGGCCGTTTGAGTTATTATATACATACAGTTTTCTTAAAGAAAAGGTTTTGTCCTGTGGCCAAGAATTTGTGCAGCACCACACAGCCTGAAGCCACACAGGACAAGTGGGCCAGCAGCACCGTCTGCCTGTGCTCATGTCAGCTGCAGTGTGGATCACCAGCTCCTTGAGGCACAACAGCCCGTGGTCAGAGCCTCCTTGTTGCATCCTGTGATCCAACTTTGCTGCTCCCAAACATATTCCAGGTGTCCATTGGGAAGCTGTTCAGCTAATAGAGGGTTTGCTGACAGTCTGGGACGTTACCTCTGTTGGACCACCCACCAGAAGCTGGCACAGGGTGCACCAGCAGCTCCCCTGCAGGTGCCTGTTCTGTGTGCAGGTTTCCGAAGCCTGGAGTACGAGCCCCAGGACAGGAGACATGGGCTGTTCAAGATCATCAGCTCCTCAACACAATGTCTTCTGCAAGGCTCCCAATGCAGCTTCTTAGAAGGGATCTCCTCTGTAGCATTTCCTCCCACACTGTACTCTCTGGGAACTAGATTTGTACTCAGAATATGAGGACTGAAGTAATCCTGTAAGGAAAATATGCCTTTGTAAGGGAAAAATTATTAACATGTCCCCAGGCACATAAAGGAAGAAACAGCAGGATTATCTGACAAAAGAGAACTCACTAGAGCCAGTAAAATATTGCTATGAAATGTTTTTTCTGTTGGAAAATCTTACTTCAATGAAATAAATACAGGAACATTTGCTGGAATGTGGGAACATGTCAACAGCAGTGGCATTATTCCTATGGCAAGGAAAAAAAGCAAAATGGTAAATTTGAAGCAGTCTGTTTCTACTTGTTTTGCTTGAAGCATATAGATTTTTAGGGTTGAGAGCACTTCCAACATATTCCTTTGAATATCTAAAGATGAATCTGCAGTATTGTTAAAATTGAAGGATAACTGTATATAAATTGCTCTTAAATTGCCATTTTAAAGTGATTTCAAATTTTTTCGGTTATGTTCTAGTTTCTTTATGACAGTTGAGCAGGCAGAGATGTTGGCTAGACATGTATTAAGTGATGAACACCCTCAGAAGTCAGTGCTTTTGGTTAAGTTCATATGCCTTAGCCAAGACTCACCATACTTCCTCCTAGACAAGTAAAATAGGTCAAAAGTCTAAACAGAACAGGCTCAGAAGACCCATTCAAAATATGATATTAAAAACCAAAAATTACTTATGGAAAGTAAAGGAGAGGAAAATAGGTAAGCCCAAGTCTTGGTGTACCAACTGAAAATCAGTAGAGATCTGCTGACGTATACCAAATTGAGAATCTCAAGAAGCTGGGAAATTATTAACCTTAATGAGTAGGACTAATATTAGTGGGTTGTTTGCTTCATATGATAAGTGCATGGATGCTTTAGTCATGTGTGTATTTACATACAGAGAACCTGTACAATCTAAATTACAGTCATGAAAGTTCTGTAAAATTCTTCATACACTTAAAGAGAAAATTAAAGGGAATACCTGTAGAAGATAGGACTTCTTATTATCCTCTAAAATAAAGACCTTAAATTAGGCAGAGGACTGTTTGAGATGAAAGTTGCATTGAAGGAATGTGACAAAACTGTTAAGATGGATCAAATTTCACAGATGCGAGATACTGACGGAAACTTCAACCTATACTTCATCTTTCTGTATGCCAAGGAAGGCACTCAGCAGTTGTCACAGATAGTCAGGAGTGTGGATATTTTCAGCAGGATGATAGAGCTGACACACCAGCACAATGCCAAAAAGAATGCAGTCCCTAGCCACAATCTATAGATATTTTTAACACCAAGTCTTAGCACTGTTGGAGTAGTTTTGAAATCCCTTACAGAACTGAATCACACATTTGAAGATTTCTGCAAAAGAAGGGTATTATTTTTTCCATTAGTCAACAAGAAAACTGTAGTGGATTATTAAAATATGAAAATGACATTTTGAAGGGAGTTCAGAGAAAAGTGTCAATGATCAAGAGGCCAGACAAAATAGAAAAAAAAGATTAAAAAAGGAAACTGTAAACGTGATCAGACATCTCCAAGAGACTCTTTGCACTTGCATCCTCATAAAACAATTTTATCTAAAAGCTGCTGTTACAACCATGTGTAAAGGAAAGGATTAGAGTACATCTGATCAATGACCCTTTCAAGTACTAATTTGCATATCTTGATTTTTTTTAACCATTTTCATTTGTCTATGGATTTGTGAAACCCAAAAGGAGCCTTTCGTATGCTTTCTATTTTCTTGATATCTTTCAATAGGGTCTTAAATAGAAATCATTCTGAAGACAAATCTGAGAGGTATGTCCAGCAAATAATGGTAATGTGGCAAACCTGCTTGAACAGCTGACCTTTCTTCACTCTGTCAGCTAAAATCTTTGCATTAATGTTCAGTATTAAAGACTGGAGTTATACATAGGTGTAAAAAGCTACTAATAAATATTTCTAGATCAAATATTGATGCTGCATATGTAAGTACAAAAAACAGAGAGGCAAAATGAAGCTTTAAAACTCTGTCTGCACTTCTACAGTACAAGCAGCATGGGAAAAAAATTGCTTATCAGCTTTCCAACATCCCACTAAGTAGCCCCAACATGAGGCATCAAGGGCTTTGGAAGAAATGTACAGTCATAAAGAATTCTCAATGGAGAGTCCAAGTAATGTTCCACACCACTTAGAGCCTTGAAAATGCCTGCATAGCACGGATGAGTTTTCCGGGTTGCTGAATGCATGTTGTCAAGTGAGAAGCCGACTAAAGGTATAAATGTGTCTTCAAATTTTACTAGCTCTTATTTCCTAATGCATCTTCAGCTTCAATCTAGCTCGTACAGAACCTTCCTCACATGTATTTGGAATTAACATGCATCCAGTATTACATTTGAGGTAACTATTCACAGAATATCTCTGTGGTCTTGCGTTGCAAGGCCCAATGTCAGACATTGCCTTTTCTACAAATGCCATTATTAAAAAGGATCATAAATGTTTATTTACAGATTAATAATTTTACGCATGTAACATAGAATTTTATACAAAGTTTTATTTGTAATTGTATAGTTTTTTACTTTTCTCAGCACAAATGAAAAATAGTAACATCTTCCTTCTCCATTTCATACCCACTTTCCCTTCTTCACTCCAGAGCAGGACACTGATTTCTTTACCAAACTGAAGACAAAATATCTAGAAAGAGGAAGAACATTAAGAGCATTTTCTTCTTCTTCTTCTTCTTTTTTAAATTTAAATTAAACACAAAAATTCATAAGCTATCTAAAACTATAATGAGTTTCTTTTAAGAATCCACTTTTTAGAATACCGCTTCTCCACAGTAGACTTTTTAACTCTAATTGTTGGAAAAAAAGTGATTTTTACTGAGCTCCACCATGGTTTTTTTTATTATTATTATTTTAAGACCCACTCAGTTCCTAAGTTATATATGCTTCTTACCTCTGAAAAATCGATGTAAACACATCTGCTCTGGCAGGTTGTTATCAATGTTTCAGAGAACATAAAATGAACCTTAAAGATAACCTTCCAAAACTCAGAGGAAAAGACATACTTTCAAATTTACCTGTCAGTCTACCTCAAAGGAGACAAAGCCAGGAAAAATGTCTTAAATGTGATGGTCTCTTATGATCTGTTTCTAAGATTGTGTTTCCCATTGGATAGATCTTTTATCAGAACAAGAGAAAGCTTTATGCTGTCTTGCCTGACAGTGAAGCACATACTTTATACAACTTGCTGCAAGGGTTATCTCATTTAAGCTACTCTGTGATCAGCAACCTGTTTTTCCCATGGGGCTCTTCAAATGTGGCTCGTACCCAAACATAAGAGGGAAAAATAAAGCATTTCAAGTCACTTATTTTGACACTTTCCTGCATTGCTTCTATCCCTCTTCTATCTTGTATGTGAGGATCATAATTTCAAAATCACACAGACACTGAAGAGACCAGTCTGTGGTTCAGCACATTCATGTCTGTAGTGCATTTTTTACATAGATATCTTCACTGTGCATCCAAGGTGAAGAAGGTAAAAGATGCTTTTGTAATATATTATTCATAATATTTGATACCAAAAGAAGTAAAGCTGTAAAGAATAATTCAAAATATGTAGGAAATAGGTCCCTGTTCTGTCTCCTAGGAAGTTTCTTTAGTATAATATTGAATAATGAGAAAGTTGTTTGTAATTTTAACCCATCAGAAGACAGTTGGAAATTAATTGAAAAAAAAAAAAAAAAAAAACAAACACCCAAAAAACCAACAGCAAAAACAAACAA
>JAOTQP010001286.1:71900812-71917700 GCA_026413545.1 Cichladusa arquata | reverse complement strand
AAAAAAAAAAAAAAAAAAAAAAAGGCTTATTTCTAAGCCCTTAGAATATGTCTGAAATTCAGAAAATGCTTCTTGATGTGTACTAAAACTACTATTGAATTGTAATTTTTTTCCCCAAGTATACAGAAATCATTCATGTTAACAGAAAGGCCATGGTTATTTCAAGTTAGTTAATAAGAAAACAACAATAAAAATATTCCCTCTGCACTGTTCTGTCTGTAGCATTTTTGTAATTTACTGGTAACTACTATTTGCTTGCAGACATAGAATAGAAGTGTTCATAAGGAAAAGAACCAACAAATAAGTGCAAAAATCACCACAAAAATATGTAATCAAATGTCAGATAAAATAAATGTGAGTCTCACTGAGATCTAAAGCATTAAGTACAAGCTGGCACTGATAAGACCCCTTCCTTTCAAAGAAGGAAGGAGATTTTTTTTTTATTGTTCTCATGCTGCTTGTGCTGGAGGAGAAATAAGGACAGAGGACCTAAATAGTTTCATCTTAGTTGCTGCTGTCTAATTCTGGAGCATATATGATTTCAAGACTGCCTGGTAGCTTACGTAGCCATAACTGTGTCAGATTTTTCCTTTCTTCTTGAAAATTGCTGTCTGCTAAAAGGCAGAAAAGGAAGTTCTTCTCCCTCAAATAATGTCTGCCTTGTACATAGTCAGAATAAAGGAAAAGAGAAAAGCTGTAATACTTCCTGCACTGCAGTGTCATCCTGTGTGTGAATGAAGAGATAAAGCACTAGGAAGGCTCTCGCACAGCAGCATCCACAGCCATACATGCATCTTTTTGGGAAAAGACTTTCCAAAGTACAGGTGAACATTCAGATATGCTGCTGGCCACACTGTTCCTGATACAGGCCATGATGCCATTGGCTTTCTTGGCCACCTGGGCACAGCTGGCCCATCCTCAGCCAGCTGTTGACCAGCACCCCCAGTCCTGTCTCTGCTGGGCAGCTTCCCAGCCATTCTGCCCTCAGCCTGTGGTGCTGCCTGGGGTTGCTGTAACCCAGGGGTATGACCCAGCACGTGGTCTTATTGAACTCATACAATTGACCTCGGTCCATTATCCAGCCTGTCCAACTCCTCTGCAGAGCCTTCCTGCCCTCCAGCAGATCAACACTCACACACAACTTAGTGTAATTCATGAGGATGGGCTGTAATACTGAAGGTGGACCTGATCCCCTCATCCAGATCATCAATATGAATATCAAATAAACACAATGCTAATAGAGATATACATGCAACAGATGAGGTAATGTATCCCATTATTTCAATATTACTCCAATTACTATTTATTGCTTTTCTGTAGGTTTTTTTTTTAATATAATTTAAGCTGATTTGAGAATTATCTACTGACGACTCAAGTAGTCATTGATAATTTTGTTTCCTTTTCATTGTCATATTTGTGCTATTTAAAAAAAAATAAGCCATTTGGTAGTATAATATGTGAAACTATTATGTTCATACAACTGGACTGTCTCAATTTTTTTTTTAAGTAGAATATGGCTCTTGAAAAACACTTCAAAAAAACAATCTGAACTGCGCAATCTTGACATTTTGACAAGAAAGTTTAGATCAGATGATACTTAAGTTCGCCTCACAAATTTTTATTTTATAATTCTATCATGGCATCTATCACAGGAATACTGACCTGAATTGTTTATTTGTAAACAATGTTTAATTTTACTCATAAATATTAATTGCGTAATTTGTTGGACTAAAAGTCTATCAGTTATTTCAAACACAATGTATTTCACATTCTTCCCTCCTTAAATCTAGGATTTGGTTTACATTTCAAGGAAATATTTTATCCAGACTATGGATTGTTTTCCCTTCAGGAAAAAAAAATTGAATATATGTTCACTGGCAAATTACACACTTCCAACATAATTTTCTCTGGAATCTGTCCATTAGCTCAAAAGGAAGAATTAGCATTGTCCTCTAACTTGAAAATAAATTAATTAGTACCAGAAACCATGTTGTTCAATTTTTACAGAGCTTCCACAATTATAGCATAAAAAAATCACACACACACACATACACACACACAAAGATAAAAGCAGAATTCTTCCAATTTTTTGGTCTCAAACCCATTGTTGTACTCAGCCTACTCAGAAAAGTACAGCATGCATGCATTCCATTTCTTTATTAGCTTGCAAACAATATCTGGATATTTTGATCAAAAAGGACAGCAAGCAGAGTGCTGATGATGTAGCTCCCTTCAGACCTCTCAGAGTGAACATTTAATCTCAACACATGTAAGTGCCCAAATGAACTGATTATGATGCCCACAGTTATCAGCCAAAGGTGAAGATCCTCTATTTCAGACAACAGAAATTACAGCAAACTGCTGCCCTCTTAAGCAAAGAGGATGCAGGGAATAAGTCATAAGCCAGCTGAGCATCCTCTCTTGGTAACCTGAAACAAGTGCTGTCCTTTACTTCAGGCAGCGCATATCTCCAGCTCTGTGCATTCCCACAGTTCCCATAGTGATGAGCCGAAACTTAGCACCTCTGCTAAGGGGAAGACACCTCTGTTTCTGAGAGGTTCTGGTGCTCATAGTTTAGCTACATTTAAATTAGATAGGCAGTAAAATATTCATGGGCATTTCTCTCAAAAAATAAAGTTACGCATTTAGAAATAAAATGTTTGCTGGATTGTCAATTGAAAAGGAGGATGACAATTACAAACATCACAGAAGGAACAGAAAATACAATTTATTGAAGAAATAAAATGCATTCTGACAGAGAATTGAAATACAGTATCTGACAGAGATTTAAGTATGGGGTTAAAGAGTACAGTAAAATGGGCTGCAATGCCATCAACCTTGACCCAGTGAAAGCAATTAATGTGATACCAGTGTCATCTGGGTTTATGACAGAATTCAACCGGTCTGACCCAGAGAGATGAAAATAATGACCAGAATTTCTGAGGTCACAGAATAAATCAAGTCCTTAGTACTCTGTGAGGGACTGTGAAGGTTCAATTCAGATCAAAGTCAGAGGAAACAGAGGTCATTTAGGGCCAGGCACCCTAAGTTACTTAAGGGCTTAACTTTCCTTCCCCTCCAGCCTCCAGTTATACTCATGCTTTTCTATATCTGATCACCAAAATCATGTGACCATTAGTAAGATTTTTTTAACAAGCAGTAAGCAACAGCTGGGCTACCATTGAATAGGTAATGGAGAGAACTGTTCTTGACTGTTATTTCATGCATTCATCAAAAAATGAAATTGAAAAATGACCTGTTGGCCAACAGACATTGAAATGTCTTATATTTTGACTAGCAGATTTTGTTACAGATACAACCACACAATAACTAAACTAAATTAAATTCCTGTTCTGAAAATAATTTATTTTGGGTTTATAATTTGAAAATAACTGAATATGGGCATTTTTTAAATAATGCGGTCATACAGAGACAGTATTTTCTGTTCTACCATTGCAGTGTAATGTCTTTCCTTTTCTCTGTCCTTCAGCAAAATCTGTCAAAGAGGAAAGCTGAAACCAGGGAAACCACTGTGTGCTTGGCACCAAGTGCACAACTAGTGGCATTGTGGAAAATCTGTTTCTCTTATTTAAAGAACACAATGCAATTCCGAAGCCCTTTAGCTGATCTTTGCTTTGACACCTTGCCTAAGTGTCTCAAGCATTTACAAGAGCTTTCTGAATATATTCTGTTTCCAGATTTTTCATTTAAAATTTTGAGTAATTCTGTTTGTCCTTCTGTTTTACTCTCTTTGAAAAGAGTAAAAATAGATTTCACAAGGAAGATTGCAGAGACGATAACGTATTTGCAGTTTATTTTAGGACCTTTGGAAATAGAATTTGTTTTCACACTAATTCCTATTTTTTTCTCTATGTAATTACTGCTTGAAATATTCACCCACTTCCATACTTTTGCTGGAAAAATCCCCATTTAGGTCAATGGAGCAAGAACACTTCTAGGGCCAGAATTTAAGAATAATGCCGCAAACCTGGTGATTAGGTTTCTGGAGTATATTTAATAATCTGTGTGTCTGTGGACAACCTTAGCAAGAAAACCTGACAAAAGTCTAACATCCTCACACAGACAAATAAGGTGAAGAGAAAGTGAATGAGTAAGACTTGTCTAATTATTTTTCTTGTGAAATTAAATCCTTCCTGTACAACATCTGAGATTTCAAATGTTAAAACAGCACCTTCTGTTGAGGACAGTCAGACGTTACCAAATGAATTCAAGCACACTGTTTAGATGGGCTTATGCGTGAAACCAAACAGAATAAAAAATAATCTGAAATGTGTTTATATACACACATGTGCAACATCTTTGGGTGATGAAAGACAAATAAACATTTTTCCATTACCGTGCTAATTTTTGAATCAAGCAGGGTAATCACAAATCAGGTTTTCTCTAGGCCTCCAAGTCAAAGTTTCTCCCAGCAATTAACTGAGCTTTGACACAAAAATCTCTTCTTTGTGGATATCTGAAAATGGACAGGCATGCCACAGTTATTTTGTTCTAAAATTACCTTTTTAATTGCTACTTTTAGCACTAGAAGCATATTCATCAGTACTTCTCAGTCCAGATAAGAATTTCTCACAGCATCCAGAACTCCACCATGGAACATTTTATTTTATTCACTCTTTGCCTAGACAGCTAGCTCACTTTTTTCCATGACTAACCCTCTTGTTTGAAAAACTAAAGTCAGACATCAGACAGTCATATTTCTCAATATATACTTTCTTTTCTGCTGAAAGATAGAAGAAACTATATTCACAAAATAGCCAGTGAGAGAAGCTTCCGTTGCATCTAGTGTTTCTGGGAGGTGACATTTGAACACTCTCACCACCTCATTAAAACTTTTTTCAAGAAATTTTTTTGAAAGAAGCAGTTTGTTGTAGTAGTCATCTCTTAAATAAGTTCTGTTTCATATTCTTCAAGGGTGCCATTCTCAAAATAGGCACAGAAATTTCTCATGGTCCCCTTTTCCGTGTCTTATTCAGCATGGAGTCAAAGGTCAGGAAAGAGGGCAGATATTGTGATAGAGTTCACGAGTGACTATAAGAGTGTCAACACAGAACTTAGAGGTAAGGCAGTAAGAGCTCTTAAGATTCTTTGAATTACTCTTATGATCAACATAGAGAAGTTGGGGGTTTTTTTAAGAAGTCTAAGGTAGAGGCAACTGCTTTTACAACATTGTTGAAGACTTCTGAAGGAATATTCTGATCTGTGCAATAAAAATCATTTCCAGCACCGAAAGCTACTTTTGTGTGACTGTATCTATCAAAGTTTAAATCAAGTAAGACTGCACGCCGGTAATTTGTTCTATTTTTGAATGCATATGGATAAAACTGTGATATATTCTGCTTCTTTTAATGCTATGTTAGCCAACCACATCTCACTACCAAGTAAAAACTTTTTTTCTTTATTTTTCTAAGAAAAAACAGGTGGCATGTCTCATCAGTATACAATACACAATCAGTATTCATCAGAGTACACAGATTAGTTTGTACAAAATAAAGTAGTTATTCAGCTGGCAGTAAAGCAAGCGAGGCTTATAGCAAAGCAGAAAGTAAGGAAAATGGTGGGATGCTGATAGTTACAAATACAAGAAATTAGCATATTGGAGAAATACAAGAGATATTTTCTGTTATAAAATTATATTGACGTGTTTTTACCACTTGTGTAGAAGCAGCATAAGTCAAAATTCCAGATTTAACTTTTCTTGGTTGTTAGTCATTATTTCTTCCTTTATTTATTTTTTTTGCCCACGTATTTAAGTGGCAATGACTCAGAGTAAACACAGAAACCTGAAGCTGCATTTTGAGATAGATTACAAAACTGATATATGTCTGTAATTAACTTTATTGTCAAAAAGACTACATAAATTCTTTAAACAGGGTATATGAACAGACTCCATATGCATTCATATAAATCTAATCACTTTTTACACTTTATATGTGTTTCTCACATTTATTCTTGAAAGTGAATTGCACCTTAAAAATATTTTATCTTAAAAACAAGTGAAATGTCAAATTTTAAATACTATCTAGGCAAACTATATCCAAGGCCACACCCAAAAAGAGGATCAAGGATCAATTACTTAATTTATTTTCTTTTCCTGATTTTATTTTTCTTTATTATATATTGAAATTGGTTTAATTCAAGAGCAATTGAGTGGCTCAGAATATAACAGCTTTTTTAAATGGTACAAGATCTTTTTAGATTTTCTTTCTAAACAAAAGGCTAAAACAAGATTACGCAATGAGCTATTGACAAGAATAAATCTTGTCAAAGAATAGTTTTCTATCTTCAGCTTTCTCATAACATATCAAGGAACCAAAGACTCACTGACCATTGCTCTTAGCAATAGTCCTTTTTACTGATATATTAACCAGTGAGCAAGTGAAGAAACCATAATATTGTAAGAAGAAAATGCAGATTTTTGTAGAATCTGCTGCATCTTTATCATTGAAATGGAGCAATTCTTCCTTTTAACATAGAAGTGTACTATTCTGATAAATACAATCACATCTTAGAATTGGAAACAATGAAAATTGCTGGTTTTGTTAAAATATTGGCAAAAAGAGGTAATAATACAATATTGGAATTGTACTGTCACAACAAAGATCAGCATTATATATACTATAAAAGCAGAAGTAATTCTTTACATTCTCTCCTTGAAAGTTTTTCATAGATCTAATTCTGTCATTGAGAAAGCAGAGGTCTGACTTCTGTCAGGAAATTCAGCTGTAATGTTTCCCTTTTTACATGGTATTTTTTCTGTATTTTGTGTTCAGAAGAGATAACTGCCATCCTTTTCAGAGTAGAAGAGTAGGTAGCAATCAATATTTCCAAAAAAGCTTAGGGAACATACTGCTTTTGTGTGTCTTATGGTGTCTTTTGATACTCCTGAAGAGTTTTTGTTCTCTTCGGTAATCTAGTCTGAGACTTGACCCTATCATTCCTTTAAAATGAATGACTTCTTTAATTCTTCTTTTCTGAGCACTGCTGTGCTTGAGAGCAAACGTTTTTGGGTATATGTGTTGACTGAAAATGTTCCTGAAACTCTGAGGAAAGGAACTGCTTCTTATTGTGTACTTTGTGACACATTCAAGGAAAAAGAACTTTAAATTCTTTGCAAACACGCAAGGACTGAGAAAAAAAAAAATGGACAAAAAGAGTTCCCAAAACGCCGAATTCCTCTTTTGTTTTTTTGCTTAATGGAAGTAAACTGCAACCTAATCACAGGTATTTTAAAGATTTCTTCTTCCTCTACTAGTGTGCTTAGACCCAATTGTGAAATGTTGAAGGAGGGTAAATTAGCACAAGTAGAAAACTGATGAAATGTAGATGCAATCCTTCTAGCACCATTTTGCCTTGTTTTGGTTTAGCCAACATGCTTTGCAAGGCTCTGTATTATGGCATCATATTCCACGTGTGTGTGGCATCTTAAGAAATCAATTTTTATATTGAAATGTAAAAAAACCACCAGTCAATAAAAAAAGAATAAACACCTGCTGCATTCTTATATCAGAACCTTACCTAAATGTGATTTCTATGTTAAAGGGTAAGGTCAATGGTATCAAATCTGGGTGCTAAAACGTGTATAAAAAACTAAGTTAGACTTCTCAAAACTGCCTTTCTGAGTTGAATGGGAGAGGCAAATATTTGGTAACATTTTCTGGCTTTACCTGTCTCTAATTTGCAAAGCACGTGATCTTTTTCAATAGGTAGAAGGTGCAGTTTCTGCTAGTTCAGTGCTATACTATTATAAAGAAATATCTTCCTTAACATATTGCTTTTTAAATATGAGAGAAACAGGCAACTACAGCTTGAAAATGACTAGATTTTAACTCCTGCTTTTCTTTTCTCTGGGTGGTGTCTTCCTCACTATCAAGAATTCCTTATGCTTAAATAGGACTGTGAAAGTCTTCACAGAGGCCATGTCAAGATACATCCTTTTTAGAACTCCACACGGGATTTTCTTCAATTTGTGAACATGCGTAAATTTCTTCTGTTATAGTGTGTTTAGTAGTACAAATGATAGGAAAAATATTCTTTTGCATACATGTCTTGTATCCCTTCAGTGAAAAGCTTACAAATTTCCACTTTCCATATATATTGTCCAAGAAACTACCATCCTGTATGTAAAGCAGTTTTAAAAATCCATAAAGGATGCAAAAACAATATGTTATATGGTAAAAAGCCTTGAAATGCATCTGCTTTGGATGAAGCAATGTTTTTACTGAAGAAAGCTTTTTCACCAAATACACTTTTGGAAGATTTTGAACAGATCTTGTCCAAATTTCCTCTGAACCCTCCTGAGGGTAGGGATGATGCTATGAACCATGAGTTCTGGACCCATGAAAGTGTGTCTTTGTTCCCTCTGGGGCAAACGACCTCAATGGATCCTGCAGGGTGCCTGATCCTAGAGCAGGTGCATCTGGCAGATCTTCCCAGAGAGTATTTGCTCATACAGCATTTCTGTAGTTCTGTGGGGGCCAAGTGCATAATTATCAGCTCAATGACTATTATTGCCATCAGAACTGTCATGATCCTAAATTTCACCCTGAAGTTACAGTATCCAAGGAGTTTTTAGTTCACTGAAAAGTTAGTTCCATCCAACTTAAACTAAAACCAAATTAAAAACCAGGACAAAATAGAGAACACTCTAAGCAATCACATGTCCATCAAAGAAAAAAAGAAAAATTATTTCAGATAGGATATTCATAAGCAATAGTCTTCCTACGATATTTTTTTTTCCAAGCAGATACTTACCTGACTCAGCAGATAAGTGTTGCTTTGATGTTCTTCTTTTTTTTTTATCTCTCCCTCCAACATGTCACATCAAACTTCATTTAATGCACAATAATGAATATTTACACTGAATAAAAATAGATACATTTTCTCCCTGGAGTTTTCTCTGGTTATATATTTTAGATTTAGTTTTTTAAATATTTATGACTATTTTATTTCAATGTCCAGGCAATAGAGAGTGTTATTATTATTATTATTTCTAATCTATTGTTAGAAAACTGGAGATTCAGGGAGCTGATATCAAAGTCACTGGTTTTGGTTTCCTAATATAAAGTATACAGATGGAATCTGATTTCTTAAAAGTTCCTACTGTTGGTAGTGCACAGAAACAACACCAAGGGTATTGGGGTATAGAAAACAATGCGTCATCTAGGTAAGTTGTTTTGATTGTCAGCTGATTTTTTCATGTATTTTCATAGAACCATAGAAAAAATTTAATGATCCTTAAGAGTCATTGAGGCTTCCACAGGAAAACCTGAAACTAAATCATATGATTTTGTCCAGATGCTCCTTGAACTCTGACAGGCTTGGTGCAATGACCACTTCCCTGGGAGGTGCCTGCTCCAGTGACCAATCACAAAGATTCTTAGTGAAGAATGTTTTCCTAATGTCCAATCTGAATTTCCCCTCATATGGCTTCATTCCATTTCCTTGCTCCTGTCGCTGGTCACAAGAGAGGGGAGATCAACAGCCCCCCTTGAGGAAGTTGTAGCCTGTGAACACAGACTACGTAGACACTTGGCTGAACATGCCTGTTTTCTTTCTCTCCATAACTATTCAAAAATGTTTGGTTTCATATCATGTTAATCCTCCCTGATAACACCTTGTGACCCTTATGAGCATTTGCTTCTCTAGAACATATAAATCAAGCTGAGGATCCAGAAAATTCTAACTGAGGTCCCTTACCATTGGGTTCTTCTTTTAGTCACACTTCTGTCTTCCTTCTTTTTCCACTGGATTAAGCTATTCTTTCATGGTAATTTGAATAATTTTTCTGCTGCTGAGGTCCCAACAAAATACAAAACCAGTATGAATTTCATGACTAACTAGTCTCAATATATGAAGAATTCAAATTCCTTCTCATTTGAAAGCAGTATCTTTCTTGGCATATTCTAGAAATTATTGCAAAAAGGACATTATTTTCCACAGAACAACAAGATTGATTTATTTTCTCCCTGTGTTTTCCTCATTATTACAATCTCAAGAAAAATCACTGAATCTTAAAATAGATGTAATCTATGTAATCTGAACGGAAGCTCTTTTAAATTTTTGCATCCGAACCTGCAAGCATTGTTTTTGTGTATAAAAAACATGATAGCACTGATTATAATAGAGGGAATTGTTTAGATTTATTGCTGTTGATGCAGTTTTGTGAGCTATAAGGGCTATCAAAAATGTGTACAGCTGCACATGATTTAGTAATTACCAGTGTCCAAAGCATCTATCTCTGGCAGATGTTTCAGAAGCTGCTAATTTTAAATTGCATCAAAAAGAATCTTGCATGTAAGCGAACACTTGGATCTTATGAAATTATTAGCTTAACTTCTGCAGTGTTTTAAAAGTTTTGGAATTTTTTTTCACTAAAAATGTTTAAATAAGCAAAACTCTCTTCTGTTAATAGGCAAATTAAGTGAGTTGATATGTTCATGTCAATCTGTATTTGAATAGTGGTTTCCTTAAACAAATGAAAGAAATTCTATGCATTGAAATCTTATATACTTAGTTGGTGTGTGTATCCTTAAAAACTATAAAGCATCTGTGTGATTCTAAGTTTTGCTTTCTCTAAAGTATGCAAAAATTTGTGAACAATTGGGTGAACCTCAGGCCCAAGAAATAATTTCAAAATATCCCCTAGCAATTGTGTACAAGACTCATGCACTGTGACCTCTATGCAAAAAATAAATGAAAAATAAAATATTTCTACTACAACTTGGATTTTACAATGGTACAATTGCAAAGCTTTCCATTGCAATAGGGTGTTAAAAGATCAGTGCAGGAAGATTTGGCACTCTGAGATGGAAAATGTGACTCTTATTTCACATTGTTGTGTTAATTATGGTGATGCATCTTTTCATTGCTGTCATTCACGGACCAAAGTGAAAATCTGCACTAATACTATTTGAACAGGGAGTGGGATGAGGCAGGTGGTTTACTGGGGTTTTTTTGTCTTTTTTTTCTGGTTGGTTTTTTTTTTTTTTTTTTTTTTTCCCTTGCTTTTGGGTTTATTAGCTGTGAATGCCAGTGATTTTCCTGAAGGTGTCATAAAAGTCAGAAATATTCTCTTACCTAATTAATTGCATTTTATTCCAATGTAATGAGGTAACTTCCATCCTTCATGTGTTCTTACCCACAAACTTTGTCATTGCAGTTTGCTGGGTTAAATCCAGCTAAATTAACAACGTTAAACAAGGTTCATCTAGGCAATTATACTGTACTGCTGCCAGAAAATAACTTTAAAAAAGCTTTTATACTTCAGTAAGTCTTCGGAGCTGTTTGTGATTTCTGCTAAAGTAGCTACAGCACTATTTAGCATTTTAAGGTACTTTAGGGCACACATTTTGAAGGTGATAATGAACAGTAAAATAATTTACTTTGTTTTTAGGGGTTTTTTTGACATTTGTAGTATTTTATGGCTCCAGGTATAATACTTACAATTCAGTACAGGACATATGAGCATAGAAGTCAACCATTTTCAGGTCAGAAAAAATGGAAGAAAATTACAGCAATTTTTTTATCCAATTTAATATTCAAATTTTTGACCTGGCTACCCTCTGGATATTAATTTCTGAGTAAGAGAAAGACAAGAAAAACAGAAAAGTATAAATTGCAAAAAGATTGAAGAGTGCCTTTTCCTTATAATCCACTAGTAATGGAAAAGTTTTGCCTTAGCTCTAGATTTCATCTTTTTAAGGACAACCTTAAAATCAAAGAATTAGGGTAAAGCATATGACTTAACCTAACAATGCTTTTTTGAACAGGATCCATTTCCTTTTTTCAAAAACTGGCAATTTATTAATATTTTTATCTAAAATAGAATTTCTGACCCTATTAACATGGCACTCAGATAATTTGCATTAAACCGTCACTATCCATTTCATTATTAGTTATTGCAAATTTAACATGTAATATAGTGTGTAAATCAGGTTTATATTCTAGCACATTAGGCTGCCAAAAGGTAAAAACAGCACACACTCCTGTATAATCCCTTATAGCATCATTATTGTCTAGCTGTCTGCTTGCAAAGCCAGTCAAATTCACACTGAAAATATTTGGTCACTTTTATATTTATTCTGATTGGCATGTAATTAAATTAATCATGTCCATAAAATATATGTTGTTGCACATGGCATGTTCACTGAATCATTACAATAAAGATATAATACATTTAATTTACATGTTACTAAATCAGAAATAATGTAATTAAAATAGATATTAATTACACTGCGATTAACCGAGTCTCATACACAATTCAGAACAGGGAATTTTATTAAATATATATTGTGGTTTGGGAATGGTGTTTCACGATTTAGTGTTCCCACTTTAACGCTCCAAACCATGAGCCCTCCCTTAACTGCCCCATTTCCCTGCTCCCCATCCCTTGCGGTAAGATGGAGAAGAAAATTGGAGGCCAGAAAGATAAAGATAACAGGCTGAGATAAGAACAGTTTACTGGAAACAGCAAATGAAATAAGAAAACAAATGGTAGCAGTAACAGTATTAATAACAGGCTGTGCAAGGAAAGAGGCGAATGAGTCACACACCATTGCTCATGCCAAGTCTGACATTACCCCCAGGCAGAAGGGTCCTCTTCTGTGAGATGTGAGGTGCTACAAATAATCACCGGGTCCTGGTCATGGCCGTCCTGACTACAGCAAAAATTAACCCTACCCAGGCTGGAACCAGGACAACACATGAAATAAGAACAATTCATACCTTCAGCAGACCTTATGGCTTGCTCTTTCTTTTTCTCTTTTCTCTTTTCCTTCTGCCTCCTTAGCTTTCATCCTGAATTTGCACTTCCATTTTGCCTCACTGTGTGCTATCTTTCACGATGGAGATTGAACATGATAAAGAAAAATTTGATGGACTATATGCATAACTAGCATAAGCCTTCAGCACCAGAGTGGATAACAAATTACAATCCTTTGGCTTCAGTAAAAGCTCTCTGCAGAGCCACAGAAACCCTAAGCTAACCTTTCTAAAGAATATCTGCTTCATCTTTATTTTCTCACATGAGTTGCAGAGCTTCTTTAAGGACCGTGATGTCCTTGTTTATGACCTTTATGGTGTAGCCAGCTTCTCCAGAGAAAAGGTGGTAAATAGAATTCTCTAAAATGCCAACTGACAATCTATGGATCTTGCTTTAAAAATACAGAATATGGAGAAAGCAATATTGCATGAAGAATCCTAAGGAGTTATGCAATTTTCTGTTATATTATGTAAATAAGAACAAATATTTAAGTGAATATATTAAGATATTTAAGTAAAGATACCATCTAAATTTCAAGGCAAATTGGAAGATAATATTTTGCATACACTCTCTCATAGTTCTTTAAAATTCTAGAAATTATATATTTTAAATTCTGCTTTCTCACTCCATTTTTACAAAAGTTTATGTTTCATTTGCACTTTTTTTGGTGTGCATTAGAGGGAATTTATTATCCCCTCTCATCCTTTCCAGCTTTCATTCTGCGTCAGATCTAGCAATTTTTTTTTTGTTGTTTTCATTTGGTATCTACCTATCTACATATTCTGCTCTAATTTGAAGTCTAGACTTCAGAATATTCAACATCTCAAAGGAAAAAAAAGAAAAAATACAAAACACAACAAAATCCAGTCGGCCTCCCCAGCAAAATTCCAGAGATTTTATGTTTTTGTATTAAATTAATAGATCTGTAAGACATGGATATGTTGTAAAACATTCCTTATGTCATTTTTCCACAAACATTTTATCCAGTCTGAATGGCTGTGACTGCAGCTTGGTTAAGGAATGACAGTGTATCAAACACTGTACAAGACACATTACATGTATGTACTCTGTCCCACAAACTCACAGAGATATTTTGCTGAGTTCCTGATTTATAAGAACACCTGGGAAACGGTAAGTTTACCGTTGAAAATAGAACATACCTCTTGCTAAAATCAGTTATAATAGCTGCATCAGGCAGGCTGCAACACAGATACCAACCACTGGTTAAAACAGCTACAGTGGTGTGAACTTCATAGCACTCTCATGCAATTGTATGAACATCTGCTTTTATTGCTCTCCTACTTCCCTGCTTTTCAAAATGTGAACAGTATTTTCCTATTATGTTCTGTACTAAGCAAAGCCATCAATTTTAAGCATTTTTCACATGTGCTGCAGAATGAAATAATTTCCTTTTCTCATCAAACAATCTGTATAATTAGAGTACTTTTAGCTATCTGCATCAAACAATTAGCGTATTAATTGCTGAGGGTTGGACTATTCTAGTGAGCATGTAAGCAAAATTTTATAAATGTGATTACGTTGTTGCAAGAGTAATGAACAGGAATGGCATTTCTGTAGACAATGAATCTTTTTCTCCAGAGCTCAATGACAAAGATTTTCATTATAGATAGTCAGTTGTTTATCCTCAGGGGATGTTCCTTTTTCCGATATCTCAGCTTCCTTTTTAGATTTGAAAGGCCTAATTCTAACCTGGCTTATTTGGGTTTTATGCTAAAGTAAATAAAATGATTTAAAAAAAGTTGATCTAAGAAGCCAAAACTCATTGCTTGCTGTGGCCCAGAGTGTTTTGTACAGCTTCTGAGAGTTTACTGAAAGTTAGTCTCTTGTCTTGCAGATTCTTAATAAGTAAGTATGGCATGCACAGCAGCAATATTCCCACATTTGTTGACAGACACTTAGCATATTATTCTAGTCATTAGCAGCACATCTGAAGTGTGCATACTTTTGTATATACATGGCCTGTTAGTTAAACTGAGAGGTCTGTATTGTGCTTCAAGACAGCTCTTCCAGACTCCCCTTGCAAGCTTAACTACCTTATCATCATCCAAAAGTATCAGTTGGGCATCCTCACCTGTGATAGGTCAGGCACACCAGCAAATATTCTTGAGACAACAGCCTTTGGTCACTATGCTGATAGTCAGAACATAATAGAATAGACTGGTCTGGAAGGAACCATAAAGATCACCTAGTCCAAACCCCCTGCCATGGGCAGAGATATCTTTCACTGGTTTGGATTCCTCAGGGCTCCATCCTGCCTGGCCTTAAACATTTCCAGGGCTGGGTCACCTGCACCTTGTCGAGCAACCTGTTCCAGTGGCTCACCACCCTCACAGTAAAGAATTTCTTCCTAATCTAAAATAAACCTACTCTCTTTCAGTTTAAGGCCATTCCTGATTGCCCTGTCACTAAAAACCCTTGTCAAAAGTCTCTCTCCATCTTTCTTGTATCCACCTTAAGGTGCTAGAATGTCACAGTTAGGTGACCCCAAAGCCTTCTCTTTTCCAGGCTGAACAATCTCACTTCTCTCAGCCTTTCCTCATATGAGAGGTGCTCCATCACTCTAATTGCCTTGGTGTCCTCCTCTAGACTTATTTCAACAGGCTGCTATCCCTCCTTTGCTGGGGGCTCCAGAGCTGGATGCAGCACTATAGCTGAGGTCTCACCAGAGCAGAGCAGAGAATCCTCTCTCTCACCCTCTGTCCACGCTGCTTTGGATGCAGCCCAGGACATTTGGCTTTCTGGGCTGCAAGTGCACTTTGCCAGGTCATGTCCAGCACCCCTAAGTCCTTCTCAGCAGAGCTGTTTTCAATCTGTTCATCTCCAGCCTGTATTGATACCAGGAGTTGCCCCAACTCAGGTGCAGCACCTGGAATTTGGTTTTATTAATCCCCATGAGACTCCCATACTCTCACTTTTTGATATTGTCCAGGTCCCTTTGGCATCCTGTCCTTCAGGATGGTACCCTGAGCTTTGAGCATATCAACTACAGCACTCAGCTTGCTCATCCACACATTTGTTCAGGATGCACTAAATCCCTTCCTCATTAATGAAGATATTAAATAACATGGGTGCCAATACAGAGCCCTGAGGGCCACCACTTGTCACTGATGTCCATTGTGACACTGACTGAGCCATTGACTACTAACATATTTTGGGTTTCTTTTAAGGAGAAATGCCCAACAACTTTACAGTAATGCTGTGACTGGCTCATGAACAGGGGCAAGTATATCTGTCTGTCTTTATAGTGTCTGTTTTCTATGTATATACTTTTTTGTCTTATTTTTTTTTTTCAGTTTTTAAATATGGAATGCATTAAGCATGCTAGTGATCATGTATGCCTTCCTGAGCAAAGGACTGGCACACTGAAGCTCTTTGCCCAGTGGAGAGGAGCTTTGCAAAAGGCAGTATCAGGAGGGTTTAAAGAGTACTGTACTTTTTGACACCCAAAGAAAATAATCCAATCTTACATAGTGATATTATAACAATAACATCTTAGCTACATTTAAAAAGAGACTGATACACAACTCTTCAGGAGACTCAGCAAAGTTCTTTAGGGATCAATACCAGTTAGACATGAGTTAAACATTTTGATGAAATATTAAAAATTTCTGTCCATAAAACAGTCAAGGTAAACCTGTTCTTTACCTGTTCTTCACAGGAGAACTAAGTAATCACACAATGTAATTTCTTGACTACTGAAGACTTTTAATAGAAAAAAAAAATTTATGAAACTTCCTTCTTGTTTTTAATTTGCTTTGAAATTGGCCACTGAACAACAGAGAGTAGGCGAACACAATCGCATTATTAGATTTGAGTCCTAATGAAAAACATTATAATTCTGTAGGAAAGAATAGAAACTGAAAGTGAGAAAAATCCCATCAATATTCTCAGGAAACTTTTATCACTTTTACATTTTTTAACCATCTGTAGTTTTTAATCTCTTTATTAATACTTTACAGTGAAATTAAAAGCCTGGGGTCTTCTAAGAGTGAGAGAAAAAAAAAAAACAAATTTACAGGGATACCAGGCATTATAATATTTCCGAGAAGCCAAATAAAGATTCAGTATCTTGCTTTGCCTTCT
>JAOTQP010001286.1:71887375-71898474 GCA_026413545.1 Cichladusa arquata | reverse complement strand
CCAAAGAAAGGAATATTTTGAAGCAGGAAGAGTTTGTTTTTTTAAACTTATTCAAGGTGCAATCAGTGAATTCAGTGAGATGGAATGAACTCTACAGTTAGGAAGTGAGAGAACAATAAGTTTCGATAGAGAATTATATATAAAACTATAAAAAGGTTTTTTCCAAGATTCCAAGAAATAGTGTGAAGAAAAAGTAGCAAAGAAAAATACATTTCTTTCTCTGGCACTTTTGTTAATAAATATTTATTTCTATTTTGTCTTTTCTCATCTACAAGGAGTAAGCCTTAAGAAAATATATGGAGCCCATAAAAAGAAATTTGTACTACAAGGGTGTATATGCTAACTGTTCATGTATGAAGCTTCTCTGGTCAAAATCATGGCAAACTTCTCAGAACAAACTAAAAAAAAAGTCTTAGACAAAGCCCTTAAGGTCTTTAAGAAAGTAATTCAGTCCTTTTTCAATTTATGTAGATACTTCTGAGATTTGTTTCCAACTACTCCTAGAATTATTTTCTCAGTGATCTGTATCTCACATTCAGAAATTCCTAACTACTTTTAATACAACACTTAATTTCATTTTTGCAATGCATACACTACTTGGAGATTAATGTAAGTTTTTAGAATTCTAGACAATTAAAGTTAGAAAAGACTCCTGGAAGGCTTACAAACCAATCCCTGTCTTAGCATGACGCTTCCATCAGTGAAATTCTTTGAGTATAATCTAGTCAAGTTTACGCTTGCACCCTCTTTCTGGGCAGCTGTTTCAGTTTCTGAACATCCTGACTCCATACATTTCTTTCTAATATCTAGACAGAATTTTCCTTGCTGCAACTGGTGTCTGTTGGCTTTTCTCCTGTCACAGTAGGCCCAAGCTGAAAGAATGGCAAAATACAGTTACCCTATTAAATCTGCAGCTATCACACAAGTAGATCCAGAAGTGTTATTATTGGTCTAAAGTTACTGTCTTTATTATAGCTAGCATCTATCCTAATTAAAATCACAACTCTCTTGGTATTCAAATAACATAAAAATAATAGTGAGAGAATTTCATCACTTCCTGGAGGTGTATCTCTGTATCTTCAGTAGCTGTAGATAACAAGAGATGCTTCCACAACCTTCTCTTAAATCTGGACACATCCAGTCCTTTCACCCTCTCCTGCCATGTCACAGTGTTGTGCATGTTCAGTGGTCATGTTAGCCAGCCCTTGCTGGCCTTACATCAGCATGTCAATGTCTCTCTTTTAAATGCAAACCTCCATTTTTGCCTGAACTTGTCATGTACCAAGTGCAGCCAATGGAAGAGAAAAGAAAATAGCCTAGCTGTCAGAGATTCAAAAATAGTCATAGAAAGAATAGAAAAGAAAACAAAAATGAATTCAGTGTGCTAAACACAGAGGCTCTAAAAGGGTTCTGGCAGTCACTGTATGCCCTTAATCACAGGTTCTTTTCAGAGACTCAGTCTGCACAACAAAATTTTGCAATCCAGTTTGGTCTTAATTGTAGTTTCACTAAAATGGGTGTGCACTTTTCTGTTTGGTGTTATTTACTCACTAACTTTTATTTGGTGAGCTTTATTTTCTCATTATTAATTTTAATGTGAATTGAACACCAGCAGAGCTGTGACTATAATTAGCAGAGTTAGCTATAACAGTAAATAAAACTTTATCCAAATACAGAAGTGTAGATTTGCTTGTGTGATAGATAACTGAAGGTTTAATAAGGTGATCGCAATTTGCAGTTCTTCCAGTTTTTATCCTTTGCAGCATGCTTAAAGTCTTTTTTGATATAGTCCAAAATAAACTGGAAATTGAAATTCATGGCATATATTTTTGATAGTGTTCTATGTCAGAGATTCTTGCAGCAGCTTGTAGCAGGCTGGTACAGCTGCATCGCAGGAGACTTAAGCTGTGACACAAGTGAAAATAGGGTCATGTCCCTGTTTTAAGTCAAAGGAGGGGTTGGACTTGCAGGATGAATTTTGGTAGGAGACTAATAATTTTCAGTCTCTGCGCAGCAGCACGGCTTTATTTTTTTATACCTAGCCTGCAGCTCTGATGTCTGGGAAACAAAAGTTGCTCCTAACCTTCCTAGTAAATCTATACGTAAGTGCTGTGTCTGGGGAGCCTCAAGCAAAGGTACAGTGACACCATTTAGTGTGTCTCTTAGGCAGGTATGTTCCTATAATTGTAGACAAAGATGGGAATGTTTGCAATGTGTTATATTACCGCAGATATATCTGCCACCTGAGAATTTTCTCCTAATTTCATTGCTATTTCCTAACTTACTGTCACTAAATGAAAAGTCAACTGAAAAATAAGAATTTTGAAAAATTATAAATGGCTTGAAGATTCTGTCTTTGAAGCAGCCTAATGAGATCTGATTTTCAGAGGCAACACGCCTTTAGTTAGGTGTATTCAAAACCACTAAGAAAGTCTTTCCTCAGAAGCAGTCCCCTCACTGAAAATTGAGTGGACCCTCATATGTAAGGTTAATATTTCTCATATTTGTCCTACTTTTTTATTATTTTAATAATTATTTATTGCGTTCGTATTTTTAATCTACTTACTGTAAGCAAGTAAGAGTTGATCTGAAATGTAGTGTTTCTTAGTCTGTTTCTGAAAAAAAAGGACCCTTTGGTTAAATATTGAAAGATTCCTCATGAAATCGTCATTTATTTTATTCTACTAATACAAGTACACTTAGGAACAGAAACAGAATTGGCTTTATCAGTCCCAGTGCAGGAAAATAAGCCATAAGGACAATGAAACTGTCTTCAAGATCATAAAATAGGAAGAGGAAACGAGAAGTATGAGAGCAATGCCTTGCAAGTGTGGAAAGTCTTCAACAAAGTGTCTGTTTTTAACTTCAGACTGAGCAGTGCAGTTGAGTAAAAAAAATTCTTTTCAGTAGAGGAGCAGAACTCTCCAGGTCTTAGCATTATTTTCATTTGCATGAACAAGTGAAATACAAGTAAGAATTATATTACCTCCTTATTTTGGGAAATTAATTTCTGAAGAATTTAAAAAATATTTTTGACTCTGCTTTGTCTGTTTTGTCTTAATATTTTCTTACAATTTTCATTTCTATTGGTTTACTTCACACAACTTCTGTTAGTTGTTCTATTTAGTGCAAATTGTTTTGTCAAGCTGTGAGAGATTCTCCAACTAACTTACTGAAACAACAAAAGAAAATAGAGAAGAATAAAACTGACTTGGATTTTAGTATTTAAAATGAAATTGAACTTTAGAACACTAGGATGAAAAGTTTAAGATGAGTTTGACTCATTTTCTTGTCTTTGGATGAAATAAAATATGTTAAAAATATTTTAGTGCTAGCGAAGTTTCTGAAGAATTTAACTAAGTATTTAATGAAGTAAACTGTGTGTTGTAAATCCATTAATCTTCTACAATATGATAGTGCAGAGTTTACAAACATCTTTACTAAGGAGAAATAACTATTTTAAAGTAAAATCAAGATAAATACTTGTGTTTAAGGAGAGATACATTAGTATCATAATGGAATCTATTACCACAGTTTCTATACTTCAGTGATCTCTGCAGAGAACCAGCATTTATGACAATCATCACATTAGAATAACTTAATACAGCACTACATATATGTGGCATATTCTTATGCTGCAATGTGTTACATAATAAAAATGATTACTTTATATTTTTGTACTTTTCTTATAATAATACTTTATATCCATATTAGGAATCCTGATTTCATACAGAAGTTTATATCATCCAGATGGAACAAAATATTAAAACAAAATATAGCCTATCTTTTCTATTTTTTTCCTTGTAATCAGAGGATGTGATTTGTGATAACTTTTTGTTTTAGAAGGAATGGTTTCTTTTAGCTTTTATGTAACTGCTTAGAAAATAAAATTACTCTAGCTTTGTTTATAAATATATATCCTATTCATCTTTTTGTCCACGGTTTTCGAGAGAAGACAGATATTATTTCAGAAAATCACACTTAACCTTAATGACAATTAAAATTAAGTTAGAGAAGTAGCTATCATGAATTTTGCACAGTAAAAACAAAAATATAGAATTTTTATCTAAGTGAAATTTTGTGGGATATAGGGTAGAAACTGATATTTGAAAGTAATTAATGCAGGAAAACATGCTTTCCTTATTATAACAGTTTCATTTGGTTTGACTTTTGTAGAAAATAATCTTTGATTGATGAATTGCTTGTTAGAGAATAACTGTATCTATTCTTTATATTTAGGCTTGACTAATTCAAGGGGATGTTCTCTGTAGAGATTAGTGTAGCTCTTCTTGTGTGTAGAAGAAGATATGTGTGCATTTAGAGACAGCAGGTCAACATAGCATTTAAATTTATGTTTTAAAAATTTGAGCTTTAAATATATACTCCAGATCAAAGCTTGTGTGGATAAATGCAGTCTGCTTTATTACTGCTATGGCATACTTATAGCCACCTGGAGTCCCAGCTGGGAAAGTTGTCACACAGCATAATTCAGAATGCCCCTGGTGGAAGGATTGTTATTTTCAGTTCTACTGCATAGACTTTTAGCCTCTTTTATTAAATCTGACATAATAGGACAATATGTGTCTGAAGTAGATGTCTTTGGTATGCATGAAAACAAAGCATAAACCTCAATGCATTCAAAACTCACCAAAACTATTAATTTTGGTTCTGTGTAAAGGTTTACAACATTTTTAAAATTTAAGTTTAAGGACTTTGAAATTTCCATTAAATGCTTCACGTTACGTTGTGTCTGGTAAATTTAATGTTGTTTTGCTTACTCCTTCTCCAGGTGTGACTTCTCCAGGTGTGACTGAGTGGAAATGGATCAAGTAAATAGTATAATACAGAAATGACTGAAAAAAAATAATGATATGTCACCTTATAATATTTCCCTTCCATAAATTTAAATATTACTAAAGTTTGTTAGGTATTAAAACCGGTTGAATGCTCTAGGCACACATTTTTTTAAAGGCAACAGCTCACTGTTGTTTCTAACACAAAATCATATCATCCTACCAAAGGATTTAATTCGTTTTGCTAATGTTGTGAAATGACAGCTGATTTTAATGTCTCAATAGAACTCTTCTGACAAATCCATTAGAATCCATTGGAATCACTGCTGCGTTGTTTTTAAGGGTGCACTTCTAGCCAACCAATCGCTCTCTATCTTCAGATGGAAATTATCAGAATGACTTGATTTGGACGTGGACTCTCCCCAGCTGATGCTACCCTTCAGAGTTGCTGGACAAGCAAGTATTTCAGCTTAATGGCTGCAGCCATGGTCCCCCTCAACAGCTGGCAGCTGGCAGCACCTCCTTCACTTGAGACAGTGTCTGCATTGAACTTAGTAAGGAAATGCACACTGAGCAACTAAAAAACCTGAGACCAACTGGTAAAAATTTTTATTTCTGCATCCATGCTGTTTCACTTCTTCGATATAGAAGTGAAAATAAAATTTTCTATGAAAATAAAGCGTCATGGTGACTTAGAAAATGTCCTGAGGTCTGAAAAAAACCGCAAAAATCACTCTAATCTTCAAGGGCAAGAAGGAAGCTGCAGCGAACTATGTGCTGGCCAATTTCACTGTCATTCCTGGAAAGGTGGAAGAGCAGGGTTGCAGATGGAATCAAGGGTTCTGCTTCCTGGGGACATCCATAGTGAAAGCAGCCAGATCACCTGGCATCAAGCTTCAAGTCTGACCAGGGTCCTGCTTCCACAGCTGCACTGCATGACCACCGCCCTGTGGGCCCAGATGATGACTCTCCACCCAGAAAGTAGTTCTCTCCCATTTTCCTTCCTCAGACGAATCTTCCCTGCAGACTCCACACCACCTGCCTCTGTGGGGACAAATCTGCCAACCTCACTTTCCATTCCATCTTTTCCATCCTGCTGCCGAGGGAAGCAGTTGAAGTGTGGGTTCAGAACAGCCTCTCTCTTATTCTCCCAAGGGCATGCCAGGAGACTGTGTCCTGTGCTGAGCGCACACAGAGCAGCATGAGCCGCAAGCAAACACCTCAGCTCCAGAAAGGCCATGTTTGACATCTCATCCAAAAGAAAGGGCGAGGTCCTTGGAAAGGTCACAAAACCCAGAAAAAGACCCCACTGGGAAGTTTGATCTGGTCCTCTGGTCACAAAATGGTCAGTGAGGGCTGGCCCTTGCCCCTCCAAGCCCCTTATGGCACCCCGTATTTCTGCAGCATCCAGAGAGTACCAGCCCCATCCTCAGAGCCCTCAGACAACACAGGGCATAGGAGTAGCAAAAGTGGTTCTCAACCCCACTGATTTTAAACCAATCTTTAAAGATTTTTTTGTCTCAGATCAATGGATTGATTTATGTTTGCAGATACTTTCTTCCAAGTAATAAAAAACCCCTGCATCTCAATAGAGTATTAAAAAATTCCTATCTGTGGCCTGTTTCAAGAATTACAATTTTTTTAGAGAGGCTAACACACAAATAATAGCGGTAAATTGGTTTCAAGTTAATATCTTAAAATCCAATAAAAAAGAAAGGGAAGCACTTGAAGAGTGTACTATGGTAAATATGAACCAAGCAGTCTTGAATTCTTTTAATAATGCCTTTAATGCTGCAACTTTCTATGGGTAAGAGTAGTCAAAAGTCACACAGATATTTTATTTACAATGAGAGAGGCATTTAGGTAAAAGCAAATGAAACTTCAAGAAATGTAGAATCCTTAAGAGACAAGCATCACTTTCAACTTCCCATAATTTTTTTTCTAAATTCTGCTTCCCTAGCTGATCATGTCTGATTCTGTAAGCATAGATCCAATGACACAATGGTTCATAACTTTTCATCTTCACAGAGTTAGGTTGAAAATACTAAAAATGTGTGGTAAATGTAACAACTCAAGGGTGTCACTCTGCCCTTATACATCCACAAATTTATGTTCCATATTATTTTGAAAGGACAGATGGCACAACAAGTGAGCTGCATTCTTGTGTTTATAAGGTTCAGTGCTAATGTCGTGGTTCAGAAGAAGACTTCTGTGATGTATACCATGGAGTTGTGACAGCCCCTAAGCAGCACTCATAACTAAGCTGTCATGCACTATTTAGTATTAGGGTGGGAGAGAAAATGTCTTGGTGGGAGGGTTGGTTCCAAACACTTTGCTAAAGGAGATTGCTACAGTCCATTAGCTGCAAACAGCTGAGCAGATGAAGAAAGCCCTGCACAGAGTCACATATTAACTCTGTGTAGCTATATATATTCCATAGCATATGTATCGTTGTATTACTGATAAGGGATTATAGGCTAAGTGGAAATGAAATAGCAAATAGTTTTTAGATGCACAGATGATTTTATATGCTTTATATGCTTTATGAAGCTCTAGTATTTGATGCACTTCTGTTTAAAGATGATTAAGGATGCATTTTTAAAAGGGATTTTGCATCTGAAGTTAGGTGAAATTTTAGCACTGATCGCCAGAATTTCAAAAAATATTTCTTACTTCTACTTCCAGCTCTAAGCAGCCTGAATGTTCCAGGTACAGCAAGAGAAATGTAAACTTAAATGAGTGAACACAGCATGAGTAATGTTTAGCCAAAAGCCATAACAAAGTATTTGCAAACAGCCTACAGATCACAGTTAACTTATCAAATGGGTTAGCATTTATTAAAAGCTAGGAAAAAAAGGTTCTGATGAATTGGGATTGATTTGCAAAAAGTCAGATAAATTAGTTGGTTTATTTTGTAGTGAACCATTGGACTACTAGGTGAAATGCTGCAACAGGATTTTTCCTTCTTCTCTTGTAAAGGGTATACCTCCTACCTTTTCCTTTGCTTCCTAACTAGCAGAAGTGAGCAGATAAGTAAGCCTGACTATATGGAATAATGGGATGTCCTTTCATTTCAACCAAATACGTACTTAATTATCTGAGGTATAAGCCTTTAATGATATTAACCCTTATGTTTCACAATAGCTAAAGTCTGTAAGGTGAAAACAAGATGTATTTTGATTTTCTGCCTTTTCTGATAACTGCATATCACAGGAAAAAATTGGATTTTCCTTCATGTTAATCAAATTAGCACAAAAGTACATTTCCACTCATTTTATGCATGTATATTTAAAGAAATTTGGAAGAAAGGGATTTTTGGCTTATTTCATTTTTACCTTTGTCTTCTACAAGTTTGATGCTAACCTGCTGTAATGCCTTGACTAGGTATGTGTCCTTCTAGCAGTCTTTCAAGATCACATAATCTTTAATATATACAGTGAAGAATGAAATTCTAAAATCTTGAAGAGGTATAGATCATTATATATTTGTAATCAGAATGTTTACTTGTTAAATTTGAAACATTATTAAAACTATATATGCAGGGAAAAAATGGCTAGCTGCCAAATTTACATGATTCTAAAAATATCTACAAGGTGCAGGTTTTCATTCCAAGCCCCTCAATATTTCTGCCTTAGAACTCAATTAACTTTTGTGTTATTGTCTTTATAACAAACATCTCTAATTTTTTCACTTGTTTAATCAGTTCTAAATATGCACTAATACTAATTCCAATCACAAGTGCTTAGTACTGAATAGATATGAATACATATTTATAATATCAGTGATAGGACAAAGGGACACAAAAAATGCAGCTGTCACAGATATATGTGTCACACATATTTCCTAGATGCAAAGTGAACATGTATTTTAGAAGGAATTTTTCTACTTCATGTTATTAACTACTGATTTAAAAGGATTGGAGTAAGCACATTGGAAATAAAGTCAATTTTGCATGGACTTATTTCAGCCAAAGCTGGTATAGATGTATCCTCTCTATTCTTATGGAATTAGATACTAAAGCTCTTAGGATAGGGATCTTCAAAAACTGAAAGTCCGTGACCAGTCCTCAAAATTCTTGAGTTGTTTGTGGCTGTGAGAAGAGGAATGGATGAGCAGGACAGTAAACGCTGGCCCAGTGAACCTAAGGTAAAGTTATGATTTATTTTTGTCTTAAGTATTGCTTAAATTACTCTAATATAAATAGGAGAAAAATGTGGTCCTTCATTCTTTGGAAATATGTGCCTTGCCTATATTTTGACTATCAAGTTTTTCCTTTTATGGGCAATAATGTAATTCTTGCCTCCAAACAATATATATACTGTCTGGCAAAACTTATGCTATCTTTAATTATTCTATGTTTACACTTTAAAATGTGATAATTTTTCCGTGAGACCAACTTGTCCCACCAATTTGTCCCACCTACTTCTTCTCTTTCCACATTATGAAACTAATAAATGAACTGTTTTAGAAGTAAGACTTAATACTGTGAAACAGTCTTTCACAGTGTTCATGAAACAGAAAAATACAATAAATTATATTGCTAATTCTAAGAATCTTACAGCACTTGGTAACATTTGATTGTAGTTTTCATGGAGCTTCTACAATGGAATTGCTTTCTTAAAGTCACACAGGACATGTGTGGTGGACTGTCCCTGTGTGCCAAAAGACGAGTCAACAAGGAAAACATCCAGCCTGAATGACCAATGAAGTTTTGAAGGAACTTAGGAATAAAAAGAGGATGTATCATCTTTGGAAGGAAGGTCAGGTCACTCAGGAAGTATTTAAGGGGGTTGCTAGGGCATGTAGGAAAAAAATTAGAGACATCAAAACTCAGTTTGAACCTAATTTGGCAAATTTTGTAAAGAATAATAAAAAATGTTTCTACAAATATATTAATGGCAAAAGGAAGGGTAAGACCAACCCTTGTACTCTACTGGATGCAGAAGAAAACTTGGTAATTGCAGATGAGAAGGCGGAGGTGCTTATCGCCTTCTTTGCCTCAGTCTTTAGTGGGAAGACAGCTTGTCCTCAGGACAGCTGTCCTCCTGGGATGGTAAATGGTGTCAGGGAGCAGAATGATCCCCCTGTTACCCAGGAGGAGGCATTCAGAGAACTCCTGGGCAATTTAGATGTCCATAAATCTATGGGACCAGATGGGTTCCATCACAGGGTGATGAGGGAGCTGGCAGATGAGCTTGCAAAGCCTCTCTCCATCATTTACCGACAGTCCTGTGACACTGGCAAGGTTCCAGGTGACTGGAAGCTGGCCAGTGTGAGACCCATTCACAAAAAGGGTGGGAAGGAGGATCCTCGTAACTATAGGCCAGTTAGCCTGACCTCAGTACCTGGTAAGGCAATGGAACAGTTTGTACTGAATTGCATCATTAGCACTTACAGGATGGCCAGGGTATCAGACCCAGCCAGCATGGGTTTAGGAGGGGAACATCGTGTTTGACCAACCTGGTCTCTTTTTATGACCAGGTGACCCACCTGGTGGATGCAGGAAAGGCTGTGGATGTTGCGTACCTGGACTTCAGCACAGCCTTTGACACTATCTCCCACAGCACACTCCTGGAAAAGCTGGCAGCCCATGGCTTGGAAAGCAGCACTCTTTGCTGGGTTAGGAACTGGCTGGATGGCCGGGCCCAGAGAGTGGTGAAGGGAGCTGCATCCAGCTGGGGACCAGTCACCAGTGGTGTCCCTCAGGGATCTGTGCTGGAGCCTGTTCTGTTCAGTATTTTTATTGATAACATGGATGAGGGCATTGAGTCTTTCATCCGTAAATTTGCAGATGACACTAAGGTGGGAGCATGTGTTGATCTGTTGGAAGGTAGGAGGGCTCTGCAGAGAGACTTGGAATGGTTGGATGGATGGGCAGAGTCCAATAAGATGAAGTTTAACAAGTCCAGGTGTTGAGTTCTGCATTTTGGCCACAAATAACCCCATGCAGTGTTACAAGCCGGAGACAGTGTGGCTGGACAGTGCCCAGGCAGAAAGGGACCTGGGGGTGCTGGTCGACAGCCACTGAACATGAGCCAGCAGTGTGCCCTGGTGGCCAAGAAGGCCAATGGCCCCCGGCCTGTGTCAGGAATGGTGTGGCCAGCAGGAGCAGGGAGGTCATTCTCCCCCTTTACTGGGCACTGGTGAGGTCACACCTTGAGTGCTGTGTCCGGTTCTGTCCCCTCAGTTTAGGAAGGACCTTGAGACACAGAGGAGGGAACAAGGCTGGTGAGGGGCTTGGAACACAAACCCTGTGGGGAATGGCTGAGGGAGCTGGGGTTGTTCAGCCTGGAGAAAAGGAGACTC
>JAOTQP010001286.1:71847345-71887162 GCA_026413545.1 Cichladusa arquata | reverse complement strand
GTGTCCAGTTCTGTCCCCTCAGTTTAGGAAGGACCTTGAGACACTTGAGCACGTCCAGAGGAGGGAACAAGGCTGGTCAGGGGCTTGGAACACAAACCCTGTGGGGAATGGCTGAGGGAGCTGTGGTTGTTCAGCCTGGAGAAAAGGAGACTCAGGGGTGACCTTATCCCTCTGCAACTCCCTGACAGATGTTTGTGGTCAGGTGGGGTTGGTCTCTTTCACCAGGCAGCAACTGACAGAATGAGAGGACACAGTCTTAACCTGTGCCAAGAGAAATATAGGTTGGATATTAGGAAAAGAGTGATCAAATACTGAAATTGTCCGCCCAGCAAGGTGGTGGAGTCACCATCCCTGGATGTGTTTAAAAAAGACTGGATGTGGCACTCAGTGCCGTCGTTTAGTTGAGGTGTTAGGGGATGGGTTGGACTCTATGAACTTAAAGATCTCTTTCAACCAAGTGATTCTGCGATTCTGTGAATTTGTATCTGGCTATAAGTCTCATGCTTTTGAAATGTCACACAAGCTGCAGCCTTTTGAAAATTCCACTTGTTGAAACATGAGAAAGTCATAAGAAAGCCTTAATGTAAACAGGGCAACTGTTGCTTTTCTTTACAAAGATTTATTTTTTCATTTGCATTGCCCAGAGTTAGTGAAGTTCATTCATCTAGTTCTATTTGCTTGAATTTCTTTCACTTTCTTCCCTACTTCTTGTAAAATGTTGTATATTAATTATTTTCCTCCTTCAATCAATTCCCTGTTTCATGTTGACTCGCTACGCTGTCATGCATTTTCTTATTCTTTATTCAGCCTGGCATTTGACCAGTTTATCTTCTATATTGTAGCATCATTAGTTGTCTACTTTCTAGCTCTGTCTTCATTCAGCTTTCCTACACTCCAACAGAAGTGTATATTTGACCTCATCTTCCTTAAACACTTAAGTGCTTAGTCCTTCTTTCTACATTAAGACAAATTCTTTCCACATTACACACTGACTTATCTTTTTAATAACTTTTTTTGTTGTTGCTGTTATTGTTTTGCCAGTGATATTTTTTAAAAGCTTTTGCTAAGGAAAACAAAATCAGATTGTCATAGAATATTTCCATCCAAGCTTAAAAAGCTACATAATTTAATTTTTAGCCTTTCTTTTCACTAAAAGGTGCCAATGTGGCACTTTTGAATATGCGAAACTCTACCCCAAAAGCCAATCACCTGCACATGTAAGAGATAGTTTTACATAGACTTCCATTGCATTTGGTTTGTCACATTTTTTTGGGTTTAACACAGCAGCAGTGGTGACTCATTTTCATAGAATTATGGACTAATTAAGGCTGGAAAAGACCTTTATAATAATTGAGTGCAGCTTTTGACAAAACACCACCGTGCCAACTAAACCACAGCACCATGTACCACATCCAGTCATTTCTTGGACAGGTCCAGGGATGGTGACTCCACCACTTCCCTGGGCAGCCTGTTCCAATATTCAATCACCCTTTCAGTGAAGAAATTCTTGTTGATGGCCTGAACTTCTCCTGGCACAACTTGAGTCTATTTCCTCTTGTCCTGTCACTAGTTGCTGGGAGAAGAGGTTGACCCTGACATGGCCTCGCCTTCCTTTTACAGAGTTGTAGAGGGCAATGAGATCTCCTCTGAGCATCCTCTTTTCCAGGCTAAACAACTTCAGCTCACTCAGCTGCTCCTCACACAACTTAATCTCTAGACCCTTAACCAGATTTTTTGCTATTTTTTTTCAATTCACTTCTGCCTTTGGCTGATTCTCTTTACAATTCACTATTTTTTATGTCTTGACTTTTCAATGCATTCTACTAAAAACTTGTTTCGACAAACTTATAATTTTCAATATTCCACTTCCTTGCACTTACAGAACTACTTCACACCAAAGACCAGAAAATTGACACAACCACATTTTACGTATTTGTTCATATTTTCAGTTTTGCTGCTTCAATGTGTACTCTGATAACTTAATTGAACTTCATATTCATAACCTTGTGATTTTCCCCATCCTTTACCCGCTTCTTATAACTCTCATAACTTTTTACGATAGAGTACAATTCACTTTATTTCTCTTTTCTTCTTCCTCCTTGCTCTCTTTTGATCACTGAAAGCCTGATCTACTTTCTCAATTTTCTGTTCTTACTATCAAAACCTTTCTACTAGAACAACATGACCTCATAAATATTTTATCAAAATGTTCTCCAAGTAGAAATCACATTGTGTACCAACAGATTAACTCATACCAAGACTATAGTCTAATGTTATTTAGCCAAAAAAGTATGCAATTTCTCCTTTTATGCAAAAAGGCATGATAATTTTTCTGTTCCCCACAGGACAGACCTCCAAAGAATCTATTTTCTTTTTGCTTGTGTTTTGAGACTAGTTAAACTCTTTAAATGGTCAATGCTGTCTTTCCTTTTCAAACTTTTGTTTCATCTCTCCTAAAGGAAAATGTCATGAAAAAAATATAAAGGACAATGTTCTAAATACTAGTTCTTAAAGAGTCATGAAATAATTACAGCAATAGAATAAAACAACTAAGCATTTCTCAGTGATTTAAAAAAAAAAAAAAAAAGGTGACATCTCCATTTTAGCTCTTTGTCTGAAGGGAAAGATATCATTTAATGGAAACACCCACAAATAAAGAACCTATCATCAAATTATGAAAAAAACCCCACCCATTTATATTTATTGATTAAATTGTGTCCTATATTATAAGCAATTTGTGATAATGGACAGTGAGGAAATTTTCAAAAGTGTAAGAACCTAATGAAAAGCCAGAAAATCATGTTTTGTTGCCATTTTTGTTTTCACCTTGCTTGCACCATTTCAGCTTTCATAATTTTTAGTCCTGGGTGACTATTTTGAGTGACTGTGTGAATGAGAGAACAACTACAAGTGCAAATATAACTATACACCCAAAGGAACTCTACATCCTCAATAGTGTGATTGTAATATCCTGAACCACTGGTACATCATGAAGAATCTGAATGAGAGAAAAAATTTACAACTGAGTTTTTGATCTTCTACTTAAACCTGGCAGAGCCCATAACCCACAGTTATGATGGTTCAGTCTATTTGTGTTTGATTGTTGACTATTGGTTTTGATATCAGTCATTGTCTTGGGTATATATCTTCTGTTATACTCTTAATTTCATTTTTCTTACATTTTAATGATCAGCCATGCCATCACAAAAAAGATTTTAGGCAATTTTTATTGTCTGAATGCAAAGTGAATATGTTTCAGACTGTCCTATCTTACATTTTAGTTCTCACCAGCTACAAATGTTTTAGAAACTGACCTATTGTCATTCCATCAGAATCAAAATATTTTACCATCTTCAATCAGACCATATAAGCAGGTAACTGTTGTTTTTGATCATTCTTTCATAGTTAATGGAATTCACTGGTAAGCAGTCTAGAGCTAAAATGCACATTGAAATAACTAGGGTAAGATAAACTTCAGAAGACTTAGAAACAAGTAGCAGTAGATATTCTAAAATTGTTTAAACCTCAAATTTATTCTCTAATATATGTGAATGTTAAAATATTTTCATTATAAGCACTTCAGAATCTTAATATTTGTTCTTGCCTATAGGAATGAAGGCAAAGGACATGGATGAAAATGTACCATTTAACACATGCTTAGCTGCTATTAAATGGAATTGTTAACAACCAGATGAATCCCCTGGGCAATATTTCTTTAACCTGAGAAGTTCTATGCTTTGTATTAAGAAAATTGCACTATAAATTGTCACTTGCCTGTTCATACCTCAGTGCTGTGATATATGCTAAAAATAAATGTCTGTTTTATAAATCCTCTCTCAGAGAAACAGGGAAAGAGAATGGGAGCAATAAGTAAGCTAGGAATAAAAGACATGACTCAAATGATGATGTCTTCAGAATACTCCCTCTACACAATTTTAGAGTTTACATTTCTGGCTTGCTATGAAGGAGCTAAGTTACTTTAGAAGCAAGGTAAATTTGCTTGGGCAATGATCAGTGCTTTACAGCTAGCCTGCTTCTAGTCCCGAGCAGGTTAATTTATATTTAACATGCACACACAGCTCCTACCTCCATCTTTGCAGTGTTCATTGTGGAAATACTATCCTTGTCTAAACATTTGTCACTGTCTGAATTCAATTCTTCCAAAAGCTCTATAGGTTAAAAAAAATCACAAATTATGTGCTTACTTTCTGTTCCTGTCTTGTGGGCCTTCATTTGGCTGATAGACAGGACTTTTAGAGGCTGTCATTAATGCATCATTGGGCTTTTTTGTTCTTTTCCCTCCTGCAAACCACAACGATGCAAGATCAAGCCCTCCATTTTTCTTTTCTTTGGTTCTTGTACATTTCCTAGCTATCTGCTGAAAGCCTCAAGAACTGGAGTTGTTTTGCTTAAAAAATAGAAGAGTAAAATTGCCTGTGCTGCCCTAATCGTAACAAGTCAGAATTTTTGCTCCTTTTACTCCAAGTAAGCTACATATGCATTGAGTTGTAGCTAAATACAGGAAATGCAATTTATAAAACAATAAATATATATCAAATGAGAGTTATGCATTTTATTTTCAGACAGCGTTTTTACCATGCACAGTATCTCTGGTATTACGTGCTATCATTCCTCCAAGACAGATGACATTCATAATGCAAATAGTGCAACAGGAACACGAATGGCATGACCGAAACTGAGCTTTAGAGAGACATGGGTAAAACCTGGGTTTTCTTTTCTGTCGCTTTTTTGAAGCTCAGGGCAAGCTGGCAAAAGGTCTTTCAAAATAAGTAGGCAAGGGGTCTCTCAAAATACGTTTCTATTTTTCCAATCCCATTAAAAAGGAAAGAAGAAGCTAGTGAGGTGGAGAAACAGTTAAGGCATAATGCGTAGCAGTGAAAGGTGAAATGCTGAGGGTGATTGAGATACTCATGAAGTCCTTTGGATTCACAATACATTATTTTTCGTTCTGCCCCTTCAGGTCTCAACAGTAATTAAATAAAACAACTAATCCCTCAGGTTATGTGCTGTTGGGGTTTTTTGTTTGTGTGTTTTTTTTTTCTGGGGTTGTTTGTTTGTTTGGGTTTTGTTTTTGTTGCTTGTTGTCTTGTTTTTTTGGTTTTTTTTGGGTTTTTGGTTTTTGTTTTTTTTTTTTTTTTTGGTTGGTTGGTTGGTTTTTTTTTCTGATTTAGTGCAGACCTGGATTCATCTCTCTTAAATCCCCAAAGTTTCCATAAGTTGGTGATGGATTCTTCGTTGTAGCCATTTCTTGCAAATAGGCCAGCTGCTGAGATGGCCTGGGACAGGCTTGGATGACCAGCTTCAGAATCTTTTCATTGTAAGGGCTCTTGCCCTGGGAAATGCAGGGCAAAACAGTAAATTGGAAATTACTCTTTTGTACAAAAGCCAGTCAGCAGCAGTGGCAGCTGCACAAAAGCTAGTAATGGCTTATTACAGAGTTTGGGGAAAATGGTATTGCTTCAGAACTGTGTTGCTGTACAACAATAAGGGCAGACAGAAAACATTTAATAGGATTATTTTGTTTTCTTCAGTAGCAGGCTTGGAAACTTGGAAACATCTTGTCAGATAATGTTTATATATTCATGAATGTGTTTTGGGGAATGTGATCACAAAATATTGTCAGGCAGCTTGGCCCAAATCTGGGAAATGAGTTTGAATTCTTTGCCAGGCATAAACTAAAGAGTTCGCCAAGCATCTCTTTTCTCTAACCAGCTACATCGTAGTGGGAATATGGCCACTTCAATACTGAAGGTAAAAAAGATATACTGCCAGTAGTATTGCTCCCTTGCATGCCTCAGTTACAGAAATGTCATGTCTGAATTGTGGTATTCTGATATTCTGGCTTTTCTTTAACTTCTCGTACCCTATGAAGCTGAGCTATTAATGTGTGTGATGCAACATTCCTGTATGACAGCAGGAATACTGCTTTAGTAACATTCAGGGAAAACCCTTCCAACCTTTGTCTACCTTTCTTCCGCTTGTTCCTGTCATATTGCAAGCATTCCTAGTCCTCGCTGCCTCAGACTACATGCTCACCTTTCAGTCATCTTTTTTTTTTCTTGGCTGTTTTCTTCCCAGAATGCTCCCCATTCTGTCTGCTAAGAAGTCTCTTGCTCTCAGCCAGCACCCAAAAAAAAAAAAAAAAAATCGGAATCCTCAGAACCGATGTAGACAATACTTCAGTGGAAATTATCACGAGGGTACAGAAATTACAGCTGATTTCCAGGAATGAGATTAGTTCCCTCTCCCCCACCTTTTTTTTTTTTTTTAATTATTATTTTTTTAAAACATATTTATAATTGTCTTTCAATACTTCCATGAATCCTGATATTTGTTTGTCTTGGAGGTTCCAATATTGTTTCAGTGATATCCAAGGCTTGGCTGAAAGGAGTTCATATCAGCATTCTGGGGTGCTCACAGGCAATACATGCACAGTCTGGCAGGTATACACAGTCTGGCTGAATGCTGATATGGATATTTCTGTTGACATGGATATGCTGATACGGATATATCAGAAGCCTCACAGGTAAGGTTTACAAATGTGGCCATCCATAGAAGAGTTTCTTTTCTTGATTAGTAGCATTTCATTATTTTCTTAGAAGTGCTTACATATCTGTTTAGGTTCTGTAGCAACATTTCTGTGTGCACAGGACAAGGAAACAAATTATATTATTGAGATGTCCCACGTCACAAATGAAAGTGAAGAAAATAATTTTTACTTACCTGTCAGAAACTAATTCCTTTGACTTCTTATTATGACCAGTTATTTTTTCTATTTCAAGCAATCACTAGATGAAACTTTCATTTCAAAAGCTTCTCCCTGGTTCATATGGCTGTGTTGCAAATAAAGCACACGCCAATTGCTATATTAATGATACTGTTAGGCATTTCTGCTTTAAGGGAAGCATCACTAGTTGTAATTGCAAGTCAGCTCCTTTTGAGTATAGATCAGTCCTAAACTGTTCTGTGAAGAAAGGAAAATGATTGAAATATCCCATCCTACTTAGCGGGTACAGGGGAAAGCAGTTGGATATACTCTGGATGGTGCATGGAAGAAACAGCAGAGTTCTGAGGCAACTTTTACTTGCAAACTTTAGAGCATCAAAGAGGAATAAGGCACTTGGCAAGGCTTTGACTAGACTTTTGGTCAGGCTTAAAATATATGTTGAGAAGAAGGTAAGAGAGGAGTGGAGAGGCGTGGGGGGGAGGAGAGAAGGAGAAGGAGAGAGAGAGTGGAAAAGGGTCTCCAGCTGCAAGAGTCCCAGATGTACCATACGGGCAAAGGGAGGGTAGGCATGAAAGGGACCATTCTGTCTCATTTTCCTGACCTTTGATTTCTCATCCTTCACTCCAAGTAAATGTCAGTGGAATGATGATGGGAGTAGGATGATACGAGGCACGTAACAGGGGAAAAATGTCTTGGGTGTCTTCCCTCTGGGCAGGGATGAAAAGTGAGTGGAGCTTTCTTTCTCTGGTTCCCTGCTTTGCACACTGGTGAAGGCTTAACTGAACTTTCTTCACACAGCCTAAAATGTAAACTACAAAGATGACCCTTGATTGACCTTGTGAGACTATTTTGAATTGTACCCTAATTATGTCTTTATTTATTTATGGAGCTCTATTTGCATGCATGAAAATGAGGGAAGTTTTATGACATCTTCCTGCTCAGGATTTTCATTTACTAAGTTACCAAGATGCATAATTAAGCTGCTACATTCTACTGAACTTTTCTGATTCAGTTTATGAGATTATAATGTTGTCTTGAATGTAATTTGCAAAAGAATAGTGAATTTAGGGGAGGTTTTATCACTGTTTTGAACAAATTTCTAAGTTAAATAATTAGGCATCAGTGGAAAATGGAATGAAAGGAGACAATCTTACAATTAAAAAAAAAAAAAAATTAATCAATTCACAACATTTTCATTATTTTTTGCCACTTAAATTTACCACTTAAACTTTTGGTAAGTTTATAGTGTATTCATGGATAACAAAAGATTATGCCGTGTATATTTTTGTTATAACTAGGTTGCTACACATATTTGTTCTGCAACATATTTGTTATAGAGTCTGCATTCAATAGTCATTAAAACATAATACAAACTCAGTTTGACTCAGAATTTATTGTGAAACAGTTTTCTTGTTTATCATCTATATACTTACAAATTTTCAGGGTGTAGGGAATCTGCATGCCCATGTGAATAACATACTTATTAACTATAATAAGTATAATAAAATTAGTAAATCCCCTTTTAAACACAGAATGGTGGCAACCTAAGTGGAACAACAGAGGTAGCCATGATTCAAAATTCTAGAAGTTCTTTAATCTGTTAAGCATTTTGCATAAAGCTGAGATTTTCAATTTTTTTCCCCTCGCTGGATATATTTTGAAAAAAAGGGGATGCACAATATTGGAATTTCATATTCCTCATAACAAACTCTCATGTCCTGCTCCTCTCAGAGCAAGAAAATTCTCAATTACTCTCTAAATTCTTCTTTAGTAGTGCTTTTGAGCTGAGCACTTGAGAATTTATATTAGTAAAAAGAAAGAAGGGTAGTGTTAGTAACCCTTCATTTTATTGTTCAGGGCCAACTCCAAGTGTGAAGATAATAAATGGTAAATTGATATTACTCTATGAACACTTTTATTGTGAATCGTGAATCACATCTGAAAGAATTCGCCTCATAATATTCCCTCAATTACCGGAGACATTTCTAAAGGGAAGATTCAGATTTCAAATAGATACACACATACCCATTTTTCTTAACTATAGTTACACTGTGACATTCAGGTTAAGCTTCTGTGGTGCAGAAATAGTTTAGAAATCAGTGAGTTTCAAAGCTAACATTCTTCTGTCATTATTTGATTTGGAAGGACAGAATAAAGTCAGAAAGGATTAAGGCATGAAGGACGTTAATATAAAACAGAGGGTGGGGTAGAAAGATTAAGTCTTATATACATGCTGTGAAATCCTGATGGCCAGAAGGAGAGATTCAGGTCAGAAATGGTTAGTGCCAACAGCATCCTTACCAAGCTTTCCTTCTCACTGGCAAGTTGGTAGACAGTAATCAACATCAAAACACGTGTGCAGATAACTAAAAGAACAGTAACACTGCTTACAGTCTCCTTCTTTTTGCATTTTATACAAAAGACAACTGATATTTTTCACTCACTTTACCTGTAGAGTACAGTATTTCACAGAATTTTTGGTGAGAAGGGATCTTGGAAGACATCTTGTTTGACCTTCATCTAAAATGAGCCTATGTCCAGCACTAGGTCAGTTCTAGGCAAATCCTGGAAAATTTCAAGGACAATGATCCTGATCTGTGCATAGTCTGTTACAGCTCTGCACTACTTTCCCAGTATACATGGCAGACTTTTTCTCCTTTTTCTCCGAATGTCCAAGACAAAGTTCCCAATCCAGAATAGACTTTGTAACACTGTGCAATACTACAGACAGTTGTTTTGTTATGCCATTTTTCTAATCGTCCTTCAATCATTAATCATTAAGTTGTCTTCTTTGTCAGAAAAAGAAAAAACTATTAAAAAGCCCATCTTTTTCAGGTGAGGTGCATGAAGACCACTTGGGCAAAGGAGTGGTACATAATGCGTGCAAACAGAGTATATGTGATACTGTTTTAAATGGCTGTTTTCAGCTACATCTGATTTTGATTAATGGTGGTAACGCTGAATACTCTGTCCCTTTTAGCTTCCCAGCTTAGTCTGATGTATGGCCATCGCACTTCCTCTCCAATTCACTTTGTGCAGAAGACATTTAAAATAATCAGAAGTACATCTGAAAGGATATACACAGCTTAAACTGCAAAGCAATTATTTAATAGGTAAATCACAGAATAGGTAGTTACAGTTAATGAGCTATTACAATAACCATTAATATTACAGGTGAGCCTTTGCTGTCCAAGCAGTCATCAGATTGTTGGGAAGGGTTGGATTCCATTCCTTCTTGGAAAGGGCTCATTTTCAATATTTCTAGGTTGACATCTTATGACTCCCTGTTTTTTTTGTTAGGATTTTATACCTTTTCATGTCTGTGGTTTTCCCCTTGAGTCCTTGTGCAGCTAACTACTACTGTCTCAAGAGTCTTACCTCTTTCTGCCGACTTACCTTTCTTATTTGAGTGTCTCTGACCTCTAGACTTCACAGCTCCTTCTCACAATTTAGCCTTTCCTCAGACAGCTGAGCCAAAACTACCTAACTGTCCTGTATCAAAACCAAAATTTAGTTCAAATGCAGTTGAAACTCAGGAAGGAGTTAAATCCCTTTTTCCTGAAGAACCTGTTAACAGTCCTACTCTTATTTCCCTAGGAAGGAGAAATGTTGTTTTAGGTATGTAAATGTCTTTTAACCTGTAGTCTCAGGCACCCATTGTCTGGTGCTACACAGAACATGGCACCAAAATTTCTGCAGATTTTCAATCACAATCTGAAATTTCTCTATTCTGCCATCCATCCAACCAGCCCTCAGGCTCTTGCTTCTACCCCTTTTCTTTCCCTAAGAGGTCAGTGAGCAAACAATATAATTTAATACAGCTCAAAGCATCAGTAACTTATGAAGAAAACACCAGAATAGTCTCATATAACAGTGAAAATAATTTCACTTGCCTTAGGTCATACTCAGGTCTTCCTTCCAGGCCCTGCTCTCCCCACGCATAAATGCTCTGTGAAACAGAGGGGTTAATGGGGGATCTTTCCTGAGTGCAAAAAATGTAGCTGGCTTTTATAACCATGAAGGAATGTATACAGTCTTTCCCAGGGAGTCACTTTTTCTTTGATAGCATAGCACAGTTCTGCATGAATTCTACTTATCTTTCTCTCTCTGCACAGAGCAAGGAAGCAGAGCAAATGAGCCAGAGAAACTCAGCCAGTCTGGGGAATTTTAAAAATTCCTTTTGAGATAAAGATTTCAATGCCCACAGTTTCATGTGTGCTAAGAAGCTTTACTAACAACTGAGTGCTGAAGCATGACCCACATGTGCCTTTTAGGTCATCAGAGCCAGAATTATCTCAACCCATTTAGCTTTCAGGTTATGCCTTGGTCAAGTGAATACTTTGAAGTCATTTCAGCTGAGAAGGTTAAAGGTTGACCTTTACAGTTATGACTTGTGTGTGCCAGCTTTGCACTCCTATCAGCATCATAAAGTCAGGTTCCAAGTTTTCACCATAAGAAATTGAACACATTTCTAGAACTTTGGACATAATTATTTTTAATGCATTTTTACTATTTCATTCCCCCACACATTTCCCCACTTCATTTGCTTTTGTGCTTTTAAACCAACTGTGAACAATTTATTTAAATAGATTATTAATGATAATAATTTTAATTTCACCTATTTTAGGGTGATATATCTAATTTCAGCTAAAATATGCATATTCTTTTCATTGTTTTATGATTTATGCATAGAGATCCTATACTAATGAGATCTTACAGTATATAATATGCAGTAGTTAGAAAACCAATTAAGAAAACAAAGTTCTAAAAATCTTTCTTAAAATCCCCTTTATCAATTATCTGTTAACACAAAGATAATTCAGACTACTTGGGACCTACCTAGCAATAAATGACAAATGAAATTATATTGCAGCCTTTCATTAGTGTGTTTTAAACAGATTAGCACAGAAGCTGTAATATTCTGTGTTATATTGCACTGACAACTCTTTTAGTAAGCTTTATGCTTTTTTTTTAAATTCAGACAAGAAAAATTGTTCACTCTTTATTGAAGTAGTAAAAATCATTAAAAGAATGACAAACTATAATACTCTTCCATGCTAGTTCCTTCCTTTCTAAGTCATCGTAATTATTTAATTTACTTTTCAAATTAGGAAAGTATTTTTTTAGGGATGACATACAGGTAATTCTGTAGTATCAGACCCATGAAACATTTTCATACCTACATTAGTTTATTACAGGGCATTTATAACTGCTCTAAATCAAGCACTAACAAAGCTCTATTCATGTACACTAAAATACATAATAAAAACTGATTGCAAAAGCTGGTAGGTACAATAGATTATGTCTGGTAAGAAATAGAAAATACTTAAACGTAATGAAAACTATTTAGCAGGTTTCTATACATCCCTTGTCACTCAAGACAAAGCCAAGGCTGGAAAAGCCTTCTAGTTTCTCCCATCTGTGTTTTAAGCTCGTTAACAGAAAAGAAGACAAAGAAAGAAAGACCCTGAGTGCTGTCTGAAGTCCTTAGCCTGCTCACTGAGGTGCATTGGTGCATTTGTATATATTTGCTTCTGTGTGTGTATAAACTACGTATGAATGCTTTGACTTGACTGACTTTTTGGAATACTGGAAAGGGTATTTACTGGAAAAACCATCTAGTCACTTATTATCGCTATAAATTTCACAATTGGCTTACAAATTCTGCCAGTTGAAAGAGGCAAGCCGGGAAGTCAGTTTGCCAGATTTCTCTCTGCTGTTGAAGACTGATGAGGTCAGGAAGTTTGAACATGCATCATACTGGTGGTGACCTATGCCATGCTGCTGGTGCTTTTCATTAGCCAGCCTGAAAGTAGTTTCTTTCGATCCAGAAACTTCACAGGTGAGTGTATGCTTAAAGCTAAAATAGACATGAGTGCAGCTATTTAATTTCAAAACCTTATTCTTCCAAGTTGGGTTTTGACATTGAGGACATTGTTTAGCACTAATTGCTGCTTGTGTTTTCAATTTCTTATCTTATTTCTTCTTTTTTTCCCCCCAATTAAAAAGATGGAGAAAAAAAAAAAAAGAACAAAAATGACAGCTAAATTTTTGAATTATTGTGTTTTTCCTCTGTCATCTTCTTCACTTTATTTTTGTCTTCTCCTCAGTATAGCAGCAAAACCCAATAAATACATGATGAGCTGTGTTTAAATACATTGACCAGTTTATCTACACAAGAAAATTTGCATTCTTACTTATAATATTATCTCTGGCTATTTCAGTGGAACTGTTTTTAAGGCTTGATTGTCTGTGCTTTCACTCTTCTATCTCAGCTAAGGACCATTAAAAGAGCAGCATGAGGGAGTTGGAATAATCACACAGTGTTCGTGTTTTGCTACCTTTACAGAAACCAAGAAGTTATCAAGTAAAACACTGCTGTCTGGACTTCCAGAAAAGTTAAAAAACCATGGGGTTTATATTCCCCAGCTAATTTCAGTCAATCCTTGTGTAAGCTTTGCTGCATTCTCTCAAATATCTCTGTGACTTTGAATTGAAATATAAATTGATTATGCCCCTCTCCTTTATAATGAACTACAAAAAAATTTAGAAATTTGAGCTAGATGGTACTAATACATAAGCTTTGTCTGATACATGTAAATGATAATTCAACTGCACACATCATTCCAAAAAAAGAAAGTGTGACTGTATTCAGAACTCAAAAAACACCATGCCTTAAGGGTACAATAAGAAAAAAAAAAAAAAAAGCAAATTAATATCTGGGAAAAAAAATACCCTTGGCTGTATACACCAATGTCTGACAGTTTCTGCAGCATAACGTGAACACTGATTAATCTGGTGTACTGATGCTCTTGATTAAGACTCTTTTGTGAAGATGAGTGGCCCCAAATGACTTTCTGTAGTGGATTAATTCTTAGCAGACAGCATCAGGTCGCTTATAGTAAATGTGATGGTGATGAGGCACTGTAAGAGAACAGGAGGATCATCTTTATCATCAGTGTTGACAGCCCATCTATGTGCATTTTACTTGATCTGAAGTTAAAATCACCATATAGGTAACAGAAGATTTTGCCTGAGTGATATTTTTGTATTCTGAAAAAGTTACAATGCCTGTTTTGGTGTGTTTGTTTTGGTTTTTATTTCATGTTCATTTCATATTCACGGACTCACGTCAGCACTGGCCTTTGTCTTACTCAGGCCTGAGCACTGTTAGCTTCAGGAAGCTGCCCATTTAAAGATGGAGTTGAAAGTTTTTTTTTTATCTTAGATATGTAACACATGTAGGGCTTAATTTTGAAATAGCTTGCTGAAAAAGCAAGCAAAAATGTTGTCAAACCTCTAGGAGCCCTGCAGAAAAGTCAGCAATGATTTATATGAAAGTCTACTGTTACAGTTACAATTACTTAGTATAATATTGAAGACAGCTACCTTATTCTGGAAAACTATTTATAGAAAATGGTACTAAAAGTACAAAGGATTCTATCTGTGTCAAGAAGAGTATTTCTAATTTAGAATTACTGAAAATGTGCCTTTCTGAAAAAAAATCCTTGAATGTAGAATTCCCGTGCCTTATAACTCAAAGTCTGGGGTTTTGTTTTCTAAAATATTAGATATGCAGCATGGGGCAATTATCCTGCATGCCTTTTGTCACTGACATTTGATTTTTCCCCATCACCTTTTATGGTGTGGCTTTGGAAACTTTAAAAATTTGAAATATATTTTTTCCTAGCCCCAGTAACAAAGGGCAGAACAAGGGAGCTTGCCACCAGCCACTAGTCTTGCATCAGTTAATTCCACATGGGGACTGAAATCCAGCAACTTTCAACTGTTACATATCTTGAATATATTTGGTTTAATGTTACTTGCAGCTGTACTCATAGAGACCACTTTTTATTTTTTTACTGTTTGAAACTAGGTCAGATGTGTAAAACAGAGCTTGAACTAGGAATCGGCAAAATTTTAGCAGTCTAAGCTTGTGAGGGACAAAAAAATATTCCAAGGAAATTCAAGTTCAAGGAAACTAAATCTTCAACAGCAAGTATTTTACCTCAGCAGTCACCTCTGAAGAAATCCTCAGGGGTATGATGTTTACCGATGTACTCCACAGGGAGAATACCTTTAATCAGATAATTTATACTTCCATTCTCAGCTCTAAGGCTTTCAGACCACTAGCAGGGCAATGTCACTCTGTTCAGAAGATATTCTTGATCTCCAGGTATGTTTTACAGAAAATGGTCTCTGAGGCTATGGAGAAATGCAAATTTCTTTCTAAAATACTCTGAAATATTCCTTTTTCTCTGATATCTGATGTCCAGTACACAAGAATTCAAAAAAATGCAGTGGTAAAGATCAAAATGGTAACCTCCTTGCAAACAAAAGAAGCAGAATTCAGTTCTACAGCTTACTAAATTCCCAGATGTCACCATGAAAACATACAGACACAAAAAGTATAATTTGCATTTTATTGCAGGAAAATAAAGTATAAAGTGTCACATTTATGAGGAAGTCGCTGTGATGCAAAATTTTGCTGTTCATAAAATCTTACAAACTAAATTCCAGTGTCAGAAAATAGTAATTTTAATATATCAACCTTTCTGATAAGCAACGTGCAAATTACCTTTCAAAGACTAGGGGCAAAACTATGGAAGTGTTACTTATACAACAAAAGGGACTGACCCAAGACACACTTAAATCACTGAGTACCTTTTGATTATTTTGAACAAGTTTTTTAATCAGGCCTTTACTGTTTGAGGCATAAATAACTTTTGCTTTCATGTTACTTCACAGAGTAGTGTTGCTAATACACAAAAACTATATGCTATGACAAACTGCAATTTACCTAAGACTGATGAATTTTATTCTATTTTTTTATAATATTTGTTCCAGCAGAAAGTTATATGTCTCTGCATATAAAATAGCTAGTTTTTCCTTTTTTGTTTTTTATATAGATTAAACCAAATAACAACTTTAAATTACTTCCTACCAGAAAATGTTAATAACTTGCATCATTGTGAGTCTTGAATTTGAGATACATTAATGTTCTTATTATTGACATTAAAAAGGTTATTTGGGTCATAATTAGTCAAGTTAGATTAAAAAAAAGTGGTTTAGTGATCAAGTTTTTTATTGGAGATTTATGCTCCTATTAGTTCTCTAACCTTCATTGCTATAGAGAAGACACTATTGGTGTCCAGCCAAAAGTTTGGATACATGCCATCATAACAGCACATAATTTTAGTGTATCTGCTGCATCTCTGAAGTTGGCACAGACCAAAACTTATGTATGTAAGTTATATGTGGGGGTTTTACCAGAAAATTTAATAAATAAAATCCCAAATCCTGGTTCCTTCTTATTGTCTTTTTTCTAGTAAGTGCTAAGTTTCAGATCACAACAGAGGCTGACTGGCATTGTGCAGTTCATAGTTCCAGGATTTAGCTTAGGCCACCCTTCTCTTGTTCACAGCATGACACATTTTTTGTCCTACAAATCAGATACTATGATTGGCACATATACAGGCAATCTGGCAAAAATTATAGCAATAAATTTGTCTTTGAACTTCAAACTGAACAAAAAAATATATTTGCATTTTTGCCTATATCTATCATATATGTAATGTAGGAAAATATATGTGGAAGGCAGAAGATATGCAAGTTGTTTTCCAAAGGACTTTCTAATCCAACTGAGGACAATACAACTGAGGACAATACAACTGAGAAATAGCCAAAAAGCTGATTGTCTAAAGAAATTTTTTTACTGCTAAAGAATGGCATGGACTGCTTAGATAAAGGTCACATAGTTTCCTAACTTGAAAGTGTTTCTCTAAAGCCTTTACAGTCTTTGTTGTTTTTTCTTCAAACTGAAAAAGACTTCATGATTTCATGACTGAGGACAGCCTGCAGAGCAGCCTGGCAGAGAGTGTTAATACTTTTAAAAAAAAGTTCTGCTGTCAATAAAATCTGAATCAACATGGTTAGGTCATTGACAGGTAGCTTAATTCAAAGACAGCTGCAAGTAAGGAAGAAAGGTGAATATGAATTTGGTTTATTTTAAAGAGTAAATGTATCCATATTTTATATAGGCAAAAAGTCGTACAGTAGTAATAGTACACAAGAAATATTCCATAGTTTCCAAGAAAAAAATTGAAAAGAGCTGGGTGGGGTGGGGAAAAATAAGAATTTTTTTCATAGATTGTAAGATATTCTGAAGGTTTGTGAAGTGCTGTTGGCATTCTAGATTGTGGTCATAACAAAAACAGAGATCCTACTCAGTCTTAGGAACACTGAACATCCCATGAATAAAATACTTTAGCTATTTACCTAGAGAATGCATTGTGTGGAGAGATAATAATGGAAAGTTTTCTTGTACTTTTCAAATTCTCCACTAAATTCCGCTTGGGATACATTATGGTTTAACTCCTACTTGGTCACTAAGCATCACCCCATCACATCCCATCTGGTGAGATGGGGAAGAGAATCCTAAGAATAAAATTAGAAAACTCATGAGTTAGGATAAAGACAAGCAAACAAGTAACTAGAAGAGGGAAATTAAATGTGTCTACGTTCAGTATATTTTGCCTATTTTTAAATTAAAAAAAAAAAATTAATAATAATTTTGAAAAACAGTACTTTAGCTCTGTTTAGTTTAGTATATTTTTCTGTCTTCTATTGCAGTCTATCTCACATGCTGACAGAAGACTTCTCTGTAGAATGCATTTTGCTGTTAAATACACATGCTTATTTACATTTTTTCTTAAGGTTAATTCATAATCTTTGTCAGAGGTATGAATGTGTAAGAATAGGCATTGACTCCTTCAGTGTTCCTGATATTTACCTAAAACATCTCATACTGAGCTCAGGATCTGATGGGTGAAATATCACCTCCTTTTATCTGTGATTCATATTCTTTTGTTATTTCTTTTGTTACTCTTTGTGTGGAAATACTGGTTTATTATGCAGTAATGTCGAGAAACATATGCGTGTGATACTAGTAAGATAGGGCCATGAATAGATTTTCTACACTGTTAAACCTCTTAGTCTAGAAGGCCCTCTTGAATATCATTATAATAGGAATAGAAACAATTTTAGGAGCCAGATAATCTATTCCATTATATATTGTTCTAAAATGAATGCTGAAATTCTTCAGGTGAAATACTATTCTAAGAGAAAATGGAAACTGTCAGACATTTCAGGTCATGACCTCTAATACATAAGCTTCAGTTAATAGTCAGAAACAAGACATTATCCTTCACCCTTTAGACAAAAGCTTTCCAACACTATGGTTTTGATTAAGTTTCTAAAAACCATTAAATTAAATAAATAAAAATACTTGTCATCTACCAGTATGCATAGAATTCAAAATACCAAACACAGGACAAACTGAATTTGACATTAAAAAAATAGAGTGTGACAGCTGCAGCAGTTACATCTTGTGGAAGTATGTGTGTGCTTGCAAAGACTTTACATCAGGTCCTGGTTGGGAGCTGGCATTTTCAAAGGTCATGAAGCTCCTTAGCACCATTCAATTACTGCACAAAGGGTACCACTGACAGTTTTAGCACTGTGGTTAAATTAGCTGAGTATTATCTGAGACAATCAAACTTTTGACAGGATTGGTAGGATAATATCTGTATATCAAAAAATACCTCAAATACCCATCTTAGCCTCCTTTCTTTATTTTTGAATGACAAGGAAAACATGAGAGAATTATTTAGTTGTCCTGTTGCTTGTGAAGATATCAACACTCTCAGCCTGACAACTGTACAAATAAAGATAAGACAAAAACCTTCGATTTTAGCCACTTTTGATTTTGTTCTTTATTTTAGGTTCTAATTTAGAACAGACTGTTCATTGAACAGTCTGAATCATTAACAATGTGTTCAAAGTGTATTGACATGGTTATACTGCTTAAAACAGAAAAGGACTAACATTGTTCTGTTGCCTGTGCGCCTGCTTTGCTGTGTTGTGCCCTGCAAACAGTTTAGCTGAAACTGGAATCACAGAATCATGCAGGCTGGAAAAGTTCTTTGGGATCAAGTCCAGGTGTTAGCCCACTGCCAACCCCACCACTAAATTATGTCTTTAAGTGCCACATCTACAATCCTTTTAAATACCCCACTCAATCACTCCTCTGGGGACGCAGTTTCAAGGCTTGACATCCCTTTTGGTGAAAAAATTTTTTCTAATATCCAATCTAATCCTCCCCCGGTGCAACTTAAGGCCATTTTCCCTTGTACTACTGCTTTTTACTCAGGAAAAAGAGACTGATTCCCACCTCACTACAGCCTCTTCTCAGGTAATTACACACAGAAATAAGTTCCCCCCCTGGTCTGCCCTGGTCCCTAACACTCCCAAGGGGCTTCTTTTACATGCAGTGATTGTGGAGTTTGTTGCCCACCACTGCTCCTAGCCTTGCCTACATCCTGTGAGCCACTATTGCATGAACCACTGGCTGCTGATGAATCTCTCCTCTCAACTGAGGTTCCTCTGGTTCAGGAAGTCCTTGTGCACCACATTACATCGCCCCACTGCAGATCATGCCAGCATGGGTGCTGCTCACTTCATCATTTTGGTCTTTATGATTGTTTACCTGTGTGTGCATTCTTGCACCGTGCGTCGAAGTGACATAGGGAGGCCCAGATAAACCTTTTAAAGTAGATGGAAAATGTAACACCATAATGCAGTTACAGCTTCTGGGTATTCACACAACCACACTTGCTACTTTTAATTAAGTATGTACACATGTTTCTAAGATACATGCATGCACACTTACAAGTCCCTATACAATACAAATTATAAGCAACACCTTGAAATTGAGGAGACCAATTTGTCAGCTCTTCTGCACAGTGCACAAATATAATGTTAATCCCATATTTTGTCAAATTTTCTCTTTATTTCTGATGGTTTCTATTTTCAGTTAAGATTTTTTTAATACGTATTTAAATGTTTTTAATGTTTTTAAAATTCCCTTTTTCATTTCAGTATAACAGTACAGAATACAACCCCAATTATATGCACATAATGAAGGTAGGACAGAACTTTCACAGGATTTATAGTAATGAACCTAGCCATTACAAATACTTAGCTAGATGTTTTACAATATTTTATAGTCTTGAAAGTCAAGAAACATACCATTGGTCTTCTGAAGTTAAACTGAAATTATATTAAAATAAAGCATCTCTGTCCATTATAAATTCCTTTCCTTTCAAATATTCTCTCCCATATTGTCAATAAGCATTGACCCAAATATTCTCTTTTGTAACAGTAGTTTCTATTAGTTTATGAATCCAGTGTCTTTTTTGGTTTTTTTAAAACCTTTCCACATTTTGCCCTTCCTATCGACATTTTAGATATCTGGATACCATGGAAAGATGAGTATGTGTCTCACTATTCGCAGTTTAGGTTTTTCTGCACATCAGAATGTGTTTACATCATTCATGAACAATGATCTGGGGCTGCTGAAGGATCTGAGATTTTCATCAAGACTTTCATGAAGGTAAAATGTAGTAGCTTAGCATCTGTGTGAATTCTACACCTTTTTGTGTTTTAACAGATTAAGGTTCAAATGTATTAGGTGTCACAGACAACACGTGGCTTTTTGGAAGCTCTGCCTTGAATCTGAGTCCTTTTATCATAATTGATAAAGTAAATCTTGTTGATAAGAGGCTATATTCTCTAAAGAAATTCTGACTTTCAGAATATCCTTGCTGAGGATAAAATTTGCATGTTTTGCTAAGGAATCAAGAGACAAGTACGAAAAAAAATGCAACCATTAAAACCATTAAGCTATAAGAAATATTAAAGTATGTGAGCTAAAGCTCTTAATGCTCTAAAAATAAAGACTATTGACATGATTTTTTGCTAAAACTTGCAAACTCCTATTTGCATACTACTGCTGTCTTAGTCAATGAAAGTATGAAACGTGTTAGCTTTTACATTTACCTAAAACGTAAGTCAGTAGTAGCACTACAGTGCTTTATGTCTTATGGACTCCTCCACTGTTGTTAGTATGCAACTTGACAGTGAAATAAATACATACATTCCTTTTTTAAGCTTTGCGCCAGTTTGGTGTCATGCTGTGCCAAACTAGCCAAGTCTTACTAGTTCCTGACCAGTACAGATGTGTATTAATGTTCCAGGAGGTAGAACAAAAAATTTCTCATTCAGTAATATTTCTAAGCATAATAAAGATCTGTAGTATCTACAGCAGAGAAAATATTTTTTAAGCTCCAGACAGTGATAATTCAGATAAAGTACTTAGTTTCTTTCTGGGTGTCTTGTAATTATCTCATGAAGCTCATCACATCCAGAAACTGAGTATTCAGAGTTTAACATCAAGTATTTTCAAGGGGTCAGCTTGTATAATGCATTGGACATAGAAAAACACTAAGAAAAGTATTTTGAAGGGAAAAGTAAGTCTGAGAAAAACTACCATGTGTCTTACTGGTTCCAGAGGGAGTGAGGCAGATACAACTGCAGTAGAGATGTAAATGCAACATTTTTGGTCCAAAATCACCTTGTTCTTGGAATTTGTGGTGTTCTGATACACATTTCTGACATGCATCTGTTCTGGAAGGTAACAGATGTTACTCTGACAGGATGCACCGCAGTAGCAGTGTAAGAGCAAGAAAAGCAGGAGGTGAAAGGAAATGAACTGTCCAGAAACAACGTTAATGCAGTGTGCCAGGGTAAGACGCTAGTTATGCTCAAGTAGTCAAATTTGATAGCCTTCTCCACCCATCTTTCTAATAAATGTCAAGAATTTTAATAAATGGCAAGATCAGAGGAACTGGGGTTTTGAAGAGTAGTGTTGCTGATAAGGTCAGTTGGCAGTCAATCACAGTACATTGAGGCTCTAATGCACAAGGTACTCAAAAGATACCACAAATACATGTTCCATATGTTTTAAGAGTGATCTCAAACTCCAATGTATGTATATAACTCTAGTCAATTTGCTTGTACAAGAGTTAAATAGTCTGATAAATACCTCACTTTTAATAAGAATCCTAGAGGTTCTGAGTTTGCAGAGATATGTCCATTCTCAATTGAATTTGTCATGATATATTTTTAGTATCAGGATGAATCATAAGCCTTAGTTGTTGAAAACCAAGCAAATTTAGCTCAAGAATTTTGATTTTTCTGGGCACAGCATTGAGACTTCTTATTACATGACTGATAAACTATATGTTATGTGAAAATTAAGAAAGTACAGGGAGTTTAACTACATGTTCTGTACATGCTCAGGACTGTTAGGAAAATATGCTCAGTGGTTGTTTTCCAGAAAGTCTGAGAACCCATTCTGTTAGATATTTGGAAAAATGCCCAGTTACAGGAAAAAGACAATCCCATAAGACTATCTTAAGGGATATGGAGTTCAGTGATATAGCAGAAATCTTATTATATGGGAAAAGTAGTAATGCCAAGTGACCAAGGACTCTTGAAGGACTTTCCAAGTGGTAGAAGATTGGGTCTGGTTGTTTAAAAGTGGAATTATTTGGAGCACCTAAAAAAGTAAGGATTCTGTACTGAAAATCAGACATTTTCATAGTTACCAAAGCATGATTTTCTAATAAAATCTAGCTTACAGGAGAAAAAGCATATATGGGGACAAAAAAATTCAATTTTATCGTATTTCAAAGATATTTTAATGAATGTTGCCATCAACAATTTTAATGGCTTTGTGTTGCAGGTTTTTGATCGGAGGGGGGGTGGATTACAGGCGTGGCTTCTGTGATAAGCTTCTAGAAATTTCCATCATATTTCACAGGGCCAATGTCAACCAGCTCCAAGACAGACCTGCTGACCAAAGCTGAGCCCATCAGCAATAGAGCCTCTGTTAGTGCCTTAGGGATAACATAAATAAGAAGAGGAGCAATTTCAGCCAGAGAAAAGAATGTGAAGAATCTTGTCCCTGAGGAGGAAGGAACACCAGACACAGCATGTGATAAAACGACCACAATTCCCAGACCTTGGCCCCTGCACCACTGAGAAGAGGTTGAGAATTTGGGACTAAGGTTATCTTGAGAAGAAGGGAGGGTGGGGGAAGGTGTTTTAAGATTTGGGTTTAGCTTTCATTGTCTTACCTTGGTTTGACTTGTAATAAATTAATCAGTGTTCCCTAAGTCAAGTCTGTTTTGGCCATGACGATAATCAGGAATGATTGATCTCTCTCTGTCCTTATCATGACCCATGAGCCTTTTGTTACATTTTCTCTCCCCTGTGCAGCTGAAGAGGGGGTGATAGAGTGGTTTTGGTGGGCACCTGGCATCCAGCCAGGGCTAACCCACCTTTTCTAGTCCTCATTGGCATAGAATTTTCTTCCCTGTAACTGGTTACAACACTTTCTTGCATTCAGTATGAGATAAATATTGATAACACACCAACATTTTCGTGTTTGCTACATAGTGCTTACACTATGTGCACTAAGTAAAGGACTAAGTAAACGACTTTTTCAGTTCCTCATGGTCTGCTGCTGCACAAGAAGGTGGTGGAAGCATAAGTGGGACAGCTGACCTGAACTGGTCAAAGGGATATTCCATACTATACAATGTCATGCTGAGTGTATGAACTAGGGTAATTTGACTGGAAGAGCCAGCTGCTGCCTGGGGATTGGCTGAGTATCAGTCAACAGCTGATGAGCAAATTTAAATGTGCATCTTTGGTATTTTTTTTTCATTTATTTTTTAAATTACTAGTGGTAGTTGTTGTAGTATTTGTTGCAGTTTTTTGTTTGTTTGCCTGGTTGTTTTTTTTTTGTTTTGTTTTGTTTTTTTTTACCTTGTTTCAGTTATTAAGCTCCTCTTCTCTCGACGCACAAGTTGTTTATTTTTGTGATTCTCTTTGCCATCTCACCAGTGGGTGGCTGCATGAGGTTACACCAGGACACCACCACACTATCTAAATCATAAAATAGGCATTAGCTTTCAGTACATCTCAGCTTACCACATATCCTCAGAGAATCAGCTTGCCACAAAGGTATTGGCAATAATTAAGAAAACAGCTATAACCTTGAAATCTCTGAAGAGACTGGTTAGTCTAAACAATATGAAAATTGAAAAGGTACACAGTATTTTCCTTCCCATCAGTTATGAACAAGAACGAAACTGGTCTCAGTTGAAAAATCCTGAGAGATGCTTTCACTTTTGACGATTTTTTTTCTCTATCATTTGAAATTGTTACTTTGAAAAATTTATTCAGTGACAAAATAGTGGGCATGATGTTTTTCTTATCATAACCAGATAAATAACCATATAGAGTTTTCTTCATAAAATAAACAGGCACTACTAACAGTGGGCCTGTCTCAGTAAAGAGACATTTAATAAACCTTTTTAAGGACTAAGCATGAAATCAGCAGTTCCAAGAAGTTCTCATGTTGCATTCTGAAGTCCTAGAAATGGTACAATTCCAACCTTCTTCCCAGGATACAAAGAATTATTGCCAAGAGTTCCACATATGGTGGTTGGGGAACAAAAGTATTAGAATGCCTCACAGTAGGGTGCCTCCTTCCTTGGGATGATGTTTTGGAGTTATGTTTGTTGTTTAAATCTTCTGAAGAAAAAGTCATTAAATATAACTTTATGTATTATCACTGTTAACAATATTTTTTCTCCCTCCCTTCAAATGGGTAATCTGAAGGAAAAAAGCCCCAAAAGTTGCTACAATATGTAACAAAATAAAATGCCTAAAATCTTATTTTTGTTTCATTTTTCTTTTCTCAGTGCTTTCATAATATATGCAGTCAGTAAAGGGGAAAAAAATCCAGAAATGACTGACACCAAACATAACTCAATGTTCAATCAGTGACATACCATGCATATTGTGTTAACATAGATTGTAATTACTTTCTCACCAAATGGTATGCCAGATCTTTTCACTGAATAAATGTATGCAAGTGATGTGCCATCATTCTATCACTGCCAGTTTAATAAGCATCTCTTTGAAGAGAAGAAGAAAAGTGAAGGTATTCAATGCATTTCTTTGAACTTACACATTCAGTATTGAACAGCTATGTTTATTAGGGAACACAGAGGATTTTATTAAAAAGTGGTATAGAATTAACATCTAAAATGATGATGAACGCGAAGGAAAAACAGGAGCTCTGAACCCTAAGGACTTCTGACAGTACTGGGACTTGAAATTCCATTCACTAGGGACATACAAGAAAGAAGAACACAGATGGGGATGAGCTTATTAGGTCTGTACTCATCCTTTCTGTCAAAAATAAAAGCATAATTAGCATTTGTCTCAAATCAGTGTTGCAGACCCTTTTGGTCTGGAATCTCTCCTTAGAGGAGTATACTATTTCCCTTGTATGTTTCCTCTTGTGAAACAACTATCTGAAACCTGTGAAGATAAAATAATACTCTATCGCTCTTTTGTGTGATCCTAGAGCTGATACAGCATTGATGTGTGCTACTGCACACAAAACATTGTGTCCACAGCATATAGATTGAACTGTATGAGAGATCTGACACTGCAGCATGACAGGGCAGTAAGGGAGCGAGAAGGAACAGCAGATACAGACAAAGTGCTGAGTTAAAACAGGTTAAGCCATGTTTGACATGCTTTAGGCTAGCACAGAACAAAATCAAGTGAGCTTGGAGACAAAGCAGCAGCAAGCTGTAAAACAATTTCACTTTGACAGTTTCTGAACAGCTACAAAACCACTCTCAGTTCTGGTGCCTCTCACCAGGACTGTGGGATGCATGTCAGTTTTCTGTAAGTTTGTGAGCTGAGGGGAAGAATCTGGAAAGGAAGGGAGTGTCCCAGCTGAAATGGATACATAAATAAATTAGCTTCACACTGACAACAGGTTTAATTTTATATGAAACTAGGCCTAAGCATTTTGTTTCAGGCACTTTCAGTAGAAGGAAAGCCAATGGAAATAAGGAGTCTAGACTTCATTTGCACTAGACCAATTTTTGGCTTTTATATGTTAGTCAAGCATTTTGGTAACTCAGTTTGTAGAAGACATCTTTTAAATCCATTCTCTGTCTGAATTTTATAAAACCTTAAATTAGAATGTTTTGGGATATTTTGGGACAGAAAAGGCTCTCCTTTTAATTTTTCAAAACTGATGAAACGTTTATCATTCCAAGTCAGGACATACATTTCTGATGTCCAGTTAGGTCTATTTTGGAACACAGATTTTTCCCAGAAATAATCTTAGCTCCTTACATCTAGATTGTAATTCCTATCTCCAACTAGTTCTGAAAGAGGGGATTCAATATCAAGTCTTGGACTACAGGAGATATGTGAGATGATTGACTTTCAAACAATACACCTCTGCATGTTTTTTTTAAAAATTTAAATGTTTCGTTAGAGCCTCTCTTTTTGAATATTCAAGGAAAATATTTAACTTAAAATCTCGTGAATAGTGAGCCTTCAAAAGAGCAACAGATAAATAGACATTTGTTGCTTTGGAAAAACAATTGATAAATGAAAACAAACATAAATTAAGAAAAAAAAATCATATGCAATTATAAATCAATATTTAGCAGGTCTAGATTTCAGGAAGCAAAAAGATGCCTTAATCCCAAAAAAACTCCAACCCAATCTCCCAACCTCACCAATAATACATCTATAAGAAAAATAATGGAACCAAATTTGGAATAAAAAGAAAGATCAAAAGCAAGTAAAAACTTTTAGATATTAATAACATTTACTTTGAACAGAGTATTTTTTTTAATTTATCCAATCAAAATAGTTCTCCATTGTTTGGGATGACTTATAAAGTGCATGTTATTTTCTTTGTTATTTTTAGCATAAGTAATTTTAAGCTGATTAATTTTATTTCTCATTGGTCTGTAATTGATTTTTTAAAATTATTTTCTTTTTAAAATTAACTGTATTGATCTGTTTATATTCTTTAAGGAAAATTCTGACACTGATACTGAAGTGGTGTAATTAAATATATGAGAGACATAAGTGAGTAAAGAAAAAATAAATAACCTTTTACTCCGCAATTTTGTCTGTAATTTATTTAAGGGAAATTCAAGAATCAAATTAGTAACTATGTCAATCTAGATCTTCGAGCACATGCACATTTATCTGAGAAGCACTTAGTACCTACTCAATAAAACTGAAAATACAAGGTGAAAATTTCACGGAGAAATATGAAAGCTACAATGGACATCTAAGACTAACAATCTAAAACATAATAGAATAAACTTGTAACTCAGCTTGGAAATTTGTCTACAACTCTTAAAACATATGTCTTGAATGATTCAGTGTATAAGTCAAATTGAGACTGATTTTTTCCTTTTACTTCTCTAATTTGTCTTGATGCTCAGACTTCCTGTCTCTATTGACCTTTTTATGTTTGACTTTTTTCTGTTTTTTGTTTGTTTGTTTGTTTGTTTGTTTGTTTTAAATTAGGTTGGTTGGGTTGAAGTTTTTTCTATATGGAAGTTCTTAAGTTTCCTAACCTTGTGGTAAGTGATAAAATTATATGTCAATGAATATTATGTGTAAAAACTTAAGAATTGAGAAGCGTCAGTAATTTTTCTTTTGGTATCAATAAAACAAGTTCTTTAATGTTGGTGGGGATCATCGGGATTTTGTCTTTTATGGTATTAATTACATAAATATTCCCAAATTTTGTATTTCTCCATAGATATTTTAGGTTTTTTCCTATATTCTTTTCCTTCACTCAACTTTGTCATCTCTACTGGACTTTAACATTACCTTTAAATCTATTTAGAGTTCTTAATAGTACATCAATTATTAGAGTAGCAAATAAACTGAGGCTGTGCTCTCTTGAAATTTTTAAAGATTTGAAACATTTCCAACGTCGGTTTTTAATAAAAAGAAAATCTCAATTCAAAAACAAGACTACAGATACATTGATTTTTCTCTGAGATATTGTCAGGACTGATGACAAAAATCTATGCTACTTTAAGTAGCCCTAATGAAAGAAAAGAGTCAAGATTCATGTCTCCTTCAGGCAGGAACAAAGCCAGCATTCCTGCTATGTTTAGATGACCTTTTTTTTTTTTTTTTTTTTTTTTTTCAGTTAACATGGACTTAATGTTGATGAAAAATTCTTGACTGGAAATTCTAAACAAAACAGTGCTCACAGGAGAAATCAGTAAAAAAACTCAGGGATTGAACTTGTACCTGAATTTGGAATCCAACTGGGATCCAGATGACAAAATCTTCCTGGTATCCTGAGACTTAATTTAGGCAGTTGAATGCATATTGTCCCTACACTAACAGTGCTGGGGTAATTTGTGGAGAGGTAGCTTGCTGCATTGAGACAAAGTACAGTTCCTGCAATCAAAGAGAAGGATCATCTTCACAGAATCAATGCTAAAAAAAAAAAAAAAAAAAAAAAAAAAAAAAAAAGAAAAAAATTATTTTTTAAACAAATATTCATTAATGACAAAAAGTTGACAAAAATTTGAAGACTGTGTAATTGGGACTTGATGATCTTTGAGAAGACAAATCACATCAATGCCCACTGCTGAGACTCATGACTGGATGCCCAGTGATTGATTTTGTTTTTGAGATGCAGGTGGTGTTCTCAGAGAGAAAGTAAAGAAACTAACCACATATTCCCCTGATTTACCTTTGCAATGGAGTAAATCCGGAAGACCTTTTTAAAATCCAAGCTACTGATTTTTTTTTTCAGCATCATCCATTTGAATCTGCCCTTTTATAACAAACTTTTATTTTGGTTGTGTAATCTTAAATCCAGTATATATTTTATACAAATATATATCTCACACTGTCGTGATTGTCTGTTGTTTCATGCTGTATTCTTCAACAAATTGAAAATCCAGCAACCTTAAACTCATGAAGAAGATTATTATGACATAATTCATTAAATTGTTTGACAAACATTATCTAGGCAGGCATTATGATAAGCAACACTTATTGCTTGAGTCCTAATTACTTCAAAGGTATAAAGAGCTGAGTTCCCATAGCAACATGGGAACAATTACACAGGTGTCATATAATGAAACATCTGTGTTGGAGTTTAAGGTTTCTTTTAGTCTGAGGAGCAAAGAAGATGCTTCCCAATTATGGGTAAAAGAAGATTCATCTTTCTACTAATTTGGCAGAAATTGAAAGGTTAGGCTTTTAATTGCTTCAAAGAAGAAATTGGACTAATACAGTAAGAACAAAAGAGCAGGTCCTCAGAGTGCTGTAGTAAAGAGCAATACAGTCTCTAATTTTGTATTAAGCAAAAGTAATCAAAAGACATTTATACAGAAATAAACATAGCCGTGAGCAATCTGTTTCCACTCAGTGTGCTTAGACCTTAAACCTCAATCCACTGAAACGGGCTTTATGTGATAAGTATTTTAGAGCAAACACACAGCAGGTGCTTGCCATTGAAGTTTGAAGTTGACTTTTACACTTCCTCCCAAAGGAGCAGCAGATGGTGATTCTGCTCTCTGTAGATTCTTGGGAGGTAAGAAAGAAAGTAAACACAAGAAATTTGCTTAATTCTCAGCTGTCCTGCACAAGGGCTAACCTTCCACGTGCTAACCTTTTCAAGTACTGCTCATACAAGTTCCATTTGGGGTATTACCAAGGAGGAGGCAGAAGCTGTGGCCTTTGCTGCTTGTGTACAGACCTAGCTGGCTTCACCAGGAGCCCAGGCATAGCTCCTTGCTATTTTTTTTTTCTTCAGCTCAGTTTCAAATTTTTATTTTATCTACTGTTTACCTTAAGCCTTTCTAGAAAAAAAAGTGCCCCAATATCAGAGGGGAGATATCCTTCTGTGTCTTGTTATGCTGCTTGTTATATAAAATCAGTAATTCTCGACAGAAAGATATATCAAATTATCAGTGGTTTTCCAGGGTAGATATCACTGATATAATTTTCAAAATTTGGAAGCGTTTCTAAACTTCAAGGCTGAGAACCATAACACACTAAAACATTCATATAAAGTAGCTTGGATAATAACAAAATTTTCAGGCAAGGTTTTTTATTTTCAGAAGAAATTTGGATTTTCTACTGATTTGGTTTTAGTGGGAAATGTTTATATTCTTGGAAAGCTCTTGAAGTGTTTGCAAAAGAATTTTTTTGGGTGAGAAAGAATTTAATTTTTTTATTCTTCAGATACATGCATTGTGTCACATTGACTGACAGAAGAGCTCAACAGAGCAATACCTTTGAGCATGTGTCTTAACATGAAAGGATTACTTGTGGAAGTTTTAGCAATTGCAAGGGTGCAAATTATGGATAAAAGTCTAAGTTCTATTTGACATTCACTGAAGAGACAGGTTACCATTCAGAATATCATGGTCAGGATACAGAAATCATCCTAGATTACATAGCAAGATAAATGAGGTGTTGCATTGGTATGTCTTCCAGGTTTTCCAGTCCTGTTCTCATTCTTGAAAAGCATTACAACAACTGCATCATGCATCTCCTGGCCTCATGCAGGTGGAAGATCTATTGCTGATTCTATGAGAAAAAAAAAAAAAAGAAAAAGAAAAAGAAAAAAAAGAAAAAGAAAAAAAAGCACTCTAATGAACAGCGGGCACCCTCCTTTAACTGATGCCATTTTCTAATTATTTTTCATTCCTGCAGACTGCAAGAAAAAAAAAAATAAATTCTTTTTTTCAGTGTCATTTAGCAGGCTTTTAGGACCCTATGTATACAGAGCATTTCATGTGTCATTTGCGGGGGTTGGTGATTGATATCCAGATACAGAATTGGCTGCCTTTGGTCTTGACATATTTAAAAACTGCAGGCTTCCCTGTCTTTCCCATATGTTCCATTTATATATTGAAAACTAAGAATAAGAAGGCAGATGTACAAGAGAAACAAGACGTTGGGTAAAGTGGAAGTTTGTTACTTGGTTTATGTATTATGTTTATGCATTCTTTGGCAAGAGTTGTGGAAAAAACACTTCTTTGGAAAGCTAATCATTGTACGTGTGGAGTTTAATTTCTTGTTTGTTATTGTGGTCTTTGCTCTAAGATTCAACCTACTCAGTTTTATGTTGGTAACGTGGATGACCAGTTTCCTACTTTGTTGGCTACAAGGACTTGAATACTCTCTTAGTCTGACCCAGTGGTATGGCAAGGTTATGTAGAGTTTCTATGCCTTAGTTCCCCAGCTGTAAACAGAGATAATATCACAGCTTTACTTTAGAATGGTGATGTGAAGACAATTGTGTTAAAATCTGTGAGGCATTTATTTATTATAGTAATGATGATTCAGGAGTGCATTAAAAAATTAGGAAAATTGATTTTTTCCCTTCTCAATGGAATCTCATTTCTCTTTTGTGACTTTTTTTTTTTTTTTTAATTTGAAAATAATTTAGATGAAAGTGTATGATTCTCTTCTGGAAAAGTTAGCAGTGTCTGAGCTTGTGTACAGGCTGATAGAAAAGTAGGATCACCAAAGGCTGATATCAAATTATATGAATCTGAAATAAAACAATACCATATGACCTGTGGGACATGTACTGAAATATTCTAATGCCATGATGTTTCTTGTCAGTAAATCATTAACCCCATAAAAATACTTCAAGTCTTTTTATATTAGGAGAAATTTTAAGGGATTCCTTAAGGAGCTGACTATACAAAAAAATTCCTAACTTACTTCATTAGAGTTCATCCTATTCAGTATAATTTATTTTATATCAGAATTAAACTTGGTTAGAAAGATAGATAGCACACTTCAATTAATGTCTTCCTAATATAGCAAGATGGGTATAGTACAACATGCTTTACAAGATATTTATCTTCAGGAGGTGCCTAGTCTGTCTTATGTGCTTAAGAATTAATAATGTGACATAAAACAGAAAATTGGCTTGCCTTAGATAAAGTATATGCTCATACGTTGTCCTGAGGTTATGGGAAATTATGCCTTGATGATTGTTAAATAAAAAAATAAGACACTTTAAATTTGGAAGAGCTAGGAGAAAGAAATGCAAGACGAACTCAAGGGCTTGAGGGTGGTTAGAATGAAAGAAAGGATGGGTAGCAGTCAAAGAATAAGTGATGAAATAGGTTTCATGCATTCCTACATGAAGCTTCTTTCTTCGATGCATCTTGATACTTCTTTACTGAGGTGTTCTTCACTTCCTTGATCCACCTTTGAGGATCATAGTGGCCCTAGAAACAGGAGAAATGGTACATTTAACTGAGTAGCATGAACAGCTGCATCTAGTGAGCCAGACACCTTGGATTGTAACTCTAAACCAGGTGAGGGTTGCATGTTAAAGGCAGATATCATAAGAGGAATACTGCTGAGGAGTTTTCACAAGCAGCTGGCTATACTTGGGATTGAGTGAAAACCGTCTCCTTTGTCTTGTTGCTGATAGCTTTTCACTTGTAAAAAAAGTGTTGCATCCCTTTTGAAGAAACTTTTTGGATTTCTTTTTAGGTTTTTTTTTTTTTTTTTTACTCTAGTAGAATACAGGCCAGAAGGCCAGGGGAAAACATGTCTGTCATGGAAACATTCAGTTCCTCTCCTTTTGTTCTGAAATCCATCTCTAAGATGGCCATTGTCTCTTCTCTTGCTGCTGTCAAAGGCTGTAGTGCTTGAACTCTTCTCAAACAACTGAACTGAAAAACAGAATTATCAATTTCCCTCTTTTCTTACTTCTATCAAGTTCATACTGATTGTATGCCTCTGTATTTCATAAATATATTTTTCAGCACTTTTGTCTAAAGACCAGGTTTTTTCTTAGTTATGTAGAAAATATTAATGTGTCACATTTACAAATAGATCTTCTGAAAACAGTTACCAATCTGAAGTTTTGCATCAATCAATATACTTCACTACCTGAGCACAGCTTGTGACTTAGTGAACTTATTTCTTTTTTTTTTTTTTTTATTTTTTATTTTGATAACATGAGAGAATAGTATTGAAAAATTTCGTCTAAACATTTGCTGTCATAGAGATGATGTCAAGAAGCGTGTTAAAGTTCATGCTTATTATGATAATCCTAAATAGGTGTTGTAATAACAGCAAAAAATGTGTTTACATAATATGGAAAGGCTATTTTTTCCAGTAATCCAGTACACTGTTTTACTAGTTTTGCTAGGGATGTTAAGACATTACTCTGTTTTTCTGTCATCTTGTAACTGTGGAAGGTCTTTTTCTTGGGGGAAACAGCCAACTGTATATGACTCATGAAAAATTAAAAAAACCATAACAAATGTGTTATGATTTTTTCATTTTACAAGTAAATAGATTTTATAGGGGACTATAATTTCTGCCTTACATTCAAACAATTTAGTTGTAAATGTTGAATTTTAATTCAGCTATGAAAGCTTGAATGCCAGCTCAATGGCTATGTAAATCTCTTAGAGTCAGAAGCTGGAAGCACTAATTACTGGCCTTTGTGCTTACAACTGACTTCAGAATTGTTCAATTCATTATGCTGCTTTCACAATAAATCCCAGTAGCAAAGAAGCTTGTCATTCAAAACGACATCGTGCATTATCTCCTGATTAAGACAAAGAGTCAAGAAAGCTGACCCAGCAATGAAACTCTGTCACTCTCTATGTTTAGAGGCCCTGGCAATCCTTTGCTGGTAAAATCATCTGTAGTTTAAGACTGTGATTATGTAAGATTTCAAGTATCTTAACTACCCTTGGTTTCTATGGAATTCCTGTTTCACAGTACTAGCTACCCATAAAAATAAGATGATTGATCAAATTACTACAGTGTTCACTTTCTTACACAATGCAACTTGCCTGCTTTTAAAAAGTCAGTGGCTTTTGCTAACTGAAGTAACTGGCACATTTTCCTCCATTTTCCACAACAGTAGAGTTCCATTATTAGGGACAGGCATGGTATTTGTGATTTTCGCCTATCATAAACAATATCTGAATCTGTGAAACACTATCAGTGCTTGTTATTTATTTGATTTCCATACCCCACCTCCCTGCTCCTCTTCTAAATGGCTGATAAATGAGGATATATTACATCTTTGAGGTTCTTTCCTTCTACTGGCCCCTCACTTCAATGAAATTGCCACAAACACCTTTGCTATCACTTACTTCTGCATATTTGGGAGAGAAGAAGTCTGACAAATTGAAAAATCCCTAGAAAAAAAGAAAAAGAAAAAAGAAAAAAATCCAACAAAATGCTTAAGACAAAATATTTGGATTTATAATTTTTAATGACTATTTCTCTTGCACTAAATTTGAAGAATAATCTACATATCGAGTGACTCGAAGATAATCAGGGTAAATAAAAATATCAAGACATTTAAAGAAAATATTTTTAGTATTGGGTTTTGATAGTTATTTTTTTCTTATTTTGAAGTTTTATAATAGACTCTGAACATGTTTTGAAGCTTTTCTCTGAAAACACAAGGACTAGGCCCTTGGTGTGGTTTTAAATGAGCCTCCCATGTAAACAGCTTGTTTCAGTGTGCTGTTTTTGAGAAGAAGACCAAATATTTTAAGACCTACAGTATAATTATTAGAATTGCTGATATTGTATTTGGGTCCAAATGTGGCACTCAGCTGGTGTCAAGTATGCAGCAAGTATACAATGTGTGTTACATCAGTCATGACAATACACAATGCACTTGTGTTAAAGAATGAGAGGTGTTTTCTGCAATTGAGCGTAACACTGCTTAATAATATTGTTTAAAATAAATTGTTACGGCATAGAAGATTTTCCTCCCTACTCTCCCCCTCCCTAGTTCCTTTCTCTGTCCCCACTTGAGGCTAGTGATTGATGTAAAGAAGCAGGATATTTTGCAATTTAAATAGCACTACAGAAATTTAGAAGAAGGGAAAAAGAGAAAAAAAGTAGTGATGGTGTTCTGAGACAGAATAAGAATAATAATTGTGTTGTGGAAATCAGAGTCATTGTCTTATGATATTAAGAGATATCAGTCCTTCTTCTTTCAATAAATTTTATCATGTGCCAAGTGCCTTGAAACTTCTATTTGAGTTAAATTTTTGACTCTGTGCCAAACATTTGCCTTTTGATTCTAACATTATCAGCTTACTAGCTAAATATGATCACAAACAGAAAAATCACCATCTGTGGTAATGTCATTTATAATAAAGATATTGTCAGAAAGGATGTGTAAAGATTCACCCGCTCATGATAATCCAATATCATGGGAACTAAGTCATGTACCACAATATATTGAGGGTTTTTTTGGTGTGGAAATAAAATCTCCTCTCTCTGTCTTTTATTATTTTTATTTTTATTTTTGTTTTTATTTTTATTTTTATTTTTATTTTTATTTTTATTTTTATTTTTATTTTTAATTTTCACCCTCCATTTTAACTGATAAACCTCCCCCCTCAAAAAAAACCCCAAGAAAACAACAACAGAAAAACTACCACCAAACAAAGAAACAATCAAAATCCCACAACTTCCTTCCCCAAAAACCCCAAATGCCTAAATCCATAACTCCAAAATATCTTTAAAACTGTACTGGTACGGGGTTGGTGTTTGTTGCTTTTTAATTTTGTTTTCTCCCCATGTTGGTTTTACAAGGGAAGAGAAAAAGAAGATACTAAGTTGTCAATATATTTTTCAAAATCAAATTTCTAGGGTTTTTATTTACTCTTAATAATTTAGTCATTGTCCTTCATAAAACTTGGAGGAATCTGTAGTTCTTGCAAGATATTTTTCACTTAGCACAGAGAATCGAACCATTTCAATTATTCATGAATCTGTTCTCTCACTTCAGTCAGACATATATGCAGCCATTCTGTAACTGAAACCACAGTTTATGCACCATCGACAATTGCTGTGAGTTTGTGTCCACTGATTTGTGTAATTTGAGGTCACACTTCATGGTCCTCCAGTTTCCCCTCTGAAGCTGCTCCTGTGGTTGGGTGGCCTGTGGCTCTCAGTGGATGGGATGTGTTGGCCTGCAACACATCTGCTACTCCACTTTCTGCTCACTCCGTTCGTATTCAGACCTTGTGAAACAAGCTGAAGGTTCATCCTCACGCAGCAGATGCAAAAGTATTCAGTTCAAAGGATACTGTTAAAAAACAACTGCAATTCCTTTTCAGTCTTGTTAGAGCTGCTCTCTTTTTTACTCCAGTTTAAACTAAGTTGTATGAAGAACTACCAGCTGGACATCATTGATTTGAACCGTAATAATGTGCTTGAAGATTCACTTCTAAATCTTGAGATGAAAGCTGAGTATTTTTGCCAATGTCAATGGCAGCATTTATTGAGGTTGTCCATAGGCTGAGGGTGAAAGGTTTAGTTCTCTTTTTTCTTCCAAATCCTCATCAAAACTTTTATGTCAGTTGTTCAGAAACATGGTGTCCTTTCTTTTCTTCTTTTCTTTTTCTTTCTTTCTTTTTCTTTCTTTCTTTCTCTCTCTCTCTCTTGCTTTCTCTCTCTCTCTCTCGCTTTCTCTCAGAAATACTGCACGATTCCTACGTGCTCATGCTTGTGTTCAGACTATGACAAACCTTAGGACAGCAGCTATGTTATAAACTAGGATTAAATGTAGCATTAATTTTGCAGTAAAGTCTCATTTGCAGGTGAATTACACCATGAGTTCAGTGAAACGTTGTTTGAAAAGGTCATTTCAATGCAGCATATGTTCCTAATTTGCTTTGCCCTAATCCTCATTGTTTCAAGTATCACTGTTCCAGAAAGAATAACTGAGTACATTTCAGTTGGTAGTTGTAAAAAATATACTGTTACTGAACATAAGTGACTGTTTGCTTACAAATAGACTATTTCTAGGTCTCTGGGCAGGAAAGTCCCATTGTACTCCCAAGACACAGCTCCAGCTATGAGTATTGCTCTTGCAAGAAGATTGAAATTCCACTCCTCACAGCAAATTATGTTGTGCCTTTACATAAAGCGTGCCAGACTGTATTTTTAGCTTGATATTGATCATGTGAAGGTGTTAAAAATGTTGCATAGGAGTACATGATCCTGCATTCTGGAACCTAGCCTATGTGGCAGGTAGCAGCATGCCCTTTTAAACACAGGGTGTGCCCTGTGCTTTCCCTTTGTGCTTACCATCTAATTCACATTAGGTCTCACCTCTGTGTTTCTGAGGGTAAATATTATAGAACAACATAAATCTTGGCCTCAAGGTCTCCTACACACTGCCATGTAGATTCACTCAAAAAGTATTAAAGCTCAGGTTTTACAATAGTCAGGATTTTGATCACTTGCATGTGTGCTGGCTTTTCTGGAAATGACTTTATGAATAGAGAAAGTAGTAATTCTTTATTTAAAGTAATTATTTCTATTTAAGCTCTGTTATGATCCCACTCTGACAATGCTGACTCAATATATTTTGATGGCTCTGAATTAAATGCTTTGGAATTTCTATTCCATGAGAAACTTCAGCAGCAATGCTTAGTTATGATTCAAGAAAAGTAAAAGCAAAAAAAAAGCCTAGTCTTTCTGAGAAATGAAAATTTAATATTTGGACCAGCTCTAATAACCAATGGCATTAGATTAGTTTATGCAAAACATATATTCCTTCTTGAAGAGCAGTTTTTTTCCATACATTAAAATTTGCTTGCTTAGTTTGGTTACTATAGCCTCTCTTTCACAAAAGAACTTGATATTTCTGTTCTCCCAGCATTTTTGGCCTCAGTGAAACCCCTTTTCTGTTTTGCTGAAGCAACTGATCAAGAGCAGCTCTCTATTCTCCCAAGGCAAGACCCACTTGGATATCTGTACCTGAAAGGACACCAAAAAAAAGGTCAAGAATTCCCAGAAAACTCTTTTGTACATGGTACATGTTAGTAAATATGTCACAGATTGTCTGCTGTCTGCAAAAGGAGATGCACTAATTGTACGAGGGAGCAGGATGTTGAGTGAATTATGAAAGGCAGATTTATGGTGGTTTTTCTTTTTGGTTTTGCCTGTGTGGGACTGTTGTCTCTTGGGATCCAGAAGAAGTGGAACGGGATTTTTCAAATGGTTACTTTGCTGTGGACAGACAGGCTAATTATTCCAGTTACTATTGAAGGGAAGCTGAGGAGGCTAAGACTTGAAAGTAGAACAGCTCCTTTACTTTGGAAGGGGATAAGACCCTGTTGAAAACTGTTCCTGATATAGAAAAATTAATGTATCTGTTCTGTTTTGTTAATTGTTTCTGACTCTTTTTTTTGTTCTGCTCTATTGATGTAGCATCTTGTTGCATTTTTATTTATTTACTTATTCTTAAAAATATGTAGTAGATATATGGTAAATCTTTTGCTGTAACAGCACAAAAATGGAATTGAATTATCTAGTTCTCTTTATGGTCTGTAAGACACAAGAATCTTGTGTAGATCTTCCCAAAGTAATTTCACTGATATTCCACTACTTTCCCATAGATTTTTTTTTCCTTATTTTTCTTTTCTTCTTTCTCTAGATACATCTGTCTAAAGCATCAATTTCTAAGTTTCAACAAGAATAGATGGCACTGATAAACTCTGAAGCACTTTGCATGTTAGTACTATATGAATGCCAAAGTGATCACTTAAGCTGCACTGTACGATTTAAGGTCCCTGCATGGTACCTGTTTTTGTTTTGTTCTCCAAAGGGTTTTAAATTTGATTTCCTACGGCACTAGGGTTATCTGCTCATATTTCATCTATCAGCAATTTCTGAACTGTTCTTAAATAGTGACCACATTTTAGATGTTGTTGGAAGACAGACCTTCCCTTTCCCTCATCAATTTTCCTGTTCTACCTGTGAGGAAAAGGCAAGGAGCTATTAATTCTGTCAACTATCTGTTTCCAAACACTCAACTTCTTCAGAATGTCCAGAGACAAGTCCATGCTTCCAACAAGCTATAGCATAATTATCTCAGGCAGAAATGATCTTCTGGGAATGAAGACTTAATGCTAAACCAGTTGCAAGGAAGACTAAGGAAGCAGATGCATATGAGTAAACAAGTTTGATCAATTGAATGACTCTTTTTTGTCATTTCTGCCAAATATTTCCATTCTCTAGATCCTTTTTTTGTTACAGATTTGAGATCCTTTCTTTCATTTAGGGTTCTATTTTTTATAGTCTTTACGTCCAAAAGCCTTCCATTCTAGACCTCGGTCTTTGCCACCTTTGCATGAGTTTCCACAGCTCCACTTATACCAAATACCTCATAATTTTTTCTGTCATTTAGTGAAAATCACAATTGCATTTATTGTACAGTCTGACCAATGATCTTGCGCATACTAGTCATGTCACTAACTATTCCTAGAATGCATCACTGGGTTATTTGAGAAAATAACCCTAGACTTTATTGGAAATGTTTGGGGATTCTTTGCTGGAAATCTTGAATCCAATAAGATTTGAACAAACTTGATTTTTTTTCTGCCAACAACTGATTCAGCTGAAGCCTTAATAACAATTTCTCCCAGGCTTGCAAAGTATTTGCATGGACTTTGAGAACAGATCAGAAGAGTGTTCTGCATGATTCTCAAAGTATTGAAATATTGCCCTTAAGGAATATACAGATGAAAAAGCTAATTTGCTTGCCATAAGAATGTATTTTCTGTGTTTCACTCTTTTCTACAAATCATTGCCTGAAATTCTTCATATTTTATCTAGTGGTTAGTTCAGAATCAATTTTCATTTGTTTCTCTTCATTCTCTTATGCCTTTTTTTTTCCTTGTGCAGAGAGCTCTTCTCTGCTTTGTTATATTCCATTTCTGGTGAGGCAATAAACAATCTCAAATATATTTAATTTCATTAGAAATGAGGGTAAATAAAAGTTAATACAAGAATTGGGCAAAAAAAACCAAATTAAAGATGTATAAAACCCCAGTGAAACCAATAGGCATTAACTCACATTTCTGTCACCCCTTTTTTTATCATCAGGCCTAAAAAGAACATCTGGATTAATAATAGGTAAAATATAGAGTTCTGTCAATAACAAAAATACTTCTTATATTCTTGATTCCTTGTAATATCTATGCTGTGTAGGTCCTTGTGGTGTACTGTTGAATCTCATTTCATTTCATGAAGGTTCTTCGAATGAATATTTCTAATGTAAATGAGGCAAGGTAATTCTTCAGGGATTCAAATAAGTTTATTTTTCTTTTATGTCATATTTTGGGTTTTTTTAGTTTTAAAAATAATATTTTGTTTTTAACTTATGTTAGTCTCCTTAATACTGTTCAATGGAGAAATCATTGAAGTGAAAATGAGTAATTAATACTGTAAATAGCTAGTTTCTGTATTTTT
>JAOTQP010001286.1:71835624-71847245 GCA_026413545.1 Cichladusa arquata | reverse complement strand
TTTAGTGTATTTATCCACTCAAATTAATTTGCAAATTCAGCTTTTTTGATCAAGGTCAACAAAAATTATTTATTAAGAATTTTTGAAAGAAATCAGTGCAAAAGAAGCCAATTCCTCTGTGGGCCAGTTAAGAAATGGTACTGGTCTTAGAAAGAAATCCTGGGTCTCTTCTTAAGCCTCATTGATTGTTAGTGGGAGTTGCTGGACCTATTGAAAAGGAAATAGATACTTTTGAATGTTCAGCAACAAAGAAGTAGCTCGTATCTCAGTGTTACTCTAGTGACAAATGTTGGCTGGCTTCTCAGCACAAAAGAAAGGAGCTCTTTTAATAGACAGAGTTTATACTTGCAATTCTGATGCTGCCAAGCTTGAAAAGGAAAATCCTACCACCTCCACTTTCCTTATTGCTGAAGCCAGTATTGCTTGTAGGTAATGAAGCAATGGACACATTGCAAATCTCTGTGTACAGAGGTGAAAAAATCAGGATTCAGCTTACAAAGACAGACATAGCAAATGGAGGACAGTTTACAAAATTAGTACTGGCATAGTCCTGTAAACTTGGCTTTCTTGTTTGGTGTGGCTATTTATTCCTTTTAATAGCTAAAATGAGCTGTTGTGTATATCTTGTGTCATATATTTTTTAATGGAAAAAGAGAATGTTGGTATCAAGTTAATCTAGTACTATTCTTAATAGGTAATGGGATGCCATTGAATTGAATAATCTGTAGATGACTTAAATGCAGTTTGGAGGAAGAAGCATTCCCTGATAATGGTGGCTTCAAACGATAGAGTCTATCTCAGCCATCACTCTTATACCAATTACTTATGTTCACCTTTGAAAGCTTCTCCATTTGCAACTAGAAAGGAATATCCAAGCACTTTGTCCTGTTCTGGTTTTGAATATTAAATTACATTCATATTAGCAGATTTTTAAATTAATTTCTTTCAAACTCATATTTTCTTCTCTGGTTTAAATGCATAATGCTCTCTGTACTTTACTATTTGAGTCCCTTTACCTTTATGAAATTTCATTTTTATTGATGGAGAAGATGCTTTTCAGGAACAAATTTCCTACATGTTGAGTTTTTGTAAACATTTGATGCACTTCTACAAAACAGAAAAATGATCTAATAGTATATTCTAGGAAGAAATAGGAAATCAACACATCATACTACTGTAATAGCTTTTATTTTCTTCATTGCATAGGTTCTAACTTTCTAATTAATTTTCTTTTAATTGCCATAGTAAAAACAGTGAAATAGAAAAAACATGGTATGTGATTCATGAGAGCCTTCATTGGTTCCGTCCTCTACTTCATTGCAAGACCAGTAAATTACTTTCAATTGCATGCATGCGATTTTTTATATCTCAATCAATTTACTTAAATGATGTTGCAGAAGACAAAAATATTTCTGCCAAAAATGTAAAATAATTATCTCTATTGTGATCATTGTAACTTTGATTTGCATCTGTCCATTTAATCACAAAGAAGAGGAGTATCACCATTGTGATCTTGTGTGGGTTGTGGATGTCAGGCTGCTAAGAATTCTATCGTACTCATGTCTGATCCTTTTTTTTTAAGATTTTAAGACAAGCTTTTGTTGGCAAATCTTCATGAATTCTGAGAGGCATAAAATTTCAGTTCACTATTTCCTTAACCTCAGTTCTTCTGGCTTGCATATGACAGCTAAAATTCATCACAGACATTTTTACATTTTAAGGTGGTCTGTTTTAGTGGGACATCATTTGGACTCAGTGATACTAAAGGTTTTTTCCAACCTAAGTGGCCCTATGAATCTCTGTGCATATATTGTTTTCTATAACTTAAACCACTTAAATGTAATTCAAACTCAAATGACTAGCTAAACTAATAGCAGGACTAATGCAATTATTCTTTTCTAACCTTTTCTCTAAACCTTTGGCATTTCTAGGAATATTCTCAATTCCAGCTACTCATGAACACTTTTATGAAAGTGATGTGGGGTTTCCTCAGCTTTTTGTTGAGCTTTCTTTTGTTGCTGTTTTTTGTTTGTTTGTTCTTGTTTTTAAGAAAGGAGAAAAATATTTTGGTAAACCCATGTAACTGCTATAATAAAAATAGAAATAACACACTCTTTTCCTGAGGCTTACTAAAATCAGAATGACTATCTATTGCAGAGGCATACTTCCTAGCAGAAAATGTTCAAGGTGTTCCTTACTAACTAAATTTGTATTACTGTGCATGCAGGGAGCTATGAAATTCTAGGAGGGTAACACAAGGAAGAAGGGCACTCAGCATGCTTTTCACAGCATTCTGTAAGGTAGACACAAGAGGATGGGGTATGTGAACATTAAATTTTAAAAGCTTCCTGTACTTCAGGAAGTCTTTAAAACTATAAAAAATTTAAAGGATTTATAAAAACTACATATACACAGTCATCAAAAAGCTTGAAATATGTTTGGAAGGATGAAAGAGGAATATCTTGCATTATCATATGATGGGGGAAGGAGAAGGGAGGGAGAAGGTAGAACAAGTTTCTGGAGTTTGGTGTCACAGGTGAAGAACAGAACTGAGGATAAAGGTCTGCTTTTCAGCCTTATCTGGCACACACCGTTTGCCATCTTCACTTTTTAAATCTATCTTGGTGCTACTTAGAAAATTTTAGAAGGAGTTGGGGTGTGAAATGTCTGAACAACCCATGATATTCTGTGGAAAAGAAATGTGCCAGTTTTAGTGCTTGAATGGCTGTAATTATCATATTGTGGGCGAAAGTGCTGAAAGCTTAACATTTCAGTGAAGAGTGGTAGGATTATACAATGCAAGATGTTGATATGTACCTATAACTTGCATATGATATAGTGTGTCATTAAAAGCAACAACAGAACGCCCACTGCCTTTAGGCTAAAACCATATGTGAAATTTAGGTATTTTCTAAAGGTGCCTTTATAAATGCTCTGTGGAGTATTTGCAACAGGCTTACACTGTGGCACTTGACAGTTCAAAGAGTTACTTTGATTTTACTATGGTGAATGTACTGACAAACTTGAAATTCCAGTGCACTCCCTCCTAAGCAATTACAATGTCTTTCAGGGTATTTAAGGAGCTATTTATTCAGCTTGCATCTTTCTCTCCCTTTATCTGTCTTCTTTTTTTTCTCACTTTAATTTAAGGGGTGATGTCAGGTTAAATTTAGATTAAGTTTTATGTTTATGAAATTTTCTTTAAAAATATAAAACAAAGAAGCCACAAAAACAAAACAAAAACAAGCCATATATTGGTTTTGCATGGCCAAACTTTAGTAGGTGAGGGGCTAAAGGTGGGGACACAAACCCAAAAGTGACCCCAAACCAACCCTAAAAACCCCAAAGTGAGCCCATGCTGGAGCAGAGTCCTGGCAGGGACCTGCAGACCCATGGAGAGAGCAGCCCATGCTGGAGCAGGCTGAAACTGAAAGGCTATAACCCATGGAAAGTGACCCACATTGTAGCAGTTTGAGAACTTTGGTCGATGGGATGGACTCACATTTATTAATAGGGAGCTATCTCCCATGGGAGGAACCCCACGCTGGAGCAGGGGAAGGACTCCTCTCCCCAAGCAGTGGCAGAAACAATGTGATGGACTGGTCATAACACTCATTCCTTGTCTCCCTGCACCACTGGGAAAAGAGATAGAGCTGGGAAGAAGGAGGGTTGTGGGAAAGGTGTTTTTAAAACATTATTTTATTTCTCATTATCCTGCTCTTTTATTAGATTTTATTAGCAGTAAATTCAATTAATCTCTAATTCAAGCCTGTTTTGTCCATGATGGTATTTGATGAGTGAACTCTCCCTGTCCTTATTTCAACCCAGGGACCCTTTGTTATTTTGGTCTCCCTTGTCCAGCTGCAGAGGGACTGATAAAGAGGCTTTGGTGGATGCCTGTCATCCGGCCAGGGTCAGCCCACTACAACAGCCCCCACCCCAACCAATGTGAAACAAAGCAATAACCTCACAGTTATATTTGAAGTTCTTGTGTGTTTGTAACTGAAATATTACATTGTTGGTTAAGTGTTGAAAATAGATTAAAAAATTAAAAAAAATAATAATAACAAAAAAGAGAACAAAATAATTAATATTCATTGTTCAAGCAGGTGGATGCAAGTAACCTTCCCCAAAACCAGCAGTGAATTTTTCATGGTAGCTTATTTCTGTGTACTCTTTCACTTGCTGTTTGTTGCTCTTTATGGGTTTTTCCAAAACCATTTGTAGTTTGTGCTCAGAGAGGTCACTATTGTTTTGTCTCCAGATTATCTTGCCCAGAGAGAAAATGAATTCTGTTGGCTCAGAATTCAATTTATCCTGAACCCTCACAGTCAGTACCAATTGCTGCTACTCTGTTCTGCTAAAAAAAAAAACCAAAAACTGTTTCTGCTTCTTTAAGTTTTCCCTGTTGTCACTCTAAAATCTTCTGTACCTCCTTACTAGATTTTGTCTTGTCAGATCTGGAGTCTCCCTGTGAAACGTACACAGGCCATCAGTGGGGTGCCTCTTCCACCACTTTCTGCACCTCAAGTCACAGAATAGCTCCTACCACTGCACTGAGTATGAAACATCCTCTAATTTGTCTGTGGTCGCTGCTTTTGAGACAGGGTCCTTTGGTGCTTTGCAATGAGGGGCCAGGAAGAGTCTAAGAAGATTTTTGAGCTATTTGAGAGACTGTAACTATCCAAGCTAGATGTGAAACTATCAAGAAACAAATAAGGAATAGAATTCATTTACTTGCACTGTCTGTTTCAAACTCACATATATCAAAATTGTTTAACCTGTAAGAGCCATATTTTGAGGTTTTAATATTATCAGAGCATTGAAATGAGTAACAGCTTTGTATAAGTGTTTAGATGCTTTGCATACTTAACATGTCCATGAGGCATTTTATGGTCTACTAGCGTTTTCAAAGAGAGATGCATTGCTTTATGAAGCCGTTTATTTCCTCTCTCACTTCCTCTCTTCTTGTATTAAATGTTATCTTATAAAAAACTACGGTATTTTTCCTTGAGAGTGATCCCAACATAATTTGTAAATAGCATGGTTTGGATTTATTAAAACTCAATGTAATTCTATTAAGTAGCCTCTGAAAATAGATGTGTGCATGTACAGTTCCATATTTCTGACTGCCCTGTGAGGAATACAGAAGTGCTGCACATCATATTTATAAGCTCTATCTTGAATTCTTTCTGCAAGTAAGACTCCCACTGAAGCCATCAAGCAAGTTACTTTTACAAGGAATGCAGACTCCTACTCAAAGTGAATATTTCTTGTTATAGACCAAGCCAGGGGATGCTGAGGGAGTACTTAGTTTGCCTTTAAAAGTTACAATGAAGTTTTGAGTCTCTAAGCAATAGCATTACAGGAGAAGAGGAAGGGTGTGCAGTGAACAATGAAGTAGTAGCAGTTCTCCACATAAGCAGCAAGCCAATGCACTTCTCATCAAATGCCTCATAACCAAATTATTGGATGATGGTTTCTGTGGAAAAAAAGAAAAAAGAAAAAATGGGAAAAAAGTGTTTTTTGTAAACAAATAGGCAGAAAATAATACACTGTCTGTGTCAAGGTGTCAAGGTGTTGCTTTAATTCCTTAGCCTGAACAAGGTGTTTCTTTAATTCCTTAGCCTGAACACCCTTACAAAGATGACAGACTAGATGTGCTCACTTTTGTTTGGATTAGGCATATGATTTTCTGACTGCATGTCTTAATTACCAACAAAGACTCTTATCAGAGACTCTTGCAATCTTTCTGCACCAAGTTATCATTTACCCGTTTACTATGTCCACATAATTTTGCACTCTCATTATTCATACATTTTGAAACATGTGAAGTCTAAATGCATTATTTAAAAAAACAAAAAGGCAAACATACTATTGAAATATTTTGAAATTTTAAAGCAGTTTTGGCTTCACAAGATGGGAATTGTTAGTTGCCATAGCAACAACATTATGAAAGAGGGAATTAAACATCATTACAATCATTCCCAAGTGTTGAATAGCTGCTCAAAGTTTTGCCTCTTGACATATTGCAAATCGAAAAGTTCAGAACTCTATTGTAGCAAGAAGACAACCCAAATGGCTCTTGGTTATTTTTTTTTTCCTGTTTGCAACTGTTTAGCAGCCTTCCCAAACATACCAGCCAAAATAATAAATTATAGCTCAGTGAAAGGTAGCCTAGTGTTCAGGAACAGTAAGGAGCCATTGCCTTTTGTTCTTTCCTTTTGTTCCTTTTTCATAGAGCCAAATTTCTGTAATATCTTTTCACTGCATATCCAGAGTGATAGATAATGGACAATATTTTAACTCCATTAGCACAAAAATTGTGTGACATTTATCAGAGATATATAGCACTAGTTATTGTGCATATGCCACCCATTGATTTGTGTTGCGTTTGGATGGCCGGGTTTTGGTAGCAGTGGGGGCTACAGGGATGATTCTTGCAAGAAGCTGCTGGAAGCTTCACCCCATCCAACAGAGCCAGTACCAGCCAGCTCCAAGCTGGAAACACATTGGCTGTGGCCAAGACAATCAGCACTAGTGGCAATGCTTCTGCAGAAACAGATTTAAGAAAGGGGAGAAGTTTCTGCTTAGGAAAGATTTCAGCCAGAGAAGGGAAGAGTGAAAATATGTGAAAGAAATTATTCTGCAGTCATGGAGGTCAGGAAAGAAGTAGGGGAGAAAGTGTTCCAGATGCTGGAGAGGGTCTCCAGCTCAACCCATAGTCCACACCATGGTGAGGCAGATTTTCTCCTGTAGCACATGGATACCCACAAGTGAGCAGACATCCACCTGTCACCTCTGGAGTGTCTCACATCAATGTAGATGGATGCTCAAAGGAGATTATGACCCCTTGAGAAGTCCACACTGGAAGAGGCTTCTGGCAGGACTTTTGGAAAGACAGGAGCCCATGCTGGAGCAGGTTTGCTGACAAGACTTGTGATCCTGTGGGAGATAGTTCTGAGGAAATCTAATCCTGCAGGACTGCACCTTGTGTAAGGAAACCACACTGAAGCAGTTTGTGGAGAGCTGCAGCCCATGGGAAGGGCTCACATTGGAGAAGTTCACAGAGGACGGTCTCCTGTAGGAGGGGAGTAGGGAAGAGTGTGAAGAGGAAGTAGGGTGGATTTGGCGCTTCTATTCCTATAAACTTTTCAGTTCTGTTCTAAACTTCTGTCCAACAAGGTGTGTGCATTGATTAACTGTGCAGTGCACGTATAGAGACTTCTACTAGCTCTGAACCTGACAAATGTAGTGTGAAGCCTTTCACAGCACTGGGATGCAGAGCTTCTGGAAATATATTTTTGGGAGGTCTCAGGTTCCTCCACCTCTGCTGGGAAGGTAGCCATCTGTTAAATGCTCTTTTACAGAACTGAACAGAGATCTTAGTTCTCTTCTAAAAGATAGCCAATAGCAGCTTTTATATATGTGTGTGCATATAAATACATACATACATACAAAGCTAATAGAGAATTTTCCAGGATCCAAGGCCAAGTCATGTTTCCACATGCTGAGAATTGCAATATCTGTAGCTTCTGTCTCTTGCTATAACAAAAAAAAAACTTTTTCAGGGGTGGGGAGGGGACATGACAGAATTTGGACACCATAAGTTGAATGGAAATGTTTCATTCATATATTTGAAACTCCATCAGTACTAATCAAAACAAAAACAACAAAAAACAAACCCAAACTAAGTTCCCTGAGATGGAGAGAGTGATTCAAAGGGAGTGCCGTTTTACAAGCCAATTTTTTTAGAGCATCTGTTTAAAAAAAAGACAAGCTCAGATTCTTCCCTTCTCTCACAACCGTTTCTATATTTTTTCAAATAGTGTTTCAAGTAATCATAAAAATCCTCGGATTAAGGATTTTTTTTTTTTTTTGGCAAGGCCCTTGATTTTATACCCCCGAATGATTAAAACAGAATATCTAGTAACTCCCTGTCACATCATATCAATTCACAGCAGCATCCTGCAGTCATGTGTCTTCTTTTCTTGTATTTTTTAGTGCTTATGCAAACCTTCTTGGAAAGATGATTCCTACAGCTGAGGTATACTGCAATTAGTATGCTATAGACAGAGAAGTGCATAATATGCACAGTATATCATTTGCCAATGGTAGCCTAAAGAATTGGTTCCTACCCTGTTAGAATTCTTAAATAAAAGCATCTGATATGCCAGATCCATCTCAGAGAATCAAGTGTGAGAAAATTTTAAATTCTGTGTTCAGTGCTTTATCTGCAGAGTATGCAGCAGATAATTTATGTGGCCAATATTAAGTAGTAACAGTATAAGAAAATATGAAAGAGCTCTTCTTTTATGAAGCTAGTTATGGCATACATGAAATTGGAAGGTAGAGAGGGTCCTTTGGGAAAATACTATATAAACAGCAATTAAATACTGTATTGTAATGAATATACACTAGGGGATAAAATATAAGTTCTGCAGGCATTCTTAGTAGCATATCCTACCTCTCCATGAGTCTAACTTTCTTGCAGGCCAAAAGCAATTTCTGTAATCACAGAATGGTTTTGATTGAAAGGAACCATAAAGATCATCTAGTTCCAATCCCCCTGCCATGGGCAGGGAGACGTTCCCCTAGACCAGGTAGCTCAGAGCCCCATCCAACCTGGCCTTGAACACTGCCAGGGATGGGGCATACACAACTTCTCTGGGCAACCTGATCCAGTGCCTCAACACCCTCACAGTGTATATATATATATTATAGAGAAATCTGGAATAGTTTTCTTTTTTACATTAATAGATTTGCCTACATTTTATTAGAGATGATAGAAGAAACTGTTTGCAAGAAAATAATTGTGATCTCTGCTGTATTTGTATTAGCAGCAGTTGCATCTAGAGTATAAATTGTGCTGTTATTAGTTTTTTTATTTTTAGTATGCAATCTATAGAGCTAGTACAGATGTTTCAATATTCTTTTTTTTAGAGTAGCTTGACAATAAATTTTAAATTTCTTTTATTAGAAGTAAAAAAATACTCTGCATTTGCTAGTTGTTCTACTTTCTCAGAAATATGGTACTAATGACTGCTGTTTAGCAAAATTATTAATTTGGTAAACATGACTAACACATTTCTGCCAGATTAATAATTTTACATAAAATAGAGGAGAATTTAATATACAGAAGGACATTCAAAACTATGTATTTATTATGGCGAAAATGTTCCCAGATATTAACATGTTTATAAAAACATTTGGATTTCAGGTTTTGTAAATCTTGAACTTACTGATGCCATTCAGTATAACGACAAAATATATCTTAACAGAAATTTGAAAATTCAAACAGAAGTGGTTTTCTATTTGCATTTTTTTCTTTATTGTTAGAGCAGAACATCTTAAGTCAAGAAAAACACCTAAAAATAAAGTGCAACATTGATGTCGTTATCTAGTTATACAGCTGTCAACAATACTGGTCATAGTTTGATCAAAATAACAGTAAAGTTACTGCCGCTTAACTAACTAGCCCAGAAAATTAGATCCTGTTTTGCTGTGTATATTTATGTTATTTGGCTTTAATGTGCTACTTAACAGCAGAAGCAAAAACATAGTAAGTCTTTTATCCATGGTTTCAGAAGTGTAGCAGGTTTTCTTTCATCTTTTTTACTATTTTTTTTTCTTCTAGCAATAATAATATTAACGATAGTTAAAAAAACCTTAGTGTTTTGATTGATGTTAGTACATGAAGACTGCACCCCTCAAATGTAAGAAGTAATTGAAGTTTTCACAGTATCTGAGAACATTCCCATGGTGCTTTACCAATAAATCAGAATTTCCTGTATGCTACCCTCTCACTTAGTGTATGAAAGAACATGCTTGAGGGTGAAACCAAAGATTTTTTGACACATCAGTTCTAAACTTTCTTAGGCTCTTAAAAGTAAATATTAAACTTTTATATAAAAATTCTGTAACCTCACTGTAATTATGAGATCAGGTGGCATTCATTTTCTTTATGTTTTGTATTGTGGTTCACAAATGGGTAATAAACAGTTAATATATTTAATGTATATGGCTTTTATAACCTTTAGTTTTTCATACTGACATAAAATAACTGGTTTTGAGAGTAATGTGAGATTTCTTTTTTACCAGAATCTCCCATAGGTATATCCTGTGAACTACAAAATCTAATTTGCAAGTCTTTCAAAAAGACAAATTAAATAGCCTGTCTTCCTATGACTTATTTTGGACCCACCTTTCTTCTATAGCTACATTTCCCAGAAAAATACAAAGAGCTTGCACCATTTTTCTTTCCAGCCCCATTCCTTCTTGCCTCTTTTTCTCTTACTGTTTTTTCCTTAATTTATCTATTAACAGTGTCTTGCTTGTATTCTTGATTCTGGACGTGACAAGAAAGGTCAAGAAGAAAACAAAGTAACATGAGAGAACGTTCTTTATTATCCTCTCTCACTCTTGGTTATGGTGCTCAGGGTGCTTTGTGCATGTAATAGTACCATGTAATTCTCTCAAGTTGAAATTCTGGGTATTTTGGAGTGTGAAATCTATTGTTGACCATCACAGCTCTTTGATGTGTTTTCTTACCCTGGGGCAAATTATTTATCCAAAGTCAATAAGCATTCTGCTATGGCTTCTGTAAAGACCACTTTCCCTGAAGTAGTTAATGTCCTCTTATTATGTGCTGATGAAGAGTCTTCAACTTGATTTCAGTATTTGGCATTGTTGATAATCTCATCTTCCTTAATTATCTCCATAGAAATCCTACCTGTCTTACCCATCTAACCCATTTTTGTTGTACTTCTTTGTGTTGAAAAACCTTCTGCTTATAACAAAGTTAGACTTATGATCTTCCACTGTACATTCCAGCTATACAGCCATCCTCTATTTCCTTGTCTACATTTAGTACATTCCCATTATTGCCTTACAATAATAAATTCTGAGAGTTTTATTACATGTTTTAAGGACAAGAGTATCAGGTTACAAGTTTAACTGTTGGCATTAGAATTATTAGTAAGACCACAAAAAATTTGGCAACTTTGTGAAAGAATATGAATATAATGTAAAATAGCTAGATAAAAATTAGTTACTCAAATTTTCAAAAACTTAAAAAAACCCTCAGTGATTTTATCATAGCTGTATTTATACAATGATTGTTAACTAAAACACTGGGGGTTTTTTTGTTGTTTTTTTTTTTTAATCTAGGGACATTGAGTTGCTATGATAGGTTATAATTAGTGGTCATTTGGCCTTTTAGAATAATTGTTCTGGCAGTAATGTTTATGATAGCATAAGTTTAGCAGTTTTAGTGGTTGACTCAACAAATCCTATCAGTAGTACAAAATCACCAGGACCCAGGAGGAATTCTTGCTGAACCAATAAGGACTAAGAGTTTTATTAGTGCATCCTCAAATCTACAGTCTTTTCCTGGTGTAGTGGGATCCTTTTAAGTGGAGAATTAAATTTAACTTTTTCTAATAGGAAAGTTTGTCAAAATCTATATTGCATAAAGATTTGAAGGGAGTTGTCCACACGATGCATATGGAGATGGACATGACTCTTTTCTAAGAAGAATGAAGATATATTTTAAAGAAAAATCTAGGTGTAACTTCACTTAACAAAGGCAGATTTCATAATTTCATTTTGTTTTGGTTTTT
>JAOTQP010001286.1:71817305-71834744 GCA_026413545.1 Cichladusa arquata | reverse complement strand
AAAAAATCCCAACTAGGTTGTTATATTATATTATATAATATTTATTATATTGTTAATACATATCTCCTAATATCAGGTTCCCTCTCTAGTCATTAAGTCCAACTATGAGATTGAAGCTAATGAAATCTGTCCTGACCACCTGTGGAAAAGAGAAGTGGTATATGAAACTTGTATAGCAAATGCAAAACAACACCCCTTTTCTACAAAAAGACAGGTGTCTAGAGAAGACATAAAGACTGACTGTGGAGGAACTGTTTGGGATGAGAATTCTGATTTCTGACCATGATGTAGCCATACTCTAAGTTGGTCACATGTGTTCATTTTGCCTAAGTTGCATGGTGTTACGTAGCAGACTCTTTGGCTAGTATGCTCTTTTCAGACAAGCTGCTCCAGGTGGGCAGAGCAGCCCTGACAAGGGCAACTGCATCCTTTTCCATGAAGCTGGGGAGCTGGCAGAGTGGAATGTCATATCCTGCCAAATGTCTCTGAGGAGCACAGCAGGCACAGTGGATTCTGCAGTGTATTTCTGGAGTTGTCTGCCTATCTAAATATTCATTCAACTGGAAAGCTCTATTGGGATGCAATATCACAGATTTGACTATGGATTCTGGTAAGAAATATGTGTCAAAAAAGAGATTCAGGAATAATGCAGAAGGGTAGAGGAAAGCAATAGTCTTGACTAGAGTCTAGGTTAAAAGAGAGAAACACATTGAAATACCCTAAATACATCCAATTTAGCTCAAAGTTGGTGCTTGAGGCCTTTCTTGTGTTTTTTTTTCTGCATTGTGAACTAACCCCAGCTGTCAAATGACCCCCACAGGAGTCACTCACTTACTACATTACCTCTCCTTCTGGATGGGGGAGAGAATAGGAATGGTAAAAGGTAGAAAACATGGATTGAGAGGAAGACAATTTAATAGGGAAAGCAAAAGCTGTCCACACTAGCAAAGCAAAACTAGGAATTAATTCACTGTTTCCCATGGGCAGGCAGGTGTTCAGCCATTCCCAGGTGATCAGAGTCCCATCATGTGTGACAGTTGCTTAGGAAGACAAGCACCATCAATCCAAGTGTCTCCCTCTTACTTTTTCACCCAGCTTTATATGCTGAGCATGATGTCAATTGATGGGTTTAACAATGGCAAGTTTCTGAGCACTTGCTTTTCTTTAAGCAAGTTTTTGTAGAAATCAGTCTCATTCAGTAGTGTCCCATGGCAGATAATTTTTCTAGAGGTTTATGCCCTCAATGGATTGTGACTGGGACCATCACTTTGACCTACAATCATCAAAATCGCAACAATCAGCTCTTCTTCTTGGATCCATGGGTGGTCAGATCTTTCCACTATTATCATTTATCTCTTCCATATATTTTTTCTTGAGTAGGATCTTTTTTTATCTATCTAAACGTATATTGTTAGATAATAATAACCAAAATCACTGCGTACCTCTGCATTGCAAATAACACCGATCATTCAGCATCATTTCACTCTAATCTGCACTGATGGGTGAGCTAAGAAGAACCTGAGATACCCTGGCCTTCCAGAGTGGGTTGCAACACCCCATTCTGAAATAGGCTTCAAAGTCCAGGACTTGGCCACAAATATTTTGTTGCCAATATGAGCCAACAGCAACAAAATTGTGAAAAATTTCCCCCAGCTTTCAGTGTGGGAAGCTCAATGAATCCATGCTCCCAAATGTGTTTTTCAGGTTCTGCTCTATTTTCACCCTTCTCACCAGTGGCACATACTGTGATCCAGGGCAGCAAGCCCTGGGTCTAGTTCTCTGAACTCAGGAGCCCATACTTTCTTGTTGCTAGGGTTAGCAGTTTTGTCTGTGAGTGATATTTTTGGTAGCCTTCTGGGTGGCAGAAGAAGTGGCATATAAACAGCAGAAGCCTATGCCCGCTAGGTTTTTCCTACAGAAAACAATGAAACACTCTTCCTTTTTTTTTTTATTTTTTTATTTCATGCTTTTGTTCTCCACATATCTCAGTGTAATAATGACAGTATGGCAAATAATTTCAGTGCTATATTATAGAAAAAATGGGAAAGAATAAAGGAAAGGTTCACATGGGAACGATAATATTTATATATGAATGTAGCGTACAAAATGTGCTTATGCTACTGAGATTTAAATTTCCATATCTGACATATTGGTGATTTGTTTTTCTTTGATTACATCCCGAGAAGCAGCACAAGAAATGTATGCTGTTAACAGCTGATACATTGAATGTCATGTTTAATGTTTTTCAAACGTAATCAAAATATTTAATATTTTCTTGTGGTTTCTTCTGTATAATGCTGAAATTAAGCAAATGAAACATCATATTTTTTTAATATTCCTTAGGAGTGCAAGAGAACCTATAAATGACACATACTGGGCTGATTCAAGCATATTGCTGAATTAACATAGACATTTCTTTTTGAAAACATACACATAAAAATCTCAGCAGGGTTGTAAGTTTGACATTCCCATGCCCCAGAGGCTTTATGCTTATGTATTGATGCTCAGAAAGGGAGACCCTTTTTTTCTCTTTTTTTTAAAGAATGCTGACGAGAAAAGACAATTTAATATGGCTATTTTGGATGTATAGAAAAGTTTGTCAGTGGAGAAGCTCTGCGAGACCAGGTCAGCATCTCAATACTATGCAATTAAAAAAAAAAAAACAAACAAAAACAAACAAAAAAAAATAACCCTCCACATACAATTATTTAATATTGAAGATGATACTCTGTAAAAGGGTAATGTTTTCTTACTCCTTCATTCTGTTTCCATTTCTTATGTCCTAGCACAATTGTTCTCTACTGAATTAGTATTTGCTCTTTTCATAGTAAATTTAAACTTTGAGGAGGAAATGAGCATTTACGTTTTTCTTGGGGACATAATTCTATAGTGTAAGAAATACCAGTGCTTTGATATTCAATTTCATTATAGTTCATCTATAGATTCTTATTCATAATTCTGTATTGAATATGCTGTGTTTCTAAAGGGAAGTATCTTGTAAACCACATCTATTATTTAAACTTTTTTTCTTCTGCTCTTCTCAAATTTGAATGATGCAATTCTACTGTGGAAAATTGCTTGGGCTTAAGGACACCTTTTCTTTCATTTGTTTAAATTATTTTAATCATTATATAGTTCACAAAAAGGCCAAGTTACCTTTTAACTTATGCAATATGAGAAGAAGCTTTGTCTTTTAATTTTTTTTTTATATCACAAAACCTTCTTCTTCCTTCTGTTTCACTTTTCACTCCAGAAGTTTTAATTGCAGAACTATGGGTGATGCATGAGCAGAAAGGAACACAGCTTGACTTTCTTCTTTTGTGCTGCATTTGAGGCATGATTAAGAATGAAAACAATATTTCTGTTAGGATACTGAGAAAATATGAACTTGAACACATGGCCAGGTAATAAATTTGTAATCCATATTTTTGTTGAACTATTTCCTAAGCTATAACTATATTACCTGCTAACAATCATAAAATATAAGATACTCTCTTAGAAGGAGAAATTGTACTTGAAAATTTTGTGAAGTTACTACACAAAATCCTTTAGAAAACCCCAAGCTAGTTTAAAAAATTAAGTAGTTTTTCTTTTAATTATTAATCTTTTGAATACAAATAATATAATATTTTTTAAGATTGTTGGTTGAAAGAGTTTTGAAAGCAATCACTGTTGATGCAATGATAAGCAATACCAATTCACAAATTTAGCCTTTTCTAGTTTTGTGGTTCACCCTATTACTAAACCAAGAGCCTAATTCAGACATATAAACAGATTTCTGGTTAACCAATTTCTATTCTTCTCCACTGACCTTATTTCTGACAGTCCACTCTTGGTCCCCTGTTTGCATTCTGTGACTCTTGTTTTTAAAATATGCTCAAAATATTTGGTTTTAATTTTTGTTCCCAAATTTCCATTATCTTTCATCTTTCCACACATCTATCCTTTTTCATGCTATTATTCTATATATTTGTCTCTATTTTATGATATAGTCTGATGTTTCCTAAATTATAACTTGAAATCTGTGATCCACAGCATTTAGTAAAGAACTTGCATATAAATGTCCTTCTTTGTTTTTCTCCTTTTCCAAGCATCATTATTGTATGAAATTAAAAAAAATAATTTCCAGGAAAAAAGATGGACAAAGAAATGTGCAGTAAGTCCTAAAGTCTGAAGAAATATTCGCCTACGAGAAGGGATTCATAAGTCTAAAAGCATGTCTATTAGAGCAGCTAATATAGTTACATAAAAGATACAACCTCTTTCCTCAGGCTTTCACTCTACTGTAAATTATAAATGTATGAATTAAATTGGATTGCATCACTAGTAGAAATGTGTTTGTATCAATGGTGTCATGCAAATCTCTTTTTTTAATTTTCTTATTTTTAAAAGTTTTCCATAAAATCAAGAGAAAGACCTTTAACATGTGGAGTTTTTTACCTCCAAAAATTACAGTGTTCATAATACTTTGCAATGAGTTTAGTGTTGGTAAGTACAGCAGCACATCACTGACTTGGGAAGAAAAATGGAGTGGGTGAAATCTGGCCCTTACTGCTATTGCTGTGCAAAAACTGGCTGTAAAACAGTGCAGGGTTGGCTGAACATCAGTGACAACAAATATTCTGGCACTGTCATGCAGGATGGCTGAAGGCACTCATCCATGGCACAGAAGAAAACATATTGGCATTGCTTTGGGAAGGATCAAACGTCCCCTTTGGTCAGTAAGTTGCAGATGGTAGCATATATGTTAGCAGGTGGGGAAGCTGTTTACTCTCTTTGGCTCTCACTCTGGCTCCTGTTGGATGTTGCTGTGTTGCCTGGTGTCCATTCTGTATCCTAATTTGAGCATTAGTTGAAACAAAGCCCTGCATTTACACAGTGGATGGGGTTGAAAAGCCTCTTCATGTCTTGCTTTCTCTCTGCATCCCTGGCGAGTCCTGTTCAAGCTTGTTCCTAAAGATTTGTCATTAAATTACAAATCTGGAATTGCTGGAGAAAAATTAAGGTTTTTTTCAGCAATCAAAAGATAATGTCTCATCAAGAAATCAAATGAAAAGGCGTGGAAGGAGTCCTTAGGAATAAAACCCAATCAGTCCTGAAGGAGTGGAGACCAGCTGGTGTTGAGTACTACAACCTGATATTCTTCTGCTGTCCACACCTTCTGTACCACTGTATTCTGCTTTAAGTGAGAGATTAAGGATAGAGCTACTTTTTTTTTTTTTTTTTTTCCAAATCTGAGCATATTCCTGCCAACTTTAGCGTTTACTGCACATTTCTTTATCTATTCTTTTTTCCTTTGTAGGTGGAACTAAAAGCCTCTTTCATCCACCTTCCTGCACAAGGCAAGCCCAGTATAGCAACTGAACTTGAAACTGTCTTGGATTTGTCTCCAAAACACATACTTGTCCAAAAACCAACTTAGCTTGAAATAATCTTTGATTCACAGTCACATGGAAGGTTTTCTTCTTTTAAGATGTAAGAAATTTCTGGGGCAGTGAAATCTAATTACAAGCAAAATTTATGCTTATTTTTATCAGTGAAGGTACATAAATTAATGTCTCCTAAATCGTTAGCTCTCCTCAAGGCAGTATGGCCTGTGGAGAAGAACAGGTTTTTGCTTCTGTCTTCAGTATTGTCCTGCTGGGTGTTTTTGGGGGAACTGGTGCACAAATAAGAGCTTTTCCAACCTGTGAAACAGTGATAATGACACTGACCTTCTTTGAAAGAAAGCTTTGAAAACTAGGAATAAAAGCATTATATAAGAAGTAAGAATTATTATCGTTGCCCCTAGCAACTAGCAGCCTGCTTCCTGCCAGCTGAAAGAGCAAGTCTCAGGCGACAAAAATCCCAGCCCTAAATTTCTTCTCACTGCTTTTACTCATGAAACTCTTTCATCCCTTCTTCCTCTAGTACGTGCCAGAAATCTACTTACATGATTAAGTGGCTGGGGTGGTCATCCTGCCTCCAGCTGCTGGGAGGAAGGGAAGGCTGTAATGGTCCTGGACAGGTTTTGGGATCCTCTGTTTCTCCAAAAGATATCCTTGCACTACTCAGTCAGATTATAAACTGGTTCTAGTCTGAGCTAAATGTCTACCTGTAACTTGACAAGTAAAATGAAGGACAGAACTATAAGCAGTTATCATTTTACTCCCACCAAAATCAAGATCTGTGTTTGTGCAGGCATACTTTGTACAGCGTGTCATTCTCCTGTGAGAAGTGATGGGAGAAATGCTTGCCACGCTGACTCTAAAAGCAAATGCTTTTAAAATTACAGAGTTCATTCCAAACTTGATAAAGGTATATTAATATGTGTTATGACAGGAGCTGTGTCAAATTCCATGATAAAATGAACAAATCAGGAATGTGCTCATATTTTAAGTTACAGGACTGTTATGAAAATGTATTTCCTGCTAAAACTGAACAAGAAAAAGACATTGGAGTTGTGACAAGACACTGTCACTTCTTCAGCTCTTACTGGCTCTTATTGAAATTTTTCTAAAAAGTATTCCAATGAATTTTACTGGAGTGGGAGAGAGGTGCTTTGCTTTGAATGGGGATGATGGGAGGTGGAAAGCAAAAGCAAAGAAGTACATGTTCCTGGATTTCCCGTGCTGCAGCATGCCCTGTGACATGCAGTGGGCTGATTCCAAGCAAAGGAACTCACTTCCCCTGTAGAAATAACGTCAACGTGATTTCTTTGGAACACAAGAACTTTGATATTCACAACAATCTTTTCTGCACTTAGTTCCTGTGAGATTTTAATGAAGATGAAAAATCCCAAATTTGGAAATGATTTTTAAGTGGAGTTCAGGACAGATCTCTCCTCATTTGAATTATGATTCATGAACTGAAACTGAACCAAAGTGGAAAATATACCTTGTAACAAAAGGATGCTAGAACAGCATAAAACAATTTGTGAAATCAGATTATTTTATATCTTCCAGTTTGCAGTTAGTGGAATGTGTCTTGTGCTCTGTCATGGATTTTTTTTCCTTTTAGATGGGTATCTCTGTTTGATGAGATCTGTTGGCAAACCTTTTAGATAATAAAGTGGAGATTTTTTAAAATATATGCATACATATACACTCACACATGCATATAGAACAAAAAAGATCGGGTCCCTATAAAATAATATCCATGGCTGTATCTGAAAATAGATTTTCTCTCTCATTCACCTTCTTATGGTAGAAGCAAAAAGTGATATCCCTTTCTGGTTTTTTATTTTTGTTTCTGCAACTTCTCGTCTGTCTACAAAATCAATTGTAAAACATAAAATGTAACAATGCTCCAATATGCAATGATCCAGATACTTACGTGCACTGTCTGCTTAGCACAAGTGAGAAATGAAGTGTAAATGTAATTTTAAAATATGACTTTCACTGTAAATTAGACCACTAGCAGTTGAAATGCCTTTGATAGAACAAAAAGTGTTAGTGTCTGTTGTCATCAATGCAGAAGAAATATCCTGACGAAAATTTCATGTGCTTTTTTTCTGTTCCATGTGTGATTATTATGTTCTAAAAACAGTCATTTAATGAAAGGACTAAAAATTTTAGGCATTTTTATGTATGATGGTTGTTGAATTTAGGTTGCTTAACCTGGGATAATGAGGAGCCTGTTTAGGCATTTCACTGAAAAATATAACCTTCTGTGGCAGATCATCTCCAGCATTATTTTACACTGACTACTTATCAGAGTAAGCTTGTAAGTCTATGAGAATAGCACAAAAGTCAGTTTAAGTGAAAAGAAGTAAAAATACATAGATATTACAAAACAAGACCTCCATCAAGCTGGAATGGTTTTATGTTTGTCTTTTTTTTTTTTTTTCCCCTTGGAACATTCGCTTGACATTTTTCTGTGTTCATTTTTGCTCCTTTTTCTCTGCTTATTTGTTCTTAACCCTGGAGAGAGCCCATTCAAAATCGATTTAAGTCTGTTCAGAATGATCACTAAATCTAACAGTATTTCCTTGGGAGTTACTAAATTTGTCTTGGTCCGTAGCAATCACAAGTAGGTTTTCTGCTAGAGATTGAGTTAGTCTTGTAAATTCTAAGTTTTCCCAACTGCTTCTTCTCCTTTGCACTGAACCACAACAGAGTGGTTCTGAGTGGTGGAAAATAAATCCTTGGTGAAATTAGCACCATAAGAATTACTTTTCTCCTTTCTCTTGAGCCTCTTCTAAGGTCCCAAGATCTTAAATTCCCCAGTGAGAGATGTCAGACATATTAGTCAATCCCATGGATCCAGAACTTAGGTCAACAACCACAGTTGACTTCACAGAGGATGAAGACGTGCATAAACATGAAATGCCCAGCACTTCAGTGCCCCAGTTCCCTCACAGAGGGAGGAAAATCTGCAGAAGCATCACTGGAAGGAATTCTGACCTCTCTTCTCTCTTCTTGCTTTTTGATGCTCAACCAGTATGGCATATCTCACTGTAAATCAACATTTCTGTTCACTATTGGACCTATATTATTTGCCTATCCAGCTGAATCCTGGTCTCTACTGGTCTTTTTTTTGCAAGTTGTGTGCATCAACGTCACTCGTCTTGAAATGCCAAAGGAAGCTAACAACTTAATCAGTACCATTTCGTATGGGACACCTCAAAGGTATTTTCTGTGTCAGTTAATTCCTTCCACCCCACTAAGGCAGGAGTATCCATGATGCATCCAGGTTTTCCGAATGTGGACCTGTAAAAGCAGCAATAGCCATCAAACTCCAAGAGGCCTTTCATAACCTGTTTTCCTTCTCTGTGTCTTTGGGAGTCATCTTTGTCAACTACTTTTATTTATTGCAAGAATGCTTCAAATTCCCAGTAATTTTGTGAAATTACTTGTTCTGCTATGTATACTACATGAATTTCTGTGATCTGTGAATCCATATAGGTAATTTTTAATCATATACTGCTTTAAGAATTACAGGACTCTTGGACTCACTTGTGAACTAACAGGAAAGCATTGAAAAATCTCATTCTCTTGTTGACAACAAAGGCTCTGTCTCTCTCTTTAGTGATTATGACTCAGGGGATGAGAAAATCTAGAGTCAGAGAAGGGAAGGGGAGGTACTTTTATTTTTGATTTTCTGGACTTTCTGCTCTTCCCAAATTACCACAGTGGTACCATGACAGAATGATACTGAGCATGTCTCCACCTGAGTACTCTGTGAGGTGACTTCTATTATACTTCTTTCTGCTTTCTGTCACCGAAGGAAAAAAACAAACAAAAAACAACCCCAAACAAACAAACAAAAACCCCCAAAATCCCAACAACAACAAACAGCCCAAAATACAGATACAAAATTATTTCTATGTGGAAAATATAATTTTTTAGGTATTTTTTGTGTCTTCAAGGGGGAGAATTCCTTACACCCTGCTCCTGCTATGCTGCCTTCACTAGTAGCCTCTTTGAAGTCACACTGATACCCTTTGATGTGTCCTGCACCAGGTCTTGATGACTTAAAAAGAGTTAGTCAACTCCACGGACATATACCTTGCCTGTATTGTCAGTTCTTGCTTGAGGATAGATTTTCATTTTCTTCTCCCCTGTCATTTTACTGCACTGTGTGATATTCAGACTTCTGATGGCAATTTACAAATTTGCTGAAAGATCTCCTCAACTGTGCAAGATGAAGTTCAGTGTACGACTTCTATAAATCAGAGAAGTTTATCCTATATTTTCTTTCTATTATGATTTCGTTTGGGTTTCACTCCTCCCCTCTCCCCTAGTCTTTTCTCTTCAGGGACATGGGTTTTTATTGTCCCTTTACCTTTTCTTTTATCCCGTCTTGAGGGAATGCCTTAAAGTTATGGAAATTGAATTTAAAGACTAATGGATTCCTGTGTACTTTCACTTTGTCATTCGCAGGTTGAGAACATACACTCCATAACTCTTTTGTTTTCACCTCCAAAAGACACAAAAAGAAATATGCATTCTTATGCCACCAGGTAATACTCTCATGCCCTGTAACTGCATCACATCCATGTTAATATTTGCCACACATTTTGTGGCAGGTTATTTTGACATTTCTGTGACACTAAAGTTTGTTTGCAACATAGTGTCACAGACCTGGCACATATTTCACAGCAAGCTGTTCAGGTGCTTGTTTGGAACCACAATCACACGGATATTCTTTCCCAAAAAAAAAAAGGAGTTCAGTTCAAGGAAACTTGAGATACATCCTTGGGGCTGGAAGAAGAATATGGTGGAAGAACTAAATAAAGAATAATAAAGAAATTTTTTGATAAATAATCTGAAAGTCAGTATAGCAGAAAGATAATTAGTAGGCAGAAGCATGTTCTTATGTCTGGCTAAAGGGTCTCTGAGGCTGCAACCTCTTTATTTTTTTTCTGGTAAGAGATGAGTGCCTCAATAGTCCACATAACATTGTCAATGCGTATCTTAAGTTTCTTTATGAAAAGACCTGAAAAATGGCTAATTAATATAGAGAAGACCTTGAAACACTATTATTTTCAACATCTGTAAGTATTGGTTTTCCTTAACATCAATATTAAAAATGGAAATGCTATGGATAATGTACTTCTTATATTGTCAAAACTGTTTCTTCTTTTCCATGTATTAGAGGTTTTTTTATTTTCCTTTTTTTAAACAAATGTGGATAAACCTTTCAACTCTGTTAGACCACATGATCCACTTAGATTCCTTTTATTCTGTGTTGTGAAAAAAAAGTGTACATTGTATAAAAGCATATCCAGGAAATATATTTTAAACAAAAATATATACTTGATGGCTGTCATTAAGGCTTTAGTAAATATGCAAATGTATACACTTCTTTCAAAGACTAGAATATTAACATTTTTAAGAAAATACTAGTTGGACTTCATTTTTATTTCTTGGCTCCCTTTGATTTAAAAGAAACTATTAGTAATATGCCTGATTTTTCTGATTGTCTCTAAGCTCCAAAATAAGATTAGTATATAATAACCTTCCTTTTATTATTGATGTTAATTTAACTATTCAATTTATTTGAAGGTATATTAAAATAGTTTTCACATCTACCAGAAAAAACTTTAATACTTCCTTAGATCCCTAGGCATTGATCTGTTAGGTCCTCTCAGTGGTCATCTGTTCACATAAGAAGGTATGTGTGAGTTTCCCCATGAAACTGTATTATTATGCCATATAGTAATACGCATTGCAAGTAAGAATGTGTTTATTTATAATCACCTTCCAAAACAGTTTTTTCTGTTTTCTACCCTGCATTCCCATTACAGAGCACTCTCTCCATATCATTCTTGCACAGTGCAATGCAACCAGTAATCTGATATAAGAAGGTTCAGTCAAAAATGAAGTATTGCACAGTATGAAATTTCCTTTGTTCAGAAAGTTCAGGACAGTTCTTTATGATTAAAAAAGTATGTGAATAAGTAGTGTTTTTATAAATTCTAATTTATTTAATAAAAATACAAAAATATAAATATACATATATAAAAATATCAGGATGAATCAACACACAGACATTGTTTAACTCATTAAATATGGCAGTAATATTATTATTTTTAAAGTATATTTTTGAGATTAAGTTACAATGCAGATACACACTATCCAACATAGTAGGAAAGGTAAAGCAAAGCAATTTAAAAATATGGAGTTTCATGTCATTATTAAAGGCACAAAAAGCCTTTTATTTTCTTTTAATTCCCAATAAAACCCTTTGATCTGAGGTTTCTAGGCAGAGTGGGTGATTTATAGTATTTTTTATAATCTCAATCATTCATATTCATTCACGTTGACTTATTGATTAAGCAAACCCTTACTAAGACAACACCTATTTTTTGTAAATTTTTTTTATTCTCAAGTAAGAGAGTAGGCCACTTTATTTATCTAGGAACATAGACAGGAATTCCACTAACACCGACCAGGTCACAGATTACTTTCTCAATCTCGATCGCTGTCCTCTCCACCATACATATCTGCTAGTTTTTTAAACCGAGGTCCCCAGTCACTGAGGTAATCATAGTCTTGGTTGCCTTCTGTGGTAAGTGATTCCAGGGAGCTGAGTGAATTTGCTATGGAATCATTTCCTTCGTAGGCATATGTTGCTAATGAATCATAAGGAGGGGCAGCTGGGTCTAAATCATTTTCCTTTAACCTTCTATGAATAAAATCTTGGACATCAATGTTTTCCCAAAGAGGTGCAGTCCGCCTTATCTGAAATATTGTTTCTGGGATAACATCTCTTCTCATCTTACTTTCCTCCCTTGCTTCTGGATTTCTCAATGTGCCAATGTCAAAAGCCTGAGTGTCTTCTTCCCCACCTCCTTCATCATTGTAGGTCACAATATTATCCCGAACATCATCCTTTGAGATGATCAAGGGTTCTTTCTTCCTCTGTCTCTTGAGAGCCGTAAACAAGACAACTAATACTAAAAGAAAACAAAAAAATGAATGGAAAAATGGATAGTTAAAAAGTCAATAAATGAGCCAAATTTTACCTCATCTTTTGACCTGGAAAGGTTTTAAGGCTGGAATGGGATTTTTAATAGGACTATAGTGGTAAAATCTATTTCCTAGTTGAAGTTAATAAGGGAAAGTATAAATGATTTGATAGCAGTCAAAAACTTATTCTTTTTTTAAACCTATGGGAGAAACGATCAAAAGATTTTATATTTAAAAAAAAATCTACAACTGAGCTGAAGTTGAAAAGTAAACAATGCCATACAATATTATCCTACTAAGGTTTGACTTTGGTTTTAATTTTGTAAGTACCACCTTTCTGGCAGTCAGTAAGGGTCCTTTCATGAAATGTAGTTGAATCCCCTTGAAAAAAGTTATTCACACTCTTGAAAGCTACTGATTTAGGCATTCCCAAGTGTCTAATTCACTTCTGAATACCGGATATACAAGACCCTCTGAAAATAAGAACCTGAAGACCTTAAGCTATCAATATTATTGACAAAACTACTTGTGCTTCAATGACTGCAAGAACTGAAATCCAGTCTTTGTTACCAAATGTTTCTTTTGAAAAAACATGATCCCCTTAGTTTATGAAGTGCTAGTTGAATAACTCTTTCTTCTGAAGAGGTAAGGATTGATATAAAAATGAAGCTCTATAAGGGGAGATAAAAAATGAAGTTAGGATTTGTAAATACACTCTGATGTCTAAATGCTATTGATTTCAGTAGCAATTCAATGCTTAAGCACATTTAAAATCTGACTCTCTCTCCAGTAGCTGGAGTAAATAAAAGAGGCCAGAAAGATCATCTGTCAAGGAGATACAATAGTGGTTGCTGAACCATAAATTACAACAGTGTTGAATGGTTTTGTTGAGTCTTAGGAACCGAGTTTTTTGTCTGAATCACCTGAGTACTGGTGAATAAAATATAAAATTGGACATGCTGCAGATAAAGAGAGGGGAACAAAGATCTTCCACAAGCCATGATATTACATTGTGAATATAAAGGGTGTTCCATTCTGTTTTATCTGGGTTTTCTTCCTTGTACCTGTATAGAGGCCCTTCTTTTCATAATGCTTGATAATAATCTACTCACTTTAGTAAATTCAAGAACTCCATGGTGGATCCCTGAAAGGTTATTATTAAGTGTCTTTCACAGCCTGGTACTTATGTCTCACCTGTGTTGGGCATGTTGACATCAGTTGAAAAATTAAATAAAATGCTGAGTATCACTCTAGTTGTAGACTAAAAATTATGTCTCAATGCTCCACAGCGACATGTTTCTTTGACTTCATGTATGTTGGTAGTGCTAAGGCAGGGCCTCTTAACCCTGAGGCTGAGTGACACAAAGTGGTCATACTTGTTCTGCACAGCAATTGTCCCTGATCCTCTTCTGACTCTCATGTGCTATTGCTGTGGCCCTAAGGCACATTTTGAGTTTTGATAAGCTCAAAGTTTAGCACAGATTTGTTCCATCTGTGCTAAAGCATTGCAGTCCATCAGATCAATGTTTTCATCGTGAGCGAGTAAGGGCATGTTTCATGCTCCATTTTTTCATGCTCTGTGTTGGGGTTTGCAGGATGGCTGTCAAGATGCAGAGCTTGTTGACATGGTGTTAAGAACTATGCAAGGTGAAGAGCTAGGTCTGGCAGAGTTTGAACCATAATTTTCTCATGAAAGTGGTGCCCTTCAAGTTCTGCCTCTCAGACTATGTCTGGGAACATCCTGGGGTATCCAAGGGGGCTGATGCTGAAACCAGGTCAGCAGCAATGCCAGAACCTAAGCAGTTTATCTATCAGTTTGTCAGAGCTCAAGCTCCCTTCCTTAAGCCCAGTACAGATATAATTTATAGACATTGCCTTCTTTTAATACTTATAGCAAATATTAGGAGGATTACTAGGTTATCTTGAATCCAGGGTAAAAGCTGAAAAAAAATCCCCATATAATTATATAAACTGACACCTGTAGCTCCCCACTGACCCCCTGGACAGCTATGTTTCCTAGGACAGTGAGAAAAGAAAAAGGTATTCTGCAGTTTTACTGGAAAGTAGAGGTGATGTCATTTTCCTTGCAAGTTGAAATTTTTATGTTCTTAACACCAGATAATGAGCTAGCATTTATTCTACTTCTTTCATATGTCACCACATCTTTCTAATGTTTCTATCTTCCAAATGCTCATCTGACATCTGTGCTCACACTTATTTAATCAGTAGTTCGCACTATCGCAAGAAATTTAATATTTCTATCCTCTGCTTTTTAGCTAAGTATTTTCTGAACAGAAAAAATCCCAACTCTTTTATCATCAAATAGCTAATATAATTAATAACATTTAATCACTGGAAAACTTAGCACTCAACTTCAGAAATATGATTTTAACATTCTGGATGTAAATGAAGATCTCATTATGGTATGAACATTCCTCAAATGAGCACAGAAACTTAAACTGACCCTATATTTTCAATTGTGTTTAAATAGCACTGTCTCACTCTTCTGACACAATCTTCTAAAGAGTAGCGATGATATTTTTTCTGCAGGGTCATGTGAATAAGGGTTTTAAGAACATCAGGGCTCTCAAAGTGACTAGATCTTTGTCTGGCCAAGCAAACATCTCATCTCAGGTGCCTACCTAGCAGGATAACGATGCAGAGGAGAATGGCCACCAGCGCCCCGGTGCTGAGGCCGGCAGGGAGGAGCAAGGCCTCGGCGCTGCAGGACTGCATGTTCCCCCGGCTGTCACAGGCGCACACCCGGATGGTCAGCGTGCCCGTGCTGCTCTGGATCGGGTAGTCGTTGTCAAATATTATGATGGGCAGAAGATAGGTGCTCGTCTTGCTACGGCTGTACCCGTTTCTTCTAGTCATAATTCCTGCTGTGTTATCTAGAATGGAAACACAGAATCAATAAATGTGTCTGAATTAAGTTTTATCTGATATTGGGGAGAGGCGTGTTGGGGTCAGCAGTTACCTTTGTTGTCTACAACAGAGAAGTTTGGATGAACAGCAAATTCTGGCACCAACTCAAAGAAAAATTTGTGTCCTCGAGGAGGCTGATCTTTGTCAATTGCACTCACGGTCTGTATGAGCTACAAAGAAAAGAGTATTTCATGCTATTTTAGAAATCTTGTATTTCAATTCTCTGCTTTTCATGTCCAGTAAAAATCCAATGTATCTCTATCTGAAGGCAAAAACTGATGTTCTAAGCCAAATGTTTCCCACATAAACACAGTAGAGGTTATAGTAAACAAATTTTTTTATCGTTTAAACACATGACAAAGGATGAAAAAGGGTCCAGCCCTCACTGCAGAAGAGCCGTGTGCTTTGATTTGTACTGAGTATCTTGCAGTGATTCAGAAGCATTTGCCCTTCTGAATAAGCCATAAACCTCCTGTGGCTTCATGTAGCAATGACAGAGAGTACTGTGTGAACTAGCTGTTAAGTGGGCCTAATTCTCAATCCACCTCGTCTGCTCCTGGCGATAAATTCGAGTACTGCATTGGCAGGATTCTTGATTCTCCTGGGGTAATAAAAAGAGAAGCTTTACTCCCTCCTAAATTGAAACCTCTGGCTGTGGAGTTTAATAGCTGCCCTAACAAGGCCACTCAAGCCCAGCTGGGAAGGAGTGATAATAGTGCCAGAATAGGGTCAGAACAGACTGGGCTGGAAAAAGAGAGGTTTCAGCAGTAACTCTGGATTGTATAAGCTTTCCTGTTGCATCAAAACATGCATATGTGTGTACTCATCTTTATGTAGACACACATAAATGCTAACAATTTATTTTTTTCATCTATTTTTTGCTGGACTGACAGAGAGACTCTAAAGCAAACAGCTGCAGAACTGAGGAAGGAAAAGTTACCTGGGAACAGCTGTGGTTTATGAATTGACTTGCAACATCTAACAGGATGCCACACTGCATGAGTCACAGTAACTCCCCAAAGCTCTGTGAAGGGCTGTTCTGTCCCTTGCCCTTCTGGTGGGTGTCACACTAGAGGGTAACCATAGTCCACATAGTCTACCACAGGTTTGCATGCAATCACAACATAAAACTGGTGGCATCAGAGTAGGAGTAAGTCTCAACTGAGGATGCTATAACTCAGTACAGGTGCATCTCTATGGTGCCTAAACTTAAAGGCAGAATGTGTCCAGCAGACAGACATTCTTCTTTCAAAGCCAAGAGGGAGCCTTTGACTGTCTTGAGTTTTCAGGTGTTTCCAGTGTTCAGGGTGTCTTGAAATCCCACAGATATCGAAGCCACTTGTTATCAAAGACTTTGCTTTACTCTTATTTCCAGAGAAGGTGCAGCTTACCTTCTTCCAGAAATACAGTAATTGACATGTAGCACTAATATGATCTGTAAGCTTTGTGCCCATCAAATAAGGAATTCCTTTTTCTCATATACTGTCTCTGAACATCCGCTTGAGTGGGACTTGATGATTATGCAGTTTTTCTAAGTGTAATTAGTAAAATAACTACATATTAAAATCACTTCTAAAGCATTTAATGATCATTGATATCTCAATTTTTAAAAAAATTTTAGTTATTTCTCAAGATTAGTCAAATCCTTATATATGAAGTATCCTGTTTCTTAATTGCAGTTTATGTCAATAACTTTCTGATGCTCAATTGCTTTTGTTTTTCCTATAATCTGCCTTTGAGAGTTTTGGTACAGAAAACAAGATCAGGATTGGGTTTTCCCAATTTTAGTTTTCCACAGTTTAACAATAATGCTAAAAAAGCCCCAAAACATTTAGAATGGGCTAAGATACCAAATTTAAATGAGAAAATTTTTCACATTAGCACCAGTTTAAAAAGACAGAAGAAACAGAAAAGTGCCAAGGAGAAGAGAGAATATAAGTGAAAATATTTGTTCAGTTTACAATTACTTGCTGAAAAACTCAAGGAAAATATCCTGCTGTAATAACTACCAGAATCTATAGTTGTGTATCTTGGGTGTTTTTGAGATGTAACCAGTGGGTATTTGTAAGATTTGATTCCCCGCATGTGCAAATCACATGGAGAAATACAATTTTAT
>JAOTQP010001286.1:71799421-71817205 GCA_026413545.1 Cichladusa arquata | reverse complement strand
CAATATGCATAATGCAGTACATTAGCTAAAAGAACATTTAAAGGAGACAGAGACATGGTTCTACCAGATATGTGTGGCGTATTTGTAAGATTTGATTCCCCGCATGTGCAAATCACATGGAGAAATACAATTTTATCAGGCACAGAATAATCAAATTACAACAAATAATTATTATTGAAAGTAAGACTGAAGAAGAAGAGAACCTAACCTTATTACCTGATCTAACTATTGGCAAAAATTGAGCACCAGCTGTTTGTCTACCAGAAAAAATGGAAGATTAAAAGAACAATGAGAAACCATGATTGCAGGTGAATTGCTTCAAATGAAGAACAGGTGAAAAGAAAATTAGAAATCTTATCCAATTAAGGATTTTTTTTTTCAGTTATGCAACTGTAAATAAAAGACAATGATGTCAATGATAATCACCACAGAGACGAAAGAGATCTGGCTATTTTTAAGTATCTTATTTATATGAAGAAAAGTTAGTACTCTCTTGTGCCCATTTTGTGATTTCATTTTGGAAATATATTCACCCATTTTGATGCACTTATGGATATTGAGTTATGATCACTCATCATCAGAATTTCAGAGCAAGATCTCTGATGCTGCAAGATTTATGAAAGAAGAGTTATTTCAAGAAAATTACATTTACTCAAATATATTTCAAACATATCAAGCTTATGGAATATAAAATTATTACCATTATTTTCTTTCTTTCATACTTTCCTACAGTTTAGAAAATACAGCAGTATTGTCACTATTTTGAGGGCTGCCTATCCATGTGGATGAGCACTTCTGTGTATTTAAAAAAAACAATTTCATACTCTCGAGTGAATCTTAATAGAACAGTTGAAATTTTTAAGGGTCATTTTTCTCTGAGGGTAATGAAAATTTAAACATAAATATTGGCATGAAGTTTTCTCTTTTACATTCATTCCCATTTACATTTACAAGGTGTTTGTAGAAGTTTGACAATGTTAAATGAGTAGCAAGAAGAATTATTCCCAGTGGAAACATTTCTTAATATTCTTGTGACCAGTGCTCTTCAGCCATGCTATTTACCGGTGCTCTGACAATGACTGGTGTCTCGGGATAGACGGTCTTTTATATCTTTATCAATGGCATAGGCAGTGAGATCAAGTGCACCCTCAGCAAGTTTGCAAATGACACGAGGCTTAGTGGTGTGGCTGACACAACAGAGGAAGGGATCCTGTCCAGAGAGACCTGTGAAATCTTGAGAAGCTGACCTATGAGAATCTCAGGAAGTTCAGCATGTCCAAGTACAAGATGCTGCACCTGGACTAGGGCAATCCTAGACAAGAGCAGAGAATGGGAGAAGATGTCATTGTAAGCGGCCTTGCAAAGAAGAACTTGAGGGTTCTGGTGGATGAAAAGGAGGACATGAGCTAACCATGTGTGCTCAGAGCTCAGGAGGCTGACTGTATCTTTGCCTGCTTCCAAAGAAGAGTGGCCAGCAGGTCAAGGGAAATGATTCTACCGCTCTACTCTTCCCTTGTGAGATCCCACCTGGAGTACTGCATTCAGGTCTGGAGTCCTCCCCATAATAGAGATGTGGGCCCATTGGAGCAAGCCCAGAGTAGGGGAACAAAGATGGTTAGGGGTATGGAGCACCTGTCCTATAAAGATAGGCTGAGAGAGTTGGGGTTGTTCAGCTTGAATAGATGCCTGCCACTTAACAAAGTCTCTTGTTCAGTAATGCAAAGCAGCTTGGTTTTCAGATCTTGACTCTGTTCTACAAATGTGTTGGCAGTTCTAAGCAGGACTGAATGCTTATCAAAAGTTGCAAAACTCTCACTCCAATTACTTAAAAAGACAGACTGTAAGCATGAGTCTCTCACTAAAAAAAGCCAAAAGGTGTCTACCTAGTGAAGCATCTACAACATTTATAAAGCCATGACTGATAACTACCAATGAACACTTCAGAAAAAGTGATATAACTCTGCTCTATTTCAAAAAGCGAGGGAGGATATGGAGAGTAATGAGAAGAAAAATCAGCCAGGTCTCTGAAAGAGGAAACAAACTTTCTGCATTCTGATGTCTGAAGACCTGTGAATGGCAGGAAACAATACAGCATCAGAAGGGGAAAAAAGTGATGCAGGTTGTTTTCTTGATGGGTGTTGAAATGAGCTAAATTTTTGCCAACACTGAACTATGCAATAAACTATGGAGCTAAATTTTTACCAACAAACTGTTCAGTTAAATCAGTCTCATTCTCAAGTATATCTTCCTGGTTTCCATGGAGAGTACTCATCCTCTAATCCAGCTAAAAAGACCCAGTTAATTCCCATGACAAGGGCATGAGACAATTTGTACTAAAGCCTTTGCCACAACAGTCCCTGGGGCTTCAGGATTAGGAGTTTCTAAATTGCATGAGAGGAAGGCTGCTTCCTACTTTTCTTCAGCCTGTGTGCTAGCCAATGGAATGAGATTCTCATGGTGACTAACGTCTAATGTGTTTCAGCCTAATGAGCATAGATTTTTATTAACCCTTTGTGACAATGTTTCTCCTCAGTCATACCATTGTTGTTTAGAGACAAAAGAGTAGGAGAAACTGTAGGATTTTCTTTCTTCTGACTCTCCTAAGGCTATATGAAAAACACAATGAGTGAAGCCTCTAATGTCTGTTGATGTTGAGAATGAGTAATGTTTGGTGGCAGAGATGAGTATTTGATCATTCTGATGCTTCCTGATGCACATGAGACTTAGAGAGCAGTGTGACTAGTAAGTGGTCCTGGTTAAATAAATAAATAAAAAACTCAAATAAATAAATAAATAAATTTATCTTCTCAATTTGATTTTTTTGCTGTGGTACCAGATATATAAGCAATGTTGTGATGTGTCAAAAAACAATCATGATTGTAATAAAAAAGCTGATTTAGGTGATGTCTACAATAAGTTGGAGTAGTACTAAATGAACAAGTTTCAATTTTTCTTATATTTTATAGGGACTGCTAGACATGAGCAATGCAGGTTCTTGGGAACTTTGCATCCTTGTCCAAAACATTCAAGTTCGTATTTCTATATTCATTTTTAAGCATCAAAATAAAATTACTCTCATGTATTGAAGATAGTCTGAAATACTAAGTCAATTATGCATAAATGTCCAGATAAGAATGCAGGTACCTCTCTTGAGGGCCCCAACTGTTAAGAAATAGAAAATCAAAATGGATCTCTCATTTTTCTGTAGCTACACTTGGTGCACATTCTCATTCTAATATTTTTGTGGGTTTTTCCAATGAGGGAAAATAATTTCTGAAATTACATTGGTAAATAAGATGTATGGGAGGTCTGGAGAACAGCACTCCTATCTATCTAATGGGTCTCTGTCATATCTGTTGTTAGGTAAGCACAGAATTTACCAGAAAGGTAAATGAAATTTCATACATTCATGGACAAAATTTGCTAGACTAGATGGAAATTGGATTAAGAAAATTGACAGCCAGTATGCCTGGATTGAACTTCTTCAAATATCTGACAAAACTGTGTTTGCTAGTTGGCAAAATTGCACGGGATTAATTTTAATAAGATCTCAATTTCTAAGCTTTTGAACTTTTCTTTGTGTTATGCAATTAAAATATGTGACTCGCTTTTTTACCATTCATCACGCTGAGATTTTAGGATTTATTTACCTCAATTTTGTCTTGTACAATGAGATATTATTACACTAATAGAATTTAGGTTCTATGGCAGCTGTTTGAACTTAATGGCTAGAATTATCTGAATGCATTCAACATGAAAAAACCAGCTTATAAGGTCGTAAACTAAAACTCTATGTGTCTAATAGCCAAAAGCTTGGAGAATTTTTGCATCTTCTGTAAGGTTTGAACTATATTCTTAAGTGGCAATTTATGTCACTGGTTAAGACAGGATGATGTGATCACAAACCTTAGTTGTTGTGAAAAGCACTCTTTTTTCATTTTTCTGATATGATAATTCCTTCCACCGTTTTAATTTAATTCATCACTGCCTTTGATATGTATATTCATCTCTTTATATAATTTACATGAAGTATAGTAAAACTTTCTTAAAAAATAATGAAAGAATTGTCAAAGAACTCTTCAAAGGGAAGTGATTTTTTTAATCCAAGTGTCCTCTGCCATTCTAACCCATTTTTCCTGAATTCTGATATTATGTGTAATGAATGAAAAATAAATAGAATTGAATGCAGTCTCACAACAATCTATTGTATCCTTTTTCTCCTTTTTTTTTTCTTTCTTGTTCTATCTGGTAAACAATTCACAAAGCATCACTTGAATTGCAACTGACATATTACATGTTCTTGCTCTGCATAGAGTTCTGCAGTACCTGAAAACCTAAACTTATCTCAGGTACCATCTATGCTACTTTCTGTGAAACCTCTGTGACTTAAAGAAACCCTGGGCAGAAAATCAGGTAAAACATGAGCATGGTTCCTGATGCTTCTCTATGTCACCCATCTTCGTAGAGTCCTTGAATATTGCATGGTCACTGTGCTCTAAAGAAAAACAAAATATTATACATTCTGATCCTTTCCACATATTTTCTGTGACGCCAGCCAGCTTTGGTTGGATGATGACAGCCTAAAGCTAGTGAGACATTAGGATAAACCTAAACTGTTCTTGGGGCTTCATCCTGGCTTGTCTCTCCTAGAGTAGGAACCCACTCATGTTTGTGCTAGTGAAAATAATGATCTCAAGTTTTTTCTTCCAGTCAAAAATGAATCTGTCCAAAGAAGGGACTCATGCATGGTATCAGGTCCATTTTGGAGAGATAGTCTTTAAGTACCCTATCTGCTACTAAATCCAGTTTTTTTGTAAATACTTTCAGAATTATGAATCTTTCTTCTCAGGATTTAAAACTGAAGGACTGACTGGCATCAGCATAAGTAGATGATGTTGTAATGGCAACAATATTAAGTTATTTCTGTAATATGCTGGCTCTGAGTTCTGTTGGTTTATCTACCTACTCAAATCCAAATTATCTCTTTGTTTTGTCTTCAATTTTTTTTTGTCATTTAGATTTTTACAGAATTGCTGAGGTGTTTTAGAAATGGATGTACATGACCTTTGACCAGACTCAACTCAATACCAAACTGAGTTTTAACCTACAATGGAAACAGTTGCATTGCCCTTTATTTTTGAAAAAGTTTGGTTTTCACATCTTTACTGAGACATAACAAAGATTTTCCTGTTTCGTGTACTTGAAGGTGTGGCTACATCAAATAAGCCAATGATAAAAATTCAGCATAAATGGAATTTGAACAGTGTAAAGTATTTTGTAGCATTATGCAAAACTGTTTCAGAAAAATATTTTCTGATATTAGAAATGGAAAACCACCTTAAAGTCTCTCTTTTTTTTTTTTTTAAATAGATCCTATGTTATTGTACTGGGATATTATTCTTCATCTTTGTATGTCTTTTTTTGAATCAACTTGTATTTTCTGTAGAATATAGGAAATGAAGAGTCTGGATTAGTCTGCTGCTGTTCAAACCAAGATATGTTGAAGTCTTCATGATGGCACTGCAGGATAGTTTCCTTACAAGTTCTTTGGTAATATAAGTATTGGTTTACCTGTCCTGCTTTTGCATTTTCACAAACAAATGTTTCATAGTAGTTGGCAAACTCTGGTGCATGATCGTTTATGTCTAAAATCCGTATGAAAACAGGTATCTGGCTACTTTGTTTAGGATTATCTGGAAAAAAAAATACAATAAAAATATATACCTGTATGAAAATAATACAATGCTTTTTTTCCAATAGATATTAGAAATGTTCAATTTTCTTGATTATAATAAAACTATTATATTTCATTTTCTGATGACATCTATTACCTATACATAAAAGTTTTATTTATAATTGAAACAATTATATCTTGTTTAATTGTTATAATAACAATATATAACAATATAATAATGATAATTTGTTAATAATAACAACATTATCAAATTTATATTATTATATATAAATTAGATATATATAGATATAGATTAGATAGATAGGTAGATAGATAGATAGATATAGATATATAGATAATATAAAGTATGCTTAAATTGATGTGCATTAAAAACAGGTCACTGAGTTGTAATGGAGTTGTATTCTATGTATCAGTTCAGCAAATGATTCATTACAAAAGTTGTTCCATGAGGTTGAGCTGTTAAGAACATTTACCTTTTTAAATCAGTAAAGCAGTAAACCAGTGTCAGTCAACACCACCATCAAAAACACACATAAACACAAAAACACAAAAAACCCAAACCAAAATTGTTCTTTCTTGCCTAACTGTAAAAAAACCCCAAAAAAATCCCAAAAAACAAACAACAACAACAAAAAAAACCCACAAAAAAACAACAACAACAACAAAAAGCTAAAAAAACCAAACCGACAATAAAGTGACATATACAGGATATGATCATCAATCACTCTTCACAAACCTCCAAACTCGAGGTATTGCCAGAGAGGATTCTCACACTATGTATATTGAAAATGTAGAACATGTTTGACCAAACAATGAAAAGCATTTAAGAGAAAAAGATAAAAAATATAAATCTTTCTGAAAATGGGGATATGATTCATCTCTCCATATTACCCAACTCCCAGACTCTTAAGCACATTGACTCCAGGGGAATCTATAGGAAAATAAAGGAAGGGAGAAAAGTTTTTCACTAAAATCAGTATCTGTTTCCCCCTTTGATAACTGTTGCCTCAGAAAAAAGCTAGGAAAGAGACATCCGTACCTAAAAGTATCTGACAGAATAGTAAAGAATCCAGGTGAAAGATTTAGGCCCAGGGTTTCCTTCAGACACGGAAGGCAAAGAATTTCCCTAGATTTGGCTTCAAACAAAGCCAGTTTCTGAGATAATTTTAATCAGTTGAGGTAAAGTGTAATTTGTTCCCATTTACATAGGTTTACTGACAATTATTTGTACATCAGGGACATTTTTTTCCCCCTTTCTTCAAGGATTTTCCTGAAGATTTAGCTTGGGATAGAGCCAGTGCATCACATCTGTGCAAAATTATTTTTGTGAATTCTCAGAACACCAGTTAATTCGTCTAATGTATACTGTATAAGGTTTTGTTGAGCCTGAGAGTTCCAAAATATCTTTTTAAAAATGAGCAAAAAGTATCTTAAAAAATTAAATTGGACATTTAGATGTCTAAAGATATTTTTGGGTATCTAAACATGTTTTGTCTATAGATATTATCTGGATAACAGCAAAACTAATGAAACAAGATAAGTCAAAGAAACTGTAGAATTTAATTATTTTCTCAGTTCAAATATTCTTCTGAGATAAATTTTATCATCAACTTACTGATTTCAGTTGCTATGACAGTGATGTTGTGCCAGGGAGTTTCTTCTCGGTCAAGTGGCTTCGAGAGGAATAAGGATCCATTTCCTGAATAGATGTTGAATATTCTGTCAAGGTCAGTGTGTCGATCTACAGAATATCTGTCAAGACACAGTAAAACTGAGCATCACTATCTCCCATTGCAGTCTCCAGTTTAGCTTATAGCCACTTTTAAAAGTTTTGTAGTTTTAGCTGTACTTAATCAAGAATGTTTTCTTTACAATTAACCTAAGCTTTCCCATAGCTACCTGTATGCTGCGAATACTAAGAAACAATTTTAAGACTAGTGAGCAGGATGAGAAGTAAATCATTATGTAGGTGGTTTTTAGATTGATAATTGAAATTACACGTTAGCTCATAAAGTGAATTCTGGAATAATAACTAAAAGTTAACTTTTTTAGATAAGATTTTTTTGCAAATTAATTGTTTCTTAGACCACTCTGTCACCAAAGGACACATAATGCAGACACAAGGAGGTATCAATTTATGGAATCTATTTTTGAGGTGTCAAAAGAAACACAAAATTCTTGACAAAAATCTTTCAATTAGTCATTCTTTAAGATGAAATTTCTTAAAATCCTATTTTATGATACTTGCTTTTGCTTTGTTCTTACTCAGCAAGGAAAAACTTGTTTTACAGCTGTTTTTTAATCAGCCTAGTAGATAGCAGTCATTATCAGGTTAAATTGATATTTTATACATATTTTACTCAAAAATATTTTATTTTCTTCTACCTCTCATACCTCCTACCTCAAAACATACTGCTGGAGGACATAGAAGGCTTGTTCAGAAATGCAGAGATCAATTTTCATAATCACTTGCATAGTAAATACAGAAATTTAAGTGCTGTGTTTGTCACTGCAGATAATAATAGCAAATTGGTAACAATTACAGCAATTTCATAGCACTGAACTCTTACTTCTAATTGTTATGACTTTCTCACAATCATTTCTTATTCAATATACTGTGATCAGTAAATAGTTAAGCTACTGAACATGGATGTTACGTACAGAATTCTGACTGTTATCAAACATCAGGGAGCATAGAAATACACCATTTTGGATGTTTTTCATGGTATAAAAGAATAATTTTATGAACAGCTTGGTGAAACTACTAGAACATGCTGGCAATTAAATGCTGACATCTCCTTTCTCTTTCCCTGGTGCTTATAGACTGTTCTTCAAAAGCATTGTCTATACCACTTATTACGCTAATTGTATTTGCCTTCACAAGCTCACCTAGATATTTCTCTTTGACACTTTTTCAACAGCCTCCATGTGTTTAATTACCCAAACAATCTCTTAATACCTTCCACTCTCATCACTCTCTGTGCATGAGACTTGACCCACATCTAAAGAATTTTATATTGTGTAATGGCTTACTTTATTGCATTCTTTGCTATATCTGGGTCTTGGGCTACAACCTGCCCAATAATGCTTCCTTCCTTGGCATCTTCATCTACCTCTATTAAATACCAGGGTCTGCTGAACACTGGAGGTTCATCAATGTCTTCAACAGAAATTTTGACTAAAGTCGTGTCTTTGAATGGTCCCAGCTGAAGAAAACGAGGATCAGGATGAGTGTTGGTTGCTTCTACTCTTAGAGTATATAACACCTTGTTTTCAAAATCCAGATGCTGAGGAGCAAATAATAATAATAAAGAAAATTACATCATTTTGCAAAAAAAAAGTAATTTTTACAGCACCAAGTCAGAAGGTGAAACATCCTTAGGAGCAAAACCTCCACATTTTAATCCACCTTGGGGATGATGGAGTTTATTAGGTCTTATTCTGGGCATTAAAAAGTAAGGATTATTATAGGACAGCAAGGCAATTATGATCCCTCTGCCTATTAATTGTTTAGATTCCTGAAAAAAATAGGAGGCTTTGACATATACAAAAATAGAAAGAAAGAAACAGGAAAGTTTTACTCAGTCCATAACAAGGAGTTGTGTAAAATCTCATCTCACTGGCAGTAAAAGAGCAAGTATTCCAGTTCTTAAATTCTCTCTGTCCTATTTATCTTTTCTTTACTTTCTTTTACCTATTACCATCTACCCTTGCCTGTTTGGCACTAAGAGCAATGCAGACTTGTCCCTAATCTCCATGTTCCTCAGTAAAAAGAAAATCTGTGAAGCTTGATTTTCAATCTAGGTGACATTTACACCATGCATATCCATATATGCATATGTAGATAGATGTTCATGCATAAATATACATAAATAAGTATACGTGTTTCCAAATATTTTTATAGATATATAGTTTATTTAGAGGCAGGTATCAATTAATATTATTGATATATTTAATAACACTAGAATCAAAAAGAGTATTCAGAGTTTAACAGGCGCTATTCTGAAAAGCAACCAATAAATCTGTCAGACATACTATTTTGCATTAAATTTCTGTGAATGTCTTTGCTCTTGGGAGTTTCATTGACATCATATGTAACAACTGAAGTATCACCAAGACTGGACTTAAACCAAGGCAGATTTTATGTGCTGGAGATAACCGGCTGTTAAAGGAGGGAGAGTTTAGCCTTGGACGTGCAAATTCATCAATCTCCAGGTAAGTCTCCCACCTTTGTAAGTCTTACTACAGCAATCAGCTGATAAACCCCACTGTGAACTGAACCCCTCCAAGTTTTCACAGCCCTAATTTGAAAGTACTGTGTGTGAGACACTATATTGAACAGACAGCAGCCACTGAAATATTGCTTTATGTGAAGTGACATGCCAGTAAATTTCCCTTGAGAGTTGAAAATAACAGATACCTGCTGAAGAAAGAGAAGAACAAAACTAATACAACAGCTCCTTGGCAGCCTGACCCCTTGTGAGATCTACCCTCCCTTCCCCTGGAAAAAGAAAAAGAACTGTAACACCTGAAGAGCTAAGTACATATAAAAGAGAGGGAGAAAAAATAAACCTTTTTGACAGTTATAATCCCTTCCTGTGTGTCCTTGTCAGTGATGATATCAAACATGTCTGATCCATCCCCATTGGAGATGCTATACTCAATCTCTGCATTTTCTCCCACATCGGGGTCATTGGCTTTAATTCTGCCAAGAGGAGTCCCAGGTGGTGCAGATTCAGGAGAGCTGAACTGGTAGGAGCCTGGAAGAGGAAAATCAAGCATTTATTGTTTTGAGAAACACTTTTTTTTTTTTTTTTTTTTTCCGAATAAAAGTATTCTTCAATTTCACCTAGATTTTTAAAGTAACTAGAAGTTCCAAACACTCTAGGAAACATGCTGCTAGTCATCACACTAAACTTTAAAACAGGATTCAGAGTTGATTAACAAACTGTCACAAAAAATTCAAGTTATTCTTCAAAGCCATTCAATACTGTGTTTTTTTCTTGGTTTTTTTTCTTCAATTTTAAGGGACAAAGATACTAAACAATAAAGTAGCAGTTCTTGACCTGATTATTAACACTATATATTTTTTTTCTCTAGAAATGTTCCTATATATATTTAGAAATAGGAAAGGATTTTGTTTTGCTCTCTCAAAGTACAAGAGTTGTAGAAATCTGTCATGATTTTGGAAAGAAACTAAAATAGAATAATCCTTTCTTTTAATTGTTTTAAATATACTTAAGCAAGAGAAAATAGTTGATTTATCTGTAATGGATAATACATACTAAAGAATCATGGTAAAGAGCATTTGGATACATGTTCACGTTAATTGCTATTGCTGTTTTTATAATCAGAGTCTTCTAGAAAGAAATCTGATTACACAGACACTTTACCCTTGTTTGTGTGTCTGAAAAGTGAATTCAAATGTATTTTCTGACAACATTTGTAATAAAAAAAATCTAATTTTAAAGACATACTGTAGCAGAAAAACTGTTAATCAGATGGATTTCTTGACCAGTAAGAAGCAGACATTGAAGATGTTTCATCATGAATAAGTCGAAAAAAAAATCTAATTCAGTGTTTGCTGTTATTTGCTACCAAGAAAACATAAAAAAAAAAAAAAAAGAAAAAAATCTGACATTTTTTTTTTCACATAACATGACTGAATCTGATGTTTCTTTTGATCTCTTTTTCATGTGAATTCATATTGCTTTGCTAAATGAAGTAGTAGCCTCGGAGAAATACCTTAAGAATCTGGCAATCTAATAAAATGTACAACCCTTATTCAAAGGATCCAATAAGAACATATATAAATTGTATTGACTTGTAGTAAAGTACAGTCAATTCTCTTTGTTGCAACAACCCTATTTCCTACATTTATACGTCCTTTGCCTTTTAAGATACCTAAAGGATCTGAATGTTCCATTTAACACAAGGAAATATATCAAAATTCTGAGTGCAGAATGAGTTTCTGTCCCCTGTTGTAAAGACTAAGTACAAAAGAGAGTTACTGAAAACGCCTTACATTTATATAGATGTGTAGCAAGATGGAAGCTAATGCCTGATGCTAAATTGTGATTGCTGTTACAAATTCAAGGTTGTGAGTGAAAAGTCAGCAGTAGCCTGTTTGGCTGCGATCCACACAGACTAAAATGCATATTATTCCCTCAGACCAGTCTGCAAAAAGGATGAAAGGTAGGATGCCTGGCAGCTAAACTATGAGTTTCAAGCCTTGAACCCTTGACAAATTCAAGGGTTTGTCAGCTGAGCCAGACCTACCAAAAGAACAGATTCCATCATGGCGCTTATTAGTCCTTGCAGATAAATACCTCCCTTCAGTGCTTTTTTGTTTGAAAGCATTCTTATTTTTGTGGTGCTGTGTGAATGCTACAGATTTTCGGCATGTGAGATGGCTATTTGATTTAGAGTACAATGGAACTCAAAATGTGTAAGGCTTTCATTATAGTACCATTTAAATTCCATTTAGGCCTATGTCTTCTAATTTTCCGTGACTACTTCGAGGAAACAAAACACAACAGAAAATGCTACTTCTTGATGTAATCTGAACAATCACTACTTCACAGTGCCATTTTATATTATCCAGTCCCTCTAAGAAATTAATTATTGGCTCTTGAATACCTTCATATTAAGTGGTGTTGATTGCAACTGCCATTCACCTTCTCCTTTGGACAACAACTTTACTCATATTAAAAAAAAAATGGAAGACAAATGTTTTTGTAAAAAACAAACTTCCAGAACAGATAGTTTTTTGTAGGTGTGTATCTCTTCATAACTACCTAAGAACAAATCAAATTTTCCTGATTTCTCTCTTATTGATTTCCTAGAAAGTATTAAAAGCCACCCTGCTGAGAAGAAAGAAAGTGAAAGGGTCACCAGCACAACTGAAATTGCAGCACTGGAATACTCCAGAGCAGGCATTCTGTAGGTCACACAATGTGTGTCAGTGTTGTTGAAAGTAGAATGCTACAGACAATATTGTATGAGGCATCAAATTGTGTAAATTTCTCTAAAAAGTATCCATCTCAATGTTTATTAAAATAATCACAAAAACTTTCATATACTTGAGACTTCAGTTAATTTTGAAAGAAGAGCATCATGAGGACCACAGGCTAAGGGGAAATCTTGAATTATTTTGTAGTTCTATACATTCTTCATTCTTTATCTTATTTAATTTTATTCAACAGTGAGGCTTACAATGCGATGTGCCAGCATAAATTATAATTTAGGTTCCAGAATTCCTATTTGCCAAAATACTATCGGCTGTATCATGCTATACATTTCTAAAAATATCCACTCATAAAGTCTAACAAGAAGTTAGGTTAAAAATTGCTGTTTGAATTTACCATGTGAAGATGATTCTCTTCAAGTGAACTCTGAATGTGGATTGGAATTATCTTTTCTTTATGAGGGTTGCAATACTTCCCCTCCTCTCTCTTCTTTTAAAGCAATGTGTTATCATGGATAGAGAGTAAAACAGTAATTTATAATTCCAAGGATCCATTCTTCCATACTGTCAGAGTTTTCCAATATTTTTTTTTAAATCTGCACTAGGTTGAACAGTTTGTACTATTCTGAGTGTACTTATTGCCATGGTACTGAAGTGCTTTTCAAGTCCAGGAGAGCATTTTAAAATCAGCTCTCTTTGTTCAGTCCTTAGTGGATCTGTAAAGAGAGCCAGGTCCCTCATCAGTGTGAACAAGCAATTCAAATTTTATTATGTGGACACTTTTCTGGCAGGCACTGGACTGAGGCTGTAAATGTCTCCTATCTGCAGCCTATCAAACAGTTATCTGACACTGACTGTAACAATGCGAGACTGGATTTAAACATTGGCCTAGGATAAAAACATCTGTGCTGTGTAACACTGAAGCTTTCCGTATTGTGCAGCTTTCTGCTATTTGCCATCTTTTTCTTCTACAAAGATATTTTTAAAAACCTGATTTTATTTTGTCAAACTGGCCTAGATTACCAAAATCATTCAAGAACTGAACACAGATTACAAGTACTTAAACCAAATGCTTAGACTGCCAGCAGAACATAGGAACTGATCAACTATGCCTGTGCAAGTCAGAACATTAGAAAACTTGAGATGTATTAGCTTGCCTCAACACATGGAACTAAAAATGTTTTCTAGAACAGATCCTTATAATTTGTAGTTGAATTCTTCTAAAGTCCCTGCAGATGATCTAAATTATTGTTAGTTTATATTTCTGCAAGCAGAGTAAGAATGAGACGTTTATCATTCCACCAAACAATTTGATGCTAAAAAAACGTAGGCAGAGATTCCTTTTTGCCTTAATAATGCTGCAAAATAAACAAACACAGCAGTGGGTAAGTGCTACAAAAAACAGTGATAACAAAGAAACTTCCAGATGGCCAATGCAAACCAGCTGATTTTTGGGAGGTTCTTTGAAAACTGGACTATTAGATGCTCCATACTCTGGGGGAAGCGAGGTGGATTGTCGTTTACGTCAGTCAGCGTGATGTTCACAGTGGTGGTCCCTGAGAGTCCTCCCATCTGGCCTCCCATGTCTTTAGCCTGGATGACCACTTGGTATTGCTCCCTGTTTTCTCTGCTCATGTCTGGTAAAGCAGTCTTGATTATGCCTTGAAGGAGTAAAAAAAGAGAGACAGAGTGGTGAAGGAGAAGCACCATCCACTATAATCTCAGAGCTCTTAGATGGATTCATGTCAGATACACTGTGCAGATGATAACCCACAGCAATCACAACAAGGTATACTGCAACAAGCCTTTCAATCTATGGATGCTTCAATGTGATTTTAAGAAAAAAGACCAAAAAATGTCACAGACACAGTATTTATAGTGTTTGCCTTGCTAAAACAATTTGATTATTTTTTAATGACAAAATTATCAATATGTTCATTTAATTAATGACATTTTTCAGTTTCTATCCCCAGTTATTATTTATTATATTTTGTAATCTCCAGCTCTGATGACATTTTGATATTACAGCACAAGGCTGAACTCTCACATGCCCAGGATTCATTATTCTGGACTGTAATATCACATCATTGATTGTGATGCTCAGTGTCGTACACTGTAAGTCAGCTGGGGTTACAGCTAATAAAAGAACTGGACAAGACTCTAAATTTAGGTTTGAAAAATCTTTTTTGGGGTTTCCAATTTGAAGAATTTCATAACTGTAATTTAAATGTCTCAGACATATTTGCAGTACACAAAAAGAATAGGGGTCTCACGTGAGAAAACGAAAAGTGGTACTGTTCGCCACTTTTCATTGCAGTTCCTTTTAGAAAACCAAGTAAAGCTTTTTGGTTTTATTTGGAATGGTCGTGGATTTTCAAAACTGGAGTGATGAGAGCTTTCTCTTGTGAAGTGGGAAAATTTAAGCATGGTGTCCTTTTCTAATTGAAGGCTTCACATCCCTGTCTTTTCCTTCAAAGAAAAAGTCTTTCTCTGCATCATAGACTACAGAAAAAAAAAAAAAAAAAAGAAAAAAAAAAAAAAAAAAAAAAAACAAAAAAAAAAAAAAAAAAAAAGGCAACCCTGGGAAATTTATACTTCTAGCAAGTGAGTGAAATAAAGAAAAAGACCTTTGCAGCTTAGTGGTTATGACATTTATGTCTGATCCAGGATTACCAGGTTTCTGATTATCATACCTAGGCTTGTTAATACATGTAATACATAACAGCAAATTGGATTAAAATGAAAAAAAGATAATCCCTGAACCAAAGATGAGAGTTCAGGTCTTTTCCTTGCTCTCTGCCTGCCTAAACACCTGCTACCATCAGTTATTGCCATGTGGTATTGGTCCAGTTTGCCTGCTCATGCCTGGTAATGATGTTTGAGTAGGGGCCTGGAGAAAAAAGAAAAAAAAGAAAGATTGAAAAAAGAGGGGAAAACCAAAAACTTTTATCCAAGGCAAAATCGTTACGCTCCCTTTTAAAGTTGTAGCCTTGCGATTAATTATCTTTTGCATATTATGCCTTTGCTGTATTTAGAAAAAAAACAATTGTTTCAAAAGAAAAGTAACCATCATCTGGGCACTCTCAGTGGATTAGAAACTTCAGGGATTCTGGGCAGAGTTGCACTTAAATTCTCAATTAGAAAACCAGAATAATTTTGATAACATGCAAGAAAAGCTAATGCAACGCCTACTGAATCTTGAGCATCTTAGGATCAAATATCTGGAAGAGGGGAGTTTTTGGTTGCATCTTACTTTTCTGAACCTTAATTTTGAGTTATAGATATCTAAAATTCACACTTTTTTAATTTCTTTTTTTTTCTTTTTAGTTTGTGTTTGTCTCATATAATTTCTTGCAAATCAGTGAAAAAGGCGTCAATACATTCTTTTCAACTTGAAAGCATGATACTTGATTCAGTTCTCATAACTCTTGGAATTATAATGCAGCTTCAAAAAAAGCTTAAGTTAAAAATTGTCAGTGGTCAGGAATCTATTCCAAACATTTAGAAATATTTAATGACCTGTGAGGTTTTTGGAGTTTCTTTACCTCAGGAAAATTGTATGAAATGTTTTTTTAAAGACAAACAGATAAAATTCCCAGAAACTAGTGTCAAATAGGTTTGTGATTAATTTTGATGATTGTTTGGACCTTTTACAATATTTTACACCTTTTTTTTTTTTTAACTTTTGACCTTTACTGTTAACAATCATCCTCTGAAAATCTTAGTTATATCAAGTAAAGGAATTTTTTTGTAATAATATTATTTTAACAGAAAGAGTATATCTTTTTTTTTTTTTTTTTTTTTTAATTCTGGTTTTCATTCAATGGAAGGGTATCAGATTTGTGTCAAATCTTATGTCTGTTCCAACATTGAAACGGAAATTAAATATGTCTTGACCCCTGCATCCTGTCTCTGTTACTGCAAAAAGTGAGACTGAATGAATGGCTAACCTGTTTCTGGATCCACTGAGAAATAAGGCTGTCCCTGGAGGATGCTGTACACCACTTTGGCACTGTTCCCATAGTTGGCATCATCAGCGTCTGTGGCTGTCACCTGAATAACAGATGTACCTAAATGGGTACCAAGCAAAGAATCAGCAGATTTTAGGAAGGCATCTACTTCTTGTAAACCACATACAGTTGTTACAGTATTGAATGCAGTAAGAAATCAGACAACATCCACTGGCTCAGTCCAGAGTTATCCTATCTGACCGGTCCTAAACTCATTATCACTTAAGACTCATGCTTCAGTTTAACAAGATAAATGCACAGGGATTGACACATCTTTGAAAGCCAACACAGCATTAGGTTTTTTTGGTGATCAAACATATTTGAAGACAATTCTCTGGCAATAACATAGCCTCAGCTGAAACTGTTCTCTTAAACATTTGGCTTAATTAATACATAAACCTAACACAAATTTCCCCATACTCATTTTCTACTTAGATGACAAATTCAAAGCCTCAGAATTCTCACTCAATAAAACACCTTATCTCATCCTTAAATGTTTTTTGAGGTTCTATTTAAAAATAGATATTTTTCCAGTAAGAAATTCTATTTGTGGGGTTTTGTTTGCTTTTTCTCTCTTGACCAAAGTTATCTACCTATTTGGCAAATAAAAGACGTTAAATGCTACTGACATTTTTTCAGCATTCACTTATTTTGCGTGACAATAGTTTACCCTTGTCCTGTGATCATAAAGATGACAATATAGGTTATATGTGATTATGAGTACTGTGAGCCAAAACATTTTGTGTTGTTTATGGATTAGAAGAGAATGAAAGCTTCTGTAAAACCTTTCTTATAAGATATAAAAGCACACAGGTGTCCTTCACAAGCTTGTTTCTTTAGCACTTTTCAAGATGTCAGAATGCATTTTGCTCACACAATCTAGAGCTGACAAATGTCTAGATAGATGCAGGCAGTCCAATAGCTAGAGGTGTAAAGGTGCTTGACTCCTTGCCAGCGGAAGAAACCTGACTGAGAAGAAGCTTTTTACCTTATTTTTGGCCAGGTTGGTTGGTTTTTTTGGTTTTGTTTTTTGGGGCAGTTAAAATAATCTAGTGGGTAGTTGCTCCCACCTTTCTGCGTGCCTCCCATGTGCCCACTCTAGCACTTGCTCA
>JAOTQP010001286.1:71782243-71796005 GCA_026413545.1 Cichladusa arquata | reverse complement strand
TTTTGTTTTTTTTTTTTTTTTTTTAACAAAAGGTAAATCTCTAACTTCAAAATGCATTTTGATTCTGAAATTTTTTTATAATGCCAGTATTTCAGAACAATTCAGAATTTCCACTTTCAAGATAAAGTAAGAATGTCTGGGTTTGGCTGGCCAGTAAAAAGTATTCAAAAAGTAGTTTGGAAATAAAACAGTCTGAAAATGCTGAAACAGAGTATTTTTTACATTATGAGACAGCTTTTTTTTTTTTTTCAAGTCAACTTCTGTCAAAATTGGCAATTATTGAAAAGTTCTGACTTTTATAGAGGAGTTTTGTCTGTGTATATGCAGAAAGTCTGTTTCATTTTCAGAAATAGAAGACCAGCTGGGGTAAGTGGAGAGGCAGGAAGGACTTTATCTCCCCAGAGGAGAAGTTCTTATGCTTGCTTCCTGTTTTCAAGCACAATGGCAATCAGCTGTTCATCAAGTTTATTTACAGAAAGAAGATTTTAGAATAGGGTTACTTTTACAAGAGAAAAAGATTTGGGTAGGCTCTGGTAAAACATCAGGAGGCAAATTTGGGAATTTTGTATGTAGTTTGCTCAGACAACATTGCTCTAAGATTTATGGAGGCTTAGTCTGGAGATACCCCCCGCTGCAAATGTAAGTGAAATTTTAAGTGAGCTACAGAGATTTTGAGGGGTTTTAAACCACTTTTGTCTTTGAGAACAGGCTGTTCTTTCTGGATAGTAGTCTGTGCTTGGGCAATGAGCCAGACAAATGATGAACTGGAGTTATGTGGCACTACCCAAGGCTAAAAAGTTTAGGGAGGCATTAGGTTCACCACCAAGTATCTCATTACTGCATCAGCTGGCTGACATCACTTCTGACTCCTTTGTATGTAAAGGACAGGACCAAATAAGGTTGAGATACAACTCTTCTGTTTTGATTGGAAGACAAATCTACCTAGAAAGCTGAAAGAATAGCAAACCATAAAGTGAACTGTGCTCTTTTGTACATGACGACAATTTAGTGGGACTTTCACTACACTGGTCGTCCTTTTACGTAGAAAGGGTCAGAAAGTTGGTAGCATGAAAGATTTTGAAGAACAAAGAAAAAGAAAGAATAAAAGCAAAAAAAGAACTAAGTTTCAACAGGTAAATAGATATATGATCCAAGGCAGAAGAGGAGTAAATGGGCATGATCAAGAAAAAAAAAAAAAATAGAAAAAATAAAGCCAACAGAGAATAAGTAAGCAATTTGAGGAACCAGACTCAAAGAGCAATAGCATAATAGCATTAAAATGGAAAAGTAAAAAGGACATTAAAATGTAGTTCAGACACATATATTGAGAAGAAATTTCTTAAAAAGAGAAGAGAGGAGGTAAAAAGCATAAAAGAGGACATGCAATAAATCATAAATTACATTTTCTCAGGTTTAACTATTTTTCATAATCTATTGCATAGTTACGAGGTGAAGCTTAATTTCACTTGAAAACCTGCTGTCTTATTTTTGTGTGTCTTGTCTCACAAAATTTTTGATTGAGAAATCAGCTACTGTACATAATTACTATGCCCTTGCTTTTGATATCCACTGACCTCCAACCCAGGAATCACAAACTTTGCACCACTATGGTGTAGGAAAAGAGTCACTGCAATCCCTGCTAATGTGACTAAAAGTAATTTGTGAGAGACTTAAGAAAACCAAGCTATGCTTCCTACTGTAGCCTTACTTTCCCTCAGAATTACTTTTTTCCTCTCTATTTCAGTCCATATCAGTAAAAACAGATGGACCAAATAACTAATTTCAGAAATAGAAGATGCAATTTTTGCACACCTTTACTTTAGAAATAGTACTTTATATTTTGCAAACAAAATGAGAAAACAATGTTCATAATTTGTTGTATGTGTTGCATTTGGATGGTTCAGGGTTTTGTTTATTGAATCCTTTCCTATGACAAGAACAAACCCCATTTTAGATTGTGTTATGAGAACTTTCATTAGAGCAGGAACCAAGGGCTAATGACTGTCTCACGACACAGAGAGATGCAATGTGACTAAATTGCTCTGCCCATAATCTGCCTGCATTTGCCAGTGAACACAATTCACTGTTGTAACATAATGTCAGAAACTGAACTAGGAGAGAATGGCTAAAACTGAACAAAGCCTTCAGCCCTCACCCTCCCGCTGTTCCATACTTCGATACAGTAACTTTAGTTTTCCTTTGGCAGCAATTGTAACTGTGATGTGCATCACATTCCCTGCATGAGAATTTAAAAAGCATTATGGATGCAATAATAAGTGGGAAATAGTAAAAAGAATTGGTAATAATTTTAAGGACTGGTGTGTGAACAACTCTGTGCAAGTTTATCCTTTTGTGAAGCTCCTTTTTCCCCTTCTCACCATAAAGTCACTTCTGATACAGTAATTCTTGTGCAATCCAATGGCAGAGACGAAACAGAGGAAAGAGTAGTCAGAATTTTCCAAGTGTTAACGTTGATTAGCTTTTACATTTAATTTCTAATGACTAAAGGGGTACAGTAAAAAGTGACCTGCCATCCTTAATAAAGGAGCTTCAGCTTAGAAGTCTTGATTTTGTTCAGTAGACTGTATATTTTTGCAATTAGAAAACACCTTTTCTTTTAAGTTTGAACAATTGTCTACAGTCTATGTTTAAACATATACTAAATTCTAATTAAAATTCTTAATTGCAGAATTATGCTAAAAATTTCAATTCAAAATAGTGGTGAAATTCACCGTAGTATGTTTCTGGGTCTGAAGCTGCTCTATGTACAGAGGCTTGAACCAACTAGAAATAGTTGAAATGAAACTGATATGTTGAAGGAGCCAAAGTAATGCTGTGATATGGCCATAAATTACCCTGCATACTCCTAATCTGCCCATGGAGGATGCAGAAACAAGTCACCTGTATGAACTGGCAACTGCCCTCCATGACAGGTCAATCACAACTCCACCACTTGCTTCCTTTTTAAAGATTATAGTGGCAATTTTCACCCTATGCCCCATCCTAATTTCTGGAATACTCCAAAAGAGAGAAATAACGTTCAGCTGCTTTTATGAATAAACATAGGAAGAGTTTACTCTGCTGATTCTACTAGGAGAAGCAGTAGTTCATAAAGGCTGCAGCTTGTTTATCTCTTAGTTAAAAATCTCTATTCCTAGCCAACAGTTTCAAAGATGGCTTTAGTAATTTTTTTTTTTTTAATTTATAAAATAATGAGTTAATCATAAAAATGCTATTCCTTCACTACTCTTAGCTTCCTTCATTCATGGAGTACAGCTTTAAGATACTTTCTGCTTTGCCCTTTTCTCAAAAGTACTTGTGGTCCTCCAAAAGTTCCTCCTTCTAAAGTTTTCACTTAAATGAAAAAAAGCAGGCTTAAAAGAACGAGTTTCAAAATTTCAGTTCTGATGTGCATGCCTGTACTATTGTGTATTTTGCAATGCAACATCAAAAGTTATGATTTTTTTTTGAGAAGGAACACCTTAACTTTCTACACTTATTTTAATTTGCACCTTTTTTGAGCTCAATTTATGTATCCCTTTATGAGTTTTTGAATTTCAAACTATGAATCAGAACTAGAATCTTACTCTCATTTGCATCTTCAAAATTAATTTATAATACAGATTAATGGAAGCCTTTATAGAGTTTGTACTTTTGCCAGCTCTGCAAACAGGTACATTTTAAAGCCACATATGAATCTCTATTATGACCATGAGTAAGTACATCATTTTTACAATGACAGGCTGGTCTTATCTTTGTGCCAGTTGGGATCATTTCTGTCATCTGTTGGAACTCCTTTTTGCATAGTGAGAAAGTTTTTCTCTTTAAAAATTAATACAGCTCTGGAAAAGAGCAATTTCCATAAAAAATGTAGTCAATTAAGTTATTATGGCAGCCCCAAATTTACATTCATTTATAATATGTGACTCATTAAAATCGCTTGCTTCTGTCATTCTGATAATGTGGATGTTGTCTGTTAAAATAAAAATTAAGACGTATAATTTTGAGGCAAAATAGACACTAAAACAAAGCAAATTAATAAAATTCAAGGATAATTTCAATTATTTGCTTTTTAAATTTACATTAATTAGAATACTGTTTCACACAAAAGCAGAACCCTTCTAGAGTATGCATGTGCATATATAAGTAAATACAGAGTAAGTATATATATATATGTGTGGGTTGTATTGGTGTAGGTGCATGTCTAGAATATTAAGTAGGGTCAATCAAGAGACTTTTTCTATTATTGTTTCTAGACATTTCATTTATCCCCAAAAGTGTTCAAATGCTTTAAGTTAATGTGTCAAATGATTGAAAGGCAAAAGTGTTCTGCTAATGACTGTTGAATTTTCACTATGTCTGCAAATCAATTGGAAGTTCATTGGTTATTTAGTGCAAGACTCCGCTCACAGTAAATGATTATGGGGACAATCTCATTTGGACATATCTCACAGATGGACATGTTTCTAGTTGAAAATATTTAAAGACGTTGGTGACATGCTACTTGCTTGGGAAATGCTCTTAAAAATGTCTAAGCCAATTTGAAAATGCTTAGACACTGTGGTGATTAAGACTCAGTGAAAATTAATTTGGTATATGCATTTAAACAGTTTATTTTCCTCAGGTAGACACACCTTCCTGATAGCCAAGGTGTCTTTTAAAATTGTAGTCATGAAGTCAGTAAATATCAGTCTTGTGGACCATGAAATATAAAATTATTTTTTAACCTTCCTCTCCCTTAAACCACCTCTATGAACTAAAGAGGAATCTACCCTTTAGGTGTGCGATAATTTTTTTTCATGACTGTCACATATTTTGACTTTATGAGGAAATAAAGCTTTCAATTTTCTTTACTGTGTACATAATCTTATTTATCACAGGCTATTTATCATTTTCCTTGAAGTAGAATGAAGTAACTGTTATTGAGCTGGCTTTCTGGCAGGAAGCTTTGATGAGAATTGGGGGTTTATTGGCAGTTAAATGCAAGATATTCACGCGTGTACATAATTCAGGAGACATTAGGCTGGATTGTATTGTTCTGGTTTGTTTTTAATCTCCAATTAGTTGTGAGCAATGTATTTTGAATATGAAGATATGAACAACTTTCATAAGGAATAAAACTGATACTTAATCATGCTTGATATTAATTTTACATTGTCGCACATTTATGAGGTTGTAGGAAAAATCTATTCTGGAAAGTGTTCTGAGGCATCTGGTAAGATAGTAAAAATTTAAGTAAATATGAGCATCAGGGTTGCTGTCATTGTGGAAACTTGCAGATGTATATTTTGCAAGATATTGAAAAAAAAAAAAACCATCAAAAATGCTGTACCTTATTTCTTCTCATGCTTACTAGAGGATGAGTAGCAGCAGTAACAATATCAAGCACTTTGCAAATAAGCAGAAATCGGACAAGAGAGTCCAGGATAAGACTTATCTTACCTTAATTTTCCTGACTCTCTGAAGGTTGTGTATGGTATATAAAATCCCTAAAATGACTATATGATTGGCAAGAAGGAAAAATGTGTTTTGTAACAGAATTCAAGCTGAAGTATTAATTGAACTAAGAAAAGTACACATGTAACTGCCATTCCTATAGTTCATCTTCTGTGTTGCTGAAAACTTGCAATCAATTATCATACCTATTTTAATGATTTATTTTAAAAACTTCGTATTTATGTAATATATAAAAAACATGTATCTAATATGTGTATATATATATGTATATATAGGCACATTTTAAGTGAGAAATTTTCTTATTTAATAATACTGTATCCATTATGGACAGATGTTGTATCACATCTATTAAGGTGAATACTGGACTTCTTGGGAGAAGGTAATGTTCTTTTCCTGTATTTCCTCTTAGGCTGCTGGAATTCTGCAGCTAAATAATTTTTAATTGAAGTGATACTAATCATTCAGATTTACATGAGAAAAAGCTTTAACTTCCCTGTAACCCTACTAAAATTGAGGATTAGGGTGGAGTGAGCTCACAAAAAGAGGAATACAGGAAAAATGAAGGTTTTTTAAATCTAGACCTTTGTTATGTGGGAGAGATTGATCTGTTTGATGAGACTGCTCTCTTTGGAAGACTGAAATGTCGAAGCATCTTTATGTGTGTTCTCTCTGTGTGATGATTAGTTAATTTATATAATATTGGAAAAAACTTATCTTGAGCCCAAATATGATTTGTTGTATTTTATTTATATATTTTAGAGATTCTTAGAAGTGTAGAAAGAAGTGCAGAAATCTGGTAGGAAAACAAACAAACCAAGCCAAAGCAACAGAAACAACCCAGTCTTTCTGTTTTAGTTTCAAAATAGGTGCATGCAAGTGTTAGCATATTAAAAAAAATTTAAAATCCTCAACTTTACACTCAGCTGCATAACATTAGCAACTAAGGTGTATACACACGCATTCAGAAAGCTGCCTTTTTTTTTTTAATAAAAACTGCTTTAAATAGATTAGACTTAGTAAGCATCCCAGATCGGCTTTATTTAACAAATAATAATAACTTTTAAAAATTATATTTCTCGATGTAATTTGAAAAATCTCTTTTATGGCTACAGATAAAAAAACCTCAAACAGATTTACCTTTTTTCTAGTTATTCACAATTCCTGACTTAGATCTCTGTAACCAGCCTTCCCAGCCAACTACAGAATCGACACTTGAGAAATCCGATTCTCAAAAATTGTTTGAAAGGAGAAAATATTTTTTTTCAGACACCTAAAAGTGCACAAGAAGCATAATCACATGGTTTCAGAAAAGAACTCCATGCATTAACTTGATATAAATGATGACACTAATATTAGCACTTTTAATGCATAATCTGCCCTTAGACAATCTCTCCTCTCCAACACTAAGCTGTTTAATTTAATGTCTGGCATATTTTAGTTGCAATGAAGGTTATAACACACATATGCTTCTGTTTGACATGATCCTTCTGAAAAAGACACAGGGGTTCCTAATATTAATATTGTTAATTAGTGCCAATTATTCCAGTCAGTACCAGCAGTTCAATTGCTGTAGACTTCAATATAGTCCCATAAATGTGAGAAGGGTCTCGCAGCAAGTCTTATTCCGTAGCATGTCTTAAAAGAAGGAAAATTATTTGGTGGTTGGTAGCTTCAAAGGCTCATAAGGGAATAAATTAGGTGCCTATAAACTGGCATAGTGCATAGGAATTCTATTTACTGTGGCTCTGAAGGCAGGTTTCACATGGTTGTGAACAGTAACATGTTTATATCAAAGGATGTATAGAAGGGTGTATGCTCATATCAAGAGGCTGGCTGAAGCAACATGCCATTTCACAATGTAAGTGATATTTTTGGTTTTCAGATGTGAAGCCATGAAAGATGAAAGGATTTAACATCCATTCAGAGGGTTAGCATCTCTAATCAGGCAGACCATATCCCATTGTACTGCCCTGCAGTGTAAGCAAAAGTGCTGATTTAAAGAATCTGGGAGCATTACGCTTCTGTACACAGATGTATTATTACAGCTGAAAATATAATGAAATAAAAGTAAGGAAAATTAATGTATAAAAATACGTAGGTATGAGACAGGAACTTTTAATGCTAGTTCCAAGTTCTAATTTAGACATGTGCAAGTCTCTGTTTTGGAGGAAGGGAGTGTTTAGTGTTCTGGGTTTTTTGCCTTTTTTTCATTTTGTTTTGTTTTCAGTGTACACAGATAATGGGAAATAATAATTTTTTTTGCAATATTGTAGTCAGGCAAACAGTTTTGCAATGAGTTATTTCAAAGATAGAAAGGGAAAGCACATTTAACACAGTCCAGATCTGAACCTTCCATTTGTCAAGATGACTGTCATTCCAAGGCTGTCATTTCAATGTCCAGTGCTGCAGTAACTGAAGTTATTATGATGTATCTATGGAGTATAACTGTTTTATTTTTCTATGAAGTAGTAGCAAATTAAGTTTAAGTGAGTTTGTAGTAGTCAGCTTAAAACTGCATCTCCAAAGTTTAGACCAAATAGTTGATGAAGCCTAAAGTCTCATATAGTGCTATAAAAGTCACCCATCCTGCTTACTCATTGCTGCATCTGAACTTCTGGCACCTTATCTCTTCCTATGAAAAAAGTATTTTAGACTAGAACATTGTGAAAGGTCACCAGGTGGAGGTCTAAGGGAGCTCAGAGGAGGCCACAGACTGACAGTGACTTGACAGTGGCTCAGTTCTCACAGGACAGAAATAGAAAAAATTTTTATACCTTGTCTTCTTATGTTAGCAGCAAACACTAGTTACTTTTACTTGCTGACAGTACTTCTACAAAACCTCAATTTCTTGTAGCACCAAGAGTCAGAAATAGTGGGTGACTAAATGGTTCTGGTTTTCCCATTGTGCTGCCCCAGACTTGTGGTGTCCTAATAAGAAACCAAACTAGTCCCCATCTCAAAAGAAATTACAAAATAAGAAAGAAAATGTGAAATCCTGTTTAGGTTAGAAGCATTTTGTAGCTGAAATAAAATGTATATGTCAAATGATTCTTTAGCTAAGGTTAGACACTTCTGGATGAAAGAGCCTCACGTGCTTTTAACTGCTATATTTTGCATATTCCTGCAACTTCCCTGACACTAGCTCTGGCATCTAACCTCATGTGATCTGAACCAGGGAACTGAAGTAGTAGAAAGGGAATATTGACCTTGAATAATCCATCTTTATGATGATATAGCTCCTTAAACTTTCTTTTTCTGGGTTCAGAGGACAGTGAGAAAAACAAGAGAGATGACACCTAGGAGGGAACAAAGAGACCAAAAGGAGAAAAAGAGTGCCACTTTTTTTTCTGTAGTTTGAGATCTTATCTGCAATATTAAAGTGTTTTGCAAACTTCAAATTTGAGAATTATCTGAAATTATCACAAAGATGTTACAGTTGTTTTCTATCCGAGCTTCTGTAATGCTTTTGACGTGGTCCCCCACAGCATCATTTTCTCTAAAATGGAAAGAGATAGATTTGATAGGTGGACTGTTAGGTGCATAATGGATTGGTTGGACAGTTGCATCCAGTGTGTAGTGGTCAATGCCTCAGTGTTCCAATAGACATCAGTGACAAGTGGTGTCCCTCTGGATTTTGTGCTGGGACTAGCGTAATTTAATGTTGTAATTAATGAAAAAAGCTCAAGTGTAGCCTCAAAAAACTTGTAGATGACCCCAAGAAAGTAATGTGATTGACACGTCTGAAGGACAGGATGCCATCCAGTGGGATCTGAACAAGTTTGAGAACTGGGCCCATGGGAATCTCATGAGGATTAACAAGACTAAGTGCAAGGTGCTACACCTGGATCTGGGCAACATCTGTTACCAGCACAGGCTGAGACATGAACAGATTGAGAACAGCCCTGCTGAGAAGGACTTGAGGAGGCTGGTAGATGAAAGACTGCATGACCCAGCAATGTGCACGCACAGAGAGCCCAGAAACCAAACATATTCTGGTTTGCATCAAAAGCATCTTGGCCAGTAGGGTGAGAGACCACCTGGAATGGTGCATCCAGCTCTGGGGTCCCCAGAACAGGAACAACATCAACCTGTTGAAGCAAGTCCAGAGCAGGTCATAAAGAAGATTATAGGGACAGAGCACATCTCCTGTGGGGAAGGGCTGAGAGAACCAGAATTTTTCAGCCTGGAGAAGAGAAGGCTTCAGGGCTACCTGATTGCAGTCTTCCAGTATCTGGAGGAACCCAATAATAAAGAGGGAAAGACTATTCACAAGGGCATGTAGTGACAGGACAAGAGGGAATAATTTTAAACTGAAAAAGGGAAGGTTTTGATTACATATTAGGAAGAAATTCTTTAGTTTAAGGATGGTGAGGAACTGAAATGGGATGCCCAGAGAAGTTATGCAATTCTTGAGGGAATTCGAGCTGGGTTGGATGGAGATTTGAGCAGACTGGTCTAGTGGAAGGTGTCCCTGTCCAAGGCAAGGTTCTAGATATATTAAAGGTCCCTTCCAATCCAAACTGTTTTATGTTTCCATGATATACACAATACATACACACTAGTTTTAGATGTGATTACTTATATTCTATTTTAGATATTTATTTATGTTCAGCCTGTAGGAAGGAATAATAATAGTTTTAAATGGCTATTTAAATTTTACATCAATTATACACATTGATTGTGGGATGAACATCATGCAAGAATATCCTAACACTTCTGTAACATCCAGCTTGAAATCAGTGGAGCTGTATAAACTCAAAACAACCTGCTTACAGTACCAGAGCTATAAAAAGTTCCTTGCAGACATCCTTTTTGCTAGGAAAATGCTGTCCATATTATACATAGATAATGTGTAGAAAAATCACACAAAAAATTAAGGTAAAAATAATCATGATCTAAATAAGATTCTCCTGGTTTTCTAGTGGTTTTCTTCTAAATACTAGAAATATGAAGTTTTAAAGCATCCATTTATCCTACTCTTTTAGAGTTCTGCCTCGTCTCAAATGCAAAGTACTTATAAATGCTTCTATATACCTTCCTAATAAAAATACACGTCCTTAACAGACTTCATGCCCAAAAGTGAAAGAAAAAACCTCAAATACTCAAAAATTCTTTGAAAATATCCTGAAAAGATTTATGATTTTGACTACCTAATAAAAAGAGTGTTTTGACTTTTTTACCTTGATGGCTTAAGAAAATGTTACTAGGCATTAAACTATTTTTTATATATTTTTGTTTTTTTCATAACAAAGACTTCATAACAAAAAAAATAAGAAAGAACTTAGGATAAAAATTCTGCGTTAAAAAATATTCTGACATTTACAGAGATTTTGAAATTCTTTAGTTATAGTGGGAAATGCAAAAAGTAATATTGAAAGTATTCTAGTTATGGAATTTCTGCCATCATGCTTAGTTTGACTAAAAGGAATTCTAATTCTATCTTGTAAAATATGAACTTGTGGATAAAATATTTATTTGAAATGTATCTTTCTTTTAAAGCTAACTCAATAATTCATTTTAAAATAGAGTGTACATTAACAATTCGAATTCTGAAGTTTTGCAAGCTAGCAAACTAGTTTTTTTAATCTTGTGTCAAAGTCAAGACAGTCATTCATAGCTTCTTTTTATAAACATCTGAAACCAGGGAAAATATGCAAAGGAGAAAATATAAATATTTCCTGCTGAAACATGAAAGATGAGAACTGCCTCCCTTTAGTTGTTTATACACATCTGTAGATTAATGGTTACTGACATAAGCAGATTCAAAAATAGAAAGTATGATGGTTACTGCATTTAGTTCATTTTCTCCATTTCCTTTTTTAAAAATTTATTTTATTATTTTTTTTTTAACCGTAAGACCTACTTGCTCTTGTAAGATTTTCCTATACATAATAACAAACTTTTCTTGAGAAATGTGCTTGGGATTGTGTAATGCTGAAAACATGGTGTAACTAAAAATAATATCAGAATGGAGAGCAGTCTTACTCAAATGAAGTAGTAGTCATGATGATTATAGATTCCCAAGAGACACTATAGAGATATTGAACAATGATAAAGGAACATCTAAGAGAATCATTTTATAATTGCTGTTTCAGGATATACTACTGCACTCAAAGACAACAGCACCATAACAAGAATGGTAATGTTAATGCATATTACCCAGTGTGTTTTACTGACATCTCATCTCACTTTCTATGTCTTTTGCTTATGTATTTTACTTATATTTTTATTTAGAATAGCTGTCCAATACAAGGCATGTTTAGCCTTGCTACAATCCTCTGCACCTCTGTTGAAAATGACCAGATTTATATGTCATGTATAGCATTATTCTATCAAACCCTCCTGATCAGCTAAAGAAAAACTGTGTTATTCTAATTATTTTCAAAAAAGCGATATTACGGAAAAATTGTATGTTCTAAATTAGCCACTTAAAATATGCTCCTCTATATTTAGATGAATCCTGTAGTGTATAAATCCTGAAATATGTTAGATGTCTTTGGTTAGATCTATAAATTTAGAAAATAGCAGTTTGAAGAAATTACTGGTAAACTGAATTATGTATTGTCCCTTTTCTTAATAGAATCAATGCAAAGATTAAAAATTTGTTTTGAAATACTCATCAGCTGCATGCTGAAGGAGCTTAATGAGATAAAACTGATAACTCTTGCTCATTAAAATTAGCAAAGCAGGTACAGAGGGATGTAATAATATTGACCTGGGTGCCAAAAGGGATTAACTACACAGGACATGTCATTGCTAACTTCCCTTTTCATAAATTTAATACCTTTATTTATAGCCTGAGAAAAACGGTTGGTTTACTCAGTGAGGTGTGGTGTTAGTTTTGATTTTATTTTATTTGGGTTTTTTAAGGAATGTTTCATTTGGAGAAATACTTGGACTGATCTTAAACTCCTGTAAGCCTTGAAGATGAAATTAGTAGATTTTAAGTGTGATTAAGACTGTACTTTTTATTCTACATGGAGAGAAAATAAAAAAAATATTAATTATGTATAATATGTATTTAACTTCTCTAAAGTTCTTGGGAGTTTGGATAGGTAGTTCAGACTAGGTCATGCTTGGAATCCATCAATTCTCCATTGAGACAAAGACTGTATCTTAGAACTTTGGCATTGCATCAGTTTAAAATGTTGAACATATTTTGTAAATTTGTTTCTTTTATTATGTTTTGATTAACCTTTATGGGTCTTCCTAGCCTCTTTTTTCTCATTTTTCGAAATTAGATTTTATTGAATCAATTTACTAAAGCTGACATGAATGACAGGATTCTTCCAGTCAACTCTAGTATTGTTCAAAAATATAGCTACAGCAGTTATTGCACTTTAGCACTTCAGTACAGCAGATGATTTTAATGAGAAATTTCATGTTAGTGAGTTTTAGAATGTTTTAAACTAACTTCCTCATTCAACTTTTAAAGTCAATATCAGTTTAACATGATCATTTCCATAAAATTTATCTGAAATGACTCTGCAGTCAGCTCACTTCAGTGGTTTTGATTACTCCCAGTACTAACTTTGCTACACAGCATTTTAGGTTTACCCATAACACTGTTGGATTGGATCCTATTTAGGCATAGCAGAGCTAATTTATATATAACTTGATGGCTGCACAAGCAAGTGCACAAATAAGCATTCATATTTCCCCCAGGCTTGAATAGGTTGTGCTGAAAATCCACGTTATTCTTTCACTCTTCTTACTATCAAACTAGTTAAACATGACGGAGGTTTGCTTATTGGTACTGCAAATCACACATTCTGTCAGAGGTGTTGACTTACCATTTTCCCTTGTGTGCTCTAGACATAGTTATTCCAAGAAACAGCCAGTTACACACTGAGAAGTACATAGTATGATTGCAATTTGAATAACAGATATATATACAGCTGGAAACATTGCTAGTGATGATTCCTCTTCAATTTCTCAATCTTAGTGACATTTTCCTGAGCTTTCATAAATAACTGGTGTCATATTTTTTGGACTTGGAAAATATTATAAATATAATAGTTAAGAAAAAAAATGTGGTTTGAGACAGAAAACTGGGGAGAGATAAAAATTGAAAGAAACTGGGATTTTCCTGCAGATTTTTGACCAGCTTATCATGGGTGTATCTATTTCTTGTATTGTGTATAGTGTAACTATATAGTGATTTCCAGCAGAAAATATCTTTGATGAGATATGCAAGAATCTCTTTATACAGTCTAAAAAATATGCCTCATAATCTCGAGGAGAGGAGAGGAGAGGAGAGGAGAGGAGAGGAGAGGAGAGGAGAGGAGAGGAGAGGAGAGGAGAG
>JAOTQP010001286.1:71733018-71780046 GCA_026413545.1 Cichladusa arquata | reverse complement strand
AAAGAAAGAAAGAAAGAAAGAAAGAAAGAAAGAAAGAAAGAAAGAAAGAAAGAAAGAAAGAAAGAAAGAGAAAGAAGAAAGAAAGAAATGAAAAAGATTGGTGTCTATTGGAGGGCAACAATGAGGGCAATAATGATGGTGAAGGGCACCATGAGGGGAAGAGGAGGGGCAGACACTGATGTCTTCCCTGTGGCGACAGTACCTGAAGAAGTTGTGTCATGAGAGTTTTAGGCTGGATATTACTAAAAGTTTCTTCACCCACAGGGTGATTGCTCGCTGGAACAAGCTCCCCAGGGGAGTGGTCACAACCTCAACCCTGAGAGAGTTCAAGCACGTTTTGGGTAATGCTTTCAGGCACAAGTGTTCTTGGGACGTCCTGTTCAGGGCCTGGATATGGACTCAATGGCACTTGAGATTCTCTCCCAGTTCAGGATAGTTTATGATTCTGTGGTCCTATGACTTTTTTTACAAAACATGATAACCTCAAATTACACTTTAAATTCTACAGGACAGAACCAACTAAAAGGTTTGGACCTGCTGCTTTAGCAACTTTAACTTTTGGGCTTCCATTAAAGTTGTGTTTTTGTCCAGTTAGGGCATCCACTTCCTTATCTGGAGGACTGGTACAGAAAGACACCAAGAAAAAAAAATATGCTCATAATCTACAATCTACATCTTATGACTGACTTCAGAAATATAGGCTATCTGTTTCCAGAATGGACTGGTCTGTATTTGGATTTTTCTTCTGCTCCACTTTTAAAAAATTGCAGATTTACTTTTATTCATTCAAATTCAAATGCTAAACATTCCCATTCCAGTGGTTTCTACATTCCTAAGTGCCAAGTGAATGACAACCAAACAGGGGAAAGAGTGACTCAGACACTTTCTGTTGTCTTCATATTAGAAACCAAAGGACATTTTTTACTTTTTATATCCTTTTTCTCAAGGAAAAGTACACAAATTCCTCTTCAAAGTGAAACTCACCTTTGCCTGTGTCTTTTATGGCTACTTCCCCAGCTTAAAGTACATTATGGTACTTATGCTGTCATCCTCCTCATCAAATATAAACATTTCATAGACTTAGTATTTCTCACCCAGTGAAAAGCACTGGATCATATTCACTTCTTTTTTATTCATCCCTCTCCATTGACTCTAATAAAGTCTGACTAAGTGATAATGTTAAACATGCATCATAGTTTTTCCTATCTATTCCCGTAGAGTTCCTTCCTTACAAATAAATTTCAAATTAAATATGACAGGTGCAATGCCAAGGTTTTTCTTTCAGTGGTTATCACCAAAGTAAATTCTGAATGAAATGGATTTCTCTGTGTTCCTTATATCTTTAAAATAAGCATGCTTGAGCTCCTCACATTACACATGGTAGTGTATTTGTTCCTTTCTCATACTTGCTAAGTATTAGTTTATTATTATAAAATATTTCATAATTATATTTTAAAATAATTTTTTTTAATGAGTAAAAACAATAATTATACTCTCATGTTTATAAAATAAATTCTTATTCTGTTATACTTCTACTACTTTTAGAGATATTAGCTTCTGGGAATTATTTTGTGAAGATGTATATTAATCACAAGATTCAATGTGTATTTTATTGTCTCTCCTAACAATGCCATCATCCAGGGCTGATTTTGCAAACCATTTGCAAACAGTAAATCATGAGAAGTTAATAACTCTTGACGATTTTTTTGTTAGTTGTTTCCCATAGACTATGGATTTTATGCTTACTTATCTTATGAGACAAACTGTCTCTACTGTAAAAAAGTGGAGCACTTAGATAATCATGATTACTTCTGATGAATGTGTGCTGTTGAATATTATTTATCAATTTATATATTTGAATAAAATTCAGATAATTATTTTCTGTTATGCTGTATTTCTCACATTTACTGTCACTCCACATTTTTACTTTTCATTACAGCAGTTATAAATAGGTGCAAGTTTTTACTCGCAAAGGCAAATATCTTTGAATCAAAAATAGTTAATTATTTAGAGACAGTCTTCACATATTTGGTATGAAAAAATCCAAAATTAAATAAGTCCATATTAAAAAAAGCAATCAAACAAACAAACAACCCGCCAACAAGAACTATCAGTTTGCTAACAGAAAGAAGAAAAAAAGACATTTGTAAAAACATATTTTGCGTCATTTTGATGTATTAATTGATTTACATACTTACACGCTTAAAATTGCTTCTGTCTAAAGGTACAAAAACTTTTGGTAAATTAGACTTTAAAATACAAAGGCAATACTCTTTATGCAAGTGAAAGCATCAGCTGTGACAAAACTATGTAGTAACTGATGAGACAGCCATAAATGCTGCATTTCTTGATGGTTCCGGTGGGCTTGGAAGAGTAAAGAGTAGCTCATAGCATGGAAAAAGGATTAAAAAGTGGATAAAGATGAAACAAATGAATAAAAGCAGAAAACAATTATTTATGGTACATTGCTGTCAGCAGAAATTGTTCCATGGATATTCAGAGCAGCTAGTAGCAAGTGCCTCAAATAAGAAATTACTTATAAGTTCCCAATAAGCTCAAACCGTTTTTTTATTTTACATAAGGAGTTTTTACCTACCAACTCCAGACATCTCCGGAATACTGGCGGTGTACATGTCCTTGGTGAATTTTGGTTCATTGTCATTGATGTCGTGGATTTTAATGATAAATTCAGACTCTGGTTCCACTTGTCTTCCAGTTTTTCTGTCTATAGCCTTGGCACGTAGCACATACAGGGACTTTTCTTCTCTGTCCAATTTCTTTGCAGCATGAATATCTCCTGTATTTTCATCTATAATGAACAGACTGCCAGCCCCATCTCCTGTCAATATGTATTTTAAATTTCCATCTCCTTTATCTTGGTCAGTGTGTAGCTTCAGAGAGGTAGAAAAGAAGAATTTTATAAATATATGTATTGTTATTACAGACCAAATAATTCAGCATATATGAATAAGTCTGTACAATCTTGACTATAATTGGGGTCAGTAGTGGTTATCTTCTGTCAGTCTGTTGGAAAAATTGAAAATTTTAGACTCAGTCATACACGAAAAATAGCTGCAAACAAACTCATAAGGACAGAAGAGTATGTAGTGGATATTGAAATAGTATTTAAAATAGCACATTTATAACAAAAAAATTGTATTTTTTTTTAACAGTCTGACCAGGAAGTACCAGAATTCTCCTTTTGGAAGATGACATGGACTGTAACACTCCCAAATTTCTATTTGTAAAGTAACACTTGCTTTGCATTTATTGGTTGTTGATAAGGCAAGCAGCTACTTTGAAACAAAATAGAAGAAATTGGTTTTAAGGATTAGAGATTCTGAACTTCCCCAAATGATCTGTAAGTGTTCTGATTTAAGTAACTTATGTTTCTAGTTGTATTGTTTCAGTGTTTTATATTTTTAAGGAACATGTTACCTCTGTTGATTACTTCCTTCTTTCTAGCTCTCTCCACACAGAAGAAATAATTTTCAAGAACACTAGGAGGTAAATGTTCAAGGCATAGAGATGGCTTTAACAATCTTTTTCCTACTCGACCTCTTCTTAAGAGTTCAAAATTCTGTCCCTGTGAACTTACAGGCACTGGTTAATTTGCCACACAGCACCATTAGGAAAAAGTGTGTAAAACCAAAATCAAAACAAGCCATGGAAGCTGGCCCAGGCACTAGAAATTCTCAAATAATACACTTCTTCAGGAGTCTGTTCCTCTTATTTCATTTACACAGCTGCGTAGTTAATTTTTATGAGCATCTGCAGCATATTTTCTTATATAAATCCTTACAGTCACATCTGGCCACAAACTGGTGACTTGACTGCTTCTCAAGCATGGACAGAGAGAATCTTATCTTGGCATGTTTTTACTTCTCTGAGTAGAAAAATATAGTATATCAACAACCTGAGAAAATCTTGTTCAGTATCAATAATGATATTACTCTGGAGAGTCACTAGAACTATAAGTTTATTTTTGACATATCTTGCCTTGTTTCTGTATTCCTGTTAGTGTTTGCCTCCATGTTTCACAGCTGAGCCATCGCAAATTTTTATTATTCTACCTGTAGATTTTTTCCAAATTATTCAGTTTAATTTTTAACACTGTATCACAACACTAGTCACCAAATACTATCTGATTGCTATTTTGATCTTCCAGAGATAAGACTGGATGAGATAACCATCCAAGGTACGTCATCTCATAGTAAGTTTTAGCACCTACTGTGATTAGTGTCTATCTGTTATAGATACCTGTGAAAATTATTAAAGATTGCATGGTCATCTGCTAAGAAGAGGTTCTATACACTAAAAAGTACAGATGAATAGCAGGCTGTAAACATAAATAGTATGATCTTGCCAACGTTATTTTGACTGCTCGTATGAACATGTCTGCTGGTAATCTAGGTTATATAACCTATTGAAAGGGTTAACAATAGGTGAGTAGTGGGAACAGTGATCTCTTCTATGCTAACAAGTGGTTTTGATAAAAAATCATATTTGTCCATTGCTATTCTTTTACCCATCTTCCTAACAATATACAGACGCTCCAGAGATTAGGTTAATATATTTAATCCACCTGTCCAAACTATCTACAAAGATGTCAGGTAACTCAAACCTTGATAAGTATTTTGAGTTTTCTATTTGTCTCATGGTAAACAAATGGTAAACAGAATTTTCAAGCATGATAAAGTTATGAATGGAATGTGATTTTCTAGCAATGAAGAGTTCCACTGCCTATTGCCAATTTACAATCAGGAAGTACTAAAAGTACTTTTGCAAGCTATCGCTTATCCTGAATGTGACAATTTCTAATTCCTATATATGTTTTGTTTTGTTCTTCACATTAGAAGAATCTCCATTTATCTCTGAAGCAATTTTGGAACATCATAACTTATGAAAACCTTCTTACTATAACTACAAAATATGCTTTCAACTTACAAGGCAGAGCAACTACAAATCATATTGTGAAGGTTTATGCAAAATTACTATACTGATACATATATTTGTAACTGCAGTATAATTTTGGCCAATCTATGCTATGTTTCTTGATGGTAATTTGGTAATCTTCTATGAACTGATTAAATATTTTGAATTTGTAATATAAAATACAATTCCAGCTTTTCAAAAGTTAATTATGCTCCATAAAATGCACAGAAAATTGCCTGCAGTAAATCACATTTAAAAATATGGTGTGTTATAATAATCATGTCCTTTTATTGGCTAAAACTGAGCAGCAAGAATAGAAAAAAATTTTTTACAGTAATTTTATATGCAAAATAATTTGTGGAATTTTTTCCATTAGTAAACTGCTTAGGTGTGTGAAAGAGGTTGAGATGTTCAAACCAGAAGAAAAATATTAATACATGTGATCTGAAGTACCCCTTGACTGCTGTCATTTCCCTCTACCTTTTACAGACTCAGCAAGTCTGGGAATGCCCAGCATTTACAGAAAGCAAAGCATCATTCCTGTTGTTTATTCTACATGAACTTTCTCTAATTGGATTGGTGTAGCTTAGAAAGCAAAAACATCACGAGTGGAAAATGAACATTTCAAACATTTCATTTCTCATTTCACAAGTTGTTCATTCTGTAAGTCAGATAGCCATGAAACACTTTGATAAATGAAAAAAAAAACCTCATAACTAACACAACCAACTCCCCCTCAAATCTAACCTACAAAGAAAAATCCAAACAAACCCACCCAAAAATCCCCCCAAAAAAGCAGATCTAATTATTAAATTAAATTAAGGTATTATTAAATTTCTCAATCTGTATATATAGTACACAGTGACCACCGATAACAAATGCTATTCCCATTAATAAATTTGAAACATGTTGGAATGAAGACATAACTCAGATGTACTGCTGAGTATCTGTATTTCTTAATATTCCTTTACAGACACTTCCCTCTTTGTAGTCTTCTCTGTGACTGGCTGAAAAGTTCCCAACACAATTTTTCCTGTGGATCATCAGAAACAAAGATATTGGTAATGATTACAGGAATGACAATCATCTATTTTTTGAAAAATGTATGTCGTAATATATGAGCATACTTATAAATTCTCTCATATTCTTTTTTTCTACCTAAAGTGTCTCCCTCAAATTAGCCCATTTATCAATTTTTTAACTGAATATTTATGTGTTTAAATAATTGAAATCTTAATGTTCCCAAAAATTTTGACATAAATTTATGTAGGTTACTGTTACTCTAATTTTCAATATATAAATGAGTAAGCAAGCAGAGATTATCTCAGAGCTCTGTAGCATAATTCTATTTTTCCTAAATCAAGTACCTTGCTCCTCCAGTTTGAACTTCACCCTTATTTAGTACTCAATATTTATTAAAAAAAAGCTGTTTATGGCACATAACTTCTTGGTTTCATGCAGTATTTTATTTGACTAGGCATTCTTAGTATGTCTGAGGCTAATTCATGACTTCTCTCAAAAGTGCTGTTTTTATACATAGTAGACAGGATAACAGGATTCTTTGAAGTGAAAATACATCTTAATTATTAGTTATTAAGTTCAGGAATTGGTATGGAATGTGAAACAAAATACAGAGTAAAATAAAAAATTATCTTAGAAAAGAGCTCCTTAAAAGTCCTATTAATTCAGTTCTAATTTCCTAAATTTCCTGCAAACTGTAGCCGATCTCATTCTTAACTCTTTCTAATAGACAGTTACTCTTTTCAAGTTAGGCAGACATATAATCAATGGAAAAAGAGAGAATCAGTGGACAGAGTTAACAAATTATATAGTGATATGAATGCATTTTCTGCACTTAGAAGTAAGAAATTGCTAGACTTGATTTAGATTTTATTTTATTTGCAGTTTGCTTCCGTGCAACTGCTGTTGCAGAAGAAAAGGAGAAAAAAAAGAGCAATAAGAGCAACTTATTCCTAGTGATGGTTATGAATAAATACAGTGAAAACATTCATTTGATTGCCTAAATTCAGAAAACAGGAATAATCTCCTTTGTGGAGAGGGGAAATTAAAGACAAACACACATTGGGAGAGGTAAGACCGACCCATGTTTATGTTGCGGTAGGTGCTCTGTCAATGTTTACAAATTAGGAGGTTTACAGTGTGCCTCTGTATCTGGGTATAGAAAAAGACCTGTTACTGCAGATCTCGTACCTCCAATGCCTCCACCTACACAGTTGTCTCTGGCAGAGGAATCCTGATGTCCTGTGGTCTATTTGCCTGTAAATACTTTCTAGTAGGTGTGAACAACTTTCCTTACCTTTAAAGTGAACAAAATACACTGGGGGGGTTATTGTGGTCAAACTCTTTAATGGCATGGTATATCTGCATATTTTAGTAGGAGATGAAGACCAGACTGATTTCCACATTGTCCTGGTGAAACTACTGCCAGAACACAAGTGACCCTCTTAAAGGGAATGTTGATGAATCAGGATTGCATGGAGCAACAGTCAAAGTTAGAATACAGATGAACATGGGAGGGAAAAAAGGTGCAAATGCTGAGTTATGAAGTCAGAAATATTATAAAGGGGGGAGGAAGTGTTCAGATGTTTCATAAACTTATCAGATAGGTAGGTAGATAGGTGTTTCCATTCCAGGTGATTGGAATCTGATCTGGAGGACAAATGAATTTGTGGGCATGTCTAGCCCCAGACCCAAACACTCTAGCAACCTGGTGACAAGGGATTGAGCAGAGGTTCCTATTTGTCTCAGCTGTTTTTATTTCCTCTCCTCAAATTATGACAGGGAGAAATAGGAGGAAGACACAAAACTGAGTCCTTTCCTGGGATGAGGAAGCAGTTCTGGGTACCACAGGTTAGATACAGATATGTTGTGTTGCCTTTCTTCCTGTGTTCACTGTCAAACACATTGCCTTGTATATTGTGTATTGTGCAATATTGTGTTAGGTGTTCATCCTTACTTACTATTTAGTATTATGTAGAAGTAGAAGTAAAAAGTCATTTCAGTAAAAGTCCTACCAATTACATTAGATAATATTAATGTCCTCACAATATTTATTAGCTCCATCCTGTGGAATTGTGAAGGTATTTTCATAATTTCTGAGATTTTGCTGTGATAATCTAAAGGGCTTAATTCCCCTTTTGCGTTATATTTGAGTGATGGAATTCCTCAGAAATCTGGTCTACAGCAGTCTTTTCTTTGATTTCTTTCCGCTTCCACCAGTAAAGTTAGATTGTGTTTGTATTTATAAAAATCACTGAAAATGTTAATGGTAATATTTTGACTACCTGTGAACATATTTCAGATATTCAGACTAGCCTACTACATGCTGTTTGTTAATTTTGTTTGGAATAGTGTTTTATTTTGATATGTGTAATTCAAAGATCTTTCTTAAAGGAGTTTCTTAGGGTTTGCTACCTGGCTTTTTTATTCCAATTTCTGGAGGTATAAGAATAAAATGTGAAGAGTAAGTGGTGCTAGTTATTTTGGTTTGAGATTATCACAAGTCAGCAGGAGAAAACTGGAAGCTATAAAAGACAAAGATTTTTAGCCCAGTAAAAATGAAAACTTATTTGTCTTATTGTACCAAAAATATTTCTATTTAAATTTTTGATGAGCCATAATACAGCTGTATGAAAATACCTGTGGTTTTTTGTGTGTGGTTTTTTTTTGTTTTGTTTTTTTTTAATTTCACGCGCAATTTCTGCTTCAGATGGAAAATATTCCTACTCCCCTGCTGTAAATCCAGTCTCTTAGTTGCTGGTACAGCTGTTTCCACATAGAATCACAGTATATTTTGGTTTGGAAGGGACCTTAAAGATCACATAGTTTCATCCCACCTGACATAGGCGGGAACATCTTCCATGTGCAAGTCATGACTTCACCTTTCATACAAAATCTTTTCCTTGAGTTTACCTTTTGTAACATTGCTTTCTTCATAGCTTAAGAGGAAACACTTAAGTAATTTGTAACTTCAAATTGAAAATATTTTTCATAAAATTGATATAATGAAGAATTATATTAATAGCTCTATAGATAGAAAATGTTGGGATTTGGCTGTAATGTACCCAGACCCCCCTGGCTCTGAGAAATGTCTAGAGAAAGAATAATAGACTGTATATGGTGTGAACTATCCATTTGAAAAATGTCATTAACTATCAGATTTAGTATGATTCTTTGAAATATCCTTGTATATTTTTAAATTTTGAAACGCTAAGTATTATAGTAAGCAATGGGAAGGAACATTGAAGCATAAGCTATTCAGCTGTGTCCAAAGTGACCCTTTGTGAAATCAAAGGAAAATAAAGAAAATATCTCTATTTTTAGGATTCTTCAAACACCTTTTAATCATAGTTTTTTACCTAAAGCTCCTGGCTTGATGGAAGAAACATGCTAAGTAAAAGAAAATGTGTGTGTGCTGCTTCTACAAAGCCATGTGTCTATTTACATCAAATTTCTATTCATATATGGTGATTATACGATGCTGTTTATTCTGAAACTGTGAAACAGAAAGAAATTGAGTTTTCCAAGTTATACCAGTACATATTAAAGCATAAATTTATTTGAGCCTGGGAATTTGACTGTAATTATCATTCTTAGCTTGCTCCATTTAAAGAAGGTTCTGTATACAGAGCTGGGAAAGAAGACAGTATTTGTGAAAGAGGATATGTATTACCTGAAACAAAATAATTTAATTTTAATAAAAAAATGAAATGGGTGTGCTTGAAATAAGGGCTGGTATTGTCATCTCAGCCAAACCTAAAATGTCACGCACAATGCATTGAGTGCTAGTGACAAGCAGATTATTAACTAGTGCCCCTACTGTATGGTTTCAGACCTTTGTGAGATCCACAGCAGTTAGGATACAGCATCAACACCAGCTCAGCCAATATTCTTCTTCATTAGCATTTTAAGTAATTAAAAACTCTAAAGACATCTTAATAGCTGCAGTAGTTCTTCAGTGTGGATTGAAATAGCAGTACATGCATTGCTTTAATTTTCTATTTATGTGTGTTTAATCAAAAGTTTTATGTATGTGCTAAATGGCAATGCATTTACCTGACTTGAATTTGTGACATCAGCACAAACTTCTTAATTAAACAACCAGACTCTGTGTGTGTAATGGAAACCTAAGTGACTGTATATTAAACAAGGCAAATGACATTTACTTTCCTTATCTTCTGCTTTCCAGCATCTGGTTTTTGTGTTCAGCTGTCTATTGTTAGAAGTTCTCTAGAGAGTGATATTGTGAAAAACACTGCTGACATCAGCTGCAGGTGCTGATTTTTACTTAGTACTTAAGGGTAAATCTTGTTTCCATTCAGGAAGAGTTCAGCAGAATTCTTAGTAGTCTTTTGGTTCGAATGATACAAACACTACATGGGGAAATTCCATATGTGTCTTCCGCATATGTAAGAAGCAGTCCTGGAAGCCAGAGCTGTATTCTCATGTGCCTCCTTCCCCTTCTTATCTATCTTCTATGTCTCCTGAGCCCTCTATGATAAATTGTAGTCAAACCTGCAGAAGTGGTTGCATCCTTACTTCTGCACAAAGGACTGGATTTCAGAGCACATAAAATTTTTCCTCTCTCTGCTCTCCAAATCAACAGCTGAGTTATAGGTTTTTAGCCTGATGAAAAAAGCCAACTTTTTTACTATTATTTATGGTTTGTCATATACAGTCATTTGTCTGTTCCATAACATGAGATACAGATTTATGGGAAGTGACTCCAGTCATCAATTGCGTTCACAGGTCAGAAATTATGACATCATAACACCAAGCACTGTCACTTTAATCAATCCCTGGAACAGGTGTTAAATCCATCATTATTTTAAAGGCTTCACAATAACAGAGGGTGTCTTTCTCACGGATTTTTCTTTCACCAAAAACTCCTGAGTGAAATCTGTCTGTGTGCATCAATTTTATTGCTGTTTTAGAGGCACTCAAAATGTCCTTCGGTTCCAAAAGATGTGCACAGAGTTATGCTGGAAGCAACGAGTTTGTCATGGGTGGATTATCCTCTACCCTCTATAGAACTAATTGCTCAATACCAATAAGCTTATAAGAGAGAGTATTCATTCTGACCACTGTAGTTTTTGATTATCTTTGCATCCCTGCTTCCCTGGCCCCAGGATTTAGAACTTTTAAATTATAATAGACCTGTATTTGGTTTTGTGATTTGTTCTCTTCTATTTTCTTTTATGAATCTGATATCCTTGAAATTGTCTGGTTATCTGCTGCCCTAACTTTGGACAGTATTGACTGAATATACTGAATGTTCCAGGAATGGAAACAACAGTCTCAAGAATATATCAATAACATGAATATTTGGGTATTTTGTCTCTTCTGATCATAATTTATATATATGTAATAATGTATATATATACACATATATATGTATACTTATAAACAGTTGTGCATCACTGATCAAGACTGCATGGTTTTTAGGAAGCCATATAGTACAATGGAATAGTAAGATATTGAGATTTAAGCCAATATGATCAGAGTCTTTTTTGTCCTTAAATATGTAAGCAGACTTCCAGGTTTTCAGCACCAAGCAAACAGAACCAGACTATAGACCTGTTGAATGAATTTTTTTTAAGCTGCTGACTATTTAGTTTCCAGAAATATTCAAAATATGTTATTTACTCCCCTTAAAACATACTTGTTTTCGTGCATACAAGAATGCATTTTAAATCTAAAAAGTTATGATGCTGTTTTTCATGCTTACTGATTCGCAATGGTCTCTACCACAAAGATTCATTTTTAAATTATGTATTTTCCCTAAGATCCTGCTTTGCAAACTGGTTAATGAAATAATTTCTGGACACAATACTCGTCTTGCAAGAAGAAATTAATTCATCACTCAATACTAATTTTAGAATTCCATTGTTATGTGGTGGCGCTTTAAATATCTTAAATATTTATCTAAAATCAAATTTTCAAATTACCGTAGTGGAAAGAAGGTAAGGTCATTGTTTAAATTATCACTAATGTCCTTTGTTACTGCTTATTTATCGACAATGCTGACCAAGAAAAAACAAACAAACAAACAAAACCCCCACAGAAGTTAATTTTAAGTATTACTAAACCTTTCCTCTCTTCTGCTGACTGTGTTGAAAATATAAATTATCATTCCAACTCAAGAGTAGTCAGTGAAAGTATTCTGTAGAGTTATCCATGTCATGCCTCCATCACCATGAGTGAAATTCCCCTGTCCCCTTTCTGCTCCAAGACAGGCATATGCCCAACTCCTGGTAAAACCTGGGAGTTCTCAAAGGTAGGTATATTTTAGAAAAAGGTTTTATTCAGGGCAGGACATAATAAATGCCAAGCCTTGAATCTGTGTTATGATAAGGTAACTTGCTAAGGGAAGCTATTTTTTCAAGAAGACTATCATGAAAACCGGTAGTTATTAAAAAAATGTTTAGTGTATTTTTTTTTCTCATTTTGTATTTATTGAAATTTACATTACCTACTCATATAGATCTTTTAAATCTTGTTTCAAAATATCATCTTTGGAAGGTCATAACTCCAATGAGGCCAAAGTCAAGGCAGTGGCTGAAATATTTATCAACACTTCTTAATGATTTCCATGGTGCAACAGAAACTGGTAAGCGTAACTCCATTTGGAGGGTGCCTGAGATGGATTTTGGGTTCTGCATAAACCACAGGCTGATTGTACCTGTCTGATTAAACATGAAGGGTGTAGCTTAGAGGGGAGCCAGGACAAGGCTGCCTGGGCTTCAGATGAAAACTCCATGAAAAAGAAGTAGTGCCTAGAGAAATCAAAGCATAAGGCCCAAACCAAGCATAAAGCCCTGCAGACCAACAGTGCTGCTTCATGTTTCACTCAACAGATGAATCTGCAAGCTGGTCAGATGAAGTGATTAAGAAGGAGACATTAGACAGTGCAGGAGTTATTTAGAAGGGATTTTTTAAAAAAGATTTTTAATGCAAATATTACTGAAAAAAACCCCAAAACCAAACCAGCAAGAGGTGCATAGGGGAATAGTTAAACTATTATTAGTTCAACAGCAAGGATAGTCAAAGAATTTGCATGTAAATAAAAACAGGCAGATAAAATTCTGAATGTATTGATGCTAATTTTCTAATAACTCTATTAAAAAAAATTTGTGGGGGCAGTACTTGAGAATTCAATGATGATGGTCTCCATTCTTTTCTGAAATCCATTTTTGTCTAAGAAAGTTCTCTGTGCTTTGGAGAGCAACACAGCGCACATAATAAGACTGGTTGTTTTGCTAATTATCCCACAACTTCAACTAGACTCAAATGTTGACCATGATCTTGTTAATCCTTTGAAAATAGGTTTTAAGATAGAACTTGAGATTTTGTTATTATTTAAAACAAGTGAACAGGAGTGGTTGTTTTTTTTTTCAAATGGTTTTCAGTCTTGATGAGTGCTGTCATTTCAGTCTTGACCTCTCCAAATAGATAAGCCTTACCATTATGTGAATTTGTCCCTATCCAGAAGCTATTCTGTCCTGCATCAAACTGTTGTCATTGACTTGTTCTGTGATGTCAAATCACTGTTTCAACAACTTTATTGAGGTTTTCTCCTTAGAAGAAGAGATGTTTTGTCAGTGCCTGTCTCGTCATAGGTGATGTTCATTTAATGTAAAATACTTGGATATATTTCAATGAATGATACTTAAGGAAGAGGAAATTATTAATCCTAGAATCATTATTTTAACAAATGAATTATCCTTTTCTCTTTTATTCTCATCAAAGAGATCAGTGTAAATCCTTTTTTATCCTGAAGGTAAACCACTGGATATACACACACATATATTTTCATAATATATGAAATATAATATATGAATAATATATCATATAATTTCATAATTTTTAGGACAACAAAAGGATTTTTAATTATAGGGGGAAGGGAGGCTGTGTTGTTTCTTTTTCTTTTATACAGTTTGAAGTTAGACCAGATTTACCCACCTGAAGTACAAAGAAAATTAATTGCAATATCTATAATAAGATGCAAACAGAATTCTTGTTTCCCTCCATATTTTTGAGGGCCTGAAGAATTTCTTCTGCTATAGATTCATACTTTTCCCTTCATTTCATGCCTTTCTGTATGTGATTCTAAATTTTTCATATGGAGTGTGTGTGTGAATCAAACCACGACCACTTCCCTTTCATAATTACTAGCCTTTACAGAAATTAATGTATTTGCATGTTCTGTGAAATTTAGAGCTAAAAAAACCTCAACATACTTTAGTGATTTATTTTGGTTTCTTGCAACAACCCTCCTTCCATTTTCTTCAGTGACAATGGATAGAGAAATAATTGTTCCTATGCCGAATTCCTCTTTAAATTAATTTTATTGTCCACACCACTTGTTTATATCTAATGAATATATCTAATTTTTATAAATTAATATAGGTTTAAAATTAAAGGGAAATGTTTATTTCTTTCTGTCACTTGTTTTACACAGCACATACAGTCTTTTTTGCCTTTTTTTTTAAATCTTGTTTTACAGAGATTTTAATCTCACCACTTAAAATGTAAATGTTGTAATGGCAGAAAGAAAGGGAAAGCAAATACTTTCAATATTTTATTTTTCATTATTTAAATTTGTTCTTATCAGTCAGCTACCTGTTGTATATGAACATTTAATGCTCTGTTACCTCCTGGTATTTGACAGGGTTTATTCATCAGAAATGCTTATTAAAAAGAAAAATATGTTTACTTCCACATCCCCTATAAGACTGAACTATCAGAAAAGCACCATTTTTAAAGGTTGCATCAGTACCTGCAACATTTTTATCAGTGTGATATATTAGTGTTTAATTACACTTTAACTTCATAGAAGTTGTAAACCAGAACTTTTTTATAAGAAACAAATTTATTCTCAATATTTTGAAATTTAGTTTAATTTGGTTCTTAAGCAGAAATATGTAATAGCAGCTAGAAGTTCAAAGGGAAACTATAGGTGCTGACAAGTACAAACAAGTACAAATTTTAAGTTAGGTAGATTAATTTTATGAATGCTTGAGTAGAAATATAACAGCATCCCATTTAGTATCTCTGTCTTTATCATTGTTTTGTATTAGGAAAAGTTAAGGCAATCAATTATATCACAAATTCACAAAAAACACTGCTCCCCAAATAGGTAGATAGTAAATATTTGGTTCTGTATCTTCCTCCTTTTCATAGTATACCCTGATAAACCACTCAGCCCAATCCTTCATGGCTATTGTCATTATATTTCAGAGCATTTTTTTTATACTGATGTGTGGGAACAACTCATACACAGACAGACATGTTCTGGGCAAAAGCTTCATTAGAGAAATGTTGGCAATTACAATTTACAGGTGAAAAAATAAAGTAAAATTTATATTTAAAATTAGTCAAATTTTATTAATAATTATTTCCAGCATCGCCAATTATTTTTATGGCAAGATATGGGCTAAAAATTCCTTTTTGTAGCTGAATCAACCATTCTAAAGATCTCTGAGATTCTGGCAAAATTTTAAAATTAAAGTAAGGGAGAATTTGTGCCATTTCTCCTTAGGTTACCTCTAAGGAAATGGACAATACGTATGAAAACCTTTATCTTCAGTTAAATAGCTCAATTAATATTATCACCCCGATTGTCATTTTCTTGCACTCAAAATTTGAAAAAAAGCTCTTATAGTGTCTTCCGTCTGAAATGTGAAAAAGAGAGGAGTTTGTGACTTCTGAAATGTTCAGGGAGGCTGTAATGCTTTCTTGAATAATTTTACCACATTCTTCTGTGTAAAAATAGAAAAGAGGGATTTCAGCAGGGTTTCTTGACCCTAGATTGATGTAAGAGTGAGCAGAAGTTTGCCCAGTGTGCTCGTGCTACTACACATACATACAGCAATGATCAGACCATGATAATGTATTTCCAAACTGATAAATTTACAGGTTCCTCTTTTGCTTGATACCCAGCATAGTGTTAAATTGGCCAATTGCATGGACTAGACAAACATTTTTTTTTTCAGTTTCCAGAGGACTGAAATGTGTGATGATTCCTACAATAGACAAGATTTGACGTATCAGGCACATATAGGAAGAAAACGTTTGCTGTTCTTGGCAGGTTCTTGTTGACAGATTCACTATTTGTTGTCAGGATGACTGTGACCCTCTCCCTGACAGACAAGACATTGCACAAAACCATCCTCTGATGCTGTCAAATCGACCTTTTTAGGTAGTCACATACTGTTTTGTTCTGATGGCTTTTGCACCCTATCACTGGGCTGGCAGGTGCCAGTAAACCACGATATAGCTAAAGCACTTATCCTCTCCAGAATCATTCCCATAATGCAATCACGGGAATAAATAAACAACATAACGAAAAATGTCTCATGAAATACGCTTTCCTCAGCCTCCTACCTTTTCATGAACAATAAATGATTGCCTCATAATGGATAATGATAGGTCTGCAGATTGCCACTAGTCTAATCTTCTTTTCCCAGACTTAATGCTGCAAGGTTTAGAAATACTAGCCAAGGAAGTTTTAATAAGATTGAGCTATTCTAAGAATAACAGTTACCTATTGGGCCAAGTTCCTGAGCCACACAGATCTTCAAGCCAGACCTTAGATCTTTTCACATATGGAGCTTGACAAGAGCAAGATACTTTTAAGCTCAGAAAAGCCATTTTTATTAAAATTAAAATTACTTTTTTAGCTGGTAGCTAGCAATTACCACTGCAGACAGAAGAGGACTCCATTCTCCATGCCCACTGTGTCTTTAAAACAGGTAGTTTTACTTTTTATTAGCTTATCAACATGCTCAATCCCATTGAACTCCACAGGGGAGGCCTCCACTGTGCAGGACCCCGACCTCCACTTCTGTTGTCTGGTCTGACCCCCTGGGTGCTCTGAGCACACTCAGGACATCCCCAGGAAGTGTGGCTGTGACTAAGCCAAGAGCAAGCACAGAGGTGGACTATGAAGTGGACTCCACATCATGGCTGCCAGGTTGGCTATTGGGTGACCATAACTTTTTCCACACCTGAGAAAAGCATGGAGGGGGAGAGGAAAAAGGGTAAAGAATTGGAGAAATACTGTTGGTTTTGCCTATGTTGAATTGTCTTGCATTGACTTTGGCTTTAAAAGTAACTTAGTAAATATTTAGATGCCTGCATTTTTACTATTTTCAGTTAGAGTTGATAAATTTTCAAAAATTACATTGCATTGCATTGCATTGCATAGTGGATGTTCTGTCCCCAAAGAGGGGAGGGAAGAAGGGACAAGGAAATGGAAAAAACAAGGGAAAGAAGAAAGGGGAAATTTGAAATAAAAAGTTTGAGAATTTCCTCATTTCTTAAGTTTCTTGGTTTATTTTGGTTCAGGTTTTTTTGTTTGTTTTATGTAAATTTTTCCCCTCACAACAAGTTTAGCTGATTTAGCAGTTGAACTTGAAAAACACACACAGAACCCTTGAGAACAGAATAGTCAGGGTCCTAAAGTGATATACATGCTCCAGCCTCCAGGTAGGATCACTGTCACCTTTCTGGCATGTTTTTTGGTTTGTCATGAAAACCTCCAGCATCAATATAATCTTGTCTCACTGGGAGTTCTTTACCTAGTAACTGTACTGACTGCATTTACCAGCAAAACCTTTTTCCTGATGATGACTGTAAATCAACCTTATGACAATATGAACCCAACTTCTTGCCCTGAACATGGCAAGAACTTCAGATTGTTTTTTTAACAGCCTTTTATGTAGCTGAAGAAACAGAAGCTGTCAGATCTCATGACAGCTGCTCTATCTGTACCAAACAATGCCAACTCACTCTTGTTATTCATGTATTTGAAGCCTCTGATCATTGCAGTTGTTTTCAAAAATAATTCTTTATTTTAGATGAAATATGGTGTAAAATTTGACAGCGAAAATTCTATCTTAGGCCCATTATTGCAATGTAACATTTGAGATATTTCGTATTTAAACTGTTTATACTTGGGTTATGCATGATGTGATTAGATCTCTTCACTATTTTTGAAACTTCAATCAAAAATTTATTTAGGTTGTCTGAAATTACTGCTGTCCTTTCTAGGAAAAAAGAGTCCCATTGTGTTTGGAAGATGTAACATTTGTCTTTCATCATTTTCTTCCCTGGCCTTCAAGTCTTCTTTTTAAAATAGCAAAATTTATTGAAGTCTTTTTTATTTAACTATTTTTTGACAAAAGTAAATTTTACTTCCAGAAATTTTTAATAGGGTTTATGTTGGAAGCCTTCAGAAAATAAATTATTTTAAACAAGTAAAACTATGGCTCCTTATTGGTGTTTACAATTAACTTATGAATGAGTCTGAGACAGGACCTTGTGGAATTTTCAATTTTTTTTCCCATCTGTTTGTCGATTTCAATTTTAGTTGTATTCTGGTGATTCATCTGCCTAGGATATGGCTGCTAGTGAAAAAATGTGCTAACTGAAGAATACAGTATAAGTAGAGATGATTTATAAACTTACATATCAAAAAAGTTTTTGTGTTTTTTAAACATTGGTCAGACTGTTTTTCTTATTTCTTTGGAATTTACTGTCTTTTTCCCCCGCCCTTTCTGTTTTGATACATCATTATTTCCTTGTATTTATTCAAATACAAGGAAAAATTTGAGGTCTGAGAAAAGGAAGACAAAAGGAGATCCTACTAATTTTTCATCTTTTATTCAATCTTAAAATATTGATTTTACTTTAGGAACAGAGATTCTAATAAAAATATATTATTACATCTTCTTCAAAATTATGATTTATGAGATGGCTTTAGAATGCAGTGCATACTAGATGGAATATATTAACAATGTGATGAAATCTTCCCCCAGTTGAATTATATTTTTAAATTATAGAAGCATATGATTTGTTTATGATTCTGCTGTTTTTTGTTGGTTTTTTTTTTCAATTTACCATAGTGCTGAGTTAAAAGATATCGAAAACCATTCTGTTTCTAACCACATTTAGTTGCTGTCCTGATCGTAACAGTTTTAAGGGGGGAACAAATGGAATGTAGCTCTTACAAAGTAGAGGGTACACTTGAAACTCTGAAGAGAGAGTGCACCTGCATGTTCTCTCATGCTTATAGTTCACTCTTAAACTGACTCTGTAGAGGGAAAATAGCAAACACTGTAAAGAAATCCTTATGAAAAAATTGCATAATTTGATTTAAGTCACAAGTAAAAAAGCAAATTCTCTCTCACACTACAAACACAAGATTAAGATAAAAATACAGTACACAAAGAAAATAATATTAGGTAATTAATAGAAGCTACTGTGGAAGAGAACATTATGCTTCAGGAGGGAGCAACTACGGTTACTGCAGGTTTGGGCACTGCGATGTTGCCAAGAGCCAGCTTGTTTGGGTCACCCCGTGGGCCATAAGCTTCTTCCTCCCAAACTGCTCAGAGCACATACTGAGTATGGCCAAGTCCTCAGCAACAGGTTCAGAGGAATGAGGATAAGACTAATGGAAAATTACTTTACTGCTCTCAGGTTTCCAACTTCTCTGCTGCTTTTCATATTAAGAAGGAGCCTACTTTGGACTGGTAGGTGTACCAAAGGCAGAGAGCAAAGCAATGTGAAATGATACTTTTAACCATTAGTATATTGACAGTCTATATTTACAAGAAAATACTATCCAATTCCATTAAATAATAAGATAAAAACCCCCTCAAAGCCATTCAGTACAAAGGGGCATTTGAGTGAAATTTTTTATAAATAACCAAGTCTGGTGAGGTTGGCAGTTAAGTGATACTTTTTCTATTGTTTTAAAGTTATTTATTAAGTTAATAATTGTTTATGAAGTTTAATTAAGTTATTTTGTTTTTTTCTCTGTCTTTTCTTGTAAGACAGACTGCTATAACATGCAATCTTACTTGTAGATTATACATGATTATAATAAATGTAGATTACAAGAAGAAAATGGCTGCATTTAAATATACATTGTACCCCACCCTCCCAAAAACCAAGCCAAACCAAACACTTTCCCCCCCTGAAAAAAACCCCTACCCTCTTACTATTTTTCTTTTCACTTTATACATCTTGTTAAGACACACAAACAAATGTCGTGAAACAAATTGCTCGGTTAACTGGTGATAGAAGAGAGATATTTCTTCAGTTTGCATCCAATTTAAATGCTGCTTATGACATGCAGAGCCTAGTTAATTTATTTTTATGGAAGTTATTAAACAGGATGTTATTCGTGAGCAGCTAATTTTAAGCAGTGACATTTATTCTTTTATTTGATTTTTTATTTTCCCCCTTATTATGAGAAAGAAAAGTGCAGATGGTGTGAAAAAATGTTTTTATTCTTGTTTGTTTTTCTCTTTAAAACTCTGGGATATGACGGGTGTTTGGTTATAGTGTTTATGATTGGGTCTGACATATACTGCATGGTGCTTCACCCATTATCTGCCCACCAAGATTAGCAGACTTTTATTAGCAAAGTGCCTATTTGATATAGGGAGAGGAGACCTTCTGTGTAAAAAATGTAATTGAGTGACTTAAAGGAGGGAAAATCTCATCTCTTGAAATCACTTCAATATACTGCTGCAAAACATAAAGGACCATGTTTCTCCAAAATGGCTAATGATTTTGATCAGGTCTATTTCTTCTTGCCTGGGGATATTTCATAAGGACCGGAGTTAAAGGCAATTGACATTTTGCACAAGTGGTGTCCATTCAGTGGGTATCAGTTACATCATTTAGAAATGGAGACACATAAAATCAATATTATCTTTGGAAAATAAAATTAATTTTCCCCTGAGGGTTAATTGGTTGGAACTGTCTGTGCCAGTTTTTTCTATGTTTAATAAACAGAATCCTTGTCAGCATTTTAATACTTCCTCAATTGCTTGTCCATTTTCTTTGGATGATTATCTCTTTGTTTGTTAGGAGGTGAGTAGATTTGGTACACTTTTCTCTCCGAAAGTCAGTGTTTTTACTTTAATTTCTCAGGTTCTACAAGGGGTTTAAAGTAAGTAGCAACTAAGAGGCTGAATCTATGGCCTCTCCCTGGCAAAAGAAAAGGAGATTCCCAGATATGACATACAGTCAGGTGTTTATTTTTTCAACACCTCCTTATTTAATGAAAAAAAATCCAATTGTTTTTCTTCCTTTAAAATAAATTCATCTCATAAATTTAAGTACTGATGCTATATTGTAAACCACTTTTTCTGCGAATTCTTAGTAGGCAGAATCAGGTTTTACAGTTCCTCTCACTACATCCTCTGAAAATTCCTCACAATAGTCGGATTGAGATATACATCTCACCAGGCAACAGGCATTTTGAAAGAATGTAGCCATTTTTATATTTTAGAAATTATTTTTTCTTCTTTTCTAATTTTTTAAACAGGACTCTGGTACTGTTTACCTTATATATGTCTGGCTGAATATTTCATTTGTAAGCTCTCCAGAGCAGTATTTATCTCCCTCTGCATTTTAGAAGCAATGCATTTTATGCATCCACCTGTATTTGAGACATGAATTCTCTGAGGTTGCAGAAGGAAAGAAAGATGTGAGGTGAACATACTGTAAGCTGTCTGGATTTTCTTTGATTCCCATCGAATTCACAAGACAACTTCTCTATATTGCATATATCTCTAGTCCTTGAAGGGTGGCTGTCAACATTTCAACTATAAAAATTACTATTTAAGATAGCGTTTCAGATATAAGGGAGAAACTCCACGCCAGGGACCCTTGCAACTTAGTGGAGCCTGAGTCCTTTCATTGGGGCCAGACTGCCAGCCAGGATTTGGACAGTCCAGTGGTCAAAGTAAGTGTCCAGTTGCCCTGCTGCTGGTCTGAACCGGGCTGGGGTCTGCCCAGTAAGAAGAATGAGAGGTGTGGGGATGTCACAGAATAGCTCTCCATCTTGTGTACCCATCTTCCTTAGTAAACAGATTTTATTATGTCATCCTGAGTGATCCTTCCCCACTGTCAATAACAGAATGAACTCATCACAAAATAAAACATCAATAAAGTAACATTAGTAACATAACACAATCAATGACCAGACAGATAAAAATTGTATGAGAATAGAAACCAGGTGGGAAAATGAATTTTTAAATATTATGTCTATGATCCCCTAGAAATTTATTTTCTGATAAAAATTTCTTAATTCAGTTTATTTAAATTTTATTACTATATTTGTTATTCTACCCTAGTATGCCATCCATATTAAAGAGGGGATAGATAAGAGTGCTTGCTGTGAACTAGTCTCCATGGATTCAAATAAAAGTGCTCTTACTTCACACACACCAGTTTGCTAATTACCATCACTTTGAAGAGGATAACACTAAACCTGAGATTTAAGCCTTCTCAGAATAATGTTGTTCAATGATATTATTGGGGTGCTTTTTCTTTCTTTAAAAAAAATCCCTTCTTTGACTTCTTTTTTTTAGCACCTCCCTCTTGGTGCTGTATGTCACGTACCTAGGATAATTTGAACTAACTCAAAATGGATTTACCATTATTTTATTGCACTGAGGACACAACTGTGATAATTTCATCATGGTATAAAGAGTTTTTAAATTAATGAAACCACATGGAGTTCAATGCAACTCCTCTGGAGCACAGGCTAATATTTGGGGTGATTTCCATCTGTTTAGAGAATCAGTGGTGCTGACCTCTCTCAGGGGTCTTTCTGTAATATTTTGCAGTGAAATGTGAAAAATCTCAACATGTAATTTGAGTTCTAAGAAGTGAAACATATCAGATCCAACTACTCTATAGCCATCTGTTTTTTATTCCTGGACTTAAATCTATGCTAATAAGGTCCAATAGCTTTTAGTTAGTTTGGAAAAAGTAAGATCCAATCTTACCTAACTCTGGTAAGTTTGCATGTGTTGTACTATAACATGCAAGCATTCCTTGTGTGAAATGGATGGTGGTGATGGTCTTAATGTAAGCTTAATTTATTTGACTGTTAAAGTGGTTTGAAGTCATTCATCTATATTCAGTGGGACTATAATTGGAAGTAGCTCAAATATTTGACATTTACTTCTCTATGACAGATTACTATTTATAAAAATCAGTCTACTTCTGCCATTCTAGGTAGACTTACAGCCATGGAGTTTGAATTATAGTGCACCTTCTAGTATGCTTTCTTGACAAGTCCACTCAAAAAATACTTGCAAACACACTGCTGTTTTTAGAAATATCTCCATGTAATTAGGTCATCCTTTCTTGAAGACCCTTTTGCCTACAACAAACGTACCTATTTTGCACACTTGTACACAGATCTATCAACAGGATTATTTGCCTTTGTCTTATTTCTGCTACTTCATGTCAGAATTTATTTCATGGAAAACGGAACTGTACAGGTACTGGTATCAACAAGGTTGACTTCTTTGACATTTTTCTCTAAATATAAGGAGATGATTTTCATGTTCTCCAGATGATCATGTCTCACAGGACCAGAGATATTAGCTAATGTTCAAAAAATTTTTGGAGCTTTTATCTACAAGTGTCCAAATCAATTTAGTAGCTAGACACCTGAAAATGAGAGACTTACCTGACAATAAGTGCTAGTGACAGCATTGTGGATGAATGACAGAAACAAAATTTGACATTTATTAATTGAAGCCATTAAGAGAAACATTTCCTTAATTTTAATTCACTCAGGGTGTATTCTAGATCTCTGATATTCTAGATCTTGATAAAGATAACTTGGTTATTCCAGACCATAAGTCAGATCTGTGGGTGGTGAGACCCCAGAAAGCTAAATATCTAGAAATTTTTGAGTTTCATATCACCAGAAAAAATATTGAGGGACAACTGAAGCCAACTAGAATTCAGAGGTGTAGATAGCTCTCAAAGAATGTAAAGACCTTCAAGTCATTAAGTAAAATTTTCAGTTTATTTCAGAAATCACAAAACTCAGATTTTTTTTCCTAAAACACTACTCCTCTACTCGGAAACATGAAGAGACAGCAATTTTATTGTTAATAGAACTGAATATTTCACTTGAGAAAGTACACAGCCCTGTACACTGGCACGAGGTGAATGAAATCATAACTTTTCTATTCTCTAATGTAATATTTATGTTTAACAGTTGGAAAAGGAATAAAACTTGCATGGACATATGTAATAAGAAATCAGAACATTCTAGTCTGAACAGTTTCCTTTTTTTTTTTTTTTCAATGAACTTCTTGGTTTCTCTCACACCTTTGAACAATCATGGAACCTCAGGTGGTCTGTGGTGGGCTTTGACATAATGAGAAATTGGGACCACTGCTGTCCAAAAAGTGAAAAGCTGTGGAGAAGGAGTGAAATATCAAGGGTGTTAGTTGCATTACCTTTAAAGAATCCTTTAAACACAAGGCTTACCTTGCCCACATATTGAGTATCTGGACCTGTGTACTCCTCCAGCAAGAAAAATTGATTCCACATCCAACCACGTTTGGTGCGGTGCAGTGTTTTTCCATCATTCTCTGACAATCCTGTTATCCTTTCACTGTGTGAGTGCTTGTTAGTCCTTTTTTGGGATGGCGTCATATGAACCACATAAAACACAGAGCTCCAAAGAAAAACTGTCAGAAAGGAGCAAGTCCTCATCATTTCCAGAGGTGCTGTTAGCCTCCACTCCTCTAATAATTCACCAGAACAAATTTTTCAAATGTTATATTCCTCTTGTAAGAAAAACCTAGGGGACAGAGAAAAGTGTTTGTGTAAATTGCAATATTTTTTTTCCTAAGGAAACAGGAACACAGTCTAGTGATCACAACAATAACCCATGGGAATTACAAATAACCATGAAAATTACTCAGAGAGTTTTGAGTCAAGTTCTTTAATGTCTTTTTTCGTCTTATACTAATTCACTCACATGGTATATAGACATTAATTTAAAACACAAGCTGAGTAAAATACTTTATCTGAAAGCTTTAACTACCAGCAGCATCCTGGCACAAGGAAAGAGCTCAAATAAGAAACATTCCAACCTAATCTCTTCCAGCTCAGCCTGATGCTATCCTCCATTAGTAACTGTTCAGAACTGTCTACAAATCTGAATTTTCTGTTACTTTATGATTAATACATCCTATTTTTCCCCTTTGCTAGGCCCCAATTGTCCATAGGATCTTCTATTATTTCTGCAGAAAAGAAGTCATAAAATGAAATTTTTTAAGTATTATTGATGACTTCCACATATTCATTAAACAAGAACAAAAAGTACTTGTTAGACAACTCTGGGTTCATAGGACTCCTGCTGGGGTTAATAAAACTCTGCATTCAGAAGAGAATTCTCCATTTGTAATGTTTTTCATTTTTCCCTGAATCACAGCTGAATGAATGGGAATTCTCATTATATAGAACCTTACTGATATTAGTACTTTTCTGAAATTTACTCTGATGTTTTCTGTGGAAGTTTGTAAGCAATGTTTATTAAACCAAATCAATCTCATACTCTTTATATGGCAGTACAACTGAAGTGCCTGATGTCCCAGTCTTTTCCATAAACTTTTTTCACATTAAATCTGGTTTTGCTTTAGGATATCTTTAGCTGAGCTGTCATTGTATATTACAGAAGTCATAGGAAAAAGAAATCAGCAGCAAAAGTACATATTCTTTGAGAATCCTTGTTCCTTAACAGTGATAGTAGTGTGAGGCCAAAATATTCAGATATTTTTAAATTTTAAAAATCCATACAAAATTATCCCCCTTTCTTCTGCAACACAATATTACCAACAGCTGTTTCTACCCTGTTGTTTATTTGTTCGGGATTTTTATAGAAGATGGGAAGGTATTTTCTGTATAAAAGCTCATTTTGGAAATAAGATGCATTTTGTGAAAATTATTAGTCAGTTGAGAACCAAGACTGTTTAATGGAAAACATTTAGTGAATTGTACTCTAAAGGCCTTAATGATTAAATTACTGGAATTGAGCCCTTGTGTGAAATTGTCTTAAAATGATGATATTCTGTATGGACTCAGTGTCTTTACTAGCAATCCTAAAGTAGGATCAAAGTCTAAGCATTTTAGGAACTTCAAAAAGAGTTTTAGCTGAGTAAGAATTGAAGGCTTGGAATATTTATCCCTTTCTAAGATCACGTTGAAAAACAAAAAGAAAACAACTTAATAGGTGTCATATTTATGCAGAAGATCATGTATATCACGCAGGAAAACTTGTTTTCTTTTGCTTTTTATTTTAATTGAAGAATCAAAACACTTAGTAAATTAACTTAATTTGCATAAAATCATGAAGGTAGACAGATCTTAGCATACATTCATGAATATGTTTTCTTTGAATTCTGTTTATTTCTGTTGTAATACCCAGGATGTTCCTGTTGCAGACAGAGGGGCAAAGTGCAACTCTCCTGTGGTTAATTTAATACCAGTAAATTTTGACATTAACTAGAGAACATATTTAGTACATGATGATCATGCCTTGTGATTGAAATTTACTGTATACAGATCAAAAGGGAAAAAAAATCTAAAGTCAGCCCAATCTTGTATCCATGTTTAAGTTTGATGAGTGGAATTCCTTGTAAAATATTAGACTGAAGTAGGTTGTATCGCTAAATAAAGCTGTTTATTAATGTAGAGCTAAAGACTTCACGGTTTGTACTTCAAATCCATTCCACTGCATGATCTGAGGCAGACTGAAGGGCATCCTCATGCTTTTTTAATTAGATCCTGATTAAGGTATTGTAGAATGAAAGTAGGCAGCAACAGGAACATTTAGAAATACTTTGGAAATACTGTATTCAGAAGTCAGGCAATCAACTTTGTCCAGTGACTCTTATCAAGTCTCTTATCTCTTCTGAGATATTCTTGCTTGATGTGTCCTCAAATAGTGCTCTTTCGTAGCTGCATTTGGATTGTGGTTCAAGAAGCCTCTTCTATACATTCTGAATGATAATATTCAAATGTTCATATTAATCAAATTTTAGATTTGATTACTTTTGCCTTGATATTAATTATGTGTGGTTACGTAACTATTCTGATAAATATTGTGTTTTTATAAGATTGTGTTATATTCTGATAGGTATTGTGCATTTTAAGGTCATGACTGATTATTTCTCTAATTTCTTGAAACCTACCATCTTTTCTAAAACATAACAAACCATAAACCAAGGAAAAATTAACATAAATAAAAATAACATGCATATTGGGTGAACTTGTAATGCATAGTGAATCTATAAAACTACTAAAAAATCTTAAAAATATTTTTGTAAAACCCATAAGCCTTGAAAGACTGCTGTGGAAAAGAAGTTATTAAAAATGCCAAACAGCTAAAATTTTTGGTTGAAAATGTCCTTACTTCAAAACCTAGACAAAACTAATACTCAGATGATTTAGTCTACTTTGATTTTACTCTTTTTTTGAAACAGAGAAGGGTGGGTAGCATCAATATAGTTTCATTTGGCCTTTTAGAAATGTATGATTGCATGTTCAATTTGGCGAAAATATAAAATATAAATAAAATTTCAAGTGCTTCACTTTTGCTATTTCAAAGCAGCACATCTTTTATTTCCTGAAATTGCCCTCATTCCTTTCTGTCCAAGCACCCTTTGCCACACTTATTTAAATGCAGAGGAGGTTTATACTACTCTTTTCTTTGTACTCAGAAAAATACTTCAAGGTGGGCTTTGGCTTATGCATCTTGTCTCATAGTCAGCTGTTCAAGTAAGTCAGGAATTGCTTTCTGTAGACTCAGAAGATGGAGTTTAATACTGAAACAAAGGGTCCTGGTATGGTCTGGAAAAGTAAGACCAACTTTTCCTTTTCAAAGGAACTCAGTGCACCATGCATAGATATTCTAACCTTGCTAGAAGAAATTATATCTGTGCAAACATCAATTTTCCACAGAGGTCTTTTTCTCAAAGGAATCTAGTTTCCCACATTTTATCCCAGCTAGGGCAGAGGTTAAACTGAGATTGCTTTAAACATGTGGTTTTTCTGTGTAGCGCTGCCCTCTACTGATTTTCTTGATAATTAGTAGGACTCTACTACCTAGTCGAAAGGTAGCACCCTTCATGTCAAAAAGAATGAACCAAAAACAAACAAAAAAAAAATGAAGTTATAGCCCATTTTCCCCTGCTTTTTATTTTTGTGATTACTGGACCTTTTACGTGTAAAGAAAGACTTATTATTCTGGGTCATTGCGTCTGCTGAACATTATGATAAACATCTAATTTGATTTTTCTTCTAAGACGAGCAAGGATCTTTAGAGAACAATTTATTTTTTCCAAGCAACCGATCAATATTCTATATGCAATCTCTTCTCACTTCATTTCTGCTCCCATCATTTAATCAGTAAAATGTCAACTTCTTGTTCTTGTCAAACAATAGAAAATGGTTTTCTTTCTAGTTATCTTGGTAACTTCTCTTAAGATGGGGAATGCATGTGTTAAACAAGTTAATGTCAAATATTTTTGAGAACCTGCTTTTCTCCCCCATTTTTCTAATCAGTGGATCTGAGTGGAGGTAATTTTTTTTTCATTTGTATGGTTTGAGGGATATGTGGTGATAGCATAGAACCATTGCAGTCTCTCCTTGAAGTAAAGGCTTTGTTATCAGAACCCTAAAACAGTTCCAGGTAAATGAATAATCTCTGTATGATAAATATTATTCTCCTGAGCATAGTAACAACTGGAAAAAATTTATCTCTTGAAGTCCTTTTGAATGCAAAATATTCTTTTTAGATTGTTCAGGTGTAGTGTGAAATAAGCCTTGCTGGGATCAATAGCACGGATTTGTTACTGATGCTGCCAATTTAAATGTTTCTATAGCAATTGCCATGGCAATGTTTTTAATTAGTGCAGCACAGTCACTCATAAGCATGACACGAAGAAAAGCTAACCTTCGGCAACTTGATAATGTATCCCACATTAGTCTGTTTCATTTGTTAACAGTGAAGCAAAATTTGAATTCAAAAAGCAAAAGATCTGGTGCTAAAATAGCTAAAAATAGCAGAGTTAACTGCAGCAGCAGTGCTTCATATTGCTGCACTCTGATCTCTAAATAAGAAAGATGTAACTAATGCTCAGGATCATCCAAACAATCTGTAAAACTAAGTATGTAATTTAATAGGATATAACAAATAAAATCTTGTGTAGCCTGCATACATGGAAAGCAGTCTCATTGGCTTTGCTAGCCTTTTTTTGAAAACAGAATACCTGAATGCAGCGTTAACCTACCTAGACTGAGCACTAAGAATGGTGAAGCTGTAGCAACAAAAGGCTGTACTATAAACAGCACACTGCCACCTACAATAGCAAGATTTAGGAAGAGACTGGATCTGTGCCATTGTAGGTTCACTTTTATCACTTCCCCAACTAATTAAAGACATCCCAGGATGCATACACATGCTTCCCTCTGGCTGCATCACTCAAATATTCTCTGAGTGCAGTCATACTGCAGACATGAATATAGTCTCTGGATGTATGACTTTCTAAAAATAGCATCCTTTTCTGTCATTCTTCTGAACCAAAGCTTTTTTTTTCTTCCTTTTTTTTTTTTCCTATTCATGGATAAAGATGGGGTTTGGGTTAAAGATGAAAAGTTTAAAAGTAAACCACCAATGCATATGGACTAAACTTGAGGTAATCAAGAAATTATTTCTAGGAGAGCTGAAGTAGGTTTTGAGAGAACCCTACTGCTTAAGGGCCAGGTTTTTCTACTGATGAACACCCATTCTTTGAGTAAAAGTATTCAGATCCTCTTCAGGCACAGAAACATACACCACACTAAAGAAACACTTTCTCACTCAGCAGCTTCCACTGCAAACCTTTCAGAATAGATTTTCAAAACTGTTTTTGCCTATTGGGCTGCTTATCTGTTCAGCACTGCATACAGTGAAGATAAGCTCATTTGAAAATTTTGCCAGGAAACAGATGAAGGCAATTCTTTATTTCTGAGACACCAGTGCAGGTTCCCTTAGCTACATGATTCCAGGAGTCATACTAATAAAAATAACAGTGAATTTGAACTAATAGCAATTTATATTGGAATGTCTGCTAAGTTAATGTCTTTAGGCAAATGAATCTGTGGTTTGTAGGTGCATTAGGAAAAAACGTTTCTCTTGCTGTGACACGAGAGAATTAGCATGTAGAGTTTTTCTAGACTCTCGGGTATCTACATTGGAGATACAGATCCAGATTCACGTCATCATGGTGAGTCATCCCCTCAATAGCACTCACAGTGGGTAACTCAAACCCCCTGAGTGGGAGAATCTGGCAAGAGAATGTGTTGGTTCCTATTTGGACAATCCCCACTGGCAGAATTGTGCAGAGGCAGAGCTGTGATTTAAAGCAACTCTCCCTGGGAAGTGAAAATACCATCTGCCCTGCTCTGGAGCAAGTATCTATTGAGGAGCAGATGAAACTGCTTCTAGACTGCTTGTTCTGCAACCATCCTTCCATCAGTTAGTGAACAAAGCCTGCAGCACTCCCAACCCATCATGTAAAAGGGTCTCTCAATTCTTAGGAATGGTATTAAATGAAGCTAAAAGGGACTTTTACAATATCTGCTTCTGAGGCAACAGACCACTGGATTACACATGTGAAATGTGCATTTTCTCATCGGAAAAAAAAAAAAAAAGAAGACTTTTTTCTCCAATAATGAACATTTTTACAGGATCTCCTTTTCATCAGCATGAGGGGAACAAGGAAATATAGCATTTGTAAACCCTTAAAGCAAGGGCTTTTGAAGATATTCATTTGATCTTTAGTATTGATTTTTCTCCACAGGGAACACATGTCACTCTTATCATATAATGAAATTGCATTATAAGTTTTTAAGTCACACCTTATTTACAAATGCAACACATTCATCACATTAATGGTTTTAAAGAATAGCTTTTAGAAACAGGATGAAAAATAAGTGCTATCATCAAAGCAAAATTTTTCTCTTTTCCTCCCCTTTAAGAGTTTCACGTTTTGTCTCTCGTAACCTGATTTTCTGTACTTTGACATAGATACCCTGCAGGTATCAAAATTAAGACATTTCTTTTTGGGGGTTTTTGGGGGTTGGGGTTTTCTTGTTTGCTTGTTTGGGTTTTTTTCATAAGCAGCATAGCTTTCTATATGCCAGATACAAACCCAAGCCATATCTGGAGTCATAGGCCTCTATTTTCCAGACATTTTGATTCTCATTATTCTCTCTACATGAAACAGATGAGATTTGCCTATGGCAGCACTATTAATGACAGGATTTACCAGTTCTCCTGATAACTGCGACTACATGCTTTCTCTAATTTTTTTTTCTTGCTCTTTCATTATGTATCAGTGTACTCTGGTCACACACCTAATGAAGTGTTCTGAGATTCCACATCTGGTGCCTCCTATCTCTGCATATCTCCCGAGCGCGGCATGTACCACAATGAGAGCATGCTAAGCTTCCCAAGTCTACAGCTTGTATAATGGCCCGAGAGGTTTTTACAAGCCAGAATTTCTCAGAATAAAGACATCTTCAAGCTAGTATCTCAAGGTCTTTTTAAAAATTTCAATCCCTGCCTTCCTTTTTGCTTTTTTTTTTTTTTTTGCTCACATACATCTGAGTCATAAGAAATTTTATTCCTATAGAGAAGGACTTAATTACTGCCTGAAAGGGATTATATATTCACTACTCTGGACTGGAAAAACTGAGTTGCTGACCAATTAAAGGTGGTCAGCAAATTCAGAATGTAATTGTAGCTCATTGTTGCTGCTTCCTTCCTCAGAGAATTGAGCAGCTGCTGAATGCTGTCATTTGTTAGAGACCAACCTCCTCTGTGTCCTTCTGCTGTCTCCAATGGGATCACAAAATCTAGAAAAGTCTTATTTCCAGAGCTGAGCAGGACTACTGCAAGCATAGGAATTTGTACAGAAATAATGCAAAACCTTAACATATTTTTTTTGCAATTAATTAACCTCAGGTAGTCTGAAAAAAGTCTGGTGCAGCTGAGGTTTCGTCCTATATTTCCACAATAAACACTTTTAAATACCTACAAATGGCAATTCTCTCACAAGAATAAAGTAGACCACAGAAATATAAATTTTGATAACTTTCCTCTTTCGTATTTCTAGGTCTGAATCTCTTTTTAAAAATTAAAAACATTCCCCCAGGAAGGAGCCAAAAAAAATCTTTTACTCAGATGTCATCTTAATGAAAGACAAATGTGAAATATGAATACATTCAAAATAACTGTAATAAAGTACTGCTTATCTTTTTAGTAATCTGGGAGTACAAATAAGGATATCTTCAACAAGCAGACACTCATGATAACATCTAAGTGTTGAGAAGCATATAATAGTTTTTCTTCTGTATGTTTTCATAGTCTCCAAGTGTAAGGTAGTAGTCCCTCATAGATTCTCTTTGCCATGACTTTCTCAAAGTTTTCTTTGAAAGCATGTAAGTGTCTCAGAGAAACAATGTTGTTCAAGGAGACTCATATTTACTAATCTTGTGAAAAGAGCAAACATTTTTTGTTGGTTTTTGAACATTTTAAGTGACATCTTCATTAGACAACGAGCACAGCCATTGGAAGTCACGGAAAACAGTTATTCCCTCTCCATTCTTTCTGCCACTGTTGAATGTATGGACTTAAATCAATTTCTCCCTCTTTTTTTCCAAGATGGGAAGCTCTGGGACTGCCTGCTTAATAATTTCTTGTATGGAAGCTGTGCCAGAGTTTTGATTGCACCTGTAGCCCTACTCCGAATCTCCTCTATATTTTTTTTTTTGTGCTTCTCTTGAGATTGGCAATCATAATTTGTTGCTTCATGCATTTATAAACAGCAGCTTAATCACTTTTCTCTACTTAATTTCATTATGATATATGGCATAGTTTGCTTTTTTTATTGACCACACAGCCCTGGGCTAAAGTTTTCCTGTATCTATCTCTTGTCAAATTGTGGTGTTATTTCCAATAGCAGTAGTAAGAATTTACTATTTAAAATATATAGTCAGGGTTTTACTGTGTGCATGATATCACATAGCTTCATACGAATTTTATCAGATATCCTTTGAGTGTCCGCTTACTATATTACATAAACTTCAAATGTACATATGGCAAACTCCTGTAGCTATTAGAGTTTGGATAGCATAGCAAGGCTCAAATCCCTATGACTAAACTTTCTTCTTCTCTCCCCTGCCTCAATCCAAAGCAGGTCTACCATATCCATACCATTTATGAGATTTCATAATGGGAATTTTTGGGGAGAGTCACAGTTGGTACAAGCTAAAATAATGTTAGGTTCTGAAATTGCATTGAAAAGTTATGGACAAAGTACATTACAAAGCTTCAGAGTTGAAGTATGCGAGTATAACCATACTCACAGTATTCCTTTGCACACCCACTTGGCTTTGTTATGCTGTGTTGTGGTGGTTTATCCCTGGGTGGAAACTAAGTCTCACACAGCCACTCATTCACCATATGGTAGAACAAGGGGGAGATCCAGAAGTGGAAAGATCATGGGTTGAGAACATAGCAGTTTAATAGGTAAAACAAAAGCTACACAACCAAAGAAAAACAAGGAATTCATTCACTGCTTCCCATGGGCAGGCAAGTGCTCAGCCATCTCCATCTCACCACACTTGATGGTTACTTTGGAAGACAAACTTCTTTACACAGACTGTCCCTTTTTTTCTTTTTCTCCACCCAGGCTTATATCCTGAGCAGGATGCCATATGATCTGGAGCACCCCTTGAGTCAGTTGAGGTCAGCTGTTCCAGCTGTGACCCCTCCCAGCTTCTTGTACACCCCAGCCTGCTCACTGGTGGGGTGCTGTGAGGAGCAGAAAAGGCCATGGCCCTGCATAAGCCCTGCTCAGCAGTAATGAAAATGCTTCTGCATCATCAATGCTGTTTCCGCCACAAATACGAAACACAGTTGCATACTAGCCACGATGAAGAAAATTAACTTTATCCCAGCACATGCTGAATGTCACTTGCAACACTTTGCACCTTGATATTCAAACCTGCTTTCAGTTTATTTGTGAGTATGTGCAGTACTGGCTCTAGTACAGATCCCTGAGGAACACTGAAACAGACATTTCAATGTCAAAACTCATTATTTACTTCTCTCTGCCCATTTCTGTCATTTAATCAATGAAATGATTCATCATTTTTTAAAATTATTTTATTATGTATTAATTAAAATAACTTTAAAATTATTGTTATATAATAAATTAGTGGTATATGCTGGGACCTTCACGTCTAGCTCATTGATGCTTAAGATCATTTGGTGAGTCACCCTGTCAAAAGCCTTCTGGAAACAGAACTATATCATATCAAAAAAGATCAAAACTATCCATATACTTAATGTCACCTCAGAGAACTTGAATAGTTCTGTGAGGCAGGACTTTCCTATTGAATAGCTACATCGACTTTTCCCCATACTATGTGAACAGTTTCACACATTTGAGCTGCAGATGTAGTTTCAGTTCTACCAGGAACAAGTTGCAGGAACAGTTTTTTAAAACTTAGTATTGCTTTTGATACCTTGAAACCCTCAAGTAACAAGGAAATTCAAGTGAAAGGTTAGAGAAAATAATGAATATTTCAGCAGTTTCAACACTGAGATTTTTAGGATTCCTGGTAGTATATGAGAAGTGGCTGCCAACTTGAAATCCTATTGTACTGAAATAAGATCTGCTGAGTCCCTGATCAAATAAATACGTAAATAAATAAATAAACAAACCAATGTGGCATATATCCCTTTAGGGTTTATAACTCCTTCTCCTTTTTTCCTGAAAATTGTGACAAATGAACCACAGAATACTGGGTAGCCACAAGCACAGCACTGATGGTAAAGTGCTTTGTGGAACTTCTCAAAGAAATTTCTAATCATAGCTGTTTTTCAAAATGTTTCCCCATCCTCTGATGAAATGACAGAAAGGGTATCACACTGATACATAACTCTGGACATTAGGTATAAACGATTTTTTTTTGAAGCCCTATTCTGCAATTTGTTCCCCAAGGGGTTATATTTATGCTCTCTTTCAAGGGCTAATAGCTTGGTTGTGGCCCTCTGGTGTTTGAAAGTCCTGCAGAGAAGCCCACCAAGAGCAATGAGCAGTATCTCAGAGCTTGGTTTCAATGTTCAATTTCGTAATGAAAATTTGAGTATTGTTTACCTCTATGAAGTTTTGAGATCTCCTGTAGTATTTCCTGAATTTGCCCTCCTCAAATTCGTATGATTAGTGAAGACTTTATACATTTATAAACATATTTATTTGTTGCTTCCATGACAGGAAATTTAAAAATACTTCACATCCACCTGGAACTGCATCTAAAGGTAGAAAAATATGTCACCTGCATATGTCTTTAACAATTTAGTTGTGCTCTGATGACAATACAGTTGTTGTTGCTTTTACTGATTATTTTGTGATCTGTTTTGCTATTTTGTTCTTTTATTTCTAGCTGCCAGAGAAGGAAACAACTAGTTTATTTCTCTTAAAATACAAGTCAGCTTTAAAATGGCATGCAATATATTTTCTTTAGTAATACTTGAACTAGATTTGAGAGTTTAATGATCTATATCTCAGCATGAATTCCCAGAATGTTCAGGTTTTCATGTGATTTATTTGGATTAATTCAAAACATACTGAGTACTTTTCATTCAGTGTTACAGAATTGCCCCCTGTATTTTCCTTGTCCTTTTGGTTAAAAGTCAGTGAAAAGCAAAATTAAACTGCATGAAAGTGTGTATATGGTTCCAGTTTCAGAGTGAAAAAAGATAGAAATACAATTGTAAAAAGTTGATATAGTAAAGCATTTGCATTATGGTTTTTAGCTCTAGCACTTTTGGTCTAGCTTTGCCTGAAATGGCTGTGCATAGTCTGGCTTTAAAACTTCTTTGCTTTAACTCAAATGACTGTGGATGTCTGCCTTACTTCTTGCAGGAAAAAGAGGTGCATAGTTAATCCATACATAGGGATGTGTCAGGCTCTGGTTTTTAATCTTTTCTTGGTTTAAATAGGAATAGATACTTCAAGTGACACACAATTATGTCATGTAGAAGTGAATTTCTTGCCTCCTTTTATCTTTTTGATTCTGCATTCTTTATTACAGCCAAATTTTGCTGTCCTATTTTAGTAGTATGGCTGGGAGTATGCAGCATCACTTAGTGAAACAGCCTAATTTCTATTTTCAATAAGGCTTGCTAAACTGCCTTGTTTTTCCTAACTCAAGTGTCATTATATGCACTATCCACAGGCAGTTTTTCATAGGAAGGATGTGCCTTCATATAAATCTCATTACTGCAGTGTTGATTATAAAATAAACATTTTATAGTAGCTGTTACTAATAAATAGAATGAATAATAATATCCTGGTATGTCAAATGCAATTGTCCTATTGCAGTCCTAGGTGCTGAGAAAACACACTGCAATGCTGTAATAAAAATGAGCATCATGACATTATAACCTTAAGTTAGCTGATATAAATCCAGCAAATTCTATAATTGTATTGCTCAACATCTTAATGAATGTTAAAGAATGGCCATTTTTAGTAATAGAAAGTGGTAAACAAAACCTATAAATCCATTCATATGTGCCTGACTAACATCAATATTTTAATAAAGACAATAAGAAAGCAATAGGAAGGGGTTTTGAGTGAAATAAACTCTGCCTTCTAGCTGATGCTGCTAAGTCATTGAATAATGCTACTGAATTTTGCAAAGGCATTTTTTTCAAAAAAATTATTTCCAATTGTCTCACAGCAGCGTACAGGGATACATGAAGACAATTGAACTTGTTATGGACTCTTATGGAATTATGACTAGATATTAATGTAGAAGAATGGTGGTATGCTTCCAATACTTGGGAGAACAAAATCCAAATTCAGAATAAAATAGAACAATATCTACAAAGCCAACAACGATTACTAATCTTACGTTAGAAAGGATATTAAACCACAGAAGTTTAACCTCTGTCAAGAGTCACTGTTTTGTGTTAATTGATGCATTTCAACAGTTTTGCTTTTTCCTCACCATTCCCACCTAATAAAAAACATTTTCTTTTACAGGATTTTTTTTTTTTTTTTTTTAATTCTAAACATGCTACGTTTCTTTTGCTTCTTCAGTGGTATGTTAAAAAATTTCCTAAAATCAATGCATATAAATCTGTGGATTTTTAACTAGGTTGCATTTATAATGGAAATTCTAAAAGAAGAACCCCAAGTGATCACTCATTTCATTTTTCACTCACAGTAACAAATGGAGTAATAAAAGTGTAAGAGTAGAATTTGTTCCTTTCTGGTCAATTTTTCAGAGGGTAAGTTAGATTAAGTGCTTTCATCAATCATCTCTTTATTCTTCTCTATTTTGTATTAAAAACACTGCTCAAATAAGGAGCAATCCATCAGTTTCATGTACCAGTTTTTATAGGTACTTTACAGACTAATGTGTAGCATATTTCAAAAATATTCTAACTGCAGTGCTGTCTTGGAAATGCATGTCTGTTTTGTAAAATGGACACCTACAATATATTTGCATTTTGCAAGAAACTTCTAAAAGCTTGGGTTTTTTTTTTTTTGTTTTTTTTTTTCCTTCATTAATAATTTCTAAGCAAGATCTGGGGGAAAATAGTGCCTTGTGGAGATTTTTTTGATGAGTTTTCTTATTACATACTAGATATCTGTTATCCAAAAGAGGGAGCCATAACATTATACTATATCTTTGCACTTTTTGAGACAGTGAAGATGCATAAATTCCTTCATTCTTTTTTCTTAAAGATGATGCTTGATCTGAGGTGTCTTTTGTTTGCTTGTTTTCTATTAATAAGTATAACCAAGAACTAGACAATAAATGCTAATAATCTTATCATATCTGAGTGAAATGGTTACACTAAGGACAAATATGCTTTAGCAAACATCCTGTTGTGGAAAAAATAGTTGGAATAAGTTTGCTTGCTCTTGATTTCATCCACATGCAGTTTTACCAATTTTGAGAAAAGAATGTAGTGTCTTTTTACTTTTTTCAAGTCTTTTGAAATGGAATATATATATATATATATATATATATATATAAAATGAAAGTGTCTTAAGTATTTTCTAAACTTATTTTGATTTCATGTCTCTTTAAGAAGTGAGATTGACATAAAACACCACTCTTAATAACTGATGAGACTTCCAGTTATTAAATATTTTTTTAGAGCAGCACAACACTTATAAAGGTTGCATATACGTGTATATATGTATATATATTTTTTTTTTTTTTTTTAAACATAGACTAAATTGCCTTCATATCTGAAAGGTCAATGGATAAGAACGTATCTGAGAGAGCAGAATGGAAATGCACAGTGATCAATAATATGTAATTTACTTTCAAAATTTCTTTATAGCATTCTCTTGTCATGAGAGAATTGGCACATATCCATGTACCAATACTGGGATTCCAGCACAACCTTATAACCCTTTGTGAGGAAAGACTTCTGGTATTCTTAGCATCAGAGGAGTACTGATTCTTGTTTAATCCCTTTCTAATATTTTTTAACTAAAGTATAAGTTTAATTTTCCTTTTGATTTACAAAGCGGAAGCTCTCTTTATGGTTTGTCTGTGACTACATCTCAATATTTTGTAGCAATTAATTTGGCTGAAAGTAATGTCAGTGATGATTTTATAGACCTATATGGTCAATGAGAAAAGACATGCCAAGTTAAAATTCCAAAGATGCAAGTCCAAATACAAATTCTGAGGTTGAAAGCATATACACAAAAGTACGTTACCCGTTGTATGGAATGTGATTTCTTCTAATACTTTTCTTCTTATTCCTAAGTAAAATTAAACACCATAGAATAATATGTTATGTAATTTAAGCCACTATGTCCTTCAGTTTCTTTTTTGTTTGTTTGCTGGTTTTTAGTCTTTAGTGAGATGAATGCTGAGTAAAAAAAAAAAGAGGAAGGCAAGTACTGGGAAAGAAAAGAGCAAGTGAGAAATTGAGGAAAGCACTGAGAAGATGAGGAAAAAGGAGGAGAGGATACAAACGCTTGAGAACAGCAAAGGTGCAGGAAAAGAGAATAAGTGTTCTTCGGAGAAGTGTATAAAGTTAAACATTCCATTCGTAGCATCTATTTGTTAGATGAAGCATGGCTGTCTGTTAGAAACATTTTCCAGTTGCACAACTAAAGAAATGTGGATCTGACATTTTATGAGAGCTGCAAATTATCAGCAGGTCCATGAATTAAACTAGTTTTATAGATGCTCAGCAATTTTGAAAGCAGTCTGTTACACTGAATTATTGTTTCATTTATTTCAAGATTTTTCTTTGTAATAGCAGTGCTTTCTCCATGTATTTCAAGAGCTTCTGCTACTTTCTGTGAAACCTTAAAGATAACATTTATCTGAAAATAAGCATCATTCATACAAATTGGTATTTACCACAGTGGTATCTGATGTCACCTAACAATAAAATATATAGGTAAGTTTTACTAAAACTTCTATGTTACTGAGGTTATGATAAGCTTCAAAAGTGACTTCACTGCAAAGCAGACAAGTAGCACTGCAGTTTTTCTCTAGAAAAGCAAATGACTGGATAAAGCATGATGAAATAAACTTTCCACCTTAAAATAGCTTAGCTGAATAAAACATCCAGGCAGTTACTTCTCCACTCTGAAATTCATTAGACAGTTTTTGCTTATCTTATATCTTCTTATGACAGTCAATCCAGCCTATGATGCACCTTGATGTAACAGCTTGTGACTTGACCTCAAGCTAATTTGCTCCAGCAACATATTTGAACTTGATAAAATGAGAAGTTATTCGTCTTCATCAAGTTATTATTTTTTAAGTATTGTTCACCATAATTTACCCTCACTACCAGTATTTTTTTCAAATTTCCCATGAAAGGAAAACTCTTTAGTTGCTATCTATAAAATTTTAGTCAATCTTTCCAGTTTTACTATTGCTACTTTATGAGCTTTTATTTTACTGCCTCACAATATGAAATCAGATTTCCACTTTTTCATTTCTGTTATGACATGAAATATTTTAGTAATTCATATGAAATAATAAAATCACTTCAGTTATTGAATACATTGTATCTAATGCAAAATTAAATACCTCATATTAAGTTCCATATTGGACCCCCCTGCTACATGTGTCATAATGAAAGTGAGTAATCTTGCAGACCAGCTAATTTCATACCATAAAAATATATATTATTAGCTGTCATAATAAAAGAAATTATGGAAGTGGTAATCATAAAAGAAATTATGGACTTGACATTAAACATGTTTCTTATCTTGAGCCTTCACTTTTCATCTTGAATACATAAGAAAATATTTTTGTTATCACCAGCCTGCATGTGCTGAAATTATAAAAGAAAATATGATGAAAAATATATTATGTGTAAAACTTTCCTCATTTGGATGTGATCATTGTGAATGTAATTAAAATCAAAACGCTTACTCTAGCCATATTTTTACTTTTTGTTTCCCCTGTTAACATTTGAAAATATGTTCATGTTTACCCCAATTGTTTTCAATGAAGTTCTTTTATGACTTTATCAGACCTACTTTTAATATTCCACAACCAAGTAAAAAACATTCATACTTTCAATTTATTGTCTTGTTTTTATGACATAAGTCCTCTGTCATAAGTGAGCTAAGATTATTTTCTGATTCTAAACCAGGTTTTATCTACACCTACACTAAAATATGCCCTTAATAAGAATTTAGGTAGTGACTTCATACTTGGAATTCCCAAGTTCTAGTGATTTTTCTATGATGTATAAAATTATAATTTTACATTTTCTTTCTGAAAGCCAATGTATTCTGCATTTTTCTAACATATTTATTTCCATATGTCTCTATTTTGCTATGGATTTAAAGGTTAAGAGCAGTAAGGCACTCTTTATTTCCATTATTTTTTGATTCATCACTTACACAGGTGATTCAATAACCATTTAATCTTTGTAGGGTTTTTTTCTTTTTTCTCTTACCTACATGCATTGCATTTGCTCTGCCCACATGTCTGTGATATTGTTCATATTTTTCTCTCTTTCAATATTTGCAGGACATTTTAGAACTTTCAAGCAGTCTAAGTCAGTAAAAACATTCTGTTAGCTACAATGGCTTGCAGTTGAGTTTCTGTTGCATTTCTCTGGTTTCTCCACTTTGTGTCTGTCTCTACTTTTTAAAGACATTTTCTTCAGTTATATATACATTCTTACACCTTCTGAAGTCATGGCTTCTTCAACACATTAATAATGTATGCATTTGATTCTGAATTTTTAAACCAAAGGTTTTAACTTCGTGTCTAATTTGTGTTTTTCTATTGTTCTTGTTATGCGGTACTCATGTATAGCAATTGTTTCAATCAATTTTTTTTATTTTAACAAAATAATTTAATTTTATAAACACTATGTTCAAAATGTTATCTTTATCTCTTTTTAAGTTACACTAAAATTATACTTCAATCTCATTTTGGTAGCTGAACAAGATATACTTTTCTTTTCTTTCCCAGCCTATGCAGAAAGAAGCTGCTTTATATTATCTGTATTTTCATCTAACTTTATCCTCTGCTGTATCAGAAATCACTATCTGTTGGCATTTTGCAATACTGTTTCGTCTGACATTTACCTTGAAAGCAACATGGATTTTATTCCACTTGTTTGCTTGAATGCTGATGACTTCTGAGCAGAAGAGAATACATTAAAAAAAAATCCAAATAATTTTGTTCACATAATATATTCTAATTGGCTTATTCATTTATTGTTATCTATCTACTCACATTTTATACACATGGACATTATACAAATAATGTGGGTTCTGTGCACATACCAATCTCTATGCAGGGGGAAGGATGTGAAGACACTGGGAAGAAAGATTTGTAATACTTTAACATTAGTCCTGACTGCACATCAGTTGACCATTTCCACCCTAATGCTACTGCCCAGCTCATGGAGCCTGGTGAGGATCAGGAACTTCAGGCATTGTGAACAAGCTGGTGCTCAGCTGTGCCATGCATTCTGCCTTTTCTGTCCCTTTGCAGCTTTCAAGTCCTCTGCTTGGCCTTTTAATAACTGTGACAATATTTCCTCCCTTTATAAAGACTGGATCTAAATGTTACTCATGTCCATGGGAATATTCAGCTAGACCATGATGAGCTTTCCATCAGAACTATGTGCACTTCTGTTGTTTACCTGAAACTTATACTTGATTGCTGAAATAGAACACTGAAATACTTTGTTGTAATTACTTACTGGTAATTGGCAATTTCTGAGGGGCAGCACAGGAATACTAATTTGTCTGGTCTTTAATAAAACAACTATATTATTTCAGATCCATGAGATAGAACCATATTGTTACAAAGAAAATGCATGAGCTGTCCTCATATTATGTGTATAATTTTCTCATGTTTCTCATGAAGTATTTCTTGCTTCAAGTTTTAAATTCAGTACTTTATTTTGACCTCAATCAAAAAATGGGTTGTTCAAACCAGTGTATATTTTTTTTCTGAACAATAAGCTATGTTTACATCTATTTTAACAGAAAATTACAGGACTTCAAATTCAAAAGTAAAATTATTTGATTATTCTTATCAAAGATGGAGTCAAAGGCAAAAAGTGAACTTAAACAATGCAGGATCGTATCCATACATTGTTTTGAACTTGTTAATAGCTTCATATTAAAACTAGAAAGGTTCAAATGTCTTGTTTTTAAAACTGCACTGTCTATGCCTTCCTGATTATCCTCTAGTCCTTCGGATTTCCTAGTGATATCAAAATCCCAACAAAGTATGAATAAAATATTTTCCACTGCCTGTACTTTTATAATCTCTCCCTTCTTTTGCAGTCTGTGGTCTAACAAAAACAAGGTTACTTAGGCCACATATCTTTTTTTATAAACCTCTAATCTATTGAAAATACAGTAGACACATATGGTTTAAAATTGTTCTTTTTTGATTACTACAGATTACAGATACTATAAATATTTTCCATCAGGAAAGTGCAATTCTGTATGACAAATTTCAAGCTGTTTGTAATTGGACTATATATTTTTGTGTATTTCTCTTAGAAACAAGCTCCTGAGAAGTTTGCAGACTCACAGGGTAAGAACCACCCACTTAAACAAGTGTATCCCTAAACATCTAGGTAGTGCTGTGTTTTTCTATTAGAACTGGGCTCAGTGTCTAATATACAAATGATAATTGACTTTCATTTAAGTAACAGGCAGTATTTTCCATTATGGAGGAGTAAGGAAATGTTAACAATACTGCTAGTAGTTATGAGCTGTACTTTTTGCCAAGTATCATTGGGAATAAATGTGATAGTGGAGTATATAACTTACCTTAATGGCTGCTCTAATAGCTTAGAAAGTTATGAATATCCAGTGATATGGGTGCATGGACTTAGGCCAGGTGGGATCCTATGCTTAGCCCAGTCGTCTTCCTTTTCTGGAGTTCTCCTATTGATGGAGTACTGACATTGGTAATTACTCTTACCCTTCTCACTCTTTACCCCCTTCAATATCAATAAAATGTTAAGACAAACATGATGTTGACATTAATTCTTTTGGACAACAGGTCATGGAGACTTTGAGAAGGGGGAAGCATCTTTTCTTGTACCTGATAAACTAGTGTGGTCTCCAGAATATAGGGAAAAGTAATTTTTTGCTGCCAGATCATCCTTTAGTGGAGGGTTCCTCCCTCTTTTTCCTCACTTCCTTCAGGTTGAGGATCACTCAGATACCTCTGAACCCTTTACTCTCCTCTCTTCAAATCAGCAAATCCCTCTGACACCAAATAACTCCATAGTCCCCCAGCTCAAACCAGCAGAAACACAGGGAGACCAGTTGCTGGTTGTGCAAGAAGGCATTAAAACTACATCCTGGGGAGAGGTACACAGTATGAAAAGAGATAAATGTTGGAAATCTTATGATACTGCTGCCAGGTAATAATTTTTGTAACTGGCTTCACACATATTTAGTTTCTACTAAATATGGTACTTAATGTGGTACTCAGTGTGGTACTCCTGCTCACTGCCAGATGAACTCAATGAAATGATAATGTACATGACTCTCACAAGTAAGAGCTTCAACTTCAGCTTCTTAATTACACTTATTTATGCCCATAGGTACATACATATATATATACACACACACACATATAATCTAAGGAAAGTGTGTGTTTCTGCATTTAAATATTGAGGGGTTTTTACAGTGATTGTATGGAAATATCTTTTGTATGTAATTTCAAAGGACTGTAGAGAGTAAAATAAGTGAGTATTGACAAATATTTATTAAATTCTCATCAAGATAACCTAGAAGTTTTAATGTCCATTCCTTGCATTAAAGAACATGGCTAGTGAAGTAATATTTATTAAGATAAGTCAATTTCCAGTCTCAACTGTTCAACATACCATATGGCATCATTCAATTTTTTGAGGAAAAAAGTTACAAAACATGCTGTCTTCAAAGATGAACAAAATTATATTCCAGGGCAAATAACAATTCTTTTTTATTTCTGAGTGGGATTGGTGCTGCTGTTTGTCAGCTACACCTGGGAAAACAATTTTCTTTGCATTAAGGTGGCGACTTTGTCCTATGACTACTTTATATTTGAATCTTAATATCTTCCATTGTCTTTTTTATAAACAGAGAAAGATATCTGGGAAGCTCTGTGGCAATGCTGAAAACCTCATGCTTCCTTTGGTATGCTTTAGAATTAACCACTACAGGCTACCTGCAAAAACAAAGAACATGCCTGTTTTCCTTGTCCTTCCTGTTCTTCAGATACTTGATAGCAGTCACTGGGATGAAAATTTTTGTTTAAAAGAAGCATACTCACATCATTTGACCTTTCAATTATCAGGATAAAACCAAACTTCAGGATCAATTAAGTGAAGTAGTAATAAGAAGTCAATTTTTATTTGCATTGTAAAGGGACATTTAAATTAAAGTCAACAGAGGTATTGTTTACCTTGGGGCTGATTATTTATGGCCATACAGTAAGGATGGAGATTGTAGTAAAAAGATTTCAGGTTTCCTGAAACTTTGCTCCTTGAGGTGAGAAACAGAAAGGGAAGCTTAAAACTCCATACTGAAAAAATTACTTTAATTTTCTGAAGGTGCAAATTTGTCAATACTTGTAATGAGGTACAAAGTGCATGAGTTTTAAAGTGATTCACTGAAAGTTACCATATAGTCATACCATGTAATTGTATTAATGTGATTTAGTCAAAAGTTCCTATTTCATGGAATTTTTGCCTCAAAACAAATTTGTTGAATGAAGTGGAATTATTTTCTAGAAATCTTGAAAGAATAAATTTGGGCTGATTTGCAGGAGGACCCTGGGAACCGCCAGCCAGACAGTTTCATCCGTACCTGGTATGATTTTGGTGGTTAGGGATAGCAAACATGGCTTTACCAAGGGCAAATTCTGCCTGACTGATCTCATGGCCTTCAGTGGTGGACTGACTGCATCAGTGGATAAGGTACCTTTCAATATCATGTACCTAGACTTCTGTAAGGCCTTTGATATGATCCCCCACAATAGTCATGCTGCTTAATTGGAGACATACAGATTTGATGGTTAGACTGTTACACAGATAAGGAATTGGATAGTTGGCCTCATTCGAAGATTTACAGTCAATGGTTGTGCCCAAGTGGAAACCATAAAGAATGGTGTCCCTGAAGGGTCCCTACTGGGGCTAATACTATTTAATTCCTTTTTAAACTACACAGACATTGAGAAAGACTGCACACTTAGCAAGCTTGCAGATGACACCAAGCTGTGTGGTGCAGTTAGTACACCCAAGTGAAGTGACACCATCCAGAATGTCTGGATGACAGACTTAGAGGTATGTGACTGTGCAAATCTCATGAAGTTCAACGAGGCCAAGTCCAAAGTGCTGCACCTGGGCTGGGGCAATCCTCAGCATTGCAACAGACTGTGGGATTAAGAGACAGAGCAGCTCTGCTGATAAGGACTTGAGGATAAGGACCAGCAGATAAAAAACTCAGCACGACCTAATGATTTTAACTGAAAAAGAAGAAGGAATGGGTTGGACATGAGGACGAATATTTTAGGTGTCGACACTCAAAAGTGTTGAGACACTGAAACAGGTTGCCTAGAGAATTTGTAGATATTCTGTCATTAGAAAGGTTCAAGTTGGATGGGGCTTTGAGCAAACTGGTCTAGAAGAATGTGCCCCTGCCCATGGCAGGTGAGTCAAACTTTGAAGCTCCTTTCTAACCCAAACCATTCTATGATTCTGAAATGACAGTATAGACAGAGCAGATGTTTTTCTGTTTTTCTCTGATATTTACCACTCTAGGTCTGACGTTATAGAACAAAAACTGGAAATTACCTGTAAAGGCCTCCTCAACTCAGAGCACATAAGAATATTGCTTTAGTTGTTAGTAACTAGAACATATACCTCTGCGAAACTGACAATGTAAGTATATGAATGACTTTCCTAGCAGAGATATTGTGCACAGAAAAAAAAAGAACAATCAAAAAAATTAAAGATCTATATCAGTCATTACACATTAGGTCTGTATTTACACGGACATATATAGGTATATATGTAGATATATAGAGAGATATAAGTAGACCTAGATCCCTAGATCTTTATATCTAACCTCTCTCTCTAAAATTATATCAAAATAATGGTAAAACTATGTCAACACAGATACAGATATAGATACATATATCTACAAATACATATAAGTTTTCACCACAGGCAATGGAATTCCATTATTTTTAAATTTTTCTACTAAACTCACAGGCTGACTAGCATGAAGTTTAATTAGTGCTAATTAACTAGAGGTGAAGAAAGTAGAAAATTAATGTGGCTCATTTATTTTTCCATATTACCACAACGTCCGCTTACTTACGTTGCTCTAAAGTTTGGGGGTTTTTTTCAGATTTCAGCTTTCAGTCTGTAAAAATTATTGATTCTGATGTTATTTGTGAAGAAAGGACACAAACTGCAACATTAATTTTGGTCCTATTTTTATTGTAGCAACCCACAGTATTGCATTTTAAATGATCTCAAAATAAGCAATCCAGAAATGCTTATGCTGCTTCTGCTTTGTGAATCCACTCTTCTTGCAGAGGAAGCCAGCTTGCTTGCTTGCTTGCTTCCTTCCTTCTTTCCTTCCTCTCTCCCTTCCTTCCTTCCTTCCTTCCTTCCTTCCTTCCTTCCTTCCT
>JAOTQP010001286.1:71708304-71720391 GCA_026413545.1 Cichladusa arquata | reverse complement strand
AAATTTTTTTTTTTACTTTTTTTTTTTTTTTTGTCATCCATAAATCAATGGTATTGATCACTCCTATCTTGTTTTTTTTCCTCAGTCTGCAGATATACTGTTTTGAAATATTAAAATTAGATAAATCTGGGTTAGGTTCTGCTGAACTGAAGTTGTAAAACGTCAGGCCAGATTTTATAGCATCAAAGCCTTCATGTTTTCCAAGCATTTAATCAATTTAAAGCTGGTGAAGATTTTGAAAGTACAAAAACCCAATCTAACTATGCCTAAAAATTGAACTGTTCAGATTTGCCATCAATTTACCAAAATGACCATAGAAGAATGATTCATGGCCTGCACAAAAAGTAAAGTGCAGTATGCTAAAGTAAAATTGACAAATATTTGATGGAAGACACATGAAGAGAAAGTGAAAAAAAGCAATGTACATGGAAGTATGAGTGCCAAGCTGAGTTTTCAGTCACATTTCTTTTCTAAACTGACTTACTTAGAACTTTATTTTTCATTTTTATATAAACACTTTTTGCATGGGTAAATAGTCCTGGTCCCAATCTTTAGTATCTTTAGATTTTGTTCTTGGAAAATACTGGTTCACTGTATTTATTGACAAATCTTGGTTGTTTTTTATTTATTTTCTTTATCAATGCTTCGGGGGCAAAACTGTAACCATATGATCCCTGCATAAAATGAAATTTTTCAAAATTATTTAATTGTTTTGATTGACCTGATCCAACTAGATATCCTTTTTGTCTTGTTCAGCAAATTTTTTGAAACTGTTATGCTTGGAGATGAGACTTCACATTTCCTAGAATATTGAAAAATCACAACAAATGGAAAATTTCTTAGCCTTTCTACAGTGATCATACTCTTAAGCACAACAGCAATACATTTTTCCAAAATATTCTTGTGAAACAGATTCACTTAATCTGCAGAGGTGAAATAAAGAAGTTATATATTCTTTTGGTACAAGAAATAAAATCAAGGCAATAATTTGATTTGGATAACCTGAGTCCAATTTCACAAAAAAAACTCCAAAAACCTCCTTACCGCCAAATATTAAAAAAAATAAGGCTTCATGAATATTAATGCAAATGTGAAATTCTCCTGGCCAGTACAAAGGAGCATACATTTCAGCACAGAGTGAACCTCCATGTGCACTATATAAAGAAGAGAAGACCAAATCTACAATACTGTTTGAGTAAGTACCTTCTACAGAAGACAGGTGTATAAACAAAGCATGTAATGCCTTTTAGAAACTGTCATTTACGTGGGCAAACATAAACAGCTCTACCTTTTTGTTACAGAGACATGTCTCCAATGGGCCACAGCAAAACCCTCATCTTAGATCAGACATCTTGATCTGAAACTGCTCCCAGCTTCATTCAGGTGTAGTCTCACACACACAAACACAAACTAATTAACTACCTACCTAACTGTTTCAGGGCAACAATAGAAATGCTTGAGGTTCAGAAGAGACATAAGTAAAGTGCTCTGCAGTGTAAATGTCACCTGGTAACTACAGACACAGTGAACAATTATGAAAATATAAATAAATATTGTAATATTTGTGACTTGATAAGGAGCAGTTAGAAAACACTTTAACTCCACATGAAATTTCCATCCTTAATTCCATAGCTAGAGTCCTTAGGAGCTTTACATGTGCACTCAAAAACTGATCAAGACTAACTACTGACTATTTAACTGTCATTTCTTCATAAGCATGATGCCTAAATTCTTTTCTCAGAGTGTGTGACATATGACAGTTATGAAGAGCTACTGAAAACTGTGGGAGGAGAGTTGTTTTCTTCTAACATTGAACAAGAAGCTGGTTCCAAACACAGTAAAAAGCAGGAGCAGTCCCTTTTTTTAAAATGAATAAAAGCTCTGTCAGGTGATGTTTTTCCCCTTGATATGACAAGGTAAAGGAAGAAACCAAAATAGAATAATTTGGCTTTCAGTCTTTTTAAATTGGGGTAAATGTAGAATCATAAATTAGTCTATTAACATTAATCTTAGTCTATTGGTGCAGAATGTTCCCAGACCTCTTCCTCATTGCTCTCTGTTTATGGTTGCAAAGCAATGCAAAAATGCATAATCTTCTCAGCACATGCCATAGTACTTCACCAATTTGGGAAATATACATTCTTTTTTATGTAAGGTTATCTAAACGAACTTCTTCACCTTTTGTGTGGCAATATTCAAGTTTCTTTCCACTATGGTCCTTGGAGCACAACCAGAAGTCTGATTGTGCTGTAATTGGATCTTGAGATTGAATTAATTCCACTTCTTTTACTGGTCCAGAAGTTAGACAGCCACTTGAAGTTATTTCGTGGATAATCAGTGGAAGGAGAAGGAGGTCTCCAGAGGAAAATTCATCCCAATTTATGATAGCTATTTGAAGAAAATTCAAGTTGCTAAGCAACCTCATCTGGATTTTTTTCTTTCTCTCGCTGACTATGGAGGGAACCCTGCTGAGAAACTCAACTGTTAACCTAACTTTCAACTGCTTCTGGTAGGTGAGATGAATCTTGTCCTCTAGATCCCAGAATTCTGGAAAGATTATGATCCATGATGCCAGTAATTCAAGGCAATTTCCCCAGACTTGTTACTTAAGTATGTTTATAGTCATCGTGATAGGAATTTTTCTAATTAAAAATATTTTGGAGTAGACAGACAGCCAAAGCATGGAAACAGCAATACCATGTTTATTACTCTTGATAATTTTTTATTAGTTTTTTTGACCATAATTTTATTTTAATTTTTTTTAAATCCACTCCCAGCTACCTGAAAAATTCTCTTTCAGTCATCTCTAATAGCATTGCTCTCTGATGGGAGAAGAGAAGAAAGAGAATTAATAATGTGCTCTCATGTTTACATTTCTATTCTTTTATTATGAAAACCCTATGCCCTCTTTTATGGGACTGTAAACTACAGAGTGCTTGGTTTCCTGGACTATTTCATAAAGCTTTGATTGATTTAACGTGATTTATTTTATCTAGTAAAAATATGTGGCTTCAAGTTCCATGAAATCATTTTTCTCTAATATACATGTATTTTTGGCAAATACATTGGAGGACAATTTTTAAAGGGGACCCTATTGTGGGAGGCTCTGTGTAAGTTAAAGTATTCTTTACAAATATCACAGGCAATACTGGCTATATTATACTGAAACTTTGGATGCTACATGAAGTTAATAGAAACCTCATTAGCACATTCTGTGAGTGTGCACACAGCAACAGGTGAACTCATAAAGGTTCATGTAAAAATGCTATACATTTTTGTTTACATATTGTCTTTACATGACATGAATTCAGTACCTTCTCTACTGTTTTCCAAACACCTTAAGTTAAGTATGAGGATGGAAAAAACAAACAGGAGAGAGAATAGATCACAATAAGAATAAAAAGAAGAGGCAAATGAAAGGAAATTACACTAGATAAATTTATCTAAACGTGCAGCCTGATCATCTGGTATCCTATTTTCTAATAAAGCATCCAACAATTATTCAGATTCAGAATTTAATCAAAATCCAAAAAGATATTATTGTGTTAGTGAAAAGCAATATACAGTGCTCGAAGAATGCGTTACTTTAAGAGGCACAGAAAAACTCAAGCTTTAAAATATCATCCTGGATTGAATAGGCATCCTCTTCAGATGGAAGCCAGATGGAGTATTGAAGTACTTTGTTTCTGAGTCCTCCCAAACAGCAAAATATGCAAACTGCTTTAGCAGACATACAACATGTAGTTTAGATACAGCTGGTTTTTTAAACCTCTGCTTGAATGAATCTCCAATACTGTGTTGTCACAACCAGCCTTTACTATTACCTGTTTCTATTTTTTATGGTGAATAATGGGCTTTTGTAGAACTTGGCAGCCTATTATGCTAGATGCTTTGAAAGCATGCTGTAAGACGCTCCTTTACATTACTGAGTGTAAGTTTAGGCTGGATATTGGGAAAAACTTCATGGAAAGAGTTGTCAAGCACAGGAATGGGCTGCCCCAGAAAGCAGATTACTCACCACCCCTGTAGGCATTTAATCTATATAGATGTAGTGTTTAGGGACATGGTGTAGTTGTGGATTTGACAATGCTGGGTTAATGGTTGGACTTGATGATCTCAGAGGTCTTTTCCAACCTATACTATTCTGTGATTCCCTTTTACTGTTTAAATAGTCACAGGTCTCTTAGTGTGAGTGTAAGGAATGGGAAAGAACAGCACATTGAAACTGCGGAAATTACTTGTCTCAGTCATATAACAGTTTGAGGAATTTCCCATTGTGTGCTGTGTCTTTCCTAAATGATAAAGTGGATTTCAGACCACTTTACAGGAACCTATTTAAAGCTTAATTGTTGCCATGTTGTCCTGGTTAGTTGGAAGGGAATATGTACCTTCTGCTTTTTGACACAACAGCAGAACTTAGTGCACTGCCGACCAGTTGAGCAGCAGAAGTTTTCTCTATGGATATATTTTGTATCTTTATGTTTGATTGTGGGTTTTTTTTGATGGAGGGGGAAAGTGTTGTTAAAGGATTTTTTTTTTTTTTTATGGCAATGGTGGTAGGGTTTTGGGTTTTTTTTTTTGCTAGTTTTTGTTAGTTTGTTTGTCTTTGTTGATGCTGCTCTCTTTTTCCAGTAGAAGTACCACCTGTGCCTAAATGAGTGTTTTTTCCTCACATAATCATACATAATTAGACCACCTGCAAAAATGGAGCATACCTTTGACAATGTTGAGCTGTCTTCCATCTTGTCAGGAGACATTCAGTATTTCAAAGCTCTAACCACTGCATTCTGAAGACTATTCCACACATTGGTCCGGAAGGTAAAGTAATGATAAAAGACTTTCGTTGTCTTGCACATTTTGACAAGTTGCAAATCACAGCACTCACATTAATCCATTCAAATCCTACCAGTTTTCCATTTCTTTCTCTATGGGGCCCATCTGTCTTCAGGAAATATTTATTACTTAACTAAGTGTGGCCAGAAGCATGCACCCACCTAAAGAGTAAAACTCACAAAGTTACTGAAATTAAAATAAAATAAATCCAAAGTCATTACTCTGAAAAGACAAATCAGAAAAAATAACTGATAGCATTTCTGACCTTACTTTAGCACATCCCTTTTAAAAAGGGATATTTTGTTTTATAAAAAAAAATTAAAAATAAATTAAAATTAAAGCTACATCAGCTGTAGCAGTATGGAAAATTAAATTAATAAATTAACAAACCCAAACCAAAGCAAACCATCTTTCTTGAAAGGGTTAAAGTATAGGAATAAGCAATACAAGCTCCAAGTAGTATGTTGCAATAAGTAAGCTGCCAGTAACATTTTTCCTTAATTTTGTTAGCAAATAATTTCTATCTCTTACAAATAACAGTATAACATTTTCTAATAGACTTAGTTATTTCTGAAAAATCGCTCTGCCTGTAGTTTTGGTTGTAGATATTGTGGTCGATTATTTTAAGACTTAAAAATTATTAAGAATTTTTATTGCTTAATTTTCAGTTCAAATTTTAAAGCTTCATTGTTGTCCAGCTGCTACCAAGAAACCACCTTTGTCATATGCATAGAAGTCACAGTATTGCCTTGAGGATAAACTGGTGTATTTAGTGTATATGGTGTCAACATAGTGATTCTCTTCTGTCCTCTCAAGTAGAGAGCTGAGGGCACTGTAATAAAGGAAATCTGCAGGTTAGAGGCACTCTTAGTTGGTCAAATAGAAAACAAAGCATTTTTTACATAGTGGGGTCATTTTACTGTTTTAGCATAGGGTTTGCTGACTTTTCTATTGTAAATATAATTTTCCAAATTTATCTAGTTGTTTATGAAAATGACTCTGAGCAAAACTCGGAGTCTAAGTACTCAACAGAGTAAAAGAAATGCCTGTGCTTTAATCTCAGTGCATTCAGCATTCATACAGTGTACCATTAACAATTCTTTTGCCATGAAATGTGCAGATTCAATCACTGACTTGATCTTACTATACTGCTGTCACAATTCGTCTCCTCACACATTGACCATGAGATTAGCTCAGTTACTCTGAGATTACTCTGTTGGAGCATGGTCCTAATAACACCAGGGTTGTGTTTAGATCCCTGTGTGGGCCATTCAGTTAAGAGTTTCATTTGATGATTCTTGTGGGTCCTTTCCAACTCAAAATAAATATTCTGTGATTCTGTGATTAAAAAAGGAGCAGCCACCTTTTTGCAGGTCCCTTCAAACCAGATCACTGGTGTGATCCTGCCTCAACACTTGCTTTCCTCTTACAGCTCTGCTCTTTTCGTCCTTCATCTGAGAAGGCATGAGGGGAGTTGCACTCTCTTCTCCTATGCCAAAGCCCTAAGAACCACTCTGCTGCTCTTTAGTTTGCGAATGGATCTTTTACAGCACAAAAAACCATTTGTAGGACTGTTAAAAAGCGGGCTCAATTAAAAAAAAAAATCATTTGCATGAGTCTGAAGAGCTTGCATTGCAAAACAAATTCTCTTCTGCTAAGCTGCGAAACTAATGCACCCAAAGGGTCCATCATGACAGGAAAAATGCAATGATTGTTTATCCTTCAGACCTGTGGCCAGAATCAGTGTGGGGAGTGGCTTGCCAGGGGCTGCTAGATTTCCCCTACTATAAGTTGCATCCTTTTAAAACTACCCTCTAGGATTTTTTCAAGACTTACTTCACTTTTATCAATTCTAAATTATTTGTCTTATTGTCTTTCAGTTTATATAGCTTCTGCCAAGCTTCTTAAAAGATTAAATTGAATTTGCTCCTCTTTCAAGTTAGGGATGCAGTGAGAGTCAGAAAAGAATTTGATAATTTTCTACATGTCACTGATTATCTTTAAAATGTGTATTATCACCACAGTTTTAGCCACAGTGCCATTCATAATCCTAATGATATCTTTTTTTTTTCTTAAATTCCACCTAGGTGCAATTTATCCCAAGGACAAATACCCTTGTTGGCATTAAGGAGAATATAAATCCTAGGGAAATTAGACCACTGATGAAACTCAGTCGTGTCAAGCTGCCTAAAACTGTTTGTGGTACTGTGGAGCAAAACAAGGTCTCCTGGGAAATTTCTCAGTGTGTCAGAAAAAGCATGTGGTCTGTGTGAACTACTGTTCTGGAGACATTAAAGACCTCCAAGATAAATTAATGCAACCCAGACGCTATGCCAGCCTCTCTGTGATAATTCTGACACATTTCCTTTACCCCAAAGGAGAACCACACTCATTTAGCCAAATGTAATTTCTCCTCTGATTGATAGTTGTTGCATTTAGAGATTAAAAATATCCCAAACCTACAACACTTCAGTTGTTGACATCTTAGCAAAAGCAGCAGGCAGTCATAAACCCTCAGATTAATAGGGCTTCAGGGCAGATTTGCTTTATTCTGACAGTTTCTGTTTCGTTCTGTTGTGTTCCTCTGTTGCCATAAGGTTTCAGTTCATTCATATATTTTTAATAAACAATAAGATTTTCATGCTCAAAATGGAAATAATAAACACAGGGTAAACAGGAAAATAATTGCTGGCAGTTGTCCAGATTTTTTATAGAAAATAACATGCTTTTGTTTCTCTTAAACATACTTAAGTAACTGTTTATTTAGGATTTACTATTAGCATGATTAGTGTTTGCTAATATTGAATATATAGTATAGCTTCTCCCATCTTTCTCGGAATTCATGTATTTTCAGAATTGCCAATCCAAGGATAGGAGTTTGGCTTCCAAAAAAATGTAAAGTAACAGCAGTTTTTTAATAATTAGAAAAGAATTTAATAATACTCCAATTCTTTAAAATTGTTTGTGTGTGTGATGTTTCTTAAATTCAGAAATTGTTTTAAAGCACATACACAGATGCAGAATTCTCATCTACTTACTGGTGAAAAATCAATTTTCCATGACTCTTCTCTGGGTAGATTTGGGGATCTAGCAAATAGAGTTCATAATGTTAATATTTCTTAATTTGTGATGGGGTTTATTTGTAATCAAAAATCTTAATTAAAAGCCAGTGAGTGATATGAATGAAAATTAACAAAGAAAAAAAAAATAGTATTCAGTAGTGTGGATTTTTGTTGTTGTTGTTGTTGTTGTTGCCTATGCAAGATACAATATGTGAAATTAAACTGGGTGTGGACTGAAGGATTAGTTGGCTCTTTATATTTTAGGGGTTTTGATTTTTCTGGACTCATTTTAAATGGGGAAATTTTGATTTGTCAAAATTCTCAAAGGACAGGTAAATTGGTTCCTGACAGTAGTACTGATATGATTAAGTTTGTATAGCTTCAGGCTACAAATTAAGCTATCCTTTCAATTCTTTGAAACTGATGCAGGATATTATAGAATATTTTTCAAAGCAGCATGGAAAAATAATAAGTATATTCATACTAAATGAATATGATATATTAAGTATATATTTAAAATTGAACATAAACTTCACATGATGACTGTTATTTAAGTGCACTGGGTAAGGCATTAAAATAACAGGTTTGTGTTTGACACTGAAAGATTAGCTCATTCTGCTTTTTATACATACTAGTATTGTCAATGTGACATTATCATTGCTTCCCATCTAATTGCTTGTTTCAAGATAATAAAACTCTCTTCTCAAATACAAATATGTTATTAATTATTGCCTTTTTGCGCACAAAGCTGTCCTTTAACTCAGCATGAGTTTCAAAAGAGGAAATAATGGATGCTAGTGAAGATAGACTGAGCAATGTTCTGTGTGGTGAGCAAGCATGCAATGCTTTCAGATCTCTGTCAGAAAATTCAGAGGCTTTGCAATGTGCGTGTGAGGAGGTTGTCTGTTTTCCTGTGGTGTTTTTTCAATCTTCCAGTACTTCAGCAAATCAGGTGGCTTGTTTTTAACAGAATACAGGGAGACATATGAAGATGAAGATGAAGACATGTAGTGATGCATGCTACAAGATTCAGCTATTTGGCTTCTAGGAGAACCCCTCTCATGATGCAAACTTTTATAAAAAAAAAAAAAAGGAAGGAAAAAAATAACTCATCAACACCACAATGTGAATACAGCAAATACAATGAGCAGAGAGCTGCCAGAGGAGGCCAAATTTCACACTGGGAAAAGAAAGCAGTACACACACTTCAAGAAGCATTATTTTATTTATGAATTAGTGAAAACTTGATGCTAAGACATCAAAATTTAAAGAGGCAATTTGACACTTGAATACTTGCTGGTTAATGCTTTATCACTTAAGCACATTAGCACTTTGTAGCATCACCATGGACTATAAGGTGATAAAATAAGTGAATTCCCCAGTAGAAAAGTTAGAAACTTGCTCTAATGTTTTGTTGTGTACTATGATGGCATCACGCATAGCAGCTCCAGATTCCTTAGAATATCAGTGTTGCTCCCCTTTCCTTCCCAATTGTGAACACATTCTTGTACTAAATCCTTCTTCAAACTACCCCATCTTTTTTTTCCCAGCACTGGAGCACTTCATCTATAATGTTCCTTTCATCAGGAAAGAAAGTCCTGATGAACTGTAACTGCTGAAATGTCAATAACTGATAAAGAGTGCAAGATTTTTTGTGATGATGGGAAACTCGATGCCTCTTTGTGAGAGAAAAACAAAATCTATGTTTCATTTATTTAACTTTGCTTGTTCTTTCTTTCTGAAACAGTTCATGTATTTTTTTCTCTTTTTTTATGGTTGCATCAGGACAATTGCATGCAGAACAAGAGTGTATCAAGGCTTATGACTATATGAGGCAGAAAATACACAAAATTCAAGAGGTTTAGTCCCTTGCCCATGGTTTCTTGGCATCCTGATGCTGGTTGGGGTAGTCACGTCTGCCTACAGCTTGGCTGGGTGCTGCAGTGTTCTTCAGAAGTGGATCAGCAGTGCAGGATGTTTATACCAGTTCCAAGGCTTCCTAGACACAGCCAAACTGCTGTAGTGTGTGGTGAGTGACACATCTGACTGTGGATGGTGTGTGTCATGTCTCTCAGCTCTGCTGAGTGCAAAGAGCTGTGTGTGCAGCACCTACTTTAGCACAGTTTCCTAATCAGGAGCAAAAATATGGGAGGCTAATCCATTTAGGTAGAACTTATACTGTGCCTTTCTACCAAAAGGACACCCAAAAAAGTACTTTTTTACCATCAAAAAGTAATCTAAAATTTGATTATATTGATGAGAAATTTAAGTCATGAGCCAAACAAACAAAAAAAAATTAATTAAAATTTAAAAATTATTTAACATAGTAATACTGCTACTTTTAAAAGATACTTTTTTGTTTCCTACATCTTGATTTTTTTTTAATTAAAACCAAAATAAAAATCAGAATAAGAAGGCAGAAACTTTCCATGGAAATTACTTTTGATTTGAAGTGAATTTTTAATGTCAGGCAAACTTAATGGAAAAAAAAATCAGTTGTCCACAGCAAGGAGTTTAAACCAACCTAGAATATATTCAAGATCCTGAATATATTATATTTACCCTCACAATATTTAAAAGTTATGGTTGTGTAGCATAGCCAAATATCAATAGTTAACCTCCACAAATAAATAAATAAATAAATATCTTGTTTACAGAGATGTTGAATTCCCTAGCATTAGCCTTCACAAAAAATAAATACCTTGTTTATGGAGGTCCCAAATTCCCTAACATGTTGTTGAATGGCATGATGCCTTTGCACTGATGCGGCTCTTCCCTCTGGTGTGACATCCCCATGGGCCACTGTTTGTCAGTGCCTTTGACAGATGAATCAAGAGATAGGAACATGGGACTCCTCTGGCAGTAGAGCCCTGATTAACCCACGACACGCGTGTGTGTTCCCATCTCACTGGAAACCATTTGTACTTTGCTCCTCTCACAGCATCTGTGACACTGCCTTCAGCAACAAATTCATTAACCCAGCTACCCTACAATCATTTGGGAAATCAGCTGATGAATTTTTCTATGGAAAACTCCATCTATTTTGCAATAAAATTGCTTGCAATTGGGATGTCATTGCTAAACAAACAGAACTGGATGTGTCTACAGGAGGACATCTCTTTGTCTAAATTACATATAACATCCCAAATATTAGATAACAGAGGTAGCTGTTCCCCTAGTATGTGGCAACAATGTAAATCACCTTAAAAAAGCAATAATGTGCTATCTACATTGAAGAAATACACCTTGTCTTTCTAGTGCAATAATGGAATGTTCAGCCTTGAACTAACAGATAAACTTGAAAATCTAAATCGGAGATTTTTAATTTGGCCAGCAGTTTCCCCATTATTCAGAGTAAAATAAAAGATCCAGATAATGCAAATAAACTAAAAGTAGTAGGATTTTCTAATGTTCAGTTTAGCTGGAAGTTTCATAATACAAATACTTAAATTGTGATAAATATTCTATAACAACAGTTTCTTCCAGAATGTCTTCAATTTTTATTTCTCTAAGATTAAAATACTTTCATGGGAAGTGGGAAGTCCTCAAAGAAATTTGGACAAGTCAGAAGTGCATATTTATGCTTTCAAAGAAAAAATTATTGCAGTGATATAATTGTCGAAAGATCAAGCACTGCACTTTCAGAAAACATAATGCTAAAATTTATATTAAAAGAAATAACACAATAATTGCATAGAATTAAAAGAAATAATAACAACAATAATTTTGGTGTTAAAATATTTAAGTTGACTCTAAACTAGTAAAACACTTTTCCAAAGAGGGTAGAAAGGAAAAATTGTAATGAGTGAATCATGAGAAGACCTGGAAAACATTTATATTTAAATGTAGTAATGTATTTTTTTAACATCACTTTTAATTTTGAAAATATTCTGACGGACATTTAAACTTTCTGACTGAAATTCTAATTCCACCAGAGCTCGGAACAAATTATATGACTGTTATGGAGCCAAGTTTTCACCTCCCTCTGCTGTAATAACCTTCAATTTTTAAGAATTCCCTAAGATTTCATTCCCTTGAATCCCAGTTTACTCTTTTCTACTGATTTTAACACTCTTTGAACATGTGGATCATATGTTGCCACAGAACAGATTCTCTGGATTTGGAAATACATTAAATATAGCCTATTTTTATCTGAAATTACTTTTTCCCTAAATATATATTTTTAAATAAA
>JAOTQP010001286.1:71694010-71708294 GCA_026413545.1 Cichladusa arquata | reverse complement strand
TTTTTTTTCATTCCCTCTGTTTTTTTTTTTTTTTTTTTTTTTCTTTTTTTTTTTTCTTTTTCTCTGAAGTCACCTGTGTAGCCAATAAGTTTAAATGGAAGAAGTTGCAGCTTCTAAAAAAGCTCCTCCAAAACAGATAAATTTTTGGATGAGGAACTATAAGAGAGAAGTGGGCTACCTTACATATGAGTAACATTTTAAATCTCAAATGTTAGGCTTCTAAGATAAGCTGTTCTTTTGACTTTGTGAGATGACTCAGTTGTGAAAAGTTATATGTAACCTTCACAAACTGATATCCCTGAAGACTTTTCCTCTACCTTATATTTCAAATTCTTAAATAAGATCCATACGTTCTTCAGTAAGAATTTGGTGGGAAAAGTTAGCATCTTTACATATTCAGTCACCAGACCAAATTCTAAATGTCAAGGGCAGTTTCAATTGTTGTAACTGAGCTGCCTTGTTGAGAAATATGTTAATATTTTCTGTATTTCTCACTTACATAATTTCCAGCTGCCAAGAGTTGTTCCATATATCATAAAATCTGGTCTTTATATTTTCTACTACTCCAGTAGCATTAGGATTTGCATCTGAGCATTTTCATTCAGCAGAGACAATCCCTGTAGACAGTTTGTGTATTTTCATGCAAATTTTGACTCTAAAAAAATAAAATTACTTTGGGACAGTTTACATACCTGGTAGATGAATTTGATGCAAGTTTATATGGCTTCTGTGTTATTCTGATTGTTAGGGATTGCACAAGTTGACAGGTTTCTTTGCCTTTCCTTCCTCATCAAAAGCTAAATCCTGGATTTTGTTGTGTTTTCTTCTACTTTGGGCTATCTACTTAAACAACTGCCTCAGTGTTTTGAATGAAATTCACAGTATGCTTCTTTCAGACACTGGGACATTAGAAATGCAGCACTGAACAATACATATCTTGTTATATTGTAAAAGGGAATTTAAAATGTCAGTTTACTCAGTCAGGTGAAAGTAATCCTATTCAGGTAAGCAATTAGAAGGGTTTACAGCTATTAGTTGTCTCAGGTCAGGATGATTGAAGAAAGAATTCTATTTATTTAAATAAGTATGGAGCATTATTATTATTATTATCTGTACTGCCACACTTTAAGACTTTATAGTCATTTGACAAAACGGCTTTAAAAATTACTCCACTATGCCAAATTATTTTATATATAGTAGAAATAAAAATCCTTGCTTGAATAGAAGTTACTTGGCCCTATGTAATTCCAGACTTCCTTGTATTTGTTCCTATCTTAACCTACTTTTCCCTCATCTTTTTCATTTCTTCTTTTTCTGCTTGAGTTCTCTTCAAATTCAAATGTGAGTACAGGACAAAGCTGACAGCCTGCCTTTTGTACAGCACCCTCTCATAACTCAATGTGTTTCATAGTAGTATTTTCAGCTCATTTCAGCTGCTATTTAGGCAAAGCTGTAATGCTCTACCTGTGGTTGTTTGGGTGACTGTAAATGGCACCCATCTTTTTGAGAGAAGGGGATAAATACAGGTTGGAAGTATAATAAAAGCCAATAAAAAGGTGACACAGGAATACTTTCTTCTCTTTAATACAGTGCTGAACCTCTTACCTCAGAATAATTCTGGTTTTCACATAACTAAAAAATAAAGTTTTGTATTTTTTAGTTTAAAGGAATCAAGATGCAAAAGAAATCAGTGAAAGCAAAGGTGCTTGTTGCTTTTATCTGAGTTACTAGTGGAAGTTAAAGCCCTGAAGGAGAAAAGAGTTCACTATGGCATGTTTATTCAGGTGAAAATTACAAGCTACCTTGTCTTGTCCTCACATTACTTGAACCCTGTAGCGAAGCCACATAGTGCTTGCTGCAAGGCAAGCAGGGAGAAAGTAAGGACACAACAATTCATCACATTATATTTTATTCTGTAAGATATGGAAATAATGATGCAGACAATAGAAAGCCTGATGGAGGGAAATGAAGAATTTTTTAGGCTAGGCATTTTGAGATGCCTATGTTGTTGCAATTATGTTCAATTCATCCTACAGAGTCTGGCTTTCCCTGTATTAAATAGCTTGGTGAATTTTTTTCTATTTTTGATCTAAAAGAAGTTACTCTAACAAAGTCACTAGCTATTTTTCCAGCTGATTTTCTTCTAATATCTGTGTCTTGCAAGGAGAATCAAGCATTACGTGCTTGTAGAGTTCAAGAATCAGCAAGAAACTTCAGTTTAAATAGCATATCTTGATGATTTCCAACCATCCACATATTAGTTACTTTTGACCACAGACATCTTCAATATTCATATTCTTTTTATATATATATTTGTTTGTTTATAAATCAATTCCCATTAATCTAATTAGAAACTCAGAAGGCCTTTCCACCTGGAAAAACAAAACAAAACAAAACAAAACAAACAAACAAAAAAAAAACCCAACAAAAAATAATAAGGAAATAGTAATAACAAGATAGTGTTTTGTACAATTCTTGATCACAATGGCTTGATGGAAAGGAACAGTCCAAGTACACCTACATCAATGGCAAATTTTCTGACCACCAGTTCTGACACTGCCAAATAACTGTTCATTTTTTGATTAACACCACTTTGTTGGAAAGGTTTCTCATTTATATTCAACTATCAACAGAGACAGCTGTTTCAGGAAATAGTAAAAGGCAAAGAATAGAAGAATTTTAATTTTCCTAAACTCAACAAAGAGGGCAGAGAGGTCACATATGCCTAGTTCTTCTCATGCAGGGAAGGTACTACAACCATTGAAACCAACTTCCTATATACAAAGGGGAGAAGAAAACATTTTTTAAATTACACTTAAGTATAATTTTTCTCAATACTCTTCTATATTTTTTTCCTTCTGATTTTTCTTGTCTAGTGAAAAAACAAGAAGGAAATAACAGACAGAGCAAAGGAAACATAATGCATTATTTTGCATTTTACATCTCTGCTTTATAAAATCAATGGAAATCAGTCCAAACCTTAATAAAAGCTTAAAAGAAAAATAATGATTTTATCCCCTCTATTAAAGAGAGGGGAGAACAAAGAAATCTTTTGGAATCTTCATCTTGTCATGCATTTTTGATCCAATTCCTCTGTAATCAGTAGCAGCCTTATCTTGACTTCAGAGAAAGCTGAAGTATGCCTTGGCCAGATACCTAATTAAAGTCCCATTGTACCTGGACTTTGCCCTCCAGCATTTTCATTTTATTTCTTTTCAGCAGCAATGCCACTCTATTAAAATGATCTTAAAGTAAGGGTTTGGTCAGCTATGAAGACAGAGTCATAAAAGAAGTGGTTGTTACTGTGGGAAGTGATTTAATGGGCAGCAATGCACATCACACAATTTCAACGATCACCACTCAGGAATTCTGGAAGACTTCAAAACTGGATAAATTTATACTTGTATAGAATTAATTAGAGGGTGTTTTGGGCAAGACTTTCATTTGAGAAATGCTAATTCATCTGATGAATCACTGTTTTTCATGTTTTTTTTCCCTTGGTTTGTTTGGTTTTTTGGGACTCTTTTGCATTTATTTCTTGCTGCAATTATCACACCTGATTTATCCATACATTTCTAATCATCTTATCTTCTCTCTAATGCCTTTATTTTCTTCTTCTGTCTTTCTTCCACTGACCTCTTTAATGGTAATTCTCTTTTGCTCTTTTTTTAACCATCGCATGTCTCTTTATTCTTCCACCATTAAAATCAGTGGATATACCATATTTTTACAGTTTCTTTTCTCACATTCTTCTTTATTTGAAAGCTTGTCCTGAACACTGCTCTAGTCTACCCAGAGTATTCTATGCTGCCGTCAACATAGTGAGTGGCGTTCAATTCCATCTGTAGATAATCATCAATTCATGAATTTACTAATCATTCAGTTCTTTCTGTATAATACCTCTGAAACCACTCCTTTGATGGTTGCCTGCATAGCTGAACTCCTGTCTAGATACTGCAACACCATACCACCGACATTTCATTTTTTTTTTTTTTTTCCACTAGGATTTTTATAAAACCCTGCTGCAAAGCTTATTTATGTTCTCTGTTACCAAGGCCATAAATGCTTCCTTGTTTTAGTCTTTTTCCTCAGATTTACCTTTCTTTAACCTGCCTAAAAAGGCATTACTTTTAAGGGCATCAACCACAATTTCTCACTCTACTTGCCACTCTTTATTCCCTAACAAAAATTACCTGGAACTTGTTAAAAGATGAAACATTAACTCCCATTGATTTCTGGATAAACATTGAGATAAACAGCTTCCGTACTATTTAAGTGCAAGTCCATGTGTTGCATCGTTATTTGTCAAAACAAATTAGTTTTGATTTCTTTTGTTTTCATTTGTCAAAAATTTCTCCAGGAAATTTGACGTTATTTAGATGGTGAATGTTTCAAATCGTTGACTGCCTGGGTAGCACATATGTATAATTCCTATCTTATTCGTCTCATACTTTTTGTTTAAAGACTGGAATGCAAGCTCTGTGGTACACAAGTTTTTAATTATTTTACACCAGTGCAGCTCTGCATGCTGTGATGCTGGTTCAGAGCTGTGACATTTAAGTACCAGAATCAATTATAAAGAGTCAACAGAAATAGAAGACTTTTTTTTCTTTTTTCATTCATTATACTCACCAATATCATTGATGACCTTCATGATAGCCAATCTGTTGGGAAGTGGAAGCCCAGGGGTTTTAGTTCCTAGAATAGGAACCAAAGAACAGCCCTAAGTTTATGACACTATCTTGCACAAATCTTATCACTCTGCTGCACTGTGCATTTCTTTTACTCTTTAGTGGGAACTTTTCTCACAGATTTTCTCCAGATTTTTACTGCTTCACAGTTTTATCTTTTGAATTCTACATGGCAGTGTAGAATTATTTGCAGACACTTTCCTGGCTATCTTCAGAAGGACTAGTTTTCTCTGAAACCCACAACATCTACTAGAAGGTGATGTCTTCTGATACACTCCCTTCAGCCCAGGAAACCTCCTTTCCCCTGTTTTTGTTATAACAAAAATGTCCTCTTTCACGAGGGAAGACTTCCAAATATCATTCTAAAAGTCTGGTGCTGATGAATATGGTTGTTTTATCTGTACTTGTGATTTGAACAAACATTATTTCTCTGTTAGGTGGTGTAAACAAGACCTCTGTATAGCAGAAAACAAATTGTGGATGGAATTTCAGTTATTGTTTTATTAATAAAACTACATATTTCGTGATAAAAAACCCAAATTACTGCTTCGTATCTGAAGCTGTTAAATTTTAAAGTATGACTTTCGAGAAAATTGTCTTCTATGGAACATCTTTGAACTATGGCTCTAAGTAGACATAATGAGACAGTGAATTGCCAAAACTTGTGCAAATCACATCAAAGAGCAGCCAAGTAAATCAAAATGAAAACAGGGAAGAATCCAGTCTGGGGACAAATGAATATAATTTATTTGAATATTGCGTTTACAGAGGAATAAATTAGCCTTCATTCAGAACAAAAAGCTATTCCATTGGTAAGAAAGATGGGCAAGATTACCTTGCAACTTCTGTTCATATTGCTAAAAAAAATGTCAAGGTCTTACTAAATTTCGTTGATCTGAAAATATATCAAAAGGATCTTTCACCTTTTGTGGAATCAATAGCCTTGGAAAACATTTGAAAATTATTTTGACTATTTTGTGAGTTCTTAAAACATCATTTTGAAAGCAGTACAATTTGACCTATCACTAAATTTCAGTCTTGTCACTGTGGTTAGGGCTGTGAAGCTTCAGAAGGAATTTAAAACCCAAATCAAGATAAAGAATTAGATGGAAAGTTGTTTTTATTTCACTTCAATTCTACCTAACAGATAGATCTCATGTCAATACATAATATAAGGCTTATTTTCTCCACCAGTGAAGAGCTTATGACTTTCATTACTTTCACGACATTTCAAAACTTTAAAGTTAAGAACACTTATAAATATATATGTCCTCATGAGACACCCTTTCCAAACTAGAAAATAAATATTTCTCATTTCCAATTCAAATGACCATGAAACTATAAAACATCTCCCTGTCGAGTCTAGTCTTATCTTTGAATGTTAATTCCTTTCTCCAGAAGTTTGAAAGAAGTTCATAATAAAGACTTAGACATATTGACTTGTTTTCTATAGATGAAGTACTTTAAAAATGTCTACAAGATATTGAATTGCAATTCCTATTCTCAAGAAATTACATGGTACTTGAGAGATCAAGACTACAGTTTTTCTGACTACATAGGTGACTGCAACTAATACGTAGACACCTTAGGAAAAACACAAAAATATTCTCCATGACTATGAAAAAAAATTATACCATATCTGAAAAATAAACAATATTCAAAATTATTAGGATCAAGTCAAGCTAACTACATCATAAAAATATTTGTGCTTGGAATGATAACATTGTCCGTTTTGTATATGCATCTTATTTACAGAAACAGAACTTGTTCGGTCCCAGAGTGTGAGGGATTGATCCCAGACAGTGACTAAGCACCCACCAGCCAGTTGATTATTCCCCACTCCCAGGATGATGGGGAAGAGAATTTGAAGAGCAAATGCATGAAAAAAAATCATAGATTATAATAAAGGCAGTTTAATAAGTGGATTTAAAAAACACCCAAAATCCAAAAGGTGATGCCAATGCAATTACAAACCACCTCTTGCCCACAGACTGATGGCAACATGTCTCTGAATAATGGTTACTTTGGAAAAGCAACCTCCCTCCCAAGTTTTATAAGTGAGCATGATGTTATATGGTATGGTATACCTCTTTGGTATGTTTGGGTTCATTGTTCAGCTCCTTCTCCTCCTAAGCTCTGGCTGATGCACAGCCTGTTTCCTGGGGTGGGCTGCAGAGTGAGAAACTGAGAAGACCTTGAAGCTGTGCAAGCCATGTTCAGCAATAATTAAAACAGTATGCTGTCAACCCTCTTTTACTCACAAATCTAAAGCACAGGACTGTAGAGGTGTTGAAGAAAGTTACTTCCATCCCAACCAGACCCAGTACACACACCCCTCACAACAAACAAACAAAGAAACCTCCCCTAATAAATAAAAAATTAAAATTAATTGTTAAGTGGTAAGGTTCTTTTGTTTGTTTTCTTCTGCTTCTAAGATAATGCTGTCCTTATTGCCATTAATTCAAGTTAGGAGGAAAGAAGCTATAAGCATTTAGGAAACCTTAAAATATTTCCTAAATAAATGTCATAGTACTCTCAAAATAACCTCATGCTAATACAGTCATACAGACATTTCTCCAGAGCTAAGGGTTGCCCTAAAAGGGAGATTTGTTTCTCTAGTAAATGTTGTCAGTGTAGTCACCTAGATTTACCTTAAAAATAGTACAGAAAAGAATGCATTTCTGAAACACAGTTGACCCATCCTGCTTTAACGATTTGACAAATAGTCTGACCTTCTGGTGACCAGGTGTCTACAGCTTCTGGATCACTCTTTAGGAGGTGGAAGATCCTATATAGAACCACAACCAACTCTTCTGAATGACGTCTGCTCCCCTTAGAACTTGTGTTCCAGTAATGTTTGTCTGCTGAGCTGCAGGCTGTCTGTGATGCCAGAAAAATTATATTTCCTGTGACTGAATACACCACCACTGAAACAGATGAATGAAAATGACCGTCTTAGAAGAGTACAGAGAAAATTGAAATACAAGCACTGCTCTGGGACAGGAAGCACTGGTGTAGGGACATAGGCTGGGGACTGCCTGACTGGCAGCAGCTCTGCAGGGAGAGATTTCAGGGCCTTGGCAAACACAAACTGAGCGTAAGCCAGCTGTGTGCCCTGGCAGCCTGGAGATGTTCACAGGGGCACGGACAGGACACCAAAGGCAGGAATTATTGCCCTCTGATTGACACATGTTAGATCCCATCTGAATACTGTATCTAGTCTAAAGAAAAGTATAATACAAAAGCTATGTATTCTGTATCCAATATTCAATATTTATCTATTGGTCCATTAAACTTCTAATAGTCTGTTTGGGAATTTTTGTATCTAATAACTTCTTTCCCAACCCTTAAGGAGGCCTCTGAAAGATTTTGGGCATTTTAGTAAATGAAGTTCTACAGCTCTTTAGGTAAAGTTTTATGATATAATCATCTTGTTCTTAGCATGGAAAACTGCTCATGGTCATCAAAGAAGAGAGATCCTGGATCCTTTCATTCACCACAAATCAGAAAAATACGAACAAGAACAACGTTTGTAGTGAACCAGGAGCCTGAGATTTTGATCAATTTTTGCAATACATGTAGAGCTAAGAGTCCTTTTGTCATCTCATTAAAAAAGAGTTGTGTTCAGGTGTGTTTGCTATAAAGCAGTTTCACTGAAGAGGAATGCATCATTCATTTATATGTGCTAAACTATAGAGTTATTTGGAACATGGGTATCTTCATAAAACCCTTCCATGCTCTGCAGCTCAGTGTCTGTGAATATTTTATACAAGTACAAAATAAAACTTTTATTTCCTATTGCCCAACTTCTAAACCACACCCACTGGTGCTGTGCAATATGTTCTGTCACTACATGAGCATAAGGGAGAAAAGGCAGTCTGGATAATTTGAATTTGTCCAGGGTCTGTCATGGTTGTATGAGCATAAGCTCTTGCAGAAGGATAATTGGCTAATTTTGTCTCCTGCTAATTTCTTTTTCCCTTTTTTGTTTCCATGGTAAGGTCAGGCAGACTAGATATCCTTATTAGGAATAGTTACCTGTTGCTTATTGACAGCAGTGTGCATCCATTCTGTCTCCTGTTTCCACCTCAATCATTTGTTCCTTCCTGCAGACTAAAATTCCTTTTCTTTGTGGTCTGTATTCACTGAAGAAAGAATGAGAACATTTTCCACTGTTTGTCTCATTATAATTTCATTTGTGTCTGGATAAGTAAGAGTCTGGGCAACCTTCATTCCTCCTTGCTTGATTCAGTCAGAGATGTCTTTTGAGATAGGCTTGTATGAAGATACTAATGGGTTGATAATTTTTTTAAGATAAAGTGTGTTTCATTAAAAAATGTGATTTGTGAAACTCTATTGTCTCAGCAGAACAAAAACCTTTGATATTTAAAGGACAGACCAAAATATTCTCCTGATTATTACAAGGCTCCAGGGAGTTGCCTGGGGTATTTCATAACCCAGAGAAACCCTTTTGTTATTATGTTTGCAGACTCACAATTCTCTTCCAAGGCTCATTTCATCACCTTCCAGAACTGTTATACCTGCCTTTGTTATCTAAGTAGCACTGTAGGGAAACTTATATTTAAAACAACATTAATTGAGTTCTGAGTTTTGATTATCTTCAGTACAGCACTAAACTCGATATGTCAGGCTCTCTGCCAGATGTTCTGCAAATGATACTGAAGTAGATTTTTAAGGACTAGATATTTATGATAAGAGGCTTTTGCAGGTGTCCAGTTTATTTTTATCTTTTTACACACTTGTAAGGCTATTTATTCTCTTCAGCAATGAGGAAGGTAGTTTAATTCATTGTTCTCCCACAGAAGGCCTCTGAATTCATTAATGCCATATCCATATTTTTTTAACTTTCTATAGGAAAATTAATTACTTTTTATGTGTATAAATCTGTATAATTTCTGTCGTATCACCCAATTAATAACTCAACTCAAGCGAATGGCATCTCATAATTATTTCATTTCATATTAATAATTGCCTTATTTTTGTGGGAGTTTTTATTTTATTCCAATAAATGTCAAAATTTCAAGAGAATTTCTTTATAATACATTTTTAATATCTTTTCATTATAGAACTATTTACATTTATTTAAAATACAAATTCTGGCAAATGTTTCTTAACCTAAATAGCTGTGACAAACCTTCTTTCACTCACCAAAAATTTTGAAATAAACCAAACACTCACTATCCAGGAATTCATGTATTAACTCGAATATAGAGTAGATGATAAATGGCATATTTTAGTGATGAGAAAACTGAGGTGCTGGCTACTTGTAGTCATTTTAAGCCTTGCAACTTATTTTAGGAAAATGAGAGTGTTCAGGTAGATTAAAATTGGCAAATTACAATTTCACTTGTAGATTCCAAGCTAAATTCTGTTTTCCCTGGTATTTTAGTGTGTAAAATGGAAGTTATTGTTTTACATTTTATACTTTAAGACTCAATACTTTGTTCAACACATTGGAGGGGTGAGTGGCACCCAAAAATGGAGAGACAAGCTGTAGCCAGCCTGTGAGTGTGCTTCACTCAGCAAATAATTAACTTGGAAAAGTCTTTTGGCACAATTTGAAGTTTTAGGAAGGAAGGGGGAAAAAATGAAAAAAAAATCATCAGGGTGGAAGTACTGTAGCAAATAGCTGTTCAGAAATCTTTAGATGAGACTATGACTTAATTACCATCACTGCTTCCTGTGGTTTTGTAATGTATCTTCTGTGATTTTAGTTATTGAAATTTAAATGACTTCATAATTTCCAAATTACCCAGCTGTGGTTTACAATAATATTAAATTTCACACATTTCAATCTTTAAAAGGCACATACAACAATTCAAATTTCTCTATTTTCTGTTACACAGAAATTTAGACTTTGTTGTTGTTTCTGGAAGCCAGTCTGGTTTTATTGTTATAAATTTCTCACTCTGCTCTGCCTAGCCAGAATTTGGGATGCTAATTTTTTTCCAGCTTTTTCTTTTGCCTTAAGCTTCTATATCCCACAGCAGAGTTAAAAGGAAGGAGAAATTATTACAGGTTAGTCATACCAAAGAACAATGGAATTGTTTTGAAACACCTATATGAATTATATGTAAAATACATAATATTTTACCTTATTTAAATTACCTGCAAAAATGATAGGAATACATTGGATATAATTTTTGGTATAAAGTGCAAATGGAGGTCCGAGAATAACAGATATCCACAGAGTAACATAAAGAATGTGCTTACTTTCTACTAGAATTGTATATCTTCCCATATTATTATTAACACCACTTTATAGAGTTTATTGCTGTTTACTCTTTAGATTCCTTTTGACCCAAACTTTAATCTGTGTAATAACAGGAGTTATTTATAATAATCTCTGTCATAGCCTAGAGTACATTTAGAATTTCTTACTGTAATGAAATTATATCTTTCTATTGCTCTTAGAACCACTAAAAGTCAGTCCTACAAAGGGCTGATCATCCTCTCTTCCCATTTCAATGAACAAAGTAATCCATGCTGCCTTCCTGACTTTGAAGTCTGATGTGTAAACCTGGAGAAGTGTAACTGCTGCCACACACCCCTCTGATGCCCAGTCCCACCTCAGCGATATCCTTTGCCAATTTTTCTACTACAGTTTTAGAAGTATTTAATTCAACAGCATTTTGAAAATTCAAGTTTGGGATGTTAAAATGGAAATGCATACCAAAATTAAATAAGAGCATACTTTGAGGTAATTTGTTGATTTTCATACACGGTTCAACAAAATTCTTCAGTTCATCCTTTATCTTAAGTGACCAGGATACGCAGAGGGCAATAGTGAAATACTTAACTAAGAGCCTTGGAGGCTGAACTAGATTTAGGCTTTTGGTCATTATTTCATACCTGTTGTGCAGAGACATCAAGGAGTTTTCTTCTATAATGAGATTGGTTTAGGAAGAAAATGTAGGTAATATGTACAATGGCATGCTTAAAAAACTCCAGCACTTATGTCCATACAGTCATGTTCATGTAAATGTGAGTCTTCTTTAAAAATGTTTCTATGTGTTTTTAATGATTTTTCTGAGAGTTAAGGTATATAAAATATAATTTGCTTCCAGTTTTGACATCTTATGGGAAAGAAAATGTCCTGGATTGCTTTGTTAAAAATACCTAAAACCTCACTGAATAGTTGCTGTTACAAAACTCCTTTGATTTTACACTTTTCCTTTCACAGTGTGTGGCTCTGTACTCTATTTCACAGGGCAATGCTCTGTTGAAAGCTGTCACTCCAAGAAGCAGTGTGATAGTTGTCAGTGATATCCAAAGAAGCCTGAATTATATATACATCTTTTTTTTTTTTTTTTTTTCTTTTTTTTTTTTTTTCCCCCCAGTATGTCCTTAACACATCGACTTTCCTGGCTGTGGGAGCTCAGTAAAAAGAGAATCAGCATAAGGTGAAGCATATCTCCTGCTGGGTGGCCAAACTGCATGAAATCTCATGCTTCATTAATGGTGCTTCTCATACCAGCTGGCCAATGGATCATGAAAATGAATCAGAAGTATAATGGGGACTTTTTTCCTGTTGTAGCAGTCATAAAAAATTATGAACTCCTGCCTCCCACTCTTTCAATACATAATGATTTCATTGCCTTTGCCTTAGCCATAAGAGAAACGTGTTATAATGTTCAGAGTTGAGGGAGTGAGGAAAGAACTAGGAACCTGTTTATTTAACAGGTTTCTTATTTTGGTTAGATACTTATCCTGTCTGTGCTTCATTTTTTAATGTAAACATGACATTCTATATTTTAATACAGAAATAAAATTCCTCCCACCATACCTCACCAGAAAGCTTTCATCTCTTCCCAAAATTAAGGCAAGGATTTATGGTGCCTCTCTTTCTGGTTTTCTCATTTAAAGGAAAGGAAAAAGAGGCCTTAGCAGAGCCAGAGTTTTGAAGGTGAATAGTGAATAGCGACTTCCTGAAAATCTCATTTTTTTCAATTATTTTCAGGTATATGGAAACTGGGAAATAAAATCCTAAGAAAAAATGCAAGATATTAGTACAAACAGAGAAGAAGACAGTACTTCCTTAAACATCTTAAATGTCTATCTTTCCTGCAATCTTTTGCTTGACGTTCTTCTCAAGCCAGAGAACTATGCCTCTACCAGTATCGGTCCAGATTTAAGTAAGTTGTCTTCCAATACTGTCTTTTTCCTAACAGTCAAAATTTGGGATCAGATTGGCTCCACCAGAAAAGGATCATCAGAGAAGGAATGCAGCTTTTCTTTGTGGCATTGACTTATTCTTTTCTATGACAAGTCAACATAGCTATACGTACACATCAGCCTCCTCTTTCTGTTGTCTCAATTGTTCAACTGCAGGAATTACACTGTGTTTACTTTCTGATGGCATGGTCTGGACTTTCAGGGAGTAGGAAGTTATACAAAATTAAGGCTTTCACCATAGCAGAGTGTGTGCTCAGCCCAACCTATTGTGTGAAGCACTGCCTGGTAAAGAGCTGGGAGCTGGACTGCACATGACCATGTGTACTGGCCTATGAACAGTTTGCTTTGTGATTGACTAACATTTGCATTTGGTGTGCCATGCAGATAAGTGGGAAATAAAATCAGTTCTAACATTCAAGGAATTGAGACATTAAAGAAAAGTTTGCAATTTTTGGACAGAGCAGAGGTTGCTTTTATTTTCTGGAAAAATGAGAGAAGAATCAATTAATTATGTTTTAAGCATCAATAAATTTATTTTTTTTCTTTTTTTTTTTTTTTTTTATTTTATGCTAAGTCTTCTTTCAGACCTTCTTTCTGGTGATCACACTTCAGTCCTACTTAATCCTCTATGCTCTAGTGAATTCAATTTCTGGAGTAGGATTTGGAGTTTCAGATATTACAAGGTTCCCTTGTCTGAAATCAGCAAAGGAAATGTCTGCCACAAAAGAATAGCTTTCATGCACTTTTCCTTTTCTTAACTTCAGCTATGTATATCTAAAAATTATAAACACTGCATAATCTGTGCTATTGTTCTTTTCTCCCCTACTCTACTTCCTTAGCTCTAAAAGAAAGGTTATATCTTGTCTACTGAGATTATATGTTTATCAGTCTACATTGCATTTGGATTAACATAGATGTGGCTTTTTTTCCTTTGGTTAGAAGAGATGTGCAGCCTGCTGTTTGTTTTGATTCATCCTTTTCCTCTGTTCACTGGAAAGGTCTGAATCTTATAATTTACCTTCCATACTAATGTAACAGCTTTTCAGCCTAGTAATCAAATACTTGACTGAACAGGCATATTCTTGTCTGTATCTTACATGAAATATAAAAAGCTGCATAACTACAGGCCAAGAATATCTTTCACATTGTTAATTCTTATCAGGGACTACAGATCTTTATAAGACTGAGTTCTGCACTCGGAATCACATACTGGAAATTAAAGCACCGGCTAATGCACTTTTCAGTTTTTGCTGTGAATGAAGAAAATAATAGGCAATATACTTCAAAGATTCACATTGTCAAAGATCAGCAGAAATTTTTATGTCCAGCTGATAAGGAACAGAAAATCTACCTTTTAACTTTGAAATTAACTTGGAGACCTACATCTTCTCTCTGCT
>JAOTQP010001286.1:71656239-71691790 GCA_026413545.1 Cichladusa arquata | reverse complement strand
TTTTTTTTTGTTTGGTTTTTTGGGTTTTTTTTTTGTTTTTTGGTTTTTTGGGTGGTTTGTTTTGTTTTTTTTTTTTTTTGTCATTCAAATTTTAGGCAAGACAGGCAGTAATAAAATAATTCTATTATTTATCTCTGGCATTGGCATAATAGTGACTTTAATGAGAACAAGGATAAAAACTGTGACACTGGTAATTACTCCAATCACATTTCCCACACAACCCAATATAATTCAGTGCATCTTTATACTGTGTCTTTCATGTATTCACATCACAGTGAGAAATACACAGAGCTGTCACTAAGCATAAGTCAAGCTGAACGAATGGGCTTTTAATTCTGACTGGAAAACACAGCCAATCCCCTGTTCGTGATCTCATATGGAAGGGCATTGCAAAGGCATGCAGCAGTTGAACTAGTGGATTCAAGCCGGTTGGGAGGAAGAGGTTTGAAGATGAAGAAAGTGTATAATGAGAATAGGTTGTGTAAATCTGCAGTGCAGTGAATATAAATTTATACGACCAAAAATAGGACAAAAAAAGTTTGCAAGGCCAAGTGAGTGAAACAGCTTAAATGCCCAAGACAAAATTTTGGAATGTTTAGGAAAACCGGGAGAGCAGCTGATTTTATTAATTAACATCCAGAAGTTAAATAAGGATAAGTGGAACAAAATGTCAAACGAGCTTGTAGTTTTATGGTAAATGATAAATATTTACTGATGTGAGAAGATTAAAAACCCCCTCTATTTACAATTTATTACTTGGTGCCTCCAGATCTAGTTTTATTTATACCTGCTATTGACATGATTTAAGTAAAACAGAATTTCTTTGCAGCTGTCAAATCTACATGTTATATACAACTTCCCAATGTGTAAGTTAATAAAGAATTTGAGAGAATTTCACCAGTGTTCCTTTTATGTACTTTACTTTCCTGCAGGATTGCAGAATTCTAGCACAGGCAGCAGTCTGTAGATTCATTTTGAATCACCTGCTTTATGCAGCACTTTTGTACAATGGATTGAATTCTAGTCCCATTGAAATTAATGAAAAAATGGATCCTGCCTTCTGAGTGGTACAGATTTTACCAATAATATTCTCAATAGTAAACATACATCTGCGTAAATTTAATTCTCTCATTAGCAATGGATGAACCACTACAGGCTCACTGATAGGCTTCAGATAAACATCACAAAAATTTGGCTGCCTATCCAACTATCCACACTAATTGGCAAATACATAGGAAATCTCTGGAGAATTGACTCTCTCCGGAAATTTCTAGCAATTACTACATCTGTTCAAGAGAGGAGCTATCAGGATTTTGGCAGTTGCATGAAAGTATTTTTCAGAATCTAAAAGGATGGATGCCATACAAATATTTGATTTAGAAAGAAAATGTAGAAAAAACATTTCAAAGGAAAAAATAATATTTGTATCATTTAGATAGTCAGATATTCACAATGAATTTCCATGTCTCTGAATTGTTTCCTATCCTAAAAAGTTCTGGGAGAAGGATTTTTTTAAAAGTCATAAACATTTCATTTTTCCATTATTTCAGCATTTTCTTTCTTTTTTCTTTGCCCAAGAGGATTCAAATACGATGTATTTAAGTCCACAGGATAAAAATCAGATTCTATAAGAAATTAATTATCTTTTTTATCAAAGATGGTTTTGTGCTGTTTTACCGCAGGAAGTGATCCAGAAGATGGTGAATATCTACAGCCTAAAATTCATAATTCAACCTTTTATAGACAGTTCGGAGGATGTTTATCTAGAACTACATTCTGCAAAGAAATATGAATAACTTCCAATGTTGTAGCCTCCTACAGATTATGTGTGCATCTAGTCCCCCGGAGAAAGAATGAACTTAAATGTGAACTCTCTTCATATAGGTAAAAATGGTCAACACAAGAATAATTTGTCTACAATATTTTATGATTTCTGTAATTCGAAGACTGAGACCTGGCTGGACAAGTTTCTCTCAAGAAGACGTGATCCACATCAAATCTGTTTGTTGACAGTGAGATGAGTAGATCACTTCTAGATCAATTTTAAATTATCCTATTAACAAAATAAGTGATAAAGTTGTATGAAATCTCTGATGAATTCTCAGACAATCAGTTCTGACAGTAACTCTCACTGCACTTCAAATGGAAGCCACTCAGTATTTCACAAAGATTATGGTTCTGCCTCAAAATTTCCCTTCATATAGGATTAAGGAGCATCAATATTAACTCTTAACAGTAGTCAGATACTGACATAGCAGAGATAAGTACCTGATTTTAAGAATTTCTTTGGAAATTTTTACATGCTGCCCAGTTCATTTTACTGTACCAGCTTCCAGTTTTTGCAACTACATATCATATCTACTGCCTTTAACATCCATACTAATTTTTAACTACTGTCAATAAAAATGCCTGAAAATATAAATCTTCTGCATGTTAAGCCAACCATTTAAAATCTTAAAGGCAAGTCAGAAAAATGCAACAAATAGTATTGCCACAACAAAGACAAGAAATACTGATAATTTTCTGACCTCCAGATCACTGACATGAGCATCAATGCACACAGACACGGGCAACAAACAGCAGGAGTTGGAAGACATTGGACAGCAAGAAAACTATCATGAATTGTCATCACAGAGACATGGTAGAATGACTCTTACAACTGGAGTGTTGCAATGAATGCCTATAAGCACTTCAGAAGATAAGGAAGAGCAGGCAGTGGGCTAGCCCTGTATGTTAGGGAGAGGTTTGAGTGTCTAGAGCTTAATGATGTTGGTGAAAGTCACGTGTTTTAGGAGTAAGGCCAACAGGGCAGACATCCTGGTGGGAGTCTGTCGTAGATCACCCAACCAAGATAAAGAGACAGAAGAAATATTCTGTGAGCTGGGAGAAGTCTCACGACCTCACATGGGGGACATCAACTTACCAGATGTCTGCTGGAAATACATCACAGCAGAGAGGAAACTGTGTAGAGAGTTCCCAGAGTAGGAATCTAGGACTGTGTAGAAAATAACTTCCTGAGACAGCTGGTGAACTAGCAAACTAAGGAAGGTGTGCCCACTGGACCTGTTTGTGAATGGAGAAGGACTAGTGAGTGATGTGATGGTTGGAGGCTGTCTTGATAGTTTTTGATTCCTGGGAAGTAAGGAGGGGAGTCAGCAGAATTGCTACCTTGGACTTCCAGAATGACAAAAAAAGACTAAGGTACTTAATGACTTATTTTTCTCAGGAAATGGTCAGTGACCTGCTATACCACTTAGCTGTGCACAAGTCTACGGTACCAGACACAAAAAGTACACTTGTAAGTACTTTTTCCTTTAAATAATAATGAAAAGTTGAAATCTGTCTAACTTAAATTAAAACTGATAGAAATATGCTTTGCTATCATCTCTTCAAAGGCTATGTTAAGATATATTTGAATTAATAAGTTGTACCAGTTTATAAAACAGTTTTCAGATTACCTCTGAAATTCATGAGACACTGATGGGTTTTCAGAGCGGTATTATTTAAAGTATTGACAGCTACAAGGGTCCCACCTCTAATATCATGAAATGAGTTGCTGTCTGTGGTTTATGGACTTTTCTTCCTGACAACATATTTCTGATTAAGATGTCCCTTGTCTAAAAATGTGGATGGGAAGAAGTTTGGGTATTGAGAGATTTAGTTGGGGAACAACAGTATTGACTAACCATGTGTTCAGAATAGAGAGGTGATAAATCATTAACTGATATTTATAAAAATATTATCTATTTTCTTCTCTTTGATGAAATATAGGTTTGGTCAAATACCTCATTAGGCACCAGATCCTGTGCAAGTACTTAAAAGTACTTATCTTTCCTCAAGATTAAGTTGTGTAATTTGAAAGTAAATTTTGCTTTTGTGTTCTAGTGGTTTTATACTTTCATTCTTCTGTGATGGTATGAAAACAGGAATCCAAGGACAAACTGCTGGTTTTCAACTTGTAGATCAATAGAATCATGAGAACTTGCCTCCTAATGATTCATCCTTTTAAATGTATTGACGATGTTTTAAGTCTCTTCCATCTTTTAGTAATTGTTCAGTTACTGCATTTATGTTACTAGAATTAGAAACACGACCTTTTGCAACAGAATTTAAAAAGAGTAGCAACATACCTTTGGAAGAGTCAAAAATTATTCTGGATGAGATGTCCTACCTTCTTGCTTCGTGTACCTGGCTGTAGTAATATTTTTCTGTCCAGATAACAGGTCAAATTCTTACATCCTGAGATTATCCTTGTAAAAATTTTTATTATCTCTCAGATAACATTTTTGAGTCTCCCTGACTTGGGCCTAGAAGCCTTACAGCAATGACATACCAGAAGAACAAACATTTTAACACAGATACCCCCCTCCTTTAGTTTTTGTATTGTTGAGGAACCACAAAGGAACATTTTACTGAAAGTCTCCCAACTGACCTCTTTTACTTGAGTTGCATACATTGCTATTAAAAGAAAAAGCTTTCTAAGGGATGAACACAAGTACTGTAATAGATGCTACTTATTTTAAAAACACAAATATATCCTTGCCATAATTAAACTCCTGGTTGCTACATCCCAGCTTTTTGAACATTTCTGACTGTCGCCATTTGGAATAGAAAAATGGGAATTCAGATCCCTGTAGGTTCTGGCCTTTGGCCTACCTTTGGCCATATGGACAACTGAACTATAGTCCATGAAACAGTCAATTTGTTCCTCCACTACCTGCACTGGAGAAATTTGCCTTAGGAGGTGTGTTCTAGCTGAACATTACTTCCAGTTGTAATTAACTATTCAGAAACCCCTGCAAAGATAACTGCAGTTAGTTACAAGTTAAAAGCAACCTGTTTCTCACAAATTTAAAGTAAAAGCTACTCTTAAATCCAGATAGCTCTAAATCAAGTAAAATCTAGGCAGACATGAATGGGTGTCTTTATTTTCAATTTTTAAAAATATATCTGTACTATGAAACTCTGGAAAACTGGAGTGCTTTTTTTCCCCCCCAATATCTATAATTTATTTTTTCTCCTCTCCCCTGTGGATGTCTGGTTTAGATATATTCATATTTATGTGAATTAAGGAAGCTTAAGAAAATAATTTAGCAGCAAATCCTCTACTGATATTAATTAATAAATTATAGAAGTAGGAGCTACATTTATTGACATGCTTTTTGAATCCAGAGAGAGATTTGGAAGACAACTTTCCCCTTATGCTTGTTATCTCAACAAGTTGAGCAAATGTTTCCTTTGATACCACATGAGCAATATATGAAAGAAAAAATTCCATGGAAATTCTATATACTGGTTTGGGGTCTAAAGCTTAAGGTCATGATATTCAACATTGAGTCTTTGCTTGTGTATCACTCAAGAGGAAGAATAACACAGACACCAAACCTACTCCTACTGGTCATTTGCCTCTCCAGCTCTGGGGGAATAAGATGAAAACTGGATTTCTTGATTTAACAGTGACAGCATATGGCAGCTGCTGCAGAACCATACTTTTAGGTCTATTATACAATGGACACAAGTGAGGAGCTGGCTTCTACCACTGCAGCTCTGCATCCAACTGTGTCTGCACTGGAGGAGTCCTCAAGAAAACTTCTGCTGTGTTGACTAGTGACAAAAGCTGGATATCAGTAAATCAAACATTTACTTTGATAATCTCTGTGGCTGCACACAAGTCAGTGAGTATTTTCCATATGTTTGTCTTGCCTACTGTGTCTAATTATACTGAAAATGGTTTTGTAGTAAGACCTCTATACTGCAAAGCCTTGTAAATATTTTTCTTTTAAGATGCTTATAGTCTCAATAATTATAACTACAAAAATGCCATCTGAATGTATTTTGATGGAAATAACATAAACCATAAGGACATAAAACATAACAACACATAAACCTCTAAGTACAAAAATGGGAGCTGAAAAGAATTCTAGTTAAAGTATTATCAAATACAGGTGGTGGTCTTTTTGGTAGCATGATCTACCTTTCTTGGAATTGCAGGGCTCTAAAATGTACAGCTGAAATATGTATATCCAAACAGAAGGAGTTACTCCATTAATTCGGAATGGTTTGTTTTCATAAGGTACTAAAATACTCCCTTATTGGTGTAGGATTTTTGTGTGTGTGCACTTCAGAGGGAAGCCAGGCTTGACAAGGAAATATCTTACAAAATATTGCAGACTTTCCCAGTTTATAAATTTATAAATTTATAAAGCAGTTCTATTAGCAAAATAGCCACTGTGTTTTAATTTGTCTTACCATTTTTATCATAATGTACAAAATGATGAAATTCTCATAAGCTTGATGAAATACAGTCATAATTAGAAGTATCTTGTACACATTATTGCATTGATATCAATTTTTTCTGTAGTTAGATGAAAATAAATGCAAAACATTCAGGAGGAAGACATGAAATAATTATGGAAGTCAGTACTGCTAAGTCCAAGCATGCATACATAATTGCTATGAAATTTTAAAAGTATCAATAATATTTCTGCACTTTGAAGGACAGTTTGAAAAATATGTAACTTAAAAAACATTGGCTTTTGACTTTTTTTTAGAAGGCTTATTTTGCACAAGGAGTTGCTGCAGGACCATCTCCTGGAAGCCACACAGCAGCCTGCACTGATAGGTGGTATGAGATGAAATGAGACACCAGCCTATCAGGAGAATATACATGATTTTCTTACACAGGATAAAAGAAGTTGTGAAAGGGAAATTGAATCTTGTCATAGGCAGGATCTGAGCAGTGCACAATGGGAAGGTCTTTCCAGGTTCTCTCTGCTGTCTGATGCTGTGTTAACTCAAGGTGGCCAGCATCTGAAGGGAAGCAAGATTTAGTGACTATTTATATTTCTGGCATTATTCTCTCTTTCTGAAATAGATATCTTGTTACATTATTTGTCTCTATATCTTTCTTACTGCGATCCAAATAGAACTGTGCAACACTACCTCCATCCCCAATACTGAACACACAGCAAGACCCAAGGCAGCATTCGTGAACACTGTAGATTTTTTGAAAGTAATTCTTGCCAACAGAGCCTAGCTAGTCCTTTTGTATAAATATAGAATAGAAAGAAAGAAGCAAAATATGCTCTTTGCAACCAAAGGATAAAAATAAACTCTATAGTGTATTTTAATATATATTTTTTTAAATGAAATCTGTTATTGAATACAACAAAAAACCCTCACCCATGGTTGACCAAATTAGTTATTTATTGGGGGGTTTTGCTGATGGAGTTTTACACAAATTGATTTTTTTTTACTAAGTATTGATTTTTAAATAAGGGAAGGAAAAGTTCTTTCTGCTTTCCTATTCAAATTAAACAGTTCAGAAATTACTAGATTTTAGAATTGCTTAAAATAACTTGCTTTCATATCACTACCATATGTAAGTATAATTTTCTGGTTCTATTTTACTCTTCATCAGTACCACTAGGAAGTTTTAGCTTATATGAATCCAAATATATTGTGGTTGAAGAGGACTGTCCCTAAGGCCAAGTGGCACAGACAGCTTAACATCTACCTGACTCCTAGAACTCTGTTCTAGCCACTTGCTCAATAAATAACTTGAGCTGTGAATCCTCAATGGATCCTGTAGAGCATTCTTGTAGCATTGACACATATATCACATGTTTTTGTGGCCTTCTGTTCTTTATATTTTTCATTTCAACTTGCCTGAAATAATTCAAGGATGATTTTTAGTCCTTCAGAATGGTATTTTATAGAATGGACCTGAAAACACCTTTAGAGGATGTTCCTATAAAAAAGGGTATTTTATAAGAGAGGGTGAGAACGATGTTGCAGAGGCATGGTGCCAGAAAAGTGCCAGAGGACCATAACATGAAGGAATACAAAACTAGTGCAGTTCTACATACTGACCTTTTGGAGCAAGGCTTTCCAAAATATAGTATGCTCCAAACTCTACTCATTTAGTCTTATGGGAGACATTCATAGCTGGCCCTTGGAGAGAACTAAAATAGTAGAAGACAGGAGGCCGGGGTTCAAATTTAATTCCTGACTTTCTATACCTTCATAGAGTAAATGTGCTTTTTTAGGACTTTGAATTAATGACATAGGAGTTTCAGGGAGACCAGGTGTTTTGGTATAGCAATCATCAGAAGTCACACCTGGATATCAGATTATAAAATGGATATAATATATAATACATAATACATGATATGCAATAAATAATACATACACATACAAACACACACACACATATATAGATATACATTTCCAGATCTGAAACAGCTATTCCAGGAAACTTGAGGCCCTGTGTGTCATTACTCTTATTTAGCTCTGTGGAGGCTTAGTCAAAATCCCCATTACAGAAAGATATTATAAAATTTACCTTATTGGAAAGATTATCCAAGAGCTGTGCTTCTTTATTTTCATAGAAACATTATTTACCTTTATTGCAAGATGTTTCAACTGTTCTAGTCATAGATAAATAATAATTTACAATAATGCTACACTGTTGATGCTTACTATAATAACAATATCTAATAATATAAATCATCTTGTACAGTTCTAAATTACAGGAATTTTACTGCCTGTCCTCTCACCTTTAATTATATATCTATATATATGAGCATGTAGGATCTTTGATTTTCCCCCAGTATCCCAAAATATATGTTACAAGTTTATTGAAACCAGCACCATGCAGGATTAGACAAAGAGCACAAAGAAAGGATGTGCCTTCATTTCACTATTTGAAAATACAGGGGACCTTTGACGCTTGAAACAGAAAATTAAAAAAAAAAAAAAATATTAAAAGAAAAATGTGCTTGATGGAATGCAAGAAGCAAGGCAAATGTAATTATCTTGGGTAGCATTTGAGCATACATTCTGTAAAACATCACCTTCTTTTCTACTAAACATGTATTTCCAAGCTCCAGTCAAAATTTCACACAGTGGATGATTCAGTAGGTCTTTAGGATAAATGATTCATAGGTGTGTAATATCTAAAATTTTCTGAAAAAAAATCAGTTTGTCTCTAAAAGTCTAGATTTTCATGTCTTAATTGTGGCTGATTAGTAATACACTAAAATTTATCTTATGCTCAAAATTTCCTTTGACTGGGACCATGAAGAGAATGTATTATTTAGAAAGTAATAGACATAAACACTATTGGTTGCAGGGAGATTTGGTCTGTTTTAAAAAAAATATGTTGTTTAAAACCCAACAATTTTCATTTTTAAACAATATTGTGGCATTTAATAATTGTCTTTAATAGCATTAGCAACAAATTTGTTTGTTTGTTTACCAAAAAATTCCATCATACTTTCAGAATACATGAGTTTTGTCCCTACCTTGTGAGTTAGGGATAGTTATCTGAGACACATCTTGCCTGGATGAATTTGAATCACTACATGTACTGATTCCTCGCACTAAATGAGACTGATCAAAACTTTTTACAGAATTATTGTCCATTACCTAAACCAAAAAGAAATGTCTGGTAATGAAGGATGCATTTCTTTGCTTTCCACATTCTGAAATATAAAAACAAATTAAAATGTCTTTGCTTATTACTCTTAAATAAAAAAAAAAAAAAAAAGCAACAAATCAGCAAACATTTTCATCCAGAATATGCTCCAGAGAATGAAGTAAATATAATGGTCATAAAGATCATATGAAACCATTTTTATGATGGAAATGTTGACTGATGTGAACAAAAAAAAAAAAAAAAAAAAAAATCAGTTGCAGTAATTTGCACTGTGAAAGATGTATTTTTACTTAGAAAGAGAACAGCAATGATAGTTAGAGCACATTGTCACTTGCACACATCTTCAGAATATGTTGGATTCTAAGAACTGGAAAATCCTGTGTCTGAATAGTGCATATTTCTGTAACAGACAGGACTGTAAGAAAAATTCTACTCTTCATGTGATGAAAGTGATCATTTGATTGAAGAGAAATATGTAAATTTACATATGTATGTATTACATACATGTGTATTTCAATACATATGTATTTTTACATCAATTGATTTGCTATTCCTTGAAATTAAGCACAACCTTGGAAATGGGCAACCATCTTATTTTTTAGTGAGTAGGAGAAAAGTGCAGGGATTCCAAAGCTATAGTATAGATTATTGTATGTCAGCTTTATATATCCTAGCAAAACTCAGCCCAGGAAAGACCTTTCTCAAAACTTGCTTTGCTATCAAATAAGGTTTCAGTTTTCCATAAATTTATTGGTGAAATATTTTACAGAAACCAGGCTTACTGCAGGATTATGCTACGAATGTGTTTTATTTTAATGGTAAATCCGGGTCTTCAGTTACCAACTTACACTAAAGTTAGAAGAGTACAGCTTTCTATATTAGCTGAAGACTCATTCCTCTTACCACCATCCAGATAAAAAGCCTTATAAGGTTTCATTGCTGTCTTATAATAGTGCTAGGAAATGTAGATACTGATCAGTCAAAGAAAATCAAGTTATGTGACACAACAGTTGAGGATTCCTGCAACTCACCAATCAGGCCATCTGATACAAGGAATTACTTTTTTCCACTCACTAGATAGCTGATTAAGGAAGAGTACATAAGCACCCATAGAGTGAAGGCAAATAACTCTTTTGGCTTACCATAATTTTAAAAAGCACAAATAAGAATCAAAGATTGTGTCATCAGTCAACTAAAGGGTAACTTCATTATTAAGAGCTGCAGGGAATATTAACTCAATGTCTCCTGTGAATAGTAAAACAAAGGCAAAGGGAGCTTTCATAAGTATTAAGCAATGTTGTGGAGGGCTTTAGTGGAGCTTTTAGTGCTCTGGTGCTTTTTCTTATTATGCTACACATTGAAGATATTAGGGCAAGATTGTTTACTCAGCAGTTTTTTCCTCTATGATTCTCTACTTCAGCAGTGTTCATAAACTCCTAAATTATATACTGAAATTATTATTTCCATTGAGTCAAGGTTTTTTTTTGTCTATCACATTCCCTCCTTCCTATCGTGTTCTTCAAATTGTCTGGATTTATTTCTACGTTAAGAGAAATGCATTGCTCATCTTCTCAACCCTTCATTTCAGAACTTAACTGGCCAGTTTGTTCTGGGGTGTCCAGAAGTAAAAAGGAGTTTTTCCCTCTGATTACTGAAGCAGCTTCTTAATTTGCCATGGTCAACAAATAAAACCTTCAAGGAATCTCTGAGATCAAGGTGAAGTACAAAATATCCAGTCAAGACTACATGAAAGTATACTCCATAGAAACAGTGGTAATGGTGGTGGCACTTCTGTGATAGCATATTTAAGGTGGGGAAAAAACCTGCTGCACAACAGTTGCTGGCAGAGACAAGTGAGACTATCTGAGAGAAATAATTTACGTAAGTACCACAGCCTGTGAAGAAAGAGGCAGGAGGAGCTCCAGGTGTCAGAGACTCCCCTGAAGAATGTGGTGAGGACCAGGCTGAGGCAGCTGTGCCCCTGCAGTCCAAAGAACACCATGGTGAAGTGGGTATTCACATTGCAGCCCATGGAGGACTCCATGTTAAAGCAAGTGGATGCACCTTCTGTGCCGGAGCAGGGTCCTGGCAGAACAGACGATTCCATGGACAGCGTATGCTGGAGCAGTCCATTTCTGGAGGACTTCACCACGTGGAAGAAACCTATGCAAAAACTCAGTTTTTTAAGAGCTGTAGCCTGTTGTAAGGACCTATGTTGAAGTCCATGGAGGACTGCCTCCCACAGGAGGAATTCCACAGTGGAGCATGGGAAAAAAGTGATGAGGTAGAGTGGCAGAGACAAGCTGAACTGACGACAATACTCATTGTCCATCCCTCTTTGCCACTAACGGAAAGTAGGTAAAGAAATTGGGAATGAGGTTGAACCCAGAAAAAAGTGAGAGGTGGGTGTTGTAAGATGTCTTTGTTTGAGAAACTTATCTTCCTCTGATTTGCTGGGTAACAGATCAAAATAATTTTCCCAAATTTAAGTCTGTTTTCCCACGATAATAGCTGATGAATGATCACTCTGTCCTTGTGTCAACCCATGAGCTTTTTGTCAATTTTTTTCTCCCCCATTCCTGTTGAGGAGGAGTGATAGAGTGTCTTGTTGGGTACCTGCCTTCAGCCAAGGTTAATCCACCACCACATCCCCATTTCTAGGTCAAGTCTGCCACTAGAGAGCTTCAGATTTGGAGTCAATGGAAAAGGCTGACATCAGAAAAAAGTACAAAAGGGGGGAAAAAAAGCAAAAAATATGAAGCAAAATAACTTAAGGTTGGAGATGTGAATATCTCAATTGGTATGCAAATAAACTCTATGTTAAAAAGCAAGAAAAAAATGCACACAGTTGGAGACTGAATGCTGAATTCAACATACTAGTTTTAGACTGATATAATGTTTTTTATATGAGCAGTATCCTGCTGACATGAAAGTGCATTAATGAAGGTTAAACCTCAAGCATGAAATTTGACCCTGACAAAAATGTCCCAGAAATTCTATCAGAATGGTTGCAAGAAGTTCCATTTTCAAAAGTGTCCAAGTCATTAAGGAGCCCAACCCTATTTGTTCTCAAACAATTTCAGATTATTTGGTAAGTGACACTAAGTCACAAACTCTTTAGATTTTTTGAAACCTGTATGATCTATTGCAAGACATTGCAATTAATGATTGGAGTATTCAGATTATTTTCTTCAACGGCAAAAATACATTTTTAGGCTGAGCTCAGCTGTGCAGTTGAATATTACTCAATTAGAGGAAAAAAAATAAAATAACCTGACTGCAAGTTTAAATTAATCTGATAATGATTGAAATTTGACCCGTCATATAAATCCATTTGATTGGAAGTTGAGTTGGTGTGTCTTTGACATTTACAATTTTAAAAAATCTACTTGTGAAGTTACAATGAAAAAGTAGATAATTACTGATTTCTACACATCTATTAATATTTTTGTGTGTTAAGAAGCACCATTTATACATTATCTTCCAACATGAAGATATAAATTTCCATTTGTCTATCTGTCTATATGCTTCATTCTCACAGTTCTCAGCATCCATGCTAACTCTGAACCTTTCTGAGTGCTGAAAGTTTACAGGACTATCAGCTGAGTTCTCAGGAATCATCCAAAAATTACTAGTGCAAGACAAAGCATGAGTAGAGCCTAATGCAGCTACCCTTACTTACCAAATACAAGAAAATTGTTATTAAATATAAATATGTCTACATTTATGATTACATAATTGAAAACACTCCAGAATATACTGTGATTATATTGTGCCTCCAATAAAAAGGTAAAATAATTTTGATACTTTTGTTTATGATAAATCATTAGCTGGATTCAATTTTGGTAACTCAGACTGCCTACGATGGACTTCCATTTCAATATGATATGTATTTTCCCTGGAAAATATTTACATAGAGTTGACATATAAACTGAAAGAATCTGTATAATAAATGTACAGGTGAAAAGATAGATGAAATAGATAAGATCACTGGCATCTGTTGCAATTAAGAAAAGTCCAGGTGTGATAATACAAAACATGTTTTACAAGTTTCAGGTTTTCTTTCCTTGTGTTTTTCTTTGTTTGATTGTCTAGTTTTTTTTTTGTTTTTGTTTTTTTTTTTTTTGTTTGTTTGTTTTTTAATTAATTTAGGTGCAGCTGTGAAATAATGATCCAGGATATTTGTTTCTAAAAGAGTTCATCCTTTTCTACCAAATATTTCACAAGTGCAGACAAAAGTCACAATCCACTGTTACACCTCTTTGTTTGTAGGTGCTATCACTTTCATCATAAAAATTAATGCATAGAGTGATAAAGTTAAAAGTTGATGATCTTGTGTTTATTATTTAAGTGCCATGACTTCAGATATTTGAACTGAATTCTCTAAATGCTTCTCATAAGCTTGGTTACATTAGTACTGCTAAACAGACATTCGGAAACAAATGACTGGAATATTGTCATTATTTTATTTAGAATTAACATAACTGAATAATTTTTATTATCAAATTTCTAGTTTTGTAAGAATGAAAAACCTGGAAATCTAAATCAAATAAGAGAAAGACATAACTAAATGTTCATTATTATTATTAATGTATAGCTGCATCACAAGTGATAATATATAAGTAAGAATTATTTATGCTAACTTAGGGAATCAGAGTAAAAATTAAATTGTAAGCTTTTAGAAAAGACTTGAAAAAGTACATTAGTTTGGTCCTACCCTAGATTAAAATTTCACTTCCTCCTTCATGTGGAAATCACATCAACTTCTTCACCTAGGTAGAGATCTAAGACAATATGTATCTGAGTTTCTGACTTGTGCTTCCTAAAACCTCACTGCTAAACTGATCTCTAAAAATATTAAGAAATTATAAATACCACACGAGAGCCTGTAAAAGACACAGTAAGTTCTCAGTAGAGAACTCTGAATATCAGCAAACAAGATGTGAAAATCTTGTACTTGTTCTCACTTTTGTGTTATCATAAATAAATACTCAAGGTAGTTACGTCAAGGAAAGGAGGTTGAACTGGAAAAGTTGCCAGTGGAATTCTTGTGCATTGATAGTTACAATTAAATTAACTTGTCAAGAAAGAGGGATAAGCTGACATAATTAATGTTTGTTTTTATTAGTATCTCTGTTGCTATTAAGAAAAATTAAGGAGGAAGTTCAGAAAGAGATGACCTGTCCCACTGTAATTACCACAACTCCCAGCAGGATCCTTCTCATCTGATTAACACCACAGCAGGACAGATATCCTACCACGCATCTATCTGACAGAGTCATGGGGTTAAAGTAAAGGTGCTGACTGATAAGCGCAAAGGTGACTTTAATGTTAGAGTATCTGAAATTTACAGCCATACTTCCCAATTTATATGGATCCTAACTGAAGAGGTACATTTGGTGGAAGGGATTAAAGGAGAGGAAGAAAGATTGTAAGTTAAATTTATACAATATAATTACAAAATAATTTTTTGGAGAAGAATTTCATTCCCCCTAAAAAGCAGAATATTGCTGGTAGATTTTCATCAATCCTCCACGTCAAATGAAAAAGGCTTGAAAGGGACAGCTGAATCTGGATAATAAACAGATGTTTATGGGACTGGTGCCACAAGGGAGGGGTTCATGACTTAGACCATGGAGCTCACTTTGAGAAACTTTTTCTACTGAGGGCTAATAGGGTTAATCAGAAAGAGGAGGGGAAGAGCATCTTCAGTCCATCCTGTCAAGCTGATGAAGAGGGCTTTAAACTCAAAAGCACAGGGAATAATCAAGAAGAGTTCATGTGTACACATCTGCAGGGCTATGATCTTATTTGCATCATGAAGATGTAGAGGGATGGTTCCTGTGACTAGAATGCTGGAATGAAAGAATACAGGCTCTTCAGGAAGGGCAGTCAGGAAATATGGTCAGGACTTATCAACATCTTTGTCAATGAACAGCTGGAGTCCAGGGAGATCCACCTGAGGACTGATGAGGAGCTGACCAAGAGTTTATGGATATTATATCCATATGACATATGCTGATATTATAGGGCAAGTCTGCTACTTGGCGCCTGACCAGAAAGCTGAGCTGATGAGACCCTCTATAGACAAACAGAAGCAGCCTCACCTTTAGAAGCCCCGGTTCTCATGTGTGACTTCAACTACTCCAAATATCTGTTGGAGGGACAACACAGCAGGGCATAAGCAATTCATGTGGTTGTTGGAATGCTTGTTGATAACTTCTTTCTCCAAGTGGCAGAAGAACCAATTAGGAGAGATGCTATGGTAGTCCCTGCTCTTGCCAACAAGGAGGAACTGATGGGGAACGGGAAGCTCAAAAACAACCTTGTCTGGAGTGGCTATGGAATGATGGAGTTCAAGATTCTTAAGGCTGTGAGGAGGGTGCACAGAACCTGGACTTCCGAAGAGCAGACTTTGGCCTCATCAAGGATGTGCTTGGTAGTTGAAGTGATAAAGCCCTGTAAGGGAAGAGGAGCCCAAGAAATCTGGGTCATATTCAAGGATCATCAGGAGCGATGCATTCCTACAAAGACGAGGTCAGACAAAAATTACAGAAGGCCTGTGGGGATGACCAAGGAGTTCCTGGACAAGCTCTAACATTATAAGGAAACCTATAAAGGGTGGAAGTGACGACAGATAGCCTGGGAGGATTACTGAGAAATTGTCTGATCAGCCAGGAATAAGGTTAGGAAAACCTTGATAGAATTAAACCTGGATGGTGACATGAAGAGTGAAAAGAGAACCTTCCATAGGTTCATTTGGGATAAAAGGAAGTCTAGACAAGAAGTAGATCTCTTCTGGAAGGAAAGAGACATGGTTACCCAGGATATAAAGAAAGCTGAGGTACTTAATAGTTTTTTTGCTAAACCCTTCAAGTGCTTCAGATGTACCATGTGAGCTGCAAAAAACAAAGGCAGGAACTGATTTGAAGAGCTGCCTACTGTAGACTATCCATCTAAGAATCCTGAAGATGTATGCTTCCATGGGACCTGATGAGAGGCATCCATGGATCTTGAGGGAGCTGGTAGAGGAAGCTGTTAAGTAACTATCATATCTGAGAAGTTGAGGCAGTCCAGTGAAGTTCCCATACACTGAAAAAGCGGAAACATAACCAGACTGGTGTTGTTCAACAACTTTGTCAGTGACATGAACATTGGGATTAAAAGACTGCTCAACAAGTTCACTGATGACACCAAACTGTGTAGTGATGTCAACAGCTGGAGGGAGGGGGTGCTATCAGAGGGACTACAGGCTGGAGAGGTGGGGTTGTGTGAGATCCATGAAGTTCTACGAGGCCAAAGTTCTTCACCTGGGTCATGGCAATCCCAATCACAAATCAGGCTGGATAGAAAATGAATTTAGAACAGCCTTGAAGGGAAGGAGTGTTGGTGGGCAAGAAGCTGAATGTGAGCCAGCAATGTGCACTTGTGGAAAACCCAAAAAGTCAAATCTATTCTGGGCTACATCAAAAGGAGCGTAGCCAGCAAGTCAAGGGAGGTGATTCTGTCCTTTTAAACTGCTCTTGTGATATCCCACCTGGAGTACTGCTTCCAGCTCTGGGGTCCTCAGCACAGGAAAGAAATGGACTTGTTGGAGTGAGTCCAAAGGAGGGTTGTGAAGATGATTAGAGGGATATAGTGCCTCTCCTATGAGGAAAGACTGAGATTATTCAGCCTGCAGAAGAGAAGGGCCTGGGGTCACCATATAGCATCTTGCAGTACATGAAGGGAGCCTACAAGAAAGCTGGGGAGGGAGTTTTTACAAGGGCCTGTAGTGAACAAGAGGGAATGGCTTTAAATTCAAGGAAAATTGGTTTAGATTAGATATTAGAAAGAAATTCTTCACTCTGAGGGGGGGCAGGCAGTGGCAGATGTTGCCCAGAGAAGCTGTGGGTACTCAACCCCTGCAACTCTTCAAGGCCAGATTGAACAGCTCTTTGAGCAACCTGGTCTGGTAGAAGATGCCTCTGTCCATGGCAGTGGGGCTGGAACCAGACGATAGTCAAAAGTTTTTTCCAAACCAAACCATTAGATAATTACATAATCTCCAAAGCAAACTCATAGTGTATCTACAGTGGATTTTCTATCTTGAGTGCTAATCAATTCCTTGCACAACCTGATGTCATCACAAATTTTTTACATGATTTCCAAATATCTCTGATAGCTTTAATTTTTCAGAATTCTTCAACAGGCTATTGATTCCTCTATAAAAACTAATTATAATTATAATTATAAAAAGTCATAAACAAGAAGCTATATTTGTTATTTTGTCAATAAAATTCAATATACTTTGATTTAATTTTGAAATTGCAATTAACTTTTTATAATTGGCACATACTGTAAGTTTCAGTCCAACATAATTTGATGGAACATTATTTCATTGCATTTTTAATTAAAATCCACTGGTGCAACCTCAAGGAGACTCTTTACCAAATATCTCTCTTCTGGGACAGAGTTTGATAGAGCTGAGCAGTCAAAAGTTTTTGATATAATTTCAGCATTGTGGTTTTGGTACTTATATCAAAGGAATTGTGTTCCTACTTGGGCTGGACTGATGGAATTTTAATTTTATTTTTTTTAAGGGAAAATGGATCCTTTGTTTGCCAAAATTGGATGGCTAGGATCTTTCCCTAGGCAAAATAACTGAGAAAAAAAGGTCATTCTAAATAACCTATTGAACTCTGCTAGATTGCTAAAGAAAGTAATCTGTGGATTGGTCTGTTGAGAGTACCTGCGAAATGGAAGTGGTACGATGAGATACAGAGTATTCCTACTCAGAGTAATCATCTATTCTATTTTCCTTCAATTTCTTTAAATGGGATTTTGCAGAATGCCTGTCACCACAGTATCTTTACAATAGAAAATCAAGCTGATTTCTTGCTGCAGCCCAGTCAGTCTCTGCTCTGCATAGTTCTGAGCTTTGTCCTGATAAGGAAACAAACATCCACTGTGAAATTCATACAGGGAACTAAGAAAATGTATGAATGATTATCCTCTCTCTGAGTGTGTTTCTGGCCTGCAATTGGTGTGTCTTCCTAATTTCAGAAATCTGCTTGTGGCGTTCTTTTCTCCCCCAAGTAGTAATAGTGTTGCAATGTGAAAATAAGTGAAAGATCTGAGGGGCAGCTGAGGTTGTCGGCTATGTCTGTGTAATGTTCTGGTAAGTTTTAACTTAAGATTTTTATTTATTCACTATAAAGAGTGAGACAAATAAAGATGCAAACTTGATTCTCTGAGAGGCAATAGGAAATCTTTATCGGGTCTAGAAAAGACAAATATTCTCATATTCCTGTGGACACCAGAAAATACTACAGAAGTTGAAACACATGTGGTAGTATCTGTCCATCAGATTGAAGTCTAAAATTCACTACCAAGAATTAGGAATCCTGTGTCCCTGTACAGTATACGGAGGCAATTAGTGCATGTTTATACAGATATGCTTGATATAATCTCAGGTACCTTTCCCTGGTAGCATGAATTATGATCTTCATCTTCTGGAGTTTTATTTTATCCTTTTTAGCTATCTAATACTTTTTAATTTAAAAGAAAGATAAATATCTCCTGCTAAAATAATTACAAACTTCTATAAACTGAATATATACCCTGAAAGGGAAAACATGTTTTCAGGATCGGAAATGAACTACTGATTTTTTTTCATTTCAACAAATACACCACCTACATTATAAATGTTCTTGCTACAGGTGTGCAGCAGATGAAAACAAGCTGATTGTAGAGTGTGGCACTTCTGTTTTTCTAATTCATCCATCCAGTGCTGCTCATCTTACATATTTATTGGAAAATTTTTCAGGTTTCTACTGGCAGGTTAGCTACAGAAACATTTAGGAGTGAACTGTACCTTCAATTACCATTCTTCAGTCTTTGGAATTTGCTTGTTTAGCTTTATTGATGAAACAGTGAAGAGAATCTGGTCCAATCTCATTATATTTGGCATAAGTGAGGCAAAATTATGAAAAAATTTACACTTAATGCTAAAAGTTTTATTCACATTCAACTTCTGTTTCAATAGTTTGTGTCTGAATTTTTTAGCTGAGAAGTTAAAGCAGGGAGGTAAAATTTTCACCTCACTGAACAAAATGGCAAGAAACATATTGAATAAAACTGCCCAGAGATTACACCTCAACATTTAACTGTGTTGCTGAACTAATAGTTTGACTTTATTAAGAGAAACAAGAAACAAGTTTTGTAAGCCAGGGATCCGAGGAAAAAGTTTCCAATATTGGCTGTCATAAATCAGAGAACAAATTGGGATGTTTAGTCACCAAAGGTTGTTTACCATATGAAAGGTCAGCACATCTAAAATGATTGGTTAAATGCTTTATTTTATTTCTCAGAACAATATCATTAAGGCTTAGAAGTCCTTTTATTTCTGTATAGTGTAATTGGAACAGCACTAATCAAGCTAAGATAACCAGATAAAAAATAAAATAGAAATAAATTTTTAAAAAGGATTAAGAAGGGTCTGAGGCCATTTTCTTTGCTCCTTAAGGGCTTTGTGGGAGAATAGGATAATTTGCCTATCTTTCTGCATTTTCAAATCAGTGGTGATGGAATGAACCATACATTAATGATCATGTCTTTGAGCAGAACACTTTATACTTAATTCTTTCATCAGTTTGTTCTAGCTAATTGTGTGTGAGGATTTTTAGCTTTTGCTTTCAAAGACTTGTCACTGTGTGGGATGACAGCAATGGGGAATAGAAAAGTTCTTTTTTATTTCTCCCAGCACTGAACACTCCTTTGGGCATAGCTGGGATCTGTGATAATCTGATTCTCATTGCGCATGACTATGTACTCATAGGGAACTGAAAGTTTACAGTAAAACCTACAGGCTGGTTTGCATATTTTCATAAACTTTCATGACAATGATTTTGGTTTAAAAAGAAAAGGTAATAATAAATTTCTGACAATTTCAATGCTTCTATCATCTGTGATTTTGCACATGATGATTGGTCAGCAGAAAAGCAGCAGAGTCCTTGATGGAATATTCTCTGCAGTGGATTTTTATACTTTTCCTAGTTTGCTGTGTTTTCAAATTTTCCTTTCTGTGAGGTACCTTAGGGAACAGGCAGTAAAGCTAGAGAGCAAATGAATCACTCTACTAACAAAGCCCTATACCGGCCTCTGTTTTCTGGTAATACACTTTAATACAGGTCCCAGACGTTTAGAAGCAAGGATGAAGTATACTATTACTATTACTACTGATTATATTTATTAATAATAGTATTTTTTATTAGTATAATTGTTATTGTTATTATTATATGTAAGGGTTTTTTTGTACTGATGTTGCAAATAGTTCACTTCATTTATCATATGCTGTGAAAGAAATTGGTAACTCAGCCCATAATGAAATTTGAGACATCAGATTAACAACACAGTTCTCCTGATGTGTTTGCTGCATATACAGCAGATGTTTGTTTCAAGATGGTGAATTCATGAGAAGGCTAAAGCTGTCATACAGTTAAACTGCACAGAGAAGACTCAACTTATTACAGTTATATGAAGCTTCAAAACTGTCAGAAGATGTGCAAGTGTCCATATCTGCAAAGACATTCCTGCTGTATAAACATCCATTCTCTGTCTAAAGAGTATGTAATTCTACTGTGTCAAAGTGGATAAAACAAGTGAGACAACAATCATTGAAAGAACCTTGGGTCTGGTAGGCAAGGCAGTCTCCTGAAAGATAGTAAATGCAGATTTCACCTCCTTTGAACACAAAAAGAGTTGTTCTTATCAGCAAGATACAGGGGAAAAAAAAAAAAAAAAAAAAAACCAAAAAAAACAAAAAAACCAGCTCCAAGGCCACAGTACTAATGTGTTTCATCTTATTTAGAGCCCTATTGGTAGCTTCAAAGACTGGACAAATTAGTGTGCAGACAATTCCCCATCGGGGCAGCTTTTAAAAATTTATTTATGAAGAACACAGAAAGTCTGAATTATCTAGTCAGCAGGAGAGACCAAGGAAGAGCTTTAGATGGATCATGGATACTGAAAAGACCCTATTAATGATTTTAATGATGTAAATCACGTACAGAAGAAAAGGAAGAAATAATCAGATCATAAGGATATCTCATACAAGCTCTCTTCAGCATCATCCTTCAAGTCAGCATTTCTGATAAAAGCTTTTCAACTGTCAATGGGAACTTCTGAGTCTAACTTGTTCTAATCTGGAACATCTTGTTGTTGACATGGTCCTGCAAACTGTTGTTCTATTATGCTACAAACTGCTAGCTGTGTGCTGAACAGACAGAGATATTCTTATCTAAATCTATATCATTGTTTCTCCCTGAATCTTACCAAAGCTAAAATTTCATTGTTCCATACAAAACTATTTAATGAAAACATAATTTTTAAAGTTCCTTATACAGACTACTTTCTGTAAGTACAACATTTGCAGCAAGACAGTAGCAGGGAAAGAAAGAGACTGAAGAGTCTCCTTCTTTTAGCTAAGAAATAAATTATCAAATATCAAAAAGCTCTTTCAAAGGAAATTTTCTCACTCGAATCTGAGGCTGAAAAGACTCTGTGACTCTTTCTTGTATGTTTGCAATAGGATAGGTTCTCACAGAATTTTGGAGATGAACTGTAAAACAAATTGAAATGCTCTTTGCCCAAGAGCTGGTATTAAAGGTTATTTAAGCTTGCTTTCATTTGCTCCCCTGGGACTTTGCTTTTTGTTTCCTTAGTCTGTATTTGTTTCACTTTAATTGCAATGCAAGCACTGCTGTTGTAGTAGGTGTAACTCAATGGGGAGCTGCAGTCTGACAGTACAGCTCTGTGGTTTATTGACAGTGGTGTCTCCAGGGACTGGGGGGATCAGCAGCTCCCTGGGGCAGGGCACCAGCGGTGCTGGGGGCTCCTCTGGGGGAGATGGCAGAGCCTGGCAGACTGGGCCCATCTCTCTGCCCCAGACAGGAGCAGGGTAGCCCAGGGCTGCACCAGGGCAGCCCAAGCTCAGCTCAGGCTGTGGGAAAGCCTCTGTGGCAGAGCCTAGTTCAGGAGCAGCTGCTGGGGCCTTGGGCCAAGGATGCCCTGGAGGGGAGTGCCCTTTGCAAGACATGCAGGTGTCCTTGTGGGCTGACGTGAGGGGGTGCTTTAATTGCCTATGTAGACCTGGTTATTGGAGAAACAAAAAAAACTGATATTCTGAAACTGAAATGCTAAATATGATGGCATCATCTTACCTTTGTTTTTGGTTGGTTGGCTGGTTTTGTTGTGTTTAAATGAAATTTATATCTGCAAGATACAGATGCAATCCCCTGCTGTTTCCTACTGCATTCAGTGTCATTAAATTATGGATTGATTTGCACCCTGATTGATAGTCCTCTGGTCAGTGTATTCTTATTAAATTAATTTCACAGTAAAACCTCCACTTACAGTGCTTTTGTTGTTTTACTGATACATTAGTCACTTCTCTAGATTTCCTTTGGCACCGTAGAACTTCCATCACTGCCAGTTTTTATCCTGTTAGATAAAAAACTGCTTGGAAATTTGTATTTATCACAGCTCTTGTCTTGACAGGAGGGTGAGTGCATGACCTACCAAGGCTTCTGGTGTTCCACTTTCACAGAATGCTTTGGTTCTGAAGGCAAAGAAAGGAAATACACAGAGTTATGCATGCTCCCTGACACTTTGTGTCCAAATACTGATAGAGAAAGGTAGCAAAGATATAGGTTTGATAAATTACACTGCTCCTATTCCTATTTCTAGGAAAATACATATATTTATGTTTCTTTATTCTGGCTTGCAACTTGTGTTAGAAAAACCAAATTAGCCACACATTGAACAAGGCAAACTATCAGTTGAAGTCAGCAAAGTAGATAGTTTGCACCAGCTGGGAATGTGCCTTAGCATGTTTCAACATTTAACAGAAAAAGCAGCAGTAAGACCTCCAATTGTTTTTATATGCTGATATGCTTACCCTCTCAGATATTTACATTTTGGGCAAGTAAATTAATTGCCTGGAAAAAAACACTCAAAACACACACAGCAGGTGCTTCTTTAACTTAGTTTACATTGATAGTTTTCTGCTTCAAGAGCCAGCAACACACAATATTTTACAATTAACCTGTCTTGTCACAATGGGTATTAAGTGAATCTTATTTATGCAGGATGCCAGTGACTGCTGATGTATGTGGGTTTGAAGCTAAGAAAAAAGGACAGATTTGAGTGTCTGTTTCAGATCCCTTGCTAAAAAACACATTGACTGGGCAGTCAAAGCTAGACGCTTGTGGACCAGAGGTTCAGTGGAAAACATGAGACAGCTGTTGTTACAAATGAAGTCAATCCATTTAGATATAAATATGAAGTTATCACACAGATTTTATTAAACTAGTTATAATGGGGTTTACCAACAGAATGAGGCTTACAGACACCTTTTTGAGATGATAGCTTCAAATTTATTGCCAATTTGTAATTTACCTAGTGCCAAGAAATGTGTCTAGTTGCTTTGTCTTTGGCTTTCTGGTTTGTTTCTGTTTTTCCCTAAGGGTGATAAGTTGCTGCAAATTTGAATCCTGCTCTACTCACTGGTTAAATGTTATAATGCAGCATGACTCTATATGTATGACTGGGCTTTACATGTTCATCCTGTTTCTACATCCCCTTTCACTAGAAATGAAAGGCAATCAACCAAATCAAATGACAACTAAACTAGCAGAGGCAAACTAATTATATGAAGTGATTTTTTTTCTAAAAATGTAAAAATTACATAAGGCATTTGTTATTATAGGTCCTTGAGAGAACATGCAATATTGAGATCCATTTCAAGAATGTATTTAACCATGTTTTTTCCTTACATGTGTGTTTCTCTTTGCTGCCTCACTGAGATACAGCCATGCATTTGAAATAAAGAAGCGTCTGACTGCTTACTGGAAAGAGACATGCTCTTTAAAGGAGGTCTTAAATTAATGTTTATTATTTTTTTATTTCTCAAAATAGTTACTGATAGGGTTCTTGCTTCAAGGTATCCAAAGATGTGTGTAGTGAAGTTTATGATGGTTTTTAACTGATCACTTCAATTATGACTACTCTATTATTTCCTGTAGTGGGAAAGTAAACATCTATAAGTTCATAAGGAGAAACACTCTTCATCCAAGTAATGGAAGTGGTGGTAGACCAATATCATGTGCTCTTGGAAATATTATTTCAGATGTTTCATCAAAAATTCGACTTAGGTTTCATCAGCATTCTTAAGTTTTTCTTAATTCCTCAGCTGTCAAAAATTATACTCAAATATACAACTAAATGAAAAGTTGTTATTAATACTCGTGTTCAAGGTCTTTGTACAACAGTTTGTATTTGACCCTTCCAGATGTACCAACTACAAGAAAATCGAGTGATCCTTCAAGAGGGTGTCATAACAAGTTAAAGGAACATTTGTATGTTTGAGAACCACAGCCAATTCTGAAAGCGTAATTATTTCCATAATGTGTCTGTTCATGATTGTTAATGCCCTGTTGATGCTGAAAACGTAAGACACAAACTAGACTACCAAAGGAGCAATAGATTAATGACATGTTTTGATAGTTTTTACTCAATGAGGAAAAGTTTGAGATGAATCAAAGACAAAAATACCTAAAATCGCTTAGTGTTTGGAGAAGACAGTGTTCAAGACAACTTTAATGACATGGAAAGAGAAGGAATAAAAATGTCTGTGCACTTTTTGTTCTTTCTTATTTATCCTGTGTGTAGATGTTCAAAAGCTTGCAGCAAGAGATGTTACTTTAAAGTTCTGGTGTAGAGATATGGGGAGACACAACTGGATTATTAATTTGGTGATGGGAAGCTGAAAAAGGTTAGCTATCTGATGATTATGAATTATTGCATTTTTAAATAGTATAAGGAAAATGTTAAAAAGGAATTTCTCTCTCTTTTTTCCATTGCCTTGACAGTAAGCCTCATATGAAGAGAAGCTTGTTCCTGTACTCTGAACCAGACATAAACAAGCAATTAATACATAGTTACAATGTAGGAAGGAAGACAGGAAGACGGAAGGAAAGAAATGTAAGTGGACCTCTGGTACTCTGCCAGAACCAGAGGGATATTGACAAATTTGAGAAGAGTCATAGAGTAGCAGTAAAGTGGTTAAGGGCCTGGAAAACATGATACATGAGGAAAGAGTGAGAGATGTGACCTTTTTTTAGGCTGGAGATGAGAAGAATGTGGGTGATCTTGCTGGTTTAAACTTCATAATGGTGAGTTATAGAAAAGTTTCTTCACAGAATAAAAAGCCATAGCCAAGAGGCTAAAGCCATAAGTTGTGAAAAAGGAAAATCCATCTAGAAAATCCATCCATTTATCCATGAATGATAATAAATAATAATGTGGTAATAAACACTGAAATAGTGTTCATGATGAGAGTGGTAAATGCCGCATCAGATTTGTAAAAGACACTCTGAAAACTCTTGTCTGAAGGTTATCAAACTGTCCTGGATAAAACCTAAAGAAACCTGATCTAACATTGAGCTCCTCTACTTTGAGGAAGGGGTAAACCAGACAATCTCCACAGAGATATTTTCAAACAAAATTATACTGTGATTCTACTATTTTCTGTATTCCCAAACCTGTTGGAACTTGGATAATTTTTCAGCTAAGATATTTTTTTATAGTTTTGCTGGTTTGGGCTGGCACAAGGTTAATTTTCTTGACAGAAGTTCATAGGGTGCTGTTTGGCATTTGTGACCAAAACAGTGATGATAAGACTGCAATAGTTTTGCTGTTGTTGTATGGAGCTTACACAGTGTCAAGAACTCTTCTGGCAGTGATTTGGCTGAGGAGTACACAAAAGTTTGGGAGGAGGCACAGTGGGGACAGCTGTCCCTAATGGCCCCAAGGGATATTCCAAACCATATGCCATCTTGCACAGCAATAAAACCTGGGGACAAGAAGTGGGAAGGAGGGACATTTGGAGTCAGGACATCTGTCTTCCCAAGATACCATTACCCATAGTGAAGCCCTTTTTCCCAGAGATTGTTGAAGACCTGACCGATGATAGGAAGTTGTGAATAACTTCCTTGTTTTGCTTTGCTTGCATGCACAACATTTGCTTTCCCCATGAAACTGTCTTTATCTCAACCCACAAGTTTTCTCACTTTTACCCTTATGATTCTCTCCCCCTTCCCATTGCAGGAGGGGGGACTGAGCAAGTGGCTGTGTGGGGCTCAGCTGCCTACTGGGTTAGCCCACAATAATCATATATTTTTATATTTCAGAAAAAAAGCTACAAAACATGTACCATCCTTTAGTTTTTGTGTAAAGCAGATCCATGCCTAAGACTGACTTTTTATAGAGCTGTCATTCTGAGCTAGAACTACTCATAAGTGCCACTGTTCCCCACATGATAGCTTTCATAATAGTAAAATCATCTTCATACGAGAGTAAAGCACTTACTAACCACTACATTTAATTAGAATAAAATGTAATGCATTAATGTATTTTAATTCCAGAAGTACTGTCCTTTTAGGAAAGACTATTTCAATTATAGAATATATAGTCACCAGGAGTCCACAATATTTTAACAACTATTTTGTCTATTTTTATTTTAATAAACAGGATGAACAACTTGGATTCAAAATAATTTAATTATTCTGAAGCACTTCTGAAAACAGAACTATTTTAGTTTAAATCCTTTGCAGGTTGAATTGGCACTGCTAAAAGCTACTGTAATTAGTAAATTTGCAAAAGCATTGTTAAAGTTATTTTCCACATCTTCAATATACTACAGTTTATTAGTAAGCCTATTATTTATGTACTCCCATGGGCCATTTAACATTTGCTTTAGTTAATGAGAATCTTCATCTTAATTAACAATACTAAAAGACCCTTTTCCTTCCTTCCCCCACAAAACAAATAAGGCGTTAGAAATATATCCCAGTATAATATAATTTTGGAACTATTAAAAGCAAAGCCTTTCCATTGCTCTTTTTTTTATTATCATCAAAGCTCATTGAAAGACACTTAGCTAAGTTTTGTATATCGTGCATATCTTAATTAAAAACATGAGTTAATATTAAAAGACACGGAGTGATTCAAAGTCCATGTGAAGGTCTTGTATGAATGATAATGAATTTTTGAAAATTGTAGAAATTCAGAATGTTATTGCACAATATTAAGGTCAAGGTTGTAGAAGAAACAGTTTCAGAACACCACTGTGTTACTATCAGGGAGTGTGCATGTAGTATACATGATCATAACCCTTTATTTCAGTTCAGTTGAACCACGTCCTCTGAACACGATTCTAGTGAAGTGAAAACAAGAGTTCAGCTTTCCAGCCAGAAGAACATGGTAACCTTTTGCCCCAAATCAGATCAACCAGAAATCTATTAGATGTATAGAGTCACTTTTATTTAGAGAGAACTAAATTGCTTTGACTGTATTGTGGTACAGAAGAAACAAGTCTTATAAAATGCATCAGGTCCTTTGCTTTATCTGATGGAAAAAGGAGGAAAAGCTTTCTCTGGTAAATTTTTTCTAGTTTTTGCCTACCAAATGAATAGTGTCAGCTTTTGTCCTTCAAACTATGAGCATGAGGTTGAAAGCACAAAGAGTGAAAATGTTGAACTTAAGATACTGATATTTAAGTCAGGATATCAGCTTTGAGTTATTTTGCAAAGTATTAAATAAATGATGACATTTCCTTCCCTAGTCCTCTTCCCTTCATAGAATCATAAAATCATTAAAGTTGAACCTTTGAGTCCAGCCTTTGACCAAACACCATCGTGTCAACTAAACCACAGCATCACGTACCCAGTCACCTCTTGAGCATCTGAAGGGATGGTGACTCCACCATTTCCCTGGGCAATCTGTTCCAATGCTTAACCAACATTTCAGTGAAGAAATGCTTCCCAATGTTCAACCTGAACCTCCCCTGCTGCTGCTTGAGGTTGTTTCCCCTTGTCATGTTGGATAATATCCACAGCCCTTTTCTGGCTGCTTTTGTTTTAACCCTACAGGGAGAGAAAGCAAAAGGCAAGGTCTGCATAGTGATTCACACTGATATTTTTTGTTATGTGTGCTCCAATACAGGTGTTCTTATGTAGACTTCAAAATCTTTTGAGCTTCAGGAGAAACTGGTTTCTTATCTTTTGCACTATTTTCAGATTAACTATATTGATTAGCACACTGGTATCTGCTTGGGCTGGCACTCTGGTTTGCTTACCTGAAGAAAGGTCATGAGAACATGCTAGGGTGGCTGAGAAATTCTGTGATCCCAAACAAGAAACTAGGACAATGCAGTCTAAAGTTATGTACTGTATTCTCTTGTGTAGTGAATTTTGTCTTCTCTGCAATAATCATCCAAATCCCAGTGAAGTCACGAGTCTAAAATACTGGAAATATGGTACAGCTGGTGAATATTTTGTATGGTCGTATGATACTATCTTGTAAATGTTTGATACTGAGGGTCATTTTCTGCCATCCAGTACTTCTATTTGGCATTATTTTTAATCATTTGATTGTCTGTTGGGGCTGGAGAGGACCATTTGTTTGCATGTCTCCTTATTTTCCAAAGTAGCTGGACTGAAATAGAGTGTTAGTGTGTGGGATGGATCTCATGTTAAAGGAATTGGATCACAACGAACATTTAAAGAGATGAAAGGGACACATGAGTTTTCTGAAACTTCTATTACTTTTACACAGATGTCCTTGGCACACATTTAATCCTGAGATGTGCTTAGGGTTACACACATAGTGAGCCTACACCAGGGACTGCATAACAGAGACTTATCAAGAGATGAATCATGAAGGGAAAGAGGTGTAAGATAAAGTAAAGGTAAGTTCAGTTTTTCCAGTTTGATTGTGTCAGACTTAACAGATCTTCTGTATAAAGTATGTTTGAGTTGTGACCTTTTGTCCTGTCAAAAAATTACAAAAAACTACATTTTGCGTGACAGTTGACATATTGCAGCACTGTAGAAGAAATGTTGCTACTGCGTTTGTTCAGGATTTGGTGTGGGAGGAATATTCAGTTTCTAACTTAAGGAATTCTGTATGTAGCTGAAAACCTGCACAGCTTTAGTGTACAACTTAAAAGACAAGTAAGGATAAATGTAAGTTTTTATATATGTTTTTCATAAGACACATGTTTTCAAAAGAAAAATGAGAGATGCGGGGGGGGGGGGAATCTGTAAAATGGTTCCTCCATGTAACTTACAGCCATAACTGCTGCTAAACTGTAAAATGAATCAAATTGTTAAATCTGACTGTAATTTTGAAGATTAAGGCATTAACAAGCAGTGATGTGAGAACAATAAATTATATCACAATTTTTTCTATGCACATTTTAATAGCAAAGTATTAAACTACTCTGATCAGAGACATGATCAGAGAATGATGTCAAGGGCATCTATCACTTACTCCATATGATAAGACTAACAAGGTTTTTTTTCGGATTTATATGTGTGATATGATATTATGGGAAAAAGGTAGTGGAAAACTGAGCCTCTGTCTGGTATGACCACAAAAAAGTCACATAGAAATATAGAAATCATTACAAATTGTTCAAGTGTGAAAGTTTTTTCCCAGAATTATTTTGAAGAGATAAAAATCAAGTTATTCATTGCAATGCAAGCTAAAAAGAGAGACAGATGATAATGAGGATGATAATAACTATAATACAATATTCACAAAATATCACTATTTCGTGATAGGATCAATATCAGACTGCAATACTTTCTATTTCTTTGGAGTTAATTTGAGAGTATGAAATTTTTGGTGAAAAAGTGTAAGAGATGTTGGGTAAATTGGTAAATCTATGAACATTTACAGTGATAACTTTTAGAATGAAGATCCATAGAGGTCCACCTCTTTGCTTTTGCAGAAGTTATTTTCAAAACATTTTCTTGCCTTGTTGCAGTGACTTTTAGGTAGTCTGGCAAATTCCATAATAGACTGCTTAAATTGAATTTTCATTTTTATTTTGTAATGTCTTACCTATATTACATTTCATATTCTTTGAGGCATATGTAGAAAATCTGTAGAAAGAAAAAGACTGTTTCATTATCATAGCCTTATTACTTATTCCCTGTCTTCCTAATGATGGCTGCCTGTATCAAAACATTAAGGAACATCAGTTGTAACACTGAATTTTTTAGGGAGTTCTTTATCTTCTTTTCTGTTGTTTTTGAGGTTTTAGGTGTTGTTTTTAGGGGATTTTGATTACTGGTTTGTTGTTGTTTGGAATTTTTTTTTTCCTCATGACAGTGTTCTTGGAGAGTGTTGATTGTTCTTCTCTTTCTCCTCTCAAAAAGGTAGGCCCATACTCCAAGTTGTATTCCTGGATGCCAGATGATCGTGTTAGTGCTGTTAGTCTGACTTCCTGAAAATTTTCATAGGCAAAATACCTCAGTAATCAAGTTATACAGACCCCAGTTTACAGGTGATTTTTTCTTTTTTTTCTGACCTGTTTGGAATCTGCAAAGAAGAGTTTATATCAATCTCCATCTACTCAAATAAACATTCTTTTAAGGAAATGAGAGGGCAATTTGTTTAACTGTTACTTTGTCTAGACTTGTAATAAGAGATCCAACTTGAAATCTAGCTCCTATTTTTTAGTACAAAGTATGCTATTGGGCCTCAGGATTATTATTGTGGATTTCTGTCAAAAAGAAATGCAGCAGAGGATGTCACAACTGTAATGCGAAGCAGAAAAACTGATGATAGCTGTGCATACCAAGAAAAAACCCTCACAGAAACATAAAAAAGACAAATTCACAGTTCATGGTGTTGACAACTCATTTTTTAAAAATCCATTTAAAAAACCCATAATAAACATCTAGTTGTTTTTGCTTGTGTGACAAGAACTTGTCACAACAATGTATGCATTTTTATGGTGTTGCACTTGGAGCTTTTTGGTAGTTCAATACTTTTGTTCCTTTCAAAATTATTGCATAAATACATGAATGAAAATGTTTACAGGGCCATAGCTTGTTTTAGGTTTTACAGTGTAACACTCTTCCATGTGGCGGAGGTATACCTTATTCTCATGATCATTTGTCTCTTAAAGGAATAAGTCTTTAAAGAACAGTGCACAAGGTAGGGAATGGAGAAATTCAGCATGCTAAATCATGAACAAGGTAAAACTCATTTCCAAACTGGCCACAGGAGAAAGAAGAAATAATGTGGAGCAAAGTTGAAACAGTACAGGTGGGCTGGACAAGCTGAAAAAAAACCAAAAAACAAACAGGAACCAAAAAACAACAACAACAAAAGTGAGTATATCCAAATTGAAAGGCTAGGAGTATGCAAGTTATGAACACAAATTCTCTTACATTCACATCTCAGCAAGAACTCTACACAGTTAAACCTGTATGCCTAACCTTTACATGACTCATTTGTTTAAAAGGGTCAAAACTCATTCAAAAGGAAAGGAAAGATGTTCATTGCATTTGAAATTACTTGATTTCAACTTCCAGAATTTAATTATTTTTACTACATTCTCTGATAGTAGAACTACATAGTACAGTGCACATTTGTTCTTGTAAAAAAATATTTATGTACAGATATCAAACTGAATCTTCTCTTTAATGAAATAAACACAACAATATTTCAGAGTACTCCTTGCCAGGGATCTTATTCTCCATTGACTAGTTATAATGCATGGAATTATTAAGCTCTTCAGACTATAGAAATGTTATTTCACCAGTAAGATTAGAAGCCATAAAATTCAACCTCTTTTCACTCTTCTACTACTCCTTGCTGTTTTTTATACATGTAACCATATATTTTTTTGCATTTTCTGTTACTGAGGCCTTATGTAGAGCTCTTCAACCATTCAGACCTCATATATTTCAAAGGACAATTGCTTTGTCTTTTGGGACAATTCCCTTGCCTTTTTTTTCATCAATAACCCAGACTTTGCTAAGTGCAAAAGAAGTCTTGTTTCTCCTAGAAGTCTTGCTCAAAGGGAGATCTTTGGCATTTAGATGTGTTGAAAAGAAACACCAAGCAAGCATGTAGGCGAAGAAAGTAGCCTTAAATACCTTGGGAATTATACAACATTTCTGCCTTGCATAACTCTGAAAATGTATTCAAACTACATAGCATTCCAAAAAAAGTTGTGATTATCAATCAATTTATTTATCAGTAATCCAAATTTCAGTTTTATTTTTTTTTTAATATAAGCATTAATGAGAAAAATAGTTTCCCATATCTTCAGAAGCAATAGATTCTCATTTGTATTTCACTGAACTGTTAGGATTGTGCCATTAAATTTCAAGTCTTTGTACATGGAAACCAGTGTTGATACACACATGCAGATATCTATGCATTTTTCACTCACTATGCAATTTCCAAAACTGTATTTGGAATAATTTCCATTACAAAAATTTCACCATTCTCTAGACTTAAAGATTTTTGTCCTAACTTATGCTACACAAGTAACTTTGTGATCTACTTTCCACTATAATATTCTAATATATTGTCTACTTTTATAATAATCAGCAGTCTGGGAAAGTGGTTTGAGTAGTTATATTCTCCAGAATGGAAATCTCCAGATCAGTGCCAACTTCACTCATTCTTACCATCCAACTGCCACCCTTTAATCACGCATTCAAATCCTTACAGTTATCTACATGATAGAAAATAGGCACCAATCTTTTCCTCAGGGATGGGGCAAAGATTAAACTGCCTCAAACTCTTGAGTTGCTAATTGAACTTCCTGTGTATACTCCAGTCTATGGCACTTAAACTGACTCTTGACATTACTTATAATTCTCTATTCTTCAGGAACTTGAAGTCTACTTTTTTCCTAGGTGCTTTATGTAATTTTGATCTGTATTTTAATATTCCATAATATTTTTTCTTTCTTTTTTTAATGAGATTGTTAATATTGTGTAATATTTAACACATATGTTTATTTACACATTATATATAATTATTCTTGTTAATGTTATTTCCCACAGTGAATATTTTTATAAGTCATCTGCTTCAAATTAGGATATATTTATATAATGCTTTTTTTATACTGTATGTGGCTAAAGTAATTCGTAATTAGGAACATATACAGTTTCTAAAAAAGGACATATAAACACTCAGAAGGCAAATTATGTGTATTTACACCCATTAAAATAAAAGGAGAGTTTTCACAGGTAGAAGAGAGATTTAAAGAGCAAGACAATTTCCAGTCACTAAAACTTAAATAAAAATTCAATTTATTTTACTTTGTTTTATTTTAATACTGCTTCTTCCATAAATAGATAAAAGATTAATAATTCTAGATTGTTAGGGCAGGATAGTATCTCTGTTTTAGAATTATTTATAAAAATGTCACATTTTTCCAAATTTAACTAGTCAAGCTTCCTTAAAATTACATTAGGCAGAAAAGATTTTGATGTAGCAAACTTTTCTTAGATGTAGAATAAATGGGCTTTTCTGTATTATAATTCTAAAATATGGCTTGATAATGATTATACTCTTTTTTTTTTTTCCTACAGCAGCATCAATGTATATTTGCAGATTGCAAACATATAGTGATGAATGAGTACATCCCAAGATGGCATAACTTTAAAAGAGTTCTTCATGGATTGCAAAAAACTTTGAAACTGAATGGGAAGGATATGGCAGGAATTCCTGAAAGGATTTGGAAGAAATCCCTTCACCTGCATTCAGTCCTTACACCTTTTTTAAAAAATTATTATAATCTTAAATATAGCAAATTTTTGAAAATTTAGATCATTAAAACTATTTATGTTGGAGCTTTTTTGTTGTGGGGGTTGGTTTGGTTGGTTGGTTGGTTGGTTTGGTTTGGTTTGGTTTGGTTTGGTTTAGTTTTTTGTTTTATTTTTTTTCTTCCCTTGGGCCTAAACTTCAGAAGAATTGAAGTCTATGAGAGAAGTCTCTGGTAAATATAGGAGACATATAAATAATATAAATATTATAATCTTTAATTCTATTATTTACATATTTAATTTTAAAATTTTGAAAATAAAAATTGACTGCTTAAGCAAGCCTAACTCAGATGCAAATCCATTTCTTTAAATGCATATTTCAACTAAATTTGAATAGAAAATCTTTGATAGACTAATGTGAGAAATAAAGTTCTAACACTATGGATCTGGCCCTGAAACTTCTGAGAAAAGATCACAACTTGCATTAACTACTAATGAGAGTAGAATTTGGTTGATATTTCTTGTAGACACTCGCTATTTTGCATGATCAACAATATGTAAATATAGCATAATTAAACCCTTATACTGATACTAGATATCCAAATCTTATAAAATTTGAAATGTAATGAAAAATTTGTTGCTTTGATACAAAATAAAAGATAAGATTTAAGATCTGAGCTCATTTTTACAGACCAGATTATTTGTCCTTATAAATGACAAGCTCTAAGAAGCATTTCTCAAAGGAGGTGTTACTTTCCGTGGAGAGTTTTTACACCTGATCTCAGTTCTGCTTAAGAGATTCTAAATTTAATAATAATGTAAAACTAAATGAAATATGGATTCTCTTAAATAATTTAAGCTTGCTCCAATTATACAAATTTAATAAGTTTAGTATATAATACCACTGGATAACATAAGATAATAGAATTATAGATTAAATGTCTTTTTAGTTAGGAAAATTGGCAAGGACTGTTTTCTGCTCATATGATATACCTTTTCATTTAGCCTCCACTAAAATTCTATTCTTGTAAGAGACTATGCATTAAGAAAGATTTATTTTATCTCTAAAGTTAATTAATAATTTTTGTTTCTATATATATAATCTGAAATACAGGCTTACCTTTTAGGTATATTTTTACATTAGCTAACATACTGAACTTTGAAAAATATTGTTTTCTCAGTTCCATTTTACTTATCCCCTTATTTTCAGTATGGTTTAATGAACAAAATGTTTTATATAACATAAAGGAATTATGTTAAGAAGACATAGATTGTCTCAGTTAAATCGTATCTCTTGCAATGAAATTAAACAGAAGAGACAAAACAAAGGTGAAACCTCTTCTATGTCTATTTTCTCATGCGAAAACCTTGTTTCAATTCTATTTACCAAAAAGAGGAGAAAAATTGAGAAGGGGAAGAAGAAGAAGAAGAAGAAGAAGAAGAAGAAGAAGAAGAAGAAGAAGAAGAAGAAGAAGAAGAAGAAGAAGAA
>JAOTQP010001286.1:71601595-71630758 GCA_026413545.1 Cichladusa arquata | reverse complement strand
ACAAAAAAAACAACCAAACCAAAACCAAAACATACAGACAGGGCTATAAAATATTCATTGTATCATGTATGGACTACTTTGAGCTTCAAGTGTAATTGTTTTTCTCACTAGTTCAGCCTGTCTGAACTGCTGTAACTCACCTGAACTCAACTATCAGAATGGGAATTGATCATATTTCAGGATATCATGGGGCTTTATGCCTAGACTGTAATGCAGAAATGGCATTGAGATACTCAAGAGATGCTGTTGTAATATCTCAAGCAATTGCTTTCATGATTTCAGTGATGTACTAGTGATTCAGAGAGTTTACACAGAGTAGCTCTGTGATATTTTTCACGTGTTTATGTTTGCTCTTTCAGTTAATAGCAGCACTTCCAGGCTGATACATTCATCTGATATTGTCTTCCCCTGTGTCTAATAAAAAAAATTACTTGCCCATGTACTTTGTGTAGCCCGCTTAGACCTATAAGCATGGCCACATAACCCTTTTTATAAAGTGTGAAAGTCTATGAAGATAATTTTGTAATTTTTTTAAAATTTGAATTAAATCTGATTTTTTTATGCTTTAGAAGAATAAAATATTCCTGGAGAATATTTGCATTAGCTGAGATGTAACCAGTCCACGCCTTTGTACAATAAAAGATTTTTTTTGGTTATTTTGTTGTTGCTGTTGTTGACCTTTCTTCCACTGCTCCTGTTATGACATCCATAGCCATAGCCATGCTCCTCCTGAAATGTCTCAGACTATCATCAGATGGGCTAGAGCATAGACTTACATCACGTGAATACTACCCACTTAAAATGTGGTAGCTCATGTCACACGTACCATGAGTGAGAATATGGACTTCGATAGACAACAGAGAAAAGGCTTCACAATATTAAAAAAATCTTTGCCAGGCCTTGTAGCCTTAAAAGCACTACACACTTAAGTCATATCCTCAGCAATAAAAGTTCCCTTTCTCTCTGTTTCTCTTTCTATCACAGTCCTCCCACTTTTCCCCCAGAAAAAGAATATTATTGCCTCTTGTGGACCACCTAAGCTGAAACTTCTCCAAATTCAGTTGTAGCTGGGTTCTTCACAGTGTGCCTGTCTATCCTGTCATAAACAGATTTTACTATCCCCTGTGTTTCCACAGCAGTACCATTCTTTGACCGTGACTATTTGGGAAGACTTTTTTTTTTTTTCCTTATAACCAATAATGATAATTATTTATCAATTGTAGCTAAAGTAGGGGGGGTTTTAATGGTTGGGGTGAGGTCTTTATTTGTTGTTCATTTTAACCTTGTTGCTTCCTTATAGTATAATTCACAAAATATTGTGATGGTTAAGGTTGGAAGGAGCCACTGGAAGTCTTCTAGCCCCATTTCTCTGGTCAAGCAGGATTCCCTAGAGCATATTACTCAGAACTGTGTCCAGACAGCTTTTGAATATCTCCAGTGAGAGAGACTGTTGCACTAAGTTTATAGGAATTTAGCAGAAAATAAAGTCCCATGTATTCCAGCTGATCCATAGAGATCAGAGGGGCTGAGTGTGGCCCCAGTTTAATTCCTGATTGTACTCAATTCACTGCTATAAATCTGCTCATGTTCAAAGGACCTTGCATGAGCACAGATGCACAAATAATGCAATTTATCAATCAGGTCTGATCACATTCAATAAGGACTTGAACAGTTCAGATTCATGATTAATACAGTTTATTAAAAAAATAGGAAAGCAGGTTCAGGATTGCCCATGATAAGTGCGCTAACTAAAGTGTTGTTGCATGGGTTGTGACAGAAAGTATAGGAAGACATGTCTAATAGTGAGATATTTATACATATATATGTAAATAAATATTCTCAGGTGTTCTCCAACACAGTTAGAGGTGTGATATTCCCTAAAAGCTTCAGGAGAAGTTGTTGGGAGAGGAGAAGAGACACATTCCAGCAGCTGATTCCCAGCAGACAGAAGTGCTTTTCCCCTCCAGCCCCTTCTGCCCCAAAGCTCCACTTTTATATATTAATTTTGGTCCATCCCAGTGGGATGCAACAACTGAATATTCTAGATGAGGTTTGGTGATTTTGGTCATAAATGAATTACACGTCCCATATTCTCCTTCATTTGCATCCTGAGGAGTGAATAAGTTAATATGTTAATGGGGCTTAATGAGGGTCTTAGTTACTTTTGGTCAGAAATTATAGTTGACAACAGGTACAAGAAACACTTTGATCTTTCCTCATGCACAGAAGCAGCAGTAAAATCTGACCTTCTGTGGAGAGACTTGGTGTGCTTCCTTGTTTCCTTAAGAAACCAGATTTATAGCAAGGCTTCTTTGCACAGTGCAGAGCGTGAGTCTAATTGCTGGTACAGATATGTGGGTGTTCTTCTGTGCCTCACTCAAACAGCATTGGGTATTGAGTCCTGTGCTTCACCCCAGACACCATTCACTTGTCAGCCCTTGCTCAAGCAGGCACAAGATCAGCAGTGGGTTCAGCAAAGATTTTTCTCAACCTGCTTCAACAATTCTTCACCATCTTAAAGCAACACTGTACAATTCTGATAGTTTATGACAGAGTTCACAATCTCTCTGGGCAATCTATTCTCTGTGCTCTGTCACATACACATACAAAGTTCTTCATATACAGTTGGAACTTCCTGTGCACCAGTTTCTGCCTGTGTGTTGCCTCTTGTTCTACTGCTTGGCACCACCAAGAAGAGTCTGTCCCCATCCTCCTCACAGTCACAGAATCACAGATTAGTTTGGGTAGGAAGGGACCTCTGGAGATCATCTAGTCCAATCCCTCTGCCAAGGCAGGGTCAGTTTAAGCATATTATATACAAGCATGTCCAAGTGAGTTTTGAATGTCTCCAGAGAGGGAGATTCCACAGCCTGCCTAGGCAGCCTGTTCCACTGTTGTTCCACCCTCAGTGTAAAGAAGTTCTTCCTGATGTTCAGGTGGAACTTCTTGTGTTTTAGTTTATGGCCGTTGCTCCTTGTCCTGTCACTGGGCACCACTGAAAAAGTCAGGCACCTTCCTCTTGAAAAACATCTTTGAGATATTTATATGTATTGATGAGGTTCCCTCTCAGTCTGGTCTCCTCTAGACTAAACAGACCCAGTTCCCTCGGTCTGGCATGACACTCTTCCTTCAGATACTTACATTGATGAGGTCCCTTGCCAGTCATCTCTTCTCAAGGCTGAACAGGCACAAATCCCTTAGTAGTTCCTCATAAAACAGATGTTCTAGTCCCTTAATCATCTTCACAGCCCTCCATTGGACCAACTCCAGGAGCCCCATGTCTCTCTTGTACTGAGGAGTCCAGAACTGGACAGACTACTCCAGAAGTGGCCTCACCAGAACTGAGCAGAGGGGCAGGATCACCTCCCTTGACCAGCTGGCAACAATGCTCTTCCTGATGCGCCCCAGGATGCCTTTGTCCTTCTTGGCCACAAGGACACACTGCTGGCTCACGGACAGCTTGCTGTCCACCACAACCCCAGGTCTTTTTCTGCAGAGCTGCTTTCCAGAACATGCCTTCATCTACCCTGTGTTGCTGTACAGAATTATTCTACCCCAGGTTCAGGACCCTGCAATTGCCTTTGTTGAAGTTCAGATGGTTGAGCTCTGCCCATCTCTCCAACCTCTCAAGGTCCTTCTTGCTGCACAGCATTCTGGGGTATCAGCCACTCCTCCCAGCTTTGTGCCATCAACCAATTTGCTGAGGACAAAACATATAAACCATATGTTCAGTTCAGGAACTGAAGAAATTAATCTGGTACCACATGAATAGCATACAAGAAGGGGTGGTATAAAGGAAATCTTATAGACAGTGAGAGGGGATGCTTTTAGCAAGCTGTTCTGGAAAATTCATACTTGTCCTTACTGGAGCAGAGTTATGTTCATGACTTGTGCATGAACTTGTGTAAATGATGACATTCAAGTTAAGGGAACATATGCCTCTGGTCAGATGTATAGGAGTGTGAAATTCTGTAAGGTTGATATGTTTTCAGCTTCATGCTGTTTCCTTACAATGCAATTGCAGCTCTGGAGGAATTCTCTGGAGAGGCAGATATTTTTACTTTTCTTGCTAACAACCAAGCAAATGCAGGAGGATAAATATTCCTAGACCTTGCAGGATACAGTAGAGAGAAGATAGCACTGAAAGAAACATGGGAAGAAGCAGGATGTTAGGTAGAAGAGACGGATTACCGAAAGCAGCAAGGATCAGTGACATGTCTCACAACTGACTGAAATGCAAGATTCCTTGGAAACAGGGGGAACTGTTAATGTTAACTGTTTTGTGGTGAATTTAAAAGCTAAAGGCAGTAGAAAGGATTTACCAGCATGAACACAATAGGCCAGGAAGACTTTTATAAAAGTCAATTTTTTCCTTAATTTTCCATCACAGTCATTTTGCATTTTCTCTATGTAGGAAATTATGAATCCTGATTTTTTTGGAAAGATATCAGACCAGAATACATAGATGCACAAGCCTCAAAATGGGAACCAGCTTGAGATCTATTACACAAATATCAACAGTTAGTTAATTTTTTAGTTTTATTTATTTTCAGGTTTTTTATTAGGCAGTCAGAATGAAGTACAGTCAAATCTGATGCAACACAGTTTGTGTTGTAGCAATATGTGTTTAAAACATTATTGGACAAAATCTATACAATTAAAATAATGTCTGTAAAATAAATTGACGGAAAGTGTTTCATATATGGACCACAGAATACTTTTTAGAGAGGGGATTTCAATGTAGAAATAGTCTCTAAGGAGTCTGGCCATTCAAGCCAATGCAGAAGTTTTAAGCATTTTCTTTGTTAACAAAAGTAATATTGTTACTATGGCAGCAAAAAGACACACACAAAAAGGTATCTCACCACTATTCCTGATGAAATATGCATGTATAGCTATGAAATATCTCCTGAATCCAAGATAATTTCTTAATTTTTGTTTTCATTCAAGACTGCCAGTTAGCATTCATTTCAAATGGTCATTTATCTCTAAAATTTCTTCTCTGAAAAAATTCCATGCACAGTGTTGTCTTAAATACTTCATTCCAAACAGTGCATGAGATAAAATAGAACCATTACATTTGCAACAAAAGAAAAAGTTTTCAAAACTTACATATTATTCACATATTCATTATGGTTACCATGCATATATTCAGTGATATGTTCTCAAAAAAGATAAAAATTTCTTCTGATTCCAAACATTGCAGATTCCACTGTGTTTTGTAATTTTTTAAAATTTTTTTTCTATTGTGGAGTGGAGGTGGAGTTTTTCCTTTTGTTCTTGGCTTGTTTTGGAGTTTTTTTCTTCTGTGTGTATGAAACCAATGAACAAAGAACAACTGTTTCACCACCTACCTTATTATTCATGAACAGGGAGCATTGAAGCAGACTTATGTGGAACAACACAAACTTTCTTCATTATTCTGGTGAAACTATGTGTGCCCCACAGGAACTTCTTGAGCTTTTGCCACCTACTTCAAAGCTACTCCATTCAAATGACCTTTACTCTCTGCTGAGTGGCTTCTCATAAGTCAGTAGTCTACTTTTTTCTTTAAACAAGTAAAAATCTCTGAGTTTAAGAATCCCTTAGTTCTAATGATGTATCACAAACTACAGAGAGATTTCAGTTTGTGGTGGGGAAACCTGCCTGGATTCCTATCCTTGGGAGAATGACCCAACAGTATCTTATTTTTAATGTATAGTTGACCAAATTATCTCTACTAAAGATTTCTCAGAGGAATATATTTCTGTTGAAAACACGTCTCCTGAATCATAGATATAATCTGTGTCAAAATTAAGCTAACCTCTCCACTTTGAGTTGGAGCCTGTTCTTATATGCAGGCTTCTAGGTAGCAGTCTGCTTGCTATTCTTTCTTTGTCTTCTGATATCAGACTATTTAGAATGTGGTGTCTTCAAAGCAATTGTAGGTGGTATCTCTGAGTGACACTTGCAATCCTCAGAGAAGGAGAAATAGCAGAAGGAAGTCAGGGAGGGAGCATCTCTGGAGATCGTGTGAGAAGTCAGAGAAATTTTCTCTTCTCTGCCCATCTGTTCATCAGCTAGGGCTCAAGTGTGTAACTTTGTCACACTCCAGGCTTGCAGTGTTGGGATCCACAACGCATTTGGAGAAAATGCCACTGAAAATGTAGATGAAGAGACATTATTGTAAGAATAAATTTAAAGCAATGTGGAAGCAGTGAGGAATGACGGAACACTACTGAAGAAATATCAGCAGAAAAAAAAAAGTCTGCCATCATTATTATGATAAAGAATCTTTAGAGAACATTTTTTAAAGAAAAGGAGGATTCTTTTTAGAAAGTCTGGTAATATTAGTCAAAGTTAGAGATGTTTTCACTGCTGAGTAATATACTACAGACAAATAAGCCAGGTAATTATGGGAAGTAATTCAGGTGCCTGAAAAATACAAGCAATTGTAGCATCACCAGATAATTTTACTTCAGAAACTTCAAACTTTCCTATGGAGTATGGATCATAATTTGATTGAATTGTACCATTACAAGTGCAGGGCCATATTGAGTACTATTGAACTGAAAATCATGATTTTTCAGTTTTAGAATCTTTGTTATAAAGAACCTATACTTAGTTGTATATATTTTCTACTATTTTACATGAGAGAGAGAGCAGATGATAAATAACTGTGATTTTTGACAACATGATTAGACAAGCCAAAACAGATTTCAAAGAAACATAGTATAAGAACACGAAAACATACTATTCATACTTGAAAAGATAATGATGGAGGAGAAGCTAGAAGCTTCCTGTTTGCCTGATAGAGCCAATGTCAGTCATCTCCAAGACAGATCTGCTGCTGGCTAAGGCCGAGTCCATCAGTGACAGTAGTAACACTTCTGTGACAACATATTAAGAAGGAAAACAGGGTTACTGTGCAGAAGCAACTGGTAGCCAGAGAAGAGAGCCAGAAAACTTGAAACAACGCTGCAGACACCAAGGTCTTTCAAGGAGGAGGTGGAGGAGGTGAACCAAGCTCTGGAGCAAAGGTTTCTCTCCAGCTTGAGTGAAGGCCATAGTGAGACTGGCTGTCCCCCTGCAGCCCATGAAGGTCCACAGTGAAGCGAAGATCCGTCTGAAGCCCATGGAGAACCCTGCACTAGAGCAAGTGGATGCCTGAAGAAGACTGTGAACCCAGCAGAAGCCCACGCTGGAGCAGGCTCCTGGCAGGACCTGTGGAACCGTGGAGAGAGGAGCTCACACCAGAGTGAGTTTTCTGGCAGGACTTGTGATCCTGCAGGAGATACACATTGGAGGAGTTCACGAACAGCTGCAGCCGGTGGGAAGTATTCACATTGCAGAAGTTCATGGAAGACTGTCTCTAGGGGGAGAGACCAAGATTAGAGCAGAGGAAGGACTTTTCTTCCTGAGGAAGGAAAGGCAGAGACAATGTGAAATGACTGACCACAATTCCTGTCCCTCTGCACCATGGCAGGAAAGGAGGTAAAGAATGAGGAATAAAGTTAAGCCCTAGAAAATGGGCATGCAGTTGCAAAGATGGCCAAAAGCACCCCGGACAGTATTCACAGGGACACAGCCAGGGCACCAAGAGGAAGGATTGTTGTTGTTGTGCAGAGGTACCCCACTGCACAACATTCATGAGATCCTATCTGGATTCTCTGTCAAATTTTAAGCTCCCTCAGTACAGGCAAAATAATGAGCAAATTCTGGGCCATATTCAGCAGAAAGCTTCCAAGTTGGATGAGATATGTGAGCCTCTCTGTGAGAAGGGGTTGAGGGACCTGGGCTTGTTCAGCCTGGAGGAGAGATCACAGACCCACAATTTTGAAAGGCTTCAGGAACAAATCCTGTATGTGCTGACATCTGATACCTCACTCATGCACAGTATTACTATATAGATTTACATAATATGACAGTTGAGAAATAGTGTAGATAACACCTGGTATTGTGTTTTTTATTGGCTGGTTCTGTCCTGTTGATACTGTTCTTTGTTTCATGAGGACTGTTTGTCATAGCCCTACTCACCTCATTAATGGCCTTTTTCTCCAGCCACAGCAGCTGCCCAGAGGTGCACTGGCAGTGCAGACACAGACTCCAGACAGGCTCCTCATGCTCAGGAGGGCAACAGCTGAGTGCTTCTGCACCCCAATCCTGTCCTATGCCTAGCTCTGCTGCCAGAAGGCTTTTACACATGAAGGATCATAAGTTTAGTCATTAAAATAATGTGGATGCTCTAAGTTCATTAGGCCAATACATTGATTTATAGCTATTAACTGGTTCATCTAAGCAAGTAGCTCTGTGCCTGAAATCCTTAACATGTATAAACATTTACACACATGAATATATTTCTTAGGCTCCAAAATATTTTTTTTTTATATTTAGTATTAAAGTGTTTTAAGCAGGAAAAAAAAGTGTATAGCTGACATGGCAATAATTCTTAGTCAGAGTGCCTGTTTCATTGTTTAAGCAAGACATACCTAAAGGCAAAATTCTATTATTTTTGCAGCACATCCAGGTTTGGCAACTCTACCACATGACCAGCCTAAACAATTGACTGTTTACTGTAAAATATTGGGAAACAAGTTCTTTTCCTATTTCCCAAATGAGAGTTATTTCATTGTATCTAATTTCTGGTACAGAATCTATAAAAACATGTCAGTCCTTTCTTTTTCATTTACTGTGCCATTGTGTCATCAGCTCTTTCAACACTGTTTTATCCTAACAGAATTCCTTCTATTTCTGCCTTCTGTTGTCCAGTCTACTGGATATATAAGCATGCACATAAAAACAAACCCCCACTTTTGTAAGTGTTTTTAATTTTTGAATTGTACTAACCATTCATTAATTACACAAAGGATGTCTTGAATGATGTGATCCTACAGCAAAATAAATAAGAAGGAGTGCTATGACTCTTTTTTTTACTTGGTTGTTATCTGGTTAGTTGTACAATTTTTTTCAGCTCCTCTGATTGTTGGATTCCTGATAGCACAGACTGCTTGTTATAACCAAAAATCAATCCTTTTCAAACTTTCACAGTTTTTCAGACATGTCTTCTGTTACTCACAAAAAACTCACTGCAAAACTTGTGTCTAATAAAAATTCTGTGTGAGCAATGTGATATGTTGACAGTTGCTTAGTAAAGTTATTGGAAAACAACAGAAAACACATAACAGTAATTATCAGCTACTGGACACATCTGCATGAATAAATTAGTTCCAAACTACTGTCTCGAATGACTAAATGCATCATGAATTATCACCTCTTTCATAGCTCTACATCAGGTGCTTCATTCAAATATAATAATCTTTGGCCTTTCCTTTAATTATTTTTCAGTATGGCTGTTCCTGTTTAACCAACTAAATTAAACTGTAATCTTTCTTTATTGTTCTGCCAAACCTTTGAAAATGTTTACTTTTTCAAATTAATATCTTCCTTGGTTTCAATTGCTTTTGTCTGTCCTCAGAGATTCTGGGAATTAAAAATGTAAAGAATGTGTAATTTCTCTGCAGTATGACTTGATTTGATTAACTGATTTGTAAGAGCCCTTGCATCATTACTCTTTTTTTTAATTTCCATTTATTTATTGTATATGCTGACAAGCATATTATTATGCGCACCTCTTCTTCAGTCATTCACCCTTGTCCAATATTAGTCATTTCAAGGAAAAAATTAGAAATGTCTATTACATCCTTTCTAGTCAGGTTTGATTTCAACTTTTGAATTCTTGGTAGCACAAAATTTCAAGTTTATAAAAAATGTTTTCTGTTTATAATCTGTTTTGGGTTTTTTTGTACCTTTAATTATTGCACTGATAAAATGTCTGATTCCCTAAGAATGGCAAGTGTTTCTCTTTGTTAACATTTTTCCCATTGTTAACATTCAGAGCTCTGTTGCCATCCACAAGCCCCACATTCTGTGATTTGGTAGTAGATGCCTTATCATTACAGGAATGCTTATGCATTTTATCCCTTGCCTATTTTATTTGTATTTCATCAATGTAAACACATTTCAAATCTTAGCAGGTAATTTCTTAATATCTTTTTCATTGCTAGCAACTTTTCCCTTTTCCCCTTCTCTTTCACACTGGTTAGAATTTCTGCTTTGGTTTGTTCACAGTTCTGACATGAGTTCTTGTAGAAAAGTTTGTACTTTTAAAAACCTGGATCTCTTAGTCATGTTAGAATTTCATGCCTTCTTTTTCTGAGATGTACTAAGAAGACTAAATAGGATCATACAATTTCAAGTGAAAAGCAAGGTGAGTATACTATTTAGTGCCAAAAATTTTGTCCCTACACATGCCTCAAAGGTTCTCTACTGACTTCAGCACATTAACTGACTACAGCTCTGACTTACATTGAGGTGTAGAGTAATTGCTCTAGTATCCTCTAATCTCACTCAGATTTATGCCTCAGCTATCTAGAAAACAACTAAGCATTTAAAAGATATTCAAAAATACAGTTTCTGGAGTACTTTTCCACAGATTTAGATATTTAGGAATAGGAAATTTCTCTCTAAAAATATTTTTATTCTTCTATTTCTATTTCTTAGGCTTATCGTACTTTTAGGAAAAGAATAATTCTGGAAATAGTTGCTGGATTATAAGAACAAAACCCGAAAAACATGTGTGAACAAAATCGTTTTTTAAGCTTTTTGTAACTATAGCAGAAACAATCTACGCAACTAGTCTTTAAAACACAATGTTTTGTGATAATGTATTTTGGGGAGATTATGACAAGTATACAGGGAAAAAATAAGACAAGCTAACCTGAAACCTAATTATCACAGGAAGTAAAACAGTTTGTTCCTAGCAGGAAAATATTAATCATACTGTGGATTGACAGTTAAATGCTGCCAAAACTCAAAATTACAGTGCATATAGAAACACAGAATCATAGAATGGATTGTGTTGGAAGAGACCTTAGAGATAATCTAGCTCCCAACCCTCTACCATGGGCAGGGATACCATCCGTGAGACTGGGTTTCTCAAAGTCCTGTTCAACCTGGCCTGGAGCACTGCCAAGGTTGGTCATCCACAACCTCTCTGGGCATCCTGCTCAGTGCCTCAACACCCTTACAGAGCAAAATGTTTTCCTAATATTTAATCTAAACCTACTTTCCTTCACTTACAGCCATTCCCCCTTGTCCTATCACCATAAGCCCTTGTGAAAAGATCCTCTCCAGCCTTAAAGCACATCAGCAGGTTTCTCTGTCAAAGAGCCCTAAAGACGTTCACCTCCAATGCCTCTTACAGATGCAAAACACAAGTATGTTATCCTGCCTCAGATCCTTCCTTGAGATTCTCCACTGTGGCAATGCGTTCAAAATCATTTAGTACAGTCAGGCAAAGGCAAGTTGAGGATTTTGTTTAGTTGAAGAATATTTGTTTTACAGTCTTTTCTGTGATCTCTATATATCAAACTTTCTAAGTGCTTGTATCATCAATCTCTGGCATCTTGTCATGAAGGGAACTGTGAGATATTTATAATAGTTGGGGTCCTTTTAGCTTCATATTTGGACCTTTTCTCACATGATAATGTTCCAAGACCTACAAATATGTTTTTAGTACATTGTTGTGACAAGACAATATGTAACTCTCTACTAGTAATAATAAAAATAGAATATTGGAACTTTAGTCTCAAAAATGAAAATCTGACAAAAGCTGTGCAAAGCATATGTATGTTTAGCTGAGCACTGGCACTGGATTTGCAAAGACAATACAGTTTATTTGCCACCATAATGATTAAATAGAGAAAAGTCAGTTATGCTAAGTTTTAAGACTGTACATGTAAACTGTAAATTATAATCTACTTGCTGTTTTAAAAGTCAATACATCTTGACTGTTGTTAAGATAATTTACCTACATGTATTATGCGGTTTTTAACAGCCAAAAAGGCAACTTGAAGCTCAAAGAAAATTCCCCTTTCACTGTTAGTATCATATTTACACCATACTATCACATTCTTTCTGCTCATTAGAGCTCATTGGGATCAGAGGGAATAAAAAGAGAATAAAGGGCCACAGTAGAATTCAGAGTAATTTTAACTCTCTATTAGACCAGGAGAGACCACCTTCTTCTGTCTTTATTTTGAGAGAATTGAGTAATTTTTCATTGTTTCCCTACCTTCCCCTTCTTTCTCAGAATTTAGGATAAAAGGTCAGGATTACCCTTGGGAGAAGAGTTGCTGCTATCACCACTGATGGACTAAATAGGCTTGCTAAGATTTAGACAATCCTTACTCTTCCCAGAGAGACCTGCACACTTTTATATTAATGTAATTTCATTTTTCTGCTAAATACTGGAGAGAACATTTCTTCTCAAAATCCTTGCAAAGTACAGCTCCAGTTATATCTTTCAGGAAGCTGCAGTCTGACTTGTTAGGAGTCTCAGAGGAAAACAAGATCAATAACTTGTCACAGCAAGAAAGAGTTTACTGTCTGCAGGGTGTTGTAATATAGCATTGTGGATGGGGAAAAATGGGGGAAAAAAAGCCCCAAAAAAACAATTCTGAGTTTTTCTCAGTGCATTTGGACACACTCATATTAAGCTAGCTAAACATTTTATTTTTGCAATAATTTAACACTTGGATTATTAGTTATAAGTGCAATTTTGCAGCAACATCTTTATGTTTGGGGCTACTTTGTAAAAAAGGTGTAAAAATCCTGCTGCCTTTGATTTGACTCTGTATGGTGTATAAGCACGAAGAGGCAGTTCCTGAAAAATCTGCTATCACTACAAAGAAGAAACTGAAAGTGATGACAGGACAAAATTCTATTAGAAAATTCGAAATTAATGCCTTCAACTTTAACCTGACTTTCCCCCTTCTCTATTTCATTGCAAAATGATGAATCTCTTACATTAGGCAACAATGAATATGTAATTCTTTAAAATATGAATAAACATAGCAGCATATTGACCTTGGACTTGTATACTTTATTAAGAAATTGAGCAATTAATTCTGTTTTGTTTGGCAATTTATGTTTGAAATGCAAGGCATGTCAAATTTAATGGCACATTCTACTGATAGGGATTGAAAGCAAATATCTTCAACTTCTTAATTTGATAATCTGTATAATTGTAAATTATTGTATAATTTCACACTAGTGTTTGTATGGAATGGAGAGGAAATATCAAATTAATTTGTGTTTGCCTCTGAAACACATTATCTTTCTATTCACATATCTTTCAAATAAGCAGCTATATCTACAATGTAAAAGAAAATTCAACAGGCCTGGCTTCAACCTGAATATTTATGGAAAGTCAGAGAACAAATATCACAGTAAGTGGTCATCATAGTAGTATTAGAATCACAAGACCATTTCAGCTAGGAAGGCTCTGGAAGTAATTTGGTCCAACCTCCAAATTGAGCCAGGTCCTGTTAGAGCTCTTTCTTGGGTTGTTGTCCAGTTGAGTTTTGTATACATCTCATAGACTCTATGGACAACTTTGCCAACATTTAATCAACCTCCACAGAGAAAAATTTTCTTTTATATGTTTAAGAGGAATTTCTCATATTTCACCTTAGAATCCTAGAATCATTTTAGTCTACTTTGGTAGAGAATCTCTGGATAACACCAGTTTCACCTCTCTGTTGAAAGGGATGCCATAGGTTAGACTAGCCTTGTCTGGCTGAGTCATTAATATTTTCAGCAATAAAAAATCCTTCAATTCTCTTGGCAGCCTATCCCACTATTCAATTGTCCTCTGAGTTAAGATCTTTTTACTCTTACATACAGATAAAGTTTTTCCTGAAACAAGTTTTCTTTTGCTCATCATATTGCTATACATCTTCAAGAAGACTCTGTTTCAACTTTTCTACACTGTTCCCATAGGTGTCCCTCATTAGAGTCCCTCAGTTTTGTCTCATCTCCAGGATGAACGAACCAGCTCTCTCAGGCTTTGCTCATATGTCAAGTACTCCAGAACCAAACATCCTCATTGGTCATTTGTTGGGCTCACTCCAGTACTTCGAAGTCTTTTGTAGTGGTAAGCCCAGGCCTGGGCACAAAACTCTAGATGTGGTCTCCCAAGTGTCAGAGAAAGGTGAGATCACATAAATGGACATACATCACAATACGCAGCAAGGGCGCTTTGCTGACTCTGTATCTGTGTCTACAGATATTTATAAAGATGTATCAATATCCGTGGACATATATTTTTGTCTGCTACATGGATAAAAGTCCAGACTGTGCTTTCAGCAATTTCATGGAGGAACCACATATAGCAAGAGATAGTTAGAGAGATGGATGATTAACTGCATTTGCAGTTGTCTTCATAAATAGATAGATCTATGCAATATAAAAATACTGAAACATCTTTATACTAATCTCTTATTGATTTTTGAGGACAGATACTGGTAAATGGCTGAAACTTGTATTGTTGGTCATAACCCTTGCAACCTGAAAATGTAGTAGAATTTTCAATGCCTTATCATGTCCATATCTCTGAATTCAAAGTAAATTACATCTACTGATGACCTGTTGACTACAGATCTTGTCATTTATAATAGGAAACAATCAAGTTGGCTATGTGAGACAGCCCTTGTTAAATCCCTTCTGTCTGGTTCCCAGGCACATTTTGCTTTCATATACTTAGAAATCAATTCAAAGAGGATTTTGACGGATACACTTCACAGGGACTGATGAGAGGCTAATAAGATTGCATTCCTTCTCCTCCCCTTCAAGATGTATGTGACTTTCCAGTTACCAGAAACCTTCCCCAGTCACCATGGCCTTTAAAAGCAGATAGCAGTGTCATCATGGCATCACTCAAATAAAGAGCAGAGAAAATACTAACATCTAGCACTTCTTTTGTAAGTGGAAACAGATTGAGGGCAGCCCTTCAAAGAAAGACTTGAGGATACTGGCTGAGACACTCAAAGTTGTTCAGCCTGGACAAGACAAGGAGACCTTCCTGAGGGTCGTTCAATATTTAAAGGAGACCTACAAGAAATATGAGGGCAAACCATGTAGCAAGGCCTATTGAGTTAGGACAAGGGGCAATGGTTTGATTTAGATGAGATATAAGGAATAATTTTTTGCAATGATGGTGGTAAGACACTGGAACAAGTTGCCCAGGGAGGGGCTAGATGCCTGTAGTAAGACTGTAATGCACTTTTGCACATTAATAACCTGATGGGAATGCTCTTCCTGATGCAACCTAATGCAGGACACAGTTGGCCTTCTTTACCATGAAGGCACACTTGTTGGTTTTGGATTTTATGTGTTTTGTTTTGTTTTCTTCTTTTGTGTTTTTTTGTTTGTTTTTTTTTTTTTTTTTTTCTTTTGTTTTGTTTTGCTTTTTTTTCCAGAATGAGAAAAGATACCATGAGCATATGGTTGACTGACTATTCATTAGGGCTCCCAGGTTCTTTTCTGAAAAGCTACTCCTCTACTGGTCCATCACCAGTGTTTATTGCCACATAAGATTATTTCTTCCCAAGTGCAGGTCTTAGCATGCTGCCTTGCAGAAGTTTGTTAGGTTCCAGTTTCCCATTTCTCCAGTTGGTCAAGGACTTTTTGGTACTGATTACAAAACTTTGGGCCTCATAGTTTAGCTAATTTTCAATTCACTTTCCTCTTCAATTATCTATTCCATACCTCATCAATTTGTCAATGAGGATGTTATGGGAGATGGTTGAAAGCCATACTAAAATCAAGGAAAAAATGTCTGCTGTTCGTTTATTATGTATCAAGCCAGTTACCTAATTACAAATGGCTCTTAAGTTGGTTAAGCATGGTTTACCTTTCATAAATTTTTGCTGACTTCTCCAGTCAACTTGCTATCCTTCATATGTCTGGAAATGGTTACCAGGAATATTTCTTCCCTCATCTTCCCAGGTATTGAAATGGTCAGCCTGTAACTCCCAGGATTTTCTGTCTTAACTTCTTTGAAGATAGCAGTGGCATGTTCTTTTTTCCAGTTCTCACATAGGACAGTGTCTCCTTGTAGATCACCTGACCACATTACCATATTTCATACACATCTCTTTATATTTGAGGTGTCAGCAGCTCCTTGCTCAAATGTGCAGACTTCAACATGGACCATAATTGAGCTTGGAGGTGATGACCGTTAAAAATCAACCAACTCTTCTGGCCTCCTTTTCTCTCCAGAATCATATTCCATGGGATTCTTCCAAGCAGATCTCGGAAAAGGCCAAAATCTCTAAAGAAGTCCACAGTTGTGATATTGTTTTTTACTTGTTCTGTCCTGTCTGGATCCTGACTCCAGTAGCTCTTGGTTACTGCAGCCAAGGCTGCTCTCAGCCTATATATTCTGAATATTTCTTTTTTTGTGAGTATTGTATTCAGTAGAACATCTGTCCTCTTCATCTTTGTCACCTGTGTTAGGAAGGTGTCATCAATAAACATCAGAAATCTCCTGTGTTACTGCTGCCCTGTTGCATTGTCCTTCTTGCATATACTGGGGAAGTTAAAGTTCTCCACAAGGACTGGGACCTACAACTGTGAGACTTCTTCCAATTGTATAAAGAAGGTTTCATTTACTTCTTCCCAATCAAGCAGTCTGTAGCACACACTCACAAGAGTATTGAACATATAACATATCAGCTATGTTGATCAAATCCTGTATATTTCAGATTCCATTAATAATAAGTCATTGCAGAAGGATGTTTCAGATTTGATACCTGCTAAAACTGGGCACCATATTGCACCATATAAGAAGTTGTTCTAACATTTCTAATAAATAGTTCTAATAGTTCTAATAAACACTGCTAATAGTCCAGATGTTGACTCTTCATTTCTTCATGAGAAAATAAAATAATAATAATCTACAAGTAATAATGGATCCACTCTGATATATATTGTAATTGCATGTTCTGTTCAGTAAAATTTTATTTAGATTAATTTTCCAGAGCCTTACTTTTTATAATTGACACTCCTCTCCTACAGTATCTAATTAGATTCCATGTCACTCAGTAAAATTGGAAACTTCATTCAAATGTAAATCACACTAGTTTAGTAATGTACAACCTGAATAATCAGATGCGTGGAACAGGATTCTTTTTAAGACAAACAAACTATGTGATATGAAACTGTAATCTGAATGAAAAATTTCAATGTGTTTTATAGTTGACTTCACGTAAATGAATATGTTGCAATTTTTCTTCAGCATGCTTCAGAACAAGTTTTATTTTCTTTTTTTTTTTTTACTGGCTGCACAAAAAAACCTCCAACTCCTTACAGTGTATTGATTTTTGTTGCATTGTAAATTTACTTGACCATGACTTGTGAAATGGGTTGGAGAAAATTCCTGTTTACAACATATATTAGAATTCATATTAAGCATTTAAACTGGACAAGAGAATTTCGGGACTGACTTAGCTTCTATCTGTCACAGACACCCAAACCAGATTGTCTGCAAATAATTTAGCACTAGATTTCCTGTGATCTTCCTATTAATCCTACTGGATTGATTAGTCTCCTTTACTTACTTTATTTATGGCATGAATGTAAACCCAAAAGACCAAAACCAAAACCAAAATCACTGTACAGAAAACAGCTTGTCAAATGTAATTGGAGATAGATGCTAAAGTCTCAATAACATGACAGGTCACTACCACAAAGGAGGTTTATGACAGCCGATCAGGGAAAGTGTAACTACATAGCAGGAATATGGAGGAAGACAACAGATGAAGGAGAAACACTGTTTTAACCTCACTCTCCATTGTCTTACCTAACATCATGGCTCTAAGCAGTCTCTGAAAAACAGTAACTTGGATTGAGCAGCATCACACACCCACAAATATGATTATTCTTCTATCACAGAGTATCAATAATTTTTGTATGTGATATGCCCTGCTTCCTATCAGATTCCTGGACGTAATAAAAAACCACAGTGACTTCATGCTTACATGGAATACTAGGATTTAAAATACTTGGTATAAATACAAATAACTTGCATAAACAAAGCATAAAGTGGTGTTTTGCAAACTGAATGCTCAAATATATATTACGTGCTGGGAAAATACATTTTGTCACGTAATTACTTTCTTTTAGTTCTTTTAGTTTTGTAGAATTTCACAGTCCCTTTCTTTGCCTTCCTTCACCACTAATATCTTTATTAGTTTTATTGTCAATATGTCAGTAAAAACAACAAAAAAACCCTCTAAAATTAAATAACTCGTCTTAATTTTTGTTAGTGATAAGAAACTGGCTCACTGAAACAAAAAACAAAGGTTAGGTTTATTTTCTTTGTATATGATTGACTACCTTGAGAAAAATATTTCAACCAAATATTCAGCCAGGAATTTACAACTATATTGCTTTTCTACTAGATTAATAAAATAGTAAAAAAAAAATTCAAATATTTTAACTGAGCTTTTTTTCTTAAAGCTGCCTGAAGAACCTGGTCACTTTTCGTAGATTTAATCAGAACTGAACATTCAGGTTCCTTAGAAATTTTGGAAATCATAGACCGAAATAACATGTCTATCTTTCCAAGAATACCTGGCACAAGGGTGCTCAAAAAGGAAGGTCTCTCTCGATGCGTAGTACAGCTATTGCAGAAGTGTGAAAAGGACCAATGAAAAGACCTGCAGGCTCATATTGTTCAGGTGTAGATTTATTATATTGTCTCCTAAAACAGCATCACATCAAAAAGAGGAGAAAAATTGTAGCTGTACAGTAGACAATACAGTTCTTAGGGCAAATGTTCAAGTCTCATAAGAAAGAAAAGCCTTTACGGAATAGTTTAAAAATCTCAGCACAATTCAGGCTGGAAGGAAGCTCAGGAGGTCTCTAATGTAACCCAAAACAGGGTCAGCTGTGGGGTCAGACTATGTTGGTCAGTGGTTTATAGTTTACAGATGGAGACTGCAGACACTCTTTGGGCAACATGCTTCAGAACTTGACTGACTTGAGGTGAAAATGTTTTTCCTAACACACTCTTTGAAACTTCCTTGCTTCAGTTCAAGTCAGTTGTTTTCACAGCACGCAGCACTGAGAACTGGATCTCCAGCATTTTGTGGTCCCCTTCACTGGAGGCTGGGTGAGTTGTTTGGTCTCCCTGAGGTGGTCTCTTCTCCAGGCTGAAAAATCCCCAGGCCCTTTCCTGAAGGGCTGCTCCCAGACAGGCAAGACACTGCACCCTCAAGAACCTGAGCTGGGGATCCTAAGATATCTTCAGGTGATCTCAAGTGCATTTTGGCCTAAACTGTGGTCTGTAACATATCCCCCACCATGCTGTTATAATCACTGACCTCCTTTTCTATCCTGATCCATGAGTTCTCAGCAAGGTCTTTGTCTACCATGTGGAAAGACATCACACATTTTATGTTTCTTCACACATAGCAAAAACCCCTAATCTTTTCTTCCCTGAATATCTTGCACCTGTCTCTAACTTTACTTAGGCTGTGTGAGCTACCTAACTCTATCCCATTTCTTCCAATATCTCATAGATTTTTTTTTTTGCTACATACAAATATCTATTTCCTCTTGATACTTCCTCATGTACAGACATTTGTGCACATACACTTGAAACTGATAATCTTTTGCCTTGTTTCTTCCTTCATGATGTGTCTCTTGTTGTAAAAAAAAAGAAAAATTAAACCCTAGTTAAGATTTGTTGTTTCTTTAGCCTTTTCTTTCTATGTGTTTTCAGTAATTTGCAGAACAAAGTACTTGCTGTTTTACATCTTTCTTCCACGCATAAATATGTGCCTACAGGCTTCAAATGTCTATTTCTGAAAACAGTCAACAAACAAAAGCAAGACTGAAAGAAAAGAGAAAATGCTAAAAGAATTACCCATGTGTTGGAATTTTTGATTGGAACCTTACATCCTGTGTAATCTGAAAATGTATGAAACTACATGCCCAAAGGAGCCAAAATGTATAGTTTCCATTTGGCTCCAGTGGATATTTCTACCAAATTCTGCACATTTACTTACTTTGTCTATGTTTGTCTTCCCATCTGGATTGACAGAGCGAAAGAGTGACAGAACATGCTGTGGAGAAAAAGAAACAGATTGGAAACACTTTGAACATGAGAAGAGTTTTGTTCCTGCTGAGCATTACTCCCTTGAAGCTAAAGGGCTTTATTCATCAGCCACACATTGGGTCTATGTGAACAACCAACACTCAGCTCCCTTGGAGCCCAAGTCTGGGCAAACAGCTTGAAGTTTTTCTGCATTACTCTTGTACAACTCAGATCTGAGAATATTGCTTTGACAATGAGCTGATTAATACTTCGGAAGAGGAAATATTCACAGGGTTGTTTACACAGACTGTGTAATCTATCCAGCTGGAACATTGAATTCTAATGAATACAATTAGGAGAAGCTCTACAAATCTTTAGTATGTACAGTGGCAGTACAAAGACAGGCAGCTGACTTTGAATTTAATATCTTATATTTTATTTTATAGTAATATCTCTGACAAGGTATTTTTACACTAGAAATGTGTGTAAGCTCACAGTTCGCCAGAAATTTTCAAGCTAAAAATTATTTTACTGTTGGGTTTTTTGATTTTTTGAGTTACCTTATCGCAGGTATTACTGACTTCATTGGCTCCTACTCTTAAGAGCCTTCTCTAATCAAGTCACATAATAACTTGGGACACCTTGCACTTAGTGGACTGGAATGATATAGTTCACAGAGAATGAAGATAGGTTAAGTATTTTAACATGCATTTTCTCTCTTCTGCTTCTACTAATCTTTGAATTATTATGCAAACTCAATATTTTATTGATAATTAGGAGCTGGAAATGAAAATTGGATTTACATTTAATCCCTACATAAAGAGAGATTAAATTAAAAAGTACTGGGGTCACCTTGTCTGATTGTTTAATGTGCAAAGACCTGAATTTTCAGGCCTTATTACATACAGAATGTGTTGCAAGATTAGACCACATTAAAGATTAAAGGAAGTACAATTCCATGAAGACATAACCTGTTCAGTCTATTATTCTTTGGCAATCCTTCAATGAAGACTGCAAATATTTGGTTCTCAGGAAGATAAGAATATTACTCCAATAGAAATTAATACAGTGTGAATTTGAATGCAGAGGAGGCTTCAATACTTAATAAGGAGTGAGTGCTGGGGAGACACAATCAATGAAGACAACTACAAGACTTTCACATCTCATACTAGGGAAGTAGTGCATAAATATAAAACAATTTCAGTGCTGGGGTGGATGTTTTTAAAAAAACATTTTGGTATATTAATTTACTTACTTTGTTTTATTAACTATTCATGTAATATTTTCTAATTTATTAATTACATTCATTCACAAGAAAAAAGGCAATCTCAATTCTGCGTGTCAGATTTGCAGAACCATTATTAATTTGATTTAGTTTTGTGAGAAAAAGACCATTTACTATTTGCTTAATATAACTGGTTTTGTAGCAACTGTGCTCTAAAAGCTAGACTGAAGAAAGGTTAATAGTGTTTGGTGAAAACTGAATACTGGATACTTTTTATTCACAATATAATTACTTTGTTTGCATATATTATAATCTTTTCTGGATTTCTCAGATGAAGTTGGCATTCCTTATATTTAATGTACTACATGCATACAGAATTTATCACCCTTTACCTGCAACGTTTACTATGTCAGGAGGCAAAGGTGAAAAAAAAAATGCATAAGAAGAGGGGTGTGTGGTGTTTTTCCTGCTGCCATGGAGAAAAGTTATGCCTGCTAGTGTACTGGGTTCCTGTGGGAGTCTGCATGTTTTTTCCTCCATCTCTCTGCATATCATTTGGACTCAACACCTCTGTCTCAGGTCTTAATCTATCTCAGTTGGATCTTAGTATCTCAGATTGAGACCTGCATAACATGTCTGGTCACACACAGAAGCCATGCTGTACCTCAGGTTTTCCACATTCCCTGCTAGAATGTGGGAAACATGGCATGTTTGTAAACCTGCCCAGAGCTCAAGTTTCCTGTTACTGACTTACCTAGAAATCCTATCAACCATAACTAATGTAGGACTGACACAACTGGTAAGATTGGATTTTCAGACAGAATGGCATTTACCGGAACTGTTTCCTGAAGATAAGTATTCAGCTTGTCCCTTTTGGTAATGGAGAAACGGTAGGTAGGAAAGGCAAAAAGAATTGTTAAAAACAAATTTATGTAGCAGAATGTAAATACATTCCTTGATTCTAAAGAGATCACCTGTGTTTGGGTCCCTATACATATTTATATTTTTTAGCCAAAACTTTGTAATTTAAAAATTCAGAAGAAGTCCTGAGATCACAAGTAAAAATATCATTCTTATTCCTTTGAGAGAGTATAGTAACAACCATACAAAATTATTTTGTTCTAAATTTTTCTTTTCTTTCATTGTTTTTAAGAATTCCAATTCCTCACTGTACAAAATACTGAGCAGGAGAAAGCCTCCAGTCCTCTCACTATTTTTGCCAAGTTACTAGAGTATTCTTACCAATGATGAAGGAAGAAGATCAGACTCCCCTTAGGCTGAACTGGAGTAAACTTCTAGATGTCAGCTTCTTAAATGAGACTGTTATGTAGGCTCTGGAGTCTATCTTGAAAGTACCTATAACTTCTGTGATTTATTAAGAAAATTGCTGCTGCTCTGAACTGCACACTTTTACCCTACTGCCTGGTGACAAGAAATTTTGATAGAGAAACACCCATAATGAGGAATTCTGAGGGATTTTGAAAGAAAGTTGCTAACTGTTTCAACTACATAATATCAGTCTTCCTAATTACTCAGAGAAGTGAAATATCATCTACTGAATACAGTGTCTGCTAAGACTAACTGAGAATATTAGTCATAAATAATTACAGTATGCTCTCCATTTTATGAAAGGAATCATGGGAGTATTCTTCTTGTATGGATGTTTTAATTTACCAGGTATGAAGAATGAAAAGTCTACTAGAGCTTTTTTGGTGCTTTTTCCTCTTTTTCTCATCCTTGAGTGAACAGTGCAAACACTATGATTTTGAATAAATGTGTATAGTCATGCAATCATGGAATATTCTGAGTTTGAAGGGGCCCAAAAGGATCACTGAGTTCAACTAAAGTAAATGGCCCATACAGGGATTGAACCCATGATCTTGGCATTTTAAGCACCATGCTTTCAATTTCAAATTATCTCTCAAAGGAGATAATAGGTGAAGATTAAATAAGAAGTTAAAAAAATTAAGAATCCTAACCATGATAAGCTTACTTTGATCCTTGATTTAAATTAGCAAGGAAGGCAATCGTATTTTATTGTATAATTAAATACATGTCTTGTACATTTACCTTTTACTTTTCCTAATATGACTCATCATATCTAATATTTTGTCAAAAACTCCAGTGTTTCAGGAAAACAAAATGTCTATGGGGAAAGTAAAGGGTTTTTTGCCATAGATAGTGCTTAAATACTATCAGAAAATTACTTCCAAATTAGGGAAGAGGAAGGAAAATGAGACATTCAAGTTTGTACCATCTAGAGATGGAAGAAAAGATAAAAAAAAGTAAAACTGTATTAAATCAAATTCCCAGGATGAGAAGGAACTCCATTCTGCTCTCTTAGAGAAAACTAATCTGGAAAGACAGATGAGATTTCTTCACTATGAAGATGATTTATTAATAGGTTGATAAACAGAGCACTACAATTTACTTTCCTTGAAGGTAAATGGGTATAGAAACTAGAGAGGCCCATATGGAGCAAAAAAATTGCTAGTTAAGTGATGTGTTATGATTCCTTATCCTGGAGACTTAATAGTATTAGAAAAAGTATAGAGAAAGTGTATGTCTCTTCTGTAGACAATTTTTAAATCACTTTCCTCAGTTTTGTCAGTAGTAAAAGTGGAAGAAATTTTCTGTCTCAGAAATTCTCACCCCAAACAAGTGAAGAAGTAGGCAGGATAGAGAACTCTGTTTTGTGAAGGAAAGATGTGTAAATCACCAAGTGTGTATCTCAGAACAGAGATGGTCTTAACTATTGTTTGTTTTGAGAGCAGGCTTCAAATTAATTTGTTTGAACCTTTTTTAAAACAAATATGTCATAATGTTATTATGAAATAATGCCAGATAAGCAATTAATTATATTAGAATAGGGTTAGAAATAATTCAAACATGAAGGAATGTATGAATTTGGCATTGCAGAATTTATTCTAATGCTTTTTTCTTTGATTTGTGGTTGAGAATAGAATAAGAACATTAATAGCAAAAAACTATTCAGAAAAGACAAAAACACTTGGAAAATAGTGTTTATGCAAGCAGATAGTGAAGAAAAGTTTGAAATCATCAATCATAACTCCAGGACCAATATATAAGCATATTATGTTGTTATCCACTCAGTCTGTCACTAACAGTTGCAGATTAGATATAGAAAGAGAATGATCCTACAAAAAAAATATATATTCTAAACATTTAAATAAAAACATTCACCATATATGAGAGAAAAGCTTAAACAATGTTTTTCTTTTGCAGTGTGCTTTACTTCCACTTAATCACTTTTGAACACCTGGAAAATTGTATTCTAAAGTAACTGTAAAGTTTTGCATAAATAAAGTATATTTTCAGCTGTTTTTCATTTTGTTGACAACAACAACAACAGCAATAACAATGGAGGTCTCAGGCTGAAAATGCTTATTCTTCTCTTCTGGACTGCTCTGTCACAAATCATGTTTTTTTATTAAGTCTTTATTATGTTCCTGTGAATTGACTGAAGAACTATGCACCATAACATGTTTAGTCAGAGTGGAATTGTTTCCTTGTGTTATTTTAATATGTCTTAAAAAAAAAAAAAAAAAAAAAAGCCTGTAAAACTGTATACAGCTGTGGACAGACATTCAACTTAAAAATAATTTGCAAAACATCAGAATGGTTTCTGTCTGGCAAATACAAGAGGGCTACTACTTTGGCTTCATTTATTTTCTTTGCCGCACTTCATCCTCCCATTAGATATTTAAGTAAGCCTCTATCAAGGATACTTCCAATCACAATTTCTGGAAGGAATACGTTAATATATCTATCAATGCACACACTGTTTCTTCTGTTTCATTACCCAAACTGAAGTTCTGTAAATTGACAATTAGAACAGTTGAGCTGGAAAAAGATCATGTCTTCTAAGCAGTATCAGAATCTTCCAACAACTTCACTGAACAGGAATCCTTCCCCGCTTTATCTGTTGCACTGCTTCATAGCCCATGATCTTCAACTTCAAATACATAAGTCAGAAATCTGACAATACATGGTATTCTTAAAACATGTGGCCTTATTTTGGTTCTCAAGGCTATACTTCAAGGATAACAAAGATTAATTTCTTCACACCATCCTTCCTAGAAACCAGTGCTGCTACTACCACGTCATAGTCTTATAATTCTTTCATTAAAAACTATGCAATTTATGTAACCTCACTTTTCAGCCTCTGAATTTAATGTCTTTGCTCAAATAACTAGCTTTTGACATTTCAAGATTTGCTAGTAGCAGCTGAAGAACTAGTGGCTCAAAGTGGTCATTGAGTGTTTTCAAGGGAAGATATTTCTTTGTTTTGTATTTGTTTGTTTTGTCTTTTCTTAAATGAGCATTATTAGCTATTTATTTTGTATACTCTTGTTTTGCTTCTCACTTTAGCCTAGAAGGGGTTTTAAAACTCTTACTTCAAGTTTCGGATAAAAAGCTAGTCCTGAAGCATATATGAAATATATTAATCTCACAAAAACAATTTTTATTCCTTTAAATTTCCAATTTAGTTATAGTATATAGTATATAGTATATAGTATATAGTATATAGTATATAGTGCATAGTATATAGTATATAGTACATAGTATATAGTATATAAAAGCCTCTTAAGATTTCAGAAGCTTATGTCATAATGGGAATTTTGGAGTAAGAAAATGTTGTATCCTGCAGTCTTTCAAGGAACAGCCATGATTTTAATAACTCTTTTTGACCGAGAGACTTAAAACTTGAGAAGTGATCCTTTCTGTACTAGAAAGCAAAGGACTGCATGTGAATGTTTTAATAAAAATATCAGCTGTCTACATGATTTGCTAGGGCTGACTAAAAACCTTTGAAATTATGATGGGAAAGATGGATATGAGGTAACCGTAACATCCCTCACTTACAAACACACAAGGTGACAAACATTCTACCCAGAACAAAGGCCAGGTTTTAGTGGTGCTTTCACAAGCATATTGTTATTGAAACGCCTGTCAGCTTTCCATTCTGCTCTTTAGATGTACTTCCCAGGACCTCTGATGACTCTCCTGATTAGATTAATAGCACCATGGTGAGAATGTATTTATTTCCATGGATTTAGAAGCTCTAGTGGTTTGTCTTTGACAGAAGATACCAATGATTCTCATCCAGCTTACTAAGAGAGTTCTGGCTTGTTTCTGTGTCAGTAATGTCATTAGTGTTCCAAGATGAAAGTCAGACTAATCTTTTGGTATTAACTGGGAGGGTGCATAACTAAAGCCACTTAGTGAGAAAGATATTTGAATTTCAGAAACATTAAATACATTTTACTTCAAAGCAGTCAACACTGACTGTACAAATATAACTTCTGCAAAGTTTGTCTGAAAGTAATAGATGTCCAAGATGCAAGATCTCAAAATCTATCTTAAATACATTTATGCAAAAAAGGAAAAGTCATTATTTAGTCTCAAAAAATGTGGATTCTCCATTGAAAAATTTACCATGGTCACTGTGGTTTGAATTCATATAAATTTTATGGTTTCTTTTTCTGGGCTGGGATTTTTTTCTTTTTGATTCTTTGGAATATTTTTAACTGGAAACATAATAATTTTATCTCCTTCTTAGACTATATCTTTAATTGATCTTAGTTTTTTTTCAGGATTTGGAAAATTACCTAGTTATGCTAAGATGTCCTCCCATTTGACTAAAAATTGTGGATGAAAATCCGATTGAATAAAATGATGGTTAATAATTTGACAGTGAACATGGTAAAACAAATAGAGGCAAAATAATAGTTTTGTTGTTCTTAAATTTATTTTAATATTTTCACTTGAAAGCACACATGGGAAAGTAGGCATTAGGTATGTTCCATCTGCAAATAAGTAAATCTGTGGAGGGAACAGACTTTTTTTCCCCACTATTCTGTTACAAAGCACTTCTGTTTTATTGTCCTCTCCCTCTGAATATAACTGTATTTTCTCCTTAGTTTGTAATTTATTCAAAAGCAATCACTCTCTTCTATGTTTGTGCAGAGATCAGCATGACAGACAGTTTCCAAACTCCATACTACAGAGAATATCCTGTAAAAAACCAAATATTTTCTTTCTACCAGTGTTTTTTAAGACTTCACCAGGTGTAAGAAATTTAACCCTACATCAAGACAGTTGTTTTGCCATGACAGGATAAAAATACGAAGATCAAATACGGTAAGAGCTGCTATGCCTCGCTATCATGTACTGAATGACAGGCAACAATTTCAAAGATTTTTCTGCATTATTTACCTTCTACTGTGTCAACAGCTACTCCATACAGCTTCAGTTTAACTATAATACTGACCATTTGAATTGTTCTTATGTTGGAAAGGCTTCATAACTATTTCTTGAATTTCTCCACCTTATTGATACTGACTTTATTAGAGCCAGAATTTCACTTTATATGTGCATGCATTTGCATGTGTACATTAATGCCTTAATTCCTGAAATTCAGAGGTATCTGGATACTAAAATTTCAACGTCACTAATATTGCTTCTTCCACTAATCCATTATTTTACTGAATGTAGGAAAAAATTAATTATCTTAATTTTAAATACCAAATTAATCTGAAATTTATAATTTGTCACATTTTTAAACATTGATTAGTATGCAATTTCAAATTTTGTTGGACTAAAGACTTCAGTGTGATCTAAATACTCAACCGGTATGAATTAATATACTGTAAGCAGCAAGGTTCAGTCAAACCTAATAGAATAAGAAAAAACCATGAAAATTACAAAGGTTCTCATGGTTCATCAGACAAAGTGCAATTAGGAAGAACTGCTAGCACTAGTGGCACATTTACCCATGTTGCAGGGGGCCCCATCCAAGCCAGAACATTGCCTAGGGGCCTTAAGGTAAAACATCTTTTTAAATTAGAGAGTATCTATTAAGGTGAAAAGGGATGTCGTAACAATGAACAACCCCAGGAGCAAACAGATCCAGGGGGTAAGTGCATAATTCCCTGATTTTACTGAATAGAAAATGCACAAATGCTGGCTTCAAATTCTTGCTAGTGTATTCTCGGCTGCATTCATTTCCAACCCAAGTTATCTTCCATCCTGCAGTACAGAGAGACTGATAATTTCATAGTTATTCTAACCTGAGGCAAGGGTATTGTACGAGTAGCTACTGACTTATTTTTTAGCAATGTGTTGGAAATGACATTGCTGACAGTGAATGGAAACATTTTTTAGCTGAAATAATTTGGAGTGACTCTTGTTCTTACTGAGTATGTTAATGGAAGTTACTTGAAGCATGCATTTAGGTGAGCACACAGTTTAATATCAATCACTGCTGTTCCATTGTCAGAACATGTCATATCCTCACTTTTAGTCCCTTTCTTTAAAGTGTAGCTATTCAGATATCTACTACAACACCACTTTTTTGTTTCTTTCTTTATTATTTAAGACAGCTTTTCTTACTTTATCCACATATGGAAAAGTATTTTGTGCTATTAAGGCATTTTTTTCATAATGTGAGGCTTTTGTAGATGCATTCTTGAAACCCAAGTTTAAATTACTTTCCACTTTTCAAACTCATAGTTTATGATTCTCAGACGAATTCAGTAGCATGACATAAACGTTATACTTGATTTTGCTTATGTGTTTGGGAATTTTTAAAAATTTATTTGCTAGTTAGTTCTTTGATTGTAGACCTGGCTCATGCTTAGTAGGAGGGCAAAAAGGCAAAAAAAAAGGCAAAAAGTTACTCAACGACCATTCTTGATGTGATACATTATTTCGTTAAAATAGAGCTGTGTACATGCCAATAGTTCAAATGTCACTGACTTCCTAAGAAATTTATTTTTTCTTCTATCTTCAGATTTGGTAATATTTTTTTTTAATAAATAATGCTCAGCTACATTGATTTTAAGCTAAAACATAGTAATGGGATTCTGTGATCCTCTTTCCATTTTGAAAATGTAATTTAGTACATTTTCTAGCTCAGGTTTGGTTTGTTGTTGTTGTTTTTTTTTTTGTTTTTTTTTTTTTTTTTTTTTTTTTTTTTTTTTATATTTTT
>JAOTQP010001286.1:71566866-71583775 GCA_026413545.1 Cichladusa arquata | reverse complement strand
ATCTATGGAAGATATATATAATTATTCATATATATTATATGTATAATATATATTGGTAATATACACAGAACAACAGAACTAAAATCACAAGTGTGCGCTTTGAATAGAAGAATTAAAAATAAAATTAAAAATAAAAAGAAAAAGGAAGGAAAAAAAGAGAAAAGCTGATCCTTTTCAAGTCAGGAATGTGTTTTCAGGGCTGCAGCATGGCAAGGTTTACTCCAAAATTTTTCACTGATCTTTGTGGAAATCTGTTCATGTGGTTCCCATCCCTAAGTACAATACAGCTTCTGGTTTAATCACCATTACCTGTCTACCCTCTTCAGGGCATCATTCACAATGCTTGAAAAATGCTTTGTGATGTGATTTTTTTCTGTAAAAGCTGCAGTTGTACTTTGCTAGGTATTTCGCACATAAACACTAAAAAGAGACATCTGGTGACCCAGGAATAACTCAGTCTTAGGCTTTTTCCCTACATGCATTCAAACCTCTGGATACCAGTATTAGTTTTACTCAGACCAAGTTCTACCTAAAATTAGACATATAGATAATCTTTAAATTTTTATACCAGGAAGGTCCCATGTTATCTCTATTCTTCATCCAACAGTACCTCTATTTGGACACTATTCTGAATTCCACATGCAACTTTTTAGTAGGTACATTTTTAGATTCTCAGAGCAAAAGAGGTAACACAATAACTTTATCCCTATGTGACAATAGTAGTCCCCTGGACAATTAATCCAGAAATGTTAATATGTTTTGATTAGAACCCTAAAATGTCTTAAACCAAGGCAATTTGTTCTCGTTCATGGAACTTGAAAGTTCAAAGATTTCATCTGAAGAAAGACAGCTGGCAATATAATAAATGGGGGGAAAAAAATCTTTCTTTTTTTCTGGTAATCCTAACCCTTTTTACCCTTGAAGAGTTCAATAAAATATACAGAGAAACCAACTGAGCTCAAATATCAAGGGGGTGGCATTGACAGACTGAAAGATTGAATAGATTTCCCTCTTAGAGAAACAGAATTATTCTTCTGACTTAATTGTCACTTTTCTAATCTCCAAAGCATGGATGAAATGCATTTTTGGGACATCCTAGCTCTCTGGTTGGATAGCTTAATGAAAACTCTGTACTTACCTGTGCAGTTACAATAGCCTTACAAAAAGACAGGACTAGACACACTTGCTTAGCAAAAGAAGTTTTAAAGATGTTTTGACACTTTAATTAATAGATTTCTAGATAGGATGCTTTATTCTCTGTCATAAAAAAAATATTGGATTCATTGCCCTCATTAAATAAGTTTATTGGTTAAATTTGTACCATGATATTAGTACAGATTAGATTCCAACTTCTGGCTCAATGTTAGATGTCTACAAGGCTGCTACTTTCCTGGGTTATTGCTCAAGCACCTCATGAGAAAGGAAAAAGTGACAAAGAAAGGCCAGTGCACAAAAATTTATAAATATCCTTGCTAAAAAGCAGCATTACATGTTTTTTTCTTCTGAGGTCAAAGGATGAGATTCTGAAAAGATCAGAATTATTTCTTGTTTAATTTTATGTATCCAACTATACTGAAAATCTATTTGTTCATGTTAACAGGAGTAGACATTTTATAGACAAGTAAATTTCATGGAGCATTGGATATATTTTCAAGCTGAAAATTCCAGTCAACCATGAAATTAAAGAGAAAAGGGTTCCCTTTAAAGGAAAGCTTGACAATTACAGATCCTATCCACCTCTTCAAATATATTTCCCTATCAAACATTTAATCAGTTTTAATAATCTGTTTGATGTGTATTTGTTGGTATTACTCGGGTAACAAAAGGTATGATAGGAAGACAGTTTAAATAACTCTGCTAGCAAGAGCTGTGTGTGAATTTCACTCTGGAAAGAAATCGGCCATACTTCTCTGAGAGTCAACAATCATGCAAGGTTTTAACAGTGTGTACAGTCTGTCAAAATTCAGTAGGAGTTACATTGTTTGAACATATTCTTCCCAAAGTCTCCTGACTAATATAATGCTTCTATTTATGAACAACTTCTAATGCTTGAAGAGGTCCTGAATATTTAAAGAAATAAGGGACAGATTCTGTAAAAATTTCCGAAAAGGACTGTTTAAAGTTAGCCACAGAGGTCTGTAGTTCAGGCATCTATAAAAGTCTCCATATTTTTGAAGATGGTTACAGCTCCCAAAATACCAATAATTTCAATAGGAACTGCATCTGATCTTCATACCACTTCCATGTGAGTGGTGCATAATAAGTTATTACTGGTCTATCCAGACCAATACCCTGACTACATTTTCTGTTCACTAGACAGATTGAATAAGATCAAGACTCACTCATGGAGTAGAGCCAGATTATCACAGGTACAAATTATGACAGGCACGCAATCAGGACAAGGCGTAGTCTTTATATGAATTTTTTTGTAACTTCTGATAATGCTTGGTTTTGGAACACTTGGAAAGGAATGATTTTCCATTATCTCCAAGGAGGGGAAAGAATGGCTTTGAGTATTGAACAGAAGTATTTATGCAAGTCCTACAACTCACTGTAATGCCAGCTGTCAGCAATCCGTCTGCTTTCCCTGTCATCATAGCTCTAATCGGTCTGCCGAGAACATAATACAGTCTGGCTCCATATAAGACCTTCAGTCTTAGCCTCCCAATGCGAAAGAATAATAAATAAGCCCGGTTAAAAGTTGATAGCAAAACTTTTTCATGAAGAAAAAAATATGCTTTTTAGTTTGATTTTGGCTGTTTTGTGTATTCTCCACACAGAAACAGAAGAACATATACCACTTGTTCTATGTTGCTGTAACTTTTCGATACTATTATCTTACTGCAGTCTGTGGTCCTGCAGTGTATTTACAGAAGTTTTAGGGTTTCTGACTAGATTCTTCTCACATTTCACTTATTAATTTTATGCTTATTTCAATTCATGCTGAAAATAGATTGTAGAATGTCCACATTCTTGCAGGATGGAAGTCATATTCTTATCAACCCTGTTAAATGAGAAATGTGGTTTCCTGTCTTCCTCTAAGTTCCTATATTGTGGGACTTTTGCAGCCTTAAAAGCCTCTCTGCTTCCCTTCAACAGCCTTTTCAGAGAATTTCCAGTTCTTAAAATGAGAAACAACCACAGTTACATGGCACCCTCCCTGTACTGCATGCTATGTAGTTTGAATTGCTGCCTTTTTCTTACTCCTGTACGGGGCTCCTGAGTACCACTGAAGTACATTTCAGGAGATAATATAATCTATGAACATACATTTGTGGCACTTCGTGCCTGAATGGAGGAATTAATACAGTATCCAAAATAACTCTGTTTTTTCTGTCTTTATAGAAGAAATGGCTCCATATTCTTATATTAGGGGGTGGAACACAGTAATTCTAGTGTGCGTAAATGTACATGTAGTTCTACTCATGGATGTCTTTGATTTTAGCTAGTCTGAAATGAAATGTAAGTAAATGTAAGGCAATCAAAATGAAGCTGTAGACATTAACAATTCAGTATTAGTGAAATATTTGTCAAATCTATTGATACTTTTGAGAAATAATAAAATTTACAAGCAATAATTCAAAATTGGTAATGTCTTCAAGGCTAGAAAGAATTCAGAGAACATGAAGTTCTCTCACAGATGAAGTTAAAATATCAGAGATCATCTGAAAGGAATTGAATATTTTGTACAAAATGAGGTTTAAGTTTAACATATAGAAAAGATCGTGATAACATTAATAAATGCCAAATATATTTCTGAAAATTCTATCTGAAACTTTGTATTAGGAAGTTATGGGTTTATAAGTTACTGGTGAGCTTGACAAGAAACTAACATGGACCACTGGTGACCATAGAAGTCTGCTCTTCATCTAGGTTTTTGTCTTTTCAGGGAGGGGTTTTCATGCTTTAACATCAAATTACTGGCCTCTTCGACTCAAGGTGTATTCTGATTAACTTTGTTACCAAACTGAAGCGCCAGCAGGGTAAAGACCACTCTGTGGAGTTGTCAGTAGATGATAGCTTTGATGTTTCATTATCAAAAATTAATGTGCTATTGTTTCCAGGTGTCTTTTAATAAGCATTAAATAGATTTGTAATATATAAAGATCAAACACCAAAATCTATTGATATGTGAAGAACTATTTGGAATTATCTATCTGTTTAAGTGCTATTTATATCCATAGACATTTAACAGGGAATTAAAAAAAAAAGGTAAATATTTTTCATAAACCCTCTCAATTTTAGTATATTAAAACAAAACAAAAGCATGTTCAAAATGTAGTGCTGACTTTTTTGCGCCTTAATAATTCTGTAGATATCTCCAGTTTTCTCTCTGTGTTGAAGACATCTCATGTAGACATGTCAATAATTTTAGAACATATTTTGAAAGAAATTAAGGTATCCACATACTTTGGACAATGCTATTAAGTGACTACCTAAACGTTCAGAATCATAACTGTCTTAATGAAAAAGACAGAAAAGCATTGCTACTTAATGTATTCAATAGAAAAATAAACAACACATTATAAGGTACTATGATAATACATAAAAAGTCAGATACACAGAACCTCATCTGATTGAAAAGTATTACTGAACTTGGCAATGCTCCACTGAAATAAACCAAATCATATGATTTATGGTAATTGGGAAGTTGGCTAACAAATTCACTATATAAATTTTCTATACAATATTATCTGGGTTAATGTCATGCTTCTTAAGTGCAATTTCTTTCCCTTTCTCATACTTTCTCCACACTCTAATCAGTTGTATCACAAGCTATAATGATTTAACTGCAACATATAGAGGACAAAATAATTTTGAATATTAAAACTGTAAACCAAATCTGACGTATTACACTAATAGTATTACTAGATCTAGATATTAAATAAAAGACAGAATTCCTGCAAATGCATGATTTTTTAAAAGATTTCTTAAGTAAGAGCCAGAAGTAATAGAGAAGTTCTCAAAGTAAAGGTAGCAAGTCTCAACATGGTTCATTTACATTAGTACAAAAACTGACAAAATATGCTTATGCTAAAGTGGTCACACCACTTCAGTTCATGTTTCTGTGTGCTCATTAGAACTGCTGACATTGAATATCAGAGACAGAAAATTAAATTAAAAAGCCCCATTGAGTCAGAACTTAGACTAGGATAAATCAAACTCAACAAGTCAGTGTACTCTGTTCAAAGATCTGTCCCCACGTTTTTCAATTAACTTACATGCACTGATCAATTTTTCCATTAATTTATGCATGGTGATCAATTAATTTCAGTGCACATGTCTGTACAGCAGCTGTCTATAGGTTAAAAAAAATGGGAAAGAAGACTCCTAATTGTTTCCCAAATGAGGGTTTTGACTTTTCCTTGCATATATTCAGCACTCCTAGATCAACCATCCTTGAGAGAAGAGCAATGCCATTTTTGCTCTCTGATTGTCTTTGAGTATCCTAAAGCTACGCAGGCCCCTGCCTGTTAAAAAGACAACTGTGGCTTGAGTTTAATTAAGCAATTAAATTTTATTCCTCTGTAGTATCTGAAGCTCTGAACAGCTGCTGAAACTGATTAAACACTAAGGCAAAGCCTGAGGTGTTTCATCAGTCCAAAAAGTAATTTTATGCCAAGTAAGGAACTAAGTGATAAGGATTATTCCTGTCATTGTATAACAAATCATAATATAAAAATAATAAGATGAGTTGCTTCCACTTCCAGGTTTTAAAGACTGGACCTAAAGTTTCTTTACTGGACTTTTTAGAGAGACATCAGCACATAAACTTCTGCATTTACTAGTCTCACAGATTCAGTGGAACACGGTGACATTTTTTATTCATCAGTCAAACTGAGGGTTCTTTGAGATGCAAAATCAATTTCAGAAAGTGTTATACATTCCATATTTTGTCTTGAACATTAGGCACACTATTCTTGGGTAATAGTAAATCTGAAAAATGTCAGTTGTTCACTGAAATCATAACTAGAATAATTAATATCAAGTAATTCAATGACCAAGCTATGTTCAGAAGAAAAGACTGAAATAATCAATCATGTACCTTACATTGTTCTGCTTCTTCCAAAGCAAGGTGGCCTGTGCAGTCATTAAAGAAAATGTGGCCTCACAATATCCCCCCAAAGCATATATTTCCTTTACACAGTAGAGTATTTACCCTGCTATTTAATACTTTGAAAAACTACGGCTAACAAAGCAAATATTTTATGCTCGTTCATTAAGTCTACCACATCTCTAATACCAGGCCTGCATGTGCTTTTAGCTGAAGTGCTGTATTTTAAATATTGAACAATGCTACATTTCTGACTGAATCTGAGAAATGCCACAAATACATAAAAACCTGTTTTTCATATATAATATATATTTTGCACATGAAATTGTATGTTTAATGAAATGATTTGTGCATATGATGAAGTCACAACTTAGGTATTGAATTTTTTTCAAAAGCAATTTTCATGAGCAGATGGAAAAAATGGAAAACCACTCCAGCTCATGTCTGTGACTGGAATCAAGCAAGGAATACTTTATTTCTCCTTAGCGTGACTGGATGCATCTTTTTTTTACCTCTCAAACACTTGAGAAATATCTTTCTTCGCCAAACTGAACGAGTGAGTGAAATAGCTGTGTAGTCCTTGGCTCACATACTTTTGAGTTAGTTTTCATATCATTACCTTTCTCATGTTCTTCAGAGGTATATTCACTCACAAACTAGCTTGTATGCTCCACAGACAGAAGTTAATGTGCTCCCAATCAAGAGCTTGCTTCTTCTTAATCAATTTAATGTAATTAAATACTAACGCACACTTTCTTTCACATTATCATCTTTAATTTTGTGCAGCTCTTTGATGTCTAAAAGCTGCTGAACCCAGAAATCAGAGACAACTGTTTCAAACATAGTGTTGTTGCATATTTTGCTGCAGGCCTAGCAAGATGTCATGTGGTGTTCAATGATACCTAGAAATATGTTGAAATATTTTTCCCCGGATCAAAAAAAGGCAAGTTTCTCTTGGTTTACTGTCCCTGTAGATGTTAATTAGTAAAACTTCTGAGCTCTGTAGTCTAAACTGACTTAAATCTTTGCTCCATTCGTGGTAGCATAAGAACGGTAGTGGGTTTTTTATCTTTGCCAGGATGATTGAATTAAATTAACATATTCCCTGTCTGATGTCTTAAATAAACTTCTTTTTTTGATGATTCTTAAAATTCCTTTCAAAAATTTTCAGTAGGGCAGGTGCCACTTAAAATTGTGAACCAGCAGAAAAACTCAAATACAAACAGAACAAAATAAAAATAAAAGCAAACAAACAATCCACAATAAATAAAAACAAACCTGAAGAGCCTTAACAAATGAGAATGATTTAAAAAGTACTTGAAGCATAAAAGGTAATAGTAGTTACAAATTTAATAGTTCCTCTCATATGTTTTATTCTCTACACACTAGATGGACAAGAAAGCTATTTAAGAAGAGTAATTCTGTAGTCTTTTGATGATATGAGTAATATTTAAGTGGCATATTGCTCTAAGAAATTTACATGAGAAACAAGGGTAAAAACTTGAATGTCAGTAAAATAATACTGACAATTCAGCTTCAATCATGTTTTAGTGTATTAAAAAAAAAATGGAGAAAGAGAGATGAAGACCCTGTCTCTGTCAAATCTAACCCAAGATTTAATCAGATATAGAAACAATATCAAATATCTAAGAGTGCTAGGACTGTTAATGCTTTGTGCTCTTTGCTTATACTTAGCTATTTGTCTGGAGTTTGTATCTACAAATACAAGTTAGAATATGAAGACAATGCTCACAGAAAATAACTCTGGAGTTCATCCTAAATGTCATTCTCCTACATATTTGGATAATATGTATAGTGATAAATATGTGTTGAGAGAAAATATAAAATAGGTTTTGAATTCCTTAAGAGAGGTATAGAGTTTACTGAATCATTGAAATTTTGATAGATTAAAAACATACTGACCAGCTCCAAATGTGAATTAACCAAATACCTTTTTGATCTTAGCTTGCTTTTTTTTCCCTGGCTGCTCCTAGCCATTCAATTTGTCTTGTCTCCAGCTGCTTTCAGTGCACCTATCTCTTGTCCTCTTCTAATCCCAACGTTCTCATCTTGTATTTCTTTTCTGCCTGCCATTTTTCTCTCCATGTTTTCCATTTGTACATAACACATTAATGCCATCATTATTCCTTTCTCATTTTCACAATAAACAAGACCACTGTTTTTGTTGTGCCAAATGAGGCATGGTGTTATAGCACCAGTGTAAAATAAACATAAAATAATACCTATTAAGTTTAAGCAGTAAATAAACTTCTGGAAAACATTCTGTTTAAAATCTGTAGCATGCTGGAAGAGCAGCGAACTACAAAATGCATAAAGGTTTGTCATAATGTGAAAATAAACACTTAGCCTTACAAATCAGTCCTCAATTCATTTTCTTTTATTGACAGATCTAGAAGCAAGAATGTCCTCATATCTTCAATCTGTACTTTTCTTGCCCAGATGTTTTCCTGTATTTCACTTTGTGCAGTTTTTTCAGCAAATAAAGAGGAGGAGGATGGCAAATATTTTTATATAAAACTGAAAAATCTTCAGCAGGTCATCTTCAAAAGTGCTGAAGCAAAATGACGGCCATGTTTCTTTCCTTTATATTGATCTAGCTACACTAATGGACTGTTGGCTCTGTACTTTGTAGTTTCACAGGGTTTACTTCAACTTGCTTTCTATCTACAGATAACTGCAGGTTGAGTAGCAAATGACAGTATTTTCCTCAACAATTTCCCATTTTCTGTTACAGGAGAATTTCTCCAAAGTAAATGCTTTCTCTATATCGATAATGATTTCTGGCTTTGCTTCATTTTTCAGGCTAACAATCACCAAAAAAAAAAAAAAAAAAAAAAAAAAAAAGAAAAAGAAAACCACCAGGAGAAGGCTTCCAAATTCTTCTGTCACTGTGTGCATATGACAGGAACTTGATTGATGTGATATATGATATCTTTTAATACTGAATCATATACTCCTTTGAATTGTACATCTGTATTAATGGAAACAAAAATAATTATATGCTTATTATTAACAAAGATTGGCTCTTTTTAAGAAGCCCTTCATTGATGCCATTTTGTGCACACTTTAATTCAATTATTAGCCTACAGAGAATGTATAAAAGGCCAGCTAGTACAACTAGTGAGGTCCTAGATTTTTTAATTAATCGACACTCAAACACTCACTTCCTGGGTTTTGTTTCCCATGGAATTATATGCATGCAAATGTTACATGTAATTGCCTCTTTTCTTAGTTATAATTAGGAAATATTTCCCCTTTTAGATTACCCTGTGAATACTTCATGGTAGATAATCAGAAATTAAATATCATTTGTTCTGCGATTTCTTTAAAGGGTTTCCTTGATTACAAATAAACTTTTATACCACACAAAGTCCAATTCCATGTGGGTTTGAAGGTGATATTGCACTGGATTCTGTGCAAATGAAGATAAAAATACCTGAGAAACAAATTACTGTAACAGAACACAGGATTTAGAAATAATACACAAGTTTATATTTCATAGAAAACAAACACAAAAATGTTACAAATGTGTCAGGGAATTTGTCTTTAAATTTTAAATTATTTTCTTGGGAAAAATCTCCTCAGTGATCTTCCCAATCAACTCTAATTATGAATTCAGTTTTAGCTATTTCTCTTCTATGCTGTATTGTTACAAGTTCTTCTCTGTGGTCACTTTATGCTAATTGTGATCTTTTTGACAATTATGTGTTTTTTCTTTATTTCCTTGGAAACACTATTAAAAGAAAGCAACTGTGATTATGCAGACAAAAAGTTGCCTGAGGCATGTTTTCTTGAAAAAAAAAAAAAATGTTTTGTGTTTCTTATCATAACCTGCTATGAATCTTGAGCTTTGGAGAAGCACTTTTTACCAGCTATCTTTGTTGTGGTGTATAAATGCTAAAAAAAAAAAAAAAAAAAAAATTAAGAATGTCTGCAGCTTTGAAATTGAAATATTTCTCCTTTCTGGTGACCACTATGAGGGAAAGGATCATTTTGTCTCACTTTATCTTATTCATTATGCACTGCTTGCTCATCTTTTCAAGTCAGATTTGAAACAGAGTTTTAAAAATTCAGTCATAGCAATATTTTCCTGAGATACAATTACAGAGGAAGGCTCTTTAATTTATTTCCTTGCTACTGAATTCCTATTGTTTTGAATTTCCTTCAGAAAATTGCCTTCTTCTTCTTCTTCTTCTTCTTCTTCTTCTTCTTCTTCTTCTTCTTCTTCTTCTTCTTCTTCTTTTCTTCTTCTACTTATTTCTTCTTCTTCTTCTTCTTCTTCTTTTCTTCTTCTTTTCTTCTTTTCTTCTTTTCTTCTTTTCTTTTCTTCTTTCTTCTTTTCTTCTTTCTTCTTATTCTTCTTCTTCTTCTTCTTCTTCTTATTCTATTTCTACTTCTTCTTCTACTTCTTCAAGAAGCTGTATATATAATTGATTATTATATTTATGAGGTACCTCTATAATATAATGTAAAAATGATAAATGTAAAGTATAAACACTGTATAGAGGACCTTGAAATTCATGTGAAACAGAAGAGATAAGGAGGCACACAGATCTAAACCAAGAATTAGCAAGTGACATGGAAGAGATTCATATTATTTTAACCATGTGTTAGAGATATGTTTTCAGGATAGAAATATAAATAAGTTTCTTAAATGACAATAAAAATTATTTGAGTAAAAATGTTTGAAATGGTGAGTGTAGGCTGTCTCAGCTACCTCATGACAAGGCTCAAGAAAGACACTTTAAATACATTTCAAAATTCAGCTTTGTAAAATAATAGTAACAGTAGTGGTAGTAATAATAATTATAACAAGAACAAGAACAAGAACAATAATAATAATAATAATAATGTTTAAAGTCATCCATCATGTCTTACACAGACAACGTTGGCTAAGACAGGCAGGTGTAATTATGCTTTCTAGAACAGCTGCTTGTGACAGACAGTTTGCTTGAAACCCTGCTAAGAGAAAATTACAATTATCGTGCATTTGATCCAAAGGGCTTGTGCTGTTGTTGTGAGGCTTCACAATACAAAAGGGCACTGATTTTATAAAGTGTGCTAGAGGAAGAGCTAAAGCCCACCACATGACATCCCAGCAAGAGGCAGATTTATTAACCTCACACAGGCCTCCTGAAGAGACCTTCTGAATGAAAAAGCCAGTTCTCCAGGCTTGGGTCAGATCCAGTGTTCTCCTGGGTTACAGTATTAGCAGATAAAAGGCAGCCAATTTTAGACTTCCCTCCAGCTAGCTTCTGAATGTGTCAGAAGATAGGGCCAGTGCTCCTTTGCCAACAGCATCAGGAAATTTTTTTTCTTTTTCTTTTTTTTTTTCAGGAGGACCCATTGAGTCTTACTCTCAGGCTGAAACAATTCACACAATTGGTTCCCCATTCCTCTTGGCCTCTCAATGGCTGTTGCATATTTATGGATGCCCCAGTAGCCTTTTGCTAGGCACCAAAATAATGATGACATTAAATGGTACCCTGAGCAACCCAGATATAGTTTGGCATTTATATCTGTTAGAAAAAAAAAAAAAAAAAAAATCCCTAGAGAAAGCAGACTTCTTCTCACTCCTTGTGGAGCAATAAATAAGGAAATGGCTATGACTTGTACAGCACCTAAAGATCAGCATTACCTCTAATTATTATGGGAGCATTCAGGCAAATTCCTCACACAGGACACCTGGCTACTGCTCACAATATCTTAGATGCTAGGGCTTTTCATGACAAGTACATCTTTTCTCACTGCTGCCATGGTACTGGAGAGACTGGCAGTCTGGGAATTTCTCAGTCCAAACCAGTCCAGAGAGAACAAAATCCTCACTACTCAAAAGCAAAAGGCTACCTATTGAGCAGTTAGACCAGAACACTTCATTATTCCTGTATAAAGAGGTAATAGGTCTGGTTTCATGGTAACCCTTAAACCCTTAATGTTGAAGTGTAGCCTTTGGTAAAGGACTTTGTCATGATGCTAAGGTAATGTAATTATCAATGCAAGATGTATGTATGTATGTATTGCAGCTGCTGACACATCTAGAAAATATTTTTTAAAAGCTGAGATATATACCTTTATCACAATCAAGGTTCTTGGGCTTTAAGAAGCAGAATCACTTCAGAGCTCTGAAATCAAGAGTTAAGACATGTTTAAAATATCCCTGCTAAGCACACATGATCATTTGAATAATGTGCTCATAATGTCCCTGCCACTCTCAGATTGCATTTCCTTCAAACTGCTGTCATCTATATCCTTCTCCTGACTTTTTTCAGATGGAATGGAGTGGGCAGCAGCAGCCCTCTCCCCTTAGTAGAAGAAAATTCCCTTCTTTAGTCATCACCACTTGTTTCCTGGTTCAGGAGCTGAGCAGTGACGAGAGTGGACAGAAACACGGAGTGGGGACAGATGACAGGCAACTGCATCCAGAGGTTCCAGGGCAATTATCTCCAGACCTGCTAGGCTTCTGGAGGGTGCATGTTGCCCTACATTTGTAATGTCCTCATTAAGCCAGGTCTATTTAAACAAGTTTGTCTTGCATGGATACAGGGAAATTGTTAAGAAAAGGCAGATATGATGTTTTTCTGACAGAATCAAGACGTGCAATGAATGACACATCAGTCATGACACTGTTTTGTATTGCATGTAGCCTGCAAAATATGACTAACCTCAGCTTCTCTGATCAATTCTTTGCCATTTAGATCTTATTACTTCTTGTTGGAGGTCAGCTCAGGTTGGCAACTCTCTTGTACATCCACACCTCTCTCCTCCCTTCTCTGCTCCTATGCCTTTCCTTCATTTCTCTTTTCTTCTACTCCCTTTCCCCGCTGGCACTGTCCCGCTGTGCCCCCAACAAAGAAATTAGGGCAGTAAGGCTGGTGGCCAGAGTGGAGTTGGGGCTGTTAGATGACTCCTGGGGATGGCAGGAGGCTCCTCATCCCTCTCACTTGCAGAGTTACTCTACAAGCCTCATTGAGCTTCAGATGCTGTCATTCTGAAGACATGTAAAATGAGGTTTCTACTGTTACCTTAAATGAACTGAAGAATCTTGTGAATCCTCTTATCCATTTTGGTTCTGGGCTGAAAAAAGCAAGACAGGGAAACTACCTCTACTTCATTTTAATATATAATGGATTGTGCCAACACCTCCCTTTATCAGTCAGCAGACCCTGGCACGGGAGATCTCTCAACAAACTTCTTCAGAGCCATTGTGTTTTTGAAGGCTTAATTTGTTGATACTCAAACTTCTTTAGAACAATACTTGGGCTTCTGTAAATGAATTTACGTAAGGAAACTGTACAGCATTATATTTTAGAAGAGGAAAGAAGTGCATTTCTCCTATGTGAGAAAAAAATATTTCCTGTACCCTTGTGTTTAAGAGTGGGGAATTTTCAAGAAAATTCTGGAAAAGAAAAGTAAATTTATTGCCTGAAAACACAGTTCTCTTTAAAACGTTTCTCTGTAGATCTGTATCATCAATCAGCCCTACATAGCTTCATTCTTGGGACAGGGGACAGTAGGTCAACTTGATCTCTTGAGGAACAGAGGGCCAAATACTTCTCTCTTATACTGGTGAATTTACTATACACATATACAGCAAATCCCTTGAGGAGCACAACACTGATGGGTAGCTCTGATCAACATGGGGCGGGGGGAAAGAAGCTGCTGTGACTTTCTGTCTGATTTTCATTTCAAGCTGCCAAAGATGCTAACTTTCTTCTGACTTTGTTCCTCATCTGTCTGAGCTGCATGTACTCTAATGTTCTTTCTACCTTTCTCTCTTTATGTGTTAATTTTTTTACCACTTTTGGGTACAGTTTGCATCCTTACCATATGTGCTAGAAGATTAAAAAAATGAGCTGCACTCTAGACGCCAGATCTATTTTATCTATTTTCTCATCAATCACCATGCTGCTCCTTACCTAAAAGCATCCCCCATAGTTTGACAAAAATGGAGACATTTAGGCTAGGTTTCAGCGTGAGCCACCCTGTCTATATTTAGAATGTCTTCACTGTGATTAGCCACACAGTCTGGACAGTTATGCAGAAAATGGTAGGAGTAAAATACACAACCAATACTTTTAACATCTTTATGGCTCTATGTGGCTATGAAATCTAGATCACTCTCAGATTAGTGTGTCATTTAAATATTTCATTAATCATACTTAAATAGTTATTAAAACTCTTCTGATCCTTTCTGAATTCTCTGAGGTGTATCTATGGTTTTCATTAGGTAGTTACAGTACATCCAATAAACAGCATCCTGTAAATTCAAGAAAATGTCACTACTTATTAAAATAAAAACATAACAAAGAACCTTAAGTGAATTACATGAAGAGACATTCCAGGAGTCAGTCAACAGCTGAAAATCTAGGGATGAGTCAGGAGTACTAATCAGTTTTGGTTACATACTCTGTGCCCTGTCAGACAACTGGACTTGCCCTTGCACATAAAGAAGAGGAAGAGGCACAAAAGTAGCAGTCCACAGTGACTGAAGTACACAGTCATTTCAGTGCTCCTGTTAAAGCAGTATTACCTGCCTCAAGCATCCTGCTTTTTTGAGTTATTAGGTCTACTTTAATAACAGATCTTTAGTAAGATAAATGACCTAAATTTGTCCCTCATTTCTGTGCTCTTGTCATCATTGCTGAGGGACTCCATTAGGGTCTTTGTGACAACAGAATACTACTAGACATTAACTTGATTTTTGCTGAGGAATTTCAGTACAAGAACTAAGCAGCTCACAAACATGCCAGTATGAAGAATCTATCTCACGACAACAGGACCACCTGCTCTTATCAGGCAGTTTTGGATGGCAACTCATTTATTTTGAATTTAAACCACTAAAGGTCTGTATAAGTTAAAATATCCAGAGTATCTTATCAAAAACTAGAAGATACCATTCCAGACTCATTTATCATGTGGAAATATATTCCCCAATCGTCCTAATATTTATCAGTGAGCCTGACAAGTTTATAGCTTTCTTCTATGACATTGTAAAGAATCATCAACCACCTACAATCTTGCATATTTGTTTATTACCAGGTATTTTTTCTGGCAGATAAATCAGCTTAGGAATACTTATATGGTGACACCTAGTGGCTTTAAATCAAATGCTGTTTGTGGATAGGCAGTGATGTATTACTTCAAATCCTGTCCACTTGTTGGAAGTAGTTTGAATTCTATGCATTTATTTTTTCATCCTTATTTTACTTTAAACGAATGGTCACCTGTTTGAGTCAGAATATTGAATTGATTTATGTATTAAATTACTATTTGTTGATGTCAGTTATGCCTACAGTAAGGATAAAATCATTCAGATGTAATTTTTAATCCAGAATTGGAAAATGTGTATATGTGCCTCAGCTGTTTTTTTTTTTTTTTTTTTTTTTTTTCCCAGTCTATATTTTAGCGTAGAAGAAGAGTCCTGTTCAGTTGAGAGGAGCTCTTCAAAAGAGCAGGTAATATCTTCCCATGAAGTAATCAATAATGTGCAACCATAAAAAGTAACATTGTTCCTGTCTGAGGGACACCATTTCCTTCCACTTAAGATGAAAGGAAAAGTATCACTTGACTCATTGAATGGGGAAATGTGTTGGCTTGACTATGTCCTGGAAAGAAATATTCACTTGAGCCTGTTGAAGTTTAGAGCTTTTTTTTATTCCCAGTGTGCACTTCGTTGTAAAAGCTAAAAGTATATAAGCTCCCCCAATTGTAGTGAAGGTTTGCCATAGATAATAAAGTGAGAAGAAAAACAAAGCAAAATAATAGTTTAAATATTTGCATGCAGGCTGACTCAGATAGGCAGTAGGGACAAGCAGCTTAGATTGTTTAGGGAGATTGTATTCTGGAAGTCTAATTGGTTCATTATATTTGTCTTACTGTTGGTTTAATGGCCAAAATAATTACTAGATGCATGGAAGAAAGCGTAATAAAATATATTTATTAGTTAAGAACAACAATATCATTGAGAATTATATAATATTTGAAGTGTTTTTCTAATATTGTCTGGTACTACAGAGAAACGATAATGATCACAATATTTGTAACTTTAAAAGACTGTTTTCCTTAACTACCTCTTAAAATCCTATGTACATTATTTAATACTTCATTAGATTTTTAAGGTAGTGTTTTCCGTTTGTATCTGAGTTTAAAAGAAGCTCAGCATGAATTATTTTATGATAATAATACAGATACAGTGTGTGCATTCTATATGAGCACTTTTGAATATTTGATTAAGACTCAGAACAGGCAACTTCTCTTCAAAAACTGACTTACCCTCACAGACTCAACTATTTTTCCCTGAACACTGTAAACCTTTTATTTTAACTCTGTGTTAAGGTATTTCCAAAGGTTTGGTACATAAATTAAGGTTTGAGTTTGGTTGGTTGGTTGTTTTCTTTCAACTTTTTTGTTGTTTGTTTGGGGTTTTTTTTGTTTTTTTTTTCTTTAAAAAAATATATAGTCTCAAGTCTGATTGGCTGGAGCTCCTGAGTGACATGGGTTCGTATTTCAGAAAAACAGAAGTTCAAAATTCTTCACAATTTATCTTTTATTTCCATGATGAATTGTATTTATATTGAACAACATTATTTCAGTTACCATTTTGCTTCTTTTTGACAGAACATTATGAAGATAGGTTAATGGTTTATTTGCTCATCAGTATCATGTTTGATCACAGAAGAAACACAGACTTTTTACTCATGTTATTCCTGAGATGAGCTAGCAGAAAGCAAACTCAAGAGCAGAAGTTAAACAAAATGAGAAAGTGTTCCTGGTCTCGTGGTCAAAAAGCATAGCATTGTATGTTGAAAAGTATATTGGTAGGGGATTAACCAG
>JAOTQP010001286.1:71528956-71566766 GCA_026413545.1 Cichladusa arquata | reverse complement strand
AAAAAAAAAAAAAAAAAAAAAAAAAAAAAAAACCCAAAAAAACCAACAACAAAAAAAACCCCTCCAGATATTCCTTTTGGCTACAGAGGAAAAAGAATCATTTTTTTTGAACATAAAATCATACAGTGATTTTGGTTGTGAAGCGATCTTAAATATCACTTAGTTCCAGCCCCTCTGTCATTGCCAGGGACACCTTCCACTAGGCATAATAAATAAATAAATTCACCTGGTGTGCAAATACACAGGAAAAATTAAAAAGGTTTCTCAGAACCCCATCTGACCTGGCCTTGAACACTTCCAGGGATACACCATCCACTACTTCTCTGGGCAATCTGTTCCAGTGTATCACCACACTCACAGTAAATAATTTCTTCCTAATACCTAATTTAAAGCTACCCTCTTCCTGTTTAAAGCCATTCTCCCTTTGCCTATGGCTGTGTACCCTTTTAAAAAGTCTCATTTATGACGAAACGAAATTTCTGTCATGGTCACACATTGCGGCTCTTCACAATAATAACAGACAATATTTTATATAGAATTAAAACCAGTTGAAATACATAGTAGTTTTCTTGACTTCCTTGCACTCGTCCATATTTGAGCTGAAATTGCTGCATGGGTCATGTCTTTTCTTCACTTTTTTTAAAGATACTTTAAGTGTTTTGAGATCAAATAAAAAATCAGAATTTTAAAACATCTCATTTTAGAATCAATATTGTTTCCTATACACACTGAAACCTCACAAGAGAAGAAAGCAATGTTCCTTAAGCATCTATTATATGGCATTTCTTTTCATAAAGACTTCTTTGGAAGAATAAATTAGATTTTAAATCTAATATATATCGTATAGGAGAAAGATAGATTTTGTATATTTTGAGTTTTTTTCAATGAAAATAAAACCTCCATATGCAAAACAATTCACCTTGGTAATTTTAAATCTAAGAAGGATAAATGAAAATCAGAAAATACACTAATCCACAACACAGAGAAGATGACTGTAAAACTATCTTTTTTTAATTTTTTTTTTTTTTAAATTTTATTTATTTATTTTCTGGAATGATCATTATGGTTTTCATAAGAAGAAAACAAATAAATGAGTCTCCTTTTCCTCCACAAATCTGGTGATCATATAATATGCTTTTGTTCTAAAGAAGAGAGAGTCCATGATACTCAGCCAGACATTAACTAGAGGAAGTATAATTTATTAGATGGACATTTCTTCCTTTTATACTTGTACCCCGTCTCCTCCTTTTTCTTGTCTTCATTTCTTACTGTTCTTGATTTGTCACTACAGATTTTCAACCCAATATTTATGTAAGCTTTTTTATGCCAATTATTAGCCCTACCTTGTCCTAACTTTGCATGTGATCACATTAAAAATGGATTTGTATTTTCTGCATAGAAAAAATATGTTATTTTGCTATTCCTGTAGAATTTTTCATCCCCGTCAGAACCTACAAAACTTTCTCCTTTTGTGATACAGTACACTCTATCAATTTTCCAAGCAGCTAATGAATTTCTACTTGGTGTCTTTCATCACTGCTTTATTCACCTCCTATGTCTAGAAGTCCATCCTTAGGAGTTGTCTTTTCCATTTTAACTCAAAGAATGCTTTACTGTGAAGTATCATTAAAATATGAAAGTTATATTTAAAATAATGAATCTGATTTTCCAATTCAAAATTTGTCAGAGGTTCTAGGGTAAAAAAATCTTGTTTCCACAAGTTCAAAATTATAAGTATTCTGTATTCTTCATCATTTTTGAGCCTACATTTTAAATATTAAGTACCTGATTAAGTAATTCTATGAGCTCTCTAATTTGCACTTTTATCTTTTTCTTCTTGTTTCTTTTTTCTTTTTAATTTCTGAACATCATATTTTCAGGTGTGGGATGGGGTTGACTTAAGCCAGTGCCAATATCTCTTCTATCAACATATTCCTCGAATGTTGGTCAGAATGTTTTCCTAACTTGAGTGGTTTCATAATTCTGTTTTACTAAATCTGTCCCTCCCTAATGTGAGGGTGTGTTTATGTGTGTATATGTATAAAATTATATTAGATAAATAGCCCCTCTTGTTCTATACTGCCCGAATTGTAGCTAGGGCAACCATTACCAAACCTTTCAAAGCCAAAAGAAATTGTTTCCTAGGTAACAGGAGCCATGCAAAATCTCACAGAACAACTGTCTTTTCTACTCAAATTTCATTCTTCTTGATGCTGGAAAAATGGTTTTCTATTTCACTATCTGACTCAAAATAGGTGAATTATGGTGGGGGAGTATAACTACATCTGAACACCCCAGGCAGACAGAAAAAGCGCTGGCAATCCATCAAAGTATTTGACCCTTTTCTAGTTAATAGGGATTAGTATCTTACCAGCAGAGCATATCATATCATCAGACCTCTTAATAAAATCTTTGGCAGTCAGTAACATTATTTAAGCCTGAAAAATCCATCTAGGTATAGTAGGAACTCACACAGCGTGAAATGACAATGCATTACTGACACTGAAGCTCCACTGTCACCCTTAGGCTTCCTCATCAGCCAAAATTCATAATTCATAAAGCATAGTAATATAAAGGGGCAATGTGTCTGAGTGCTTGAGAAAATTACTGTCAACTTCTAGTTTATAAATTCTTAAAATTATACATTTTCTTGATTGGTTGGACTCTTTCAAAAACCAAGTTGATTTTTTTTCCTTTTTCTTCCTTCCCTCTCTTTAACTTCTACTAATATACAATTGTGCTATGTCTAATAAAATCAAGGTTAACCAAGCAGTATTCATATATATTATACTGTCTCTGTGGTGCTATTTCTTGACGCCTGCTGTACCCCATCTTCTCTTTTTATTATTGTCCTCTGATGTAAAGTATTTCCATTTAAAAGTTTGGAATTTAAAAGCAGTTCTATTAAGACAACAAAATGCATTGCTAAATAAATTCTGATGAATTACCATTTCACATGTGAAGTAAAAATATCTCAATAAAGTTATTGATATTTTTTTTCTGAAACATCTTGCTTCAGCAAAGAAATATGTTTCCAGCTTTATATATATGCTGGATAAAAGCCAGAATAATTAGGTTTTATGGATTTTTCTGCAGGCATCATCATTATTATTTGTTATTTGTTCAGCCAAGTCTACCATTTTGCTAAATGTATTTCATTTATTATTGTGAAAGAAAAAAATGAAATGTGTCATACACTTCATTCTAAGTCTAGAATACATAAGTTATTCCTTAAACAAATAAGGTGTTTTGCTGACATAATCACTTCATTTTGCTTATACTGACTTCAATTCCAATGGTTATGTCACAGATTTATAGACAGGTGCCTTCTGTTCACAAACAGGTAGTTCTTGATAGCCAATGATGCTCAGGAAAACACTAATTTTCCAGTTAGCAAGCATGTTATCCCTGTGGATAGTTTTGGGACTGTATGACTTGTTAACTGGGGAGGTCAGAACTTAGCTTTCAAACAGTGCCTTGGCCATAGGCTTGAATCCAAAGCCTATTAATTTCCAGTAAACCTGAATTATACAAAATCAGAGTTCTGGGCTTTGATATTATGTACACAATTCCCAAGATTTTTTTACAATGGAGTTATCAAATAATGATTAAACTGGTAGGTCTCTATAGATGTGTAAAATCTGTTTAGAATTAGATTTTGAACATTAGAGAAGGAGAGTAATTGACATAACTTTTTGCTTATGATCATTATGAATACATATTGTCTTTATTTCTACCTGATATAAGAGTGAGATTTCAGTATTAACAGATGTCTTATCCCCTAAAAATTTACTCATGCCTTTTCTTTCTATTGGCATGGATGCATTACACAGCTTGGGGAAAATGTATCATAGCCCTTGAACCTGACAGAATTATTTTCATTAGAGATTAATTGCTTTAAAGAATTAATGCTTTTACACAGATAACATTCAATAAACAATTTTAAATTTTTGAGATCATCATTAAGCCATGAGATTCTTCATATTGCAACAGCCAAAATTAAAACTCTTTGGTCAATATCCAGGTTGAAAAAATTTCAGTGAAATTATGGAGAAAACATTCATAAAGAAAATTTCAGTGAATTTACTTTTGGAGCATTCCTAGCCTGAGTTCAGACCAACTAATCCATTTGTCCATTTTTGGTATTGTTTAGATATCTGTCGTCTTGTCCTCCAAGGCTCAAAGCAATAAAATACAAATGTAGCACTCTCATTGAAAGATGAGTTATGTCCTTCCCTGGGACATAGTTCAGACTGGAAAATAACTACAAGGACCTGTCTGAATCTATATGAAGTGCATTCTTGAATTCCAGACATTTGATGGAGATGGCCATGTTCCACATAATGATTGTGAAGTAAACGCTAGATTTGTCTTCCAAGATGAGTGAGCTTGTAAGGCTTTTTGCAGGTTTGCTCGATTGTCAATGGAGACAAATAGGTCTATAAAATCAGACTATTAGGTCTTGCAAAATGTTCAGAATTTGCAACTTCCTTTGGAGTTTAATTTCAGTTAATCAGAAGTAGGTATCAAAAAGAAAATTAGATATAAAATTGAGTTAAATTGAAAATGGAGAATTTTTTAAAAAAAGGTCTAACTTCTATGGAAAGATCATTCAGAAACGAAATTAGTGCAAAACTTTTATAAGAGAAGGTTAGTATTCGTTTTTGATGTGCAGGAGTAGACTGAGTCATCTAAGAATGTATCTATATTTATTGAAGTATTCAACAGTATTCATGTAACAAAACAAAGCATACTAAGAAAATGAATGTCATTGCTGTGTTCCCTTGGAGTTTTTTTTCTAGTCTTGATTTGATTCTCAAGGATCATTCACATTTTGTGGAAAAGGGATGTAAAAATCTCTTTCAAACTTCACTGGATCTTGATTAATGTATTTGTAATATAACTTTCTTTGTAGAATTAATAAGTTGAACTTTTGAACCCTTTATTTTGAGGGATATCTTGAATGACATATTTATTCTACTTAAATAATATAAAATACTTAGCATATACACTGGGATAATTAGGAAAGGAAGAGATGTGTGCTATGTTATATTCCATCATGAAACTAAGACAAGTTCAAGGCTCATATCCCAGGGAACATTCCTGAGTCTCTCTTTATAGACATAACCAGGGAAAGAATAGCTTCTCAAGAAATTATTTAGAGCATCTAATTTGGTCCCTTGCTGTGAGTTGCCTTTTGCCAATTGCCTCTTCACTGAATGCCTGCAAAAGTTTGGAGACTATCTTGTTAATTTAGGTGTGTGAGTTATTTTGCCTAAGGCTGAATAGGAAATATGGCACTAGAAACAAGGTTGACCATACAGACATAAAATAGTTTGCCTAGAGTTGCTTGTGCGCAGTATCCTGAATGCCATTGTTGCTATGTGAGCTAGAGTTTGTTAAAACACAGAAGGTTGCAACAGTTCACCCACATGGCAGTATCTGGAGCTTGGATGCATTTTATTATCATCATTATTATTATTATTATTATTATTATTACTACTACTACTACTACTACTACTGCTGCTGCTACTGCTGCTGCTGCAACTACTACTGATACTACTCTGCAGTTCATCAGTAAAAGTAAAGATAAAATAATGAAAATTATTGTCATTTGAGATTTTTGTAACATCTTTGCATAACTATAAACAGTTTACACATAAACTAAAACTTTGGCCAAGTTCAAAATTTTGAGTTATCAGAAATTAGAAATAACTGAGTGCATAAAAATCAGAATTTTGTATATTCTGAAGAACACAAAAAGAGGTTCAAAACACAACCTCCTTTTAATTCTGTACTTTTCATAAGTGATGCATTTCCTATGCTATCTTACAAAAGTTGCTATACCTTTTTGTAAGTTAAAAGTAGGAACCTTGTTGCGATATTGTTTATAAAGAATAAGACACTTGATGCTTTTGTTCCAGAGCAGATTTTCCAGTCTGCTATGCTGATACCTTCGGCAGCACTTGACATATGTTCAGAGAAAATACTTGGTGACAGGAAAGTCTGGCTCTGAGTATCAGAAACAGACACAACTGTGTTTCTAGTTACCGAAAAATGTAAAGGTTCTTACCTTGCAGTTTATGGTCTGCTGTCATGCAATAATACTTTACTGACAGAAACACAGTTCTCTGTAGATCATTCCTCACCCTCTGCAGATGTCAGTTTCTTCAATCCTGTCTTTTTTCCACTGTTTTCCTCCCTGTTTCCTTTTTTTTTTTTTTTTTTAACTTTTGAATGTAACCATGGATGTAAAACACTATAATTCTCATAATCTAATAGGTTCAAACTGTCATCATTGTGGCCGAGCATCTAGTTGCAGACTAAATTCTCTTTATTATCCATTTTATTTTTTCCAAAATCAAGATAATTTGTTTGCTATGCTTAAAATAACATTATTTAAGATCAATTAACATTTAATACTTTCATACAATACATTACACGATGTGTGTATGCACCTACACAAAAGTGATGTAAGGAATGTTCTAGGAGGAATAGAAGTGTCAAACAATGCCAATAGAAAACAGTCATGATGCCAAAACTTTTCAGGTACCTAATGTTCATAGGGATCTCTGAGATCAACACTGAAATAAAACATCGCACAGGAAAAGTATGCAAGTCATTATTTCTTAGATAAAGCAAGAATCAGAGCACCACTACTGGCATGCTACAACAAAAGATTGCATAGTTGAAATATCTTTTTTGCTGTTAATGTGATCAATGTTTTCCACAAAATGTGCTTCAAGACATACAAATTAGGAGTCAAAGTGTATTGTGAAATGATTTTTTAATAGAAAAAGCTGTAAATAAAGAACAAGTAGCTGGCTGTATTAAGTATGTTATCTACATAATGAGCTAAGCATTTATATAATCATAGAATCACAAGAAGGTTTGGGTAGGAAGGGACCTTAAAGATTATCTAGATCCAGCCCCTCTGCCACTGGCAGGGACACCTTCCACAGGACCAGGTTGGTGAGAGCCCAATCTAACCTGGCCTTGAACACTGCCAGGGATAGGGCATCCACAGCTTCTCTGGGCAATCTCTTCCAATGCATCACCACTCCCATAATTAAGAATTAAGAATTATTAATTCTTATATCTTATCCAAAACTTCTCTCTTTCAGTTTAAAGCCTTGTCCTATTACAGCATGCCATATTGAAAAGTCCCTCTCCATCTTTCTTGTAGCCTTCTTTAGGCACCAGAGAGTGCTGTAAGGTCTCTCCAGAGACTTCTTCAGGCTGAACAACCCCAATTCTGTCAGCCTGTCTTCACAGGAGAGGTGCTCCATCCTTCTGATCATCTTAATGACACTCCCCTGGACCTACTCCAATAGGTGCACATAATTCTTGTCTTGGGGGCCCCAGAGTTGTATTCAGTACCCCAGGCAGGGTCTCACAAAAGTGCAGTACAGCAGTAGAATCAGAGCTGCTGGCCATCCTTTTGATGTAGCCCAGGATATGGTTAGATTTCTGGGATGAAAGTGTGAACTTACATGTCCAGCTTCTCATCTTCTAACACTTCCAAGTCCTTCTCCTCAGGAATGCTTTTGATCTTTTCTCCATACAGACTGAATTTGTGCTTGAGATTGCCCTGACCGATGTGCAGGACCTTACACTTGGTCTTGTTGAACTTCACAAAGTTTATACAGGCCCATCTCTCAAGCCTGTCAAGGTGTCTCTGGATGGCATGCCTTCCATTCAGCTTGTCAACTGCCCCACACAGCTTGGTGTAATAAGCAAACTTGATTATTTAATGATTCTTGAATGTAATAGCTATCCTGGGACTAACTAAATATGGAGAAAATTGATGGGACAAAATCTCAGGTCAACGTCCAAGAAAAGAGAAGAATTATTCCTGAGCAGTGATCTATCTAGAAGGGCATCAAAAGACAAACCTGCGCAGTTAGAGGAATCTATTTTTATCAGATAGAAAAAATGATAAGTTACTCTATTCAGGGATCTGACCAGGAGAAGGTTTTTAAAAAATCCACTTAAAAATGCACTGCAAGTTTCTGGTAGGCCTATTTAAAAACAACAAGTACAGGATTTGGAACCTAGTATTCCTGAAAAGCCAAAACAATTCTGAGTCTAAATCTTAAATTTTTGTGCCTCATGCACATCTAAATATTCATTATTTCTTAAAAAACAAACAAACAAACAAACAAACAAACGTAAATATATCTGGTGTATGGGATTTTTTTCAAGCCCCGTTAATTATCACTTGGCCTTAACTCTAATTAAAATAATGTTTTGGAGAAACATATCAAACATACCTCTTATTAAATATACGATATGAACTATAAATATACGATAAAACACCAGATACACTATAGATTTAAATTAGATTTTCTAAATTAATGTTTCAAGTATCACAGGTTTTGGAATGTCTTTTTTCAGTAAGTAATGTGCTTGAAAACCCTGAGGTAACATCCACCAAACTGAAATATGAGGAGGCTGGGAGCAGGTGAATTGCAGACCATCATTCTGTTATAAAAATCTCAAACCTCAGGAACTCCAATGGAGACACATCCGTTGTTTTTGTGAAATATGTATCACTACTAATATTTTCTTTAAAGTTTCTGTATAAAATCCACCTAAAACAAAACAAATGTACAGGAAGTCCTACAAACTGCATTTCAAATACGGGGGACATAGAAAAGTGTCTTTGTTTCCCCTATTTGAAGTCATTTTATAACAATCTTATAGCTTAACTCAAACTGAGGACAGACTTTATTGTAGTTGCATATTCCCACAGTACCTTCCAGTGAATGGTCATTTTACTTAGGAGAAAGCAAAACAAGTCTTTGCTCTTTCATTGTACTACAAGTTTGGGTGTTTTGAACTCTTTTTAGCTTGCTTGTCCCATGACCCGTTTGAAGTAGCAGAACTGTAAAAGTTGACTGTGTTTTCTTACACAGGGATTGCACTTCTTTGAAAGAGTAGTTTGCTGCTCATTGATCTGTGTTCCTTGGGCCTGACAGTAACTGGGTCACACTTGTCCACAGCATCAATGCAATTCCAACCAGAGAAGACTGGTTACTTAGACAAATGTCTGTGATGTACTGGTACTTACAAAAGCCCAAATTTTCAATTAAGAAAAAAATGCAACTCTAACTGAACAGAAGATTATTTGCTGTTATTTGTCTGCTTTGGGAATTCTTTTCTACTCCTGAACCAACTTTCAGAATATATAGCAAAATGCAGTACTGGTTATTTATAGCTTCTCAAAATTATTCGACCTACTGACAATGAGCTAATTTTTTTGCTTACTGTGGAAATGAGACAATTCACCCACAAACATTTATCTTATAGAAAATACATGCTGAATTATGATTGCACCTTTTTTTTTTTTTCTGGAATATTTCCACTTATTTCAGTGGAGTTTCCCTAGAATTTTTCCCTGAATATTCAATCCAACTGTCTGAAGTCTGTGTTGAATTTGTAATCCTGTGATATTTTGAAAAAGTTTCAGAGCAACAAATACTGAAAGTCTGAGTTTTTGTGTATGTACATGCCACAGAGTAAAAAAAAAGAAAATGTCATCTTTTAATTAGCAGGAAGTGTCGGATTTTCTGGTTCTAATCTTATAAATCAACTGACTTGAAAACTATGTTGGAGAGGTCCCCTCAAAATCCCAAATATTCTTTGCATTCATATTTTTCTGAGACAAATATAAATCCAGGGATTCTAAGGGGGTCTTCCTTGTAGCCTTCAAAAGGCTCCTTTGCTCCTCTGAATAATGATGTAGTCTGCAAGTCTTGGTTTCCACTTAAAGCAAACACTAGCTTTCCCTTAGAGGACTGAGGGGAAAATAAAAATAATGAAATTTAGAACATATACATTTCTGCATCTTGGCAAATTTAAACCAAATGTGATTTTAGGTCTGTTTATTATTACTTCCAACACACTTGTTTTTCTGTCTAAATGCAAAAACCCAGCATAATTTAGGACCCTAATGTATTCTGAAGCATATGAGATAATTTTTCCAAATGCCAACAGCTTTCAATTCTACAGTTCTCTATTTGTAAGATGAATTATTTTTCTTTATTTTTCAAATGCAGTCTCAGCACCTGTCCTTTCAGAAAGAGCTAAAGTGTCATCAAGTACTTTAAGGATCTCCAAAAACTTTTTTTTTTTTTTTTCATTTTTTAAAGATGTCTTGCTTTTTGCATTGAGGTTTTATTTGCATAGAGCCTGCCTGAAACTGGCTCAGTTCCTATACCTAACCATTTAAATGGAAGTGTAAACACATGAAGCAGGAAAAGGGAGACTGAGACTGTTCAGCTTGGAAAAAGAGAGGTTTAGGGGATTATCATTAATGTCTACAAGTACCTGAAGGGAAAGTATGAAGAAAAGGGAGTTGGTTCTTCTCAGTCATGCCTAGTGATGGGACCAGAGGTAATGAGCACAAACTGAAGTGCAGGAGGTTCCCTCTGAACAGCAGGAAACACTTTTTCACTGTGAGGATGACTGAGCCGCCCAAAGAAGTTGTCAAGTCTCCATACTTGGAGATATTCAAAAGCCATTTGGTCCTGGATCTGGGCAGCCTAGTCTATGTGGCCCTCATTGAGCAGGGTGGTTGGTCCAGACAACCTCCAGAGGAGGTGCACAGGCCTTTAAGCAACTGTAAACCTGAAATCACAGTGCCACAGGGCCAAACTAGGGCATCCAAGAGGAGTAGGCATCTGACATTTCAGAGCTTCTAGATGAAATTGCAGTGCTAAGTATCTATTTTAAATTATAGTTTACTCTAGAAGTCTGTAAAGTACATCATGTTACCTTTAACTGAAGCAAACTCTACACTGTGCAGAATGAAGAGATTTAAGCCCCAAGAGGAATTTCAGAAAACACATTATCTGATAGCAGAAAAAGGCTAGGAGCTCAGAACAAATATAATCAGGATCTGCTGAGTCTAGAAAGGGTAAACAAGAAACCCTAACTTTTTTTTCTTTTCAGTCTCCTTAACTTTGCCTAGCTTCTTCTCCTCAGTGCTCAATGGTCATGGAATAAAAATGAACTCCTGATCATGCTTGCTATACCTGGAAAGAATGATGGAGGAAAGAGAAGTACATCATATATATGAACTGAAAATCTAGACTCTACTGGTATTTGAAAAATTACTAAAAAATAATGCCACCTGTAAAGTCTACCTGTTACTCTTTCACTGGATTCTAACTTTATTTGCCAAACCTCACAGCAAATAGTGACTTAGGAAAAGTCTACCAGAACCTTCAGTCTTTTTAGGCTTCTGCATAACAGACACTATGCCACTGCTTAAAACTGAAAATGTTGTTTGAAGAACTAACAATATTGCTCCCCCCAGTAGACTGCAATTTCATTTTTGAGTCAATTTTAAACACGTCTTGATTTGCATTGGGCTAGGCAGGCTTCTAAGGTGATTATTTTGGCCAATCTCATTTTCAAAGGAGTCATGCTGACTGTCTGGCTTTTCATCTGTCTCAAACCTTTACCAAAAGCATAAGGGAAAGTGAAAATATTTGAAATTATTCAGACAGGTTGGCTGGTTACTTGCACTTTGTGTTTTATAATGCTAAATTTTGTGCTGATTACTGTACAAGTTTGCTAAGGAGGAAGATCTACAGGCCAAATAAGTCCTTCATTACAATTATAGCAAATCTTTGTAGATTTGTTTTTCAGAGTGTTCTAACGGCTAAAACAAGCTTTCAGAACCTCACTCAGTGCATGAAGCAGTCAAGCACCATTTTTCTTCTCTCTACCACTGAAATCAGTGTGAATCTCAGGTATCTGGCACTCTTCAAGGTGAAGAGTATACCTTGTCAAACTGAAGACTTGAGGCCACCCCAGTGGTGCATCACAAGATATCCCTGGTGCTAAGCAAGCCTCATATTAAAGGTTTGAATGGTTATTACATCTGTGGTAAAGACTTGACTGAGTGCACTTACAGTGGCTCACACTTTATGAAGCTTTTAACGTGAGAATATTGTTAAAGTGTTGGCAGTATTTGAAAACCTACAATGTCATCAGCACTTTATCTGTTCTTATGTGCCACAAAGTTAAAATCTCATTACAGTCTATCATCTGCTGCTACATGCACTCTGAAAATATTGCCACAATACTAGAATAAGAGGGAAGTAAGATCAAGGAATTCAGTGCTGATTCTAGGGAAAACGGAGGCAGTTTGTGTCGTAATTAACTGCATTTTCAGGGGTTTGAGTCTGAACAGCGATTCAACATACTCAAATTTGATAAAATTTTTACAACTTTCCTTTATTTATTTTGGATGGGATTCCTGGAAGAGACCCCTGGGACACCAGCAATCTGGGAAATATCCCATGTGAGCAGCATGTTTGGAAAGATATTGGAAAGAATCTTGATGCATACATAATAACATAAATATCCTCCTACCTTATTTTGAATTGTTCTTACACACACACAGGCATACACACTGGCTAGGACTGTATCATTCTTCATTCCTCCAAACAGAGCAGCTGAAATCTGCAGAATCATTAATATTTTCTTATTTTCCTCATTCTTTCCTCCTGACACCATGAAACGTTCTCTACTTCCCGTTCAGTTCTGAGCTTGCTAGAAGGAATCAGAGAACAGCCACTTTTCATTATGCTGTGTGTGCTCAGCCTAGTCATTGTTATAAGAACAATGCTCTCAAAATCACAGACTACAGAGGGGTTTTAGAAATGTTCAATTCAAATAGTTCTTGATGCCTCTACATTGGAATTCTTTATTTCTTGACTATTGGCATTTCACTAATACCATATGGAAGTTCATTATGGCTAAATCTGAGTTATTAAAGAAAGATGTTGCAAGTTAGAGATGCTTGGAAATAAGAATTTATTACCAAGTGATTTCTCTCATAAATGAAAATCTAGTATTAAAAAGTCAAAGTGCAAATGAGTGGGAGGATTATCTTAATTCAATGAGTTTAAGAGCTGGCATCTCCAATGGTATGCTATGACAGACCTTGCTGTACAAAAGAAAAATTAGGAATAATAATGCTCCAGGTGCAAATGCCTGGCAGTTTATATTTGCAAAAATCCCACACAATTAAGTATCTTAACAGACAATATTTTATTTAAGTAAAACTACTACCCACAGAGGCGGGATTAAATTTTTATTTTGATCTGCCTCTACATTGACAGTTAAATAAATGGTTTATTTTATTTCAGATTAAAATTAATTTCTTCAATGAACTGCTGGAAGCTGCAACGTGTGCAAATCATTGCTGTATTTGGAGTCTGATGGCACTTGTCTCCTGCTCCAAGCTGAGACAGATGTTACACTTGTAAAGGTGTTTACTATTGTACCTACAGTCCTCCCAGGCTTTCACTGGGGCAGGGGTTTAGACTAAAAGTTCTGACATCCTACTAATGTCATATCCTTTGTACTGAAGTGCAGCATACAAAATACCATAACAGCAACAGAAAACACCCAGTTTCACTCCATACCTTCAAAGTATGGAAAATACATTTCATATGAAAATAACTTGGATATGGGACATGAGGATTGACATGATGTAGAAGGCCAGAAGATAAGGGGCTGATGTGTACATCTCAAACACCAATAGGTGGATAGCCATGGAGCCAGCCCAGGCTTGCTGCTGCGACCACACTGCAAGAGAGAACAGAATGTGGCTGAAGAGGGGGGCTACACAGAGATAGGGAAGCATTTTTCTGGGACAGACATCTTTGTTCTGGCTGCTGGAGATATGAACTGCACAGTACAGCACAAGGGCAGGAGTGAGGTCAAGGAGTGGCCATGGACTGTTGACCAAAGGCTAATGCAGTAGAGGGGGATCAAGACTGTCAAAAATCCCTGAAACCCTCAATCCATTTCAGAAAACTTTAGAGGAACAAATTGTTCACGATATCAAATTTGCATAGAAAATGAGAAAGTTAGGTCCAGAGCAGGGAAAGCTTGTCTACAAAAAGGTATCCTCATGAAACTTGGGCAGAGCCCTCAAGATTGTGTACACCCCACCATCTGGATTGACACTGGACCCAGGAGTGGTGATCCTCTTTTCTTCATTTCTTCCTCTCTGCCTCTTTTTAATGTCTCACCCTATTTCTTATTTCAAATCTGCTGTAATTTATTTTATGCTACAGGATAAGAGACTAACTTATACCAATTTCCATGCCAGCTGTATAAATTCCTAATAAAACAATGTAAGTTTTTACAGACCCTCTGACTTTTGCCACTCCTTTTTGACCACAGGCATCTACATTCCTTGGGTGCTGCTTTCCCCTCAAGGGTGGGGAACTGTACATGCCTGGTCAGCCTCATTCACTGCAAAAGCTTGAAATAGGATTTTCTGAAGTCCAGATAAAAGTTTTTCTACTTTCTCAGCAAGCTGACTTTATTTCATTTCCTAATTTTATTTTTTTAGCTCAGATATGCGTACTCCGAAACACTATTCTTTGTTCTTATTCACAAGTTAATTTGTTTTCTCCCTTATCCTTACCCGACTTCTTCTATAAAATGTTGAGCCAGTAGAAATGTGTATTTTGTCATGGACATCCAGTTTAATGCTTCTGAAAAGAAATTGTGAGTTAAAATATTTACTATCAAGACTCTGAGATGTTAGAATGCAAGAATCATCCTGAGAGGCAACAAAGAAGAGGAAGATACTGCTTGTCCCATCACAGCATATTTTAATAACTTTTTCAGTAAGTCTACAACTCCTTCTTCAGTAAAGATCTGAGTTACATATTTGCTTAATAGCTGGAAATTGTGTAGTTGGCTGGTAGGATCTAAGAAGCAGTCATGGTACTAGAAAGTCTTTGTTTCCTTCTTTGGCAAGCTGATGTGAACAATAGTTTTCTTGTAAAAGGATTAGAAGGATTAACTTAGTGACCAAAGATCAAGTGCCAACTCAAAACAACTAAACAAAAATAGTTAAATTAAACTTGCAAACTAGGGTAAGTAGTACCCTGTTAGTTCTAGAAAAACAAACTACATCACTGTACGTCCCTGAGGTCTGTCAATGGGGAGAGGTAATGGAATCTGAAAATACTCCAAAGACCTTCTAGGCTGAAAGATTAAGAGGTAGATTTTGGAGTCACTACTTTTCTGTCTGAATTCTTCTCTTTTCCAGAATTTCTATTCCCATTACACCTGCAGATGAGGTCTGAGCATTCCACTGGAAGCCAGAATATTTTGCTGACAGTAGACATCTAAAAAATCAAAAGGAATTGATGGAAAATAGAAGAAAATTGTCATCCCTACCACTTTCTGCTTTGTCTTCAGCATAAACATTCCATCCTTTCAAATGCTTAGAGTGGGATTTATTTGACTTAACAAAATTTACAAAAATATTCCCTGGGTTTTCACCCTAAACTGGGTCATATTAAAACTGGCAAACTGTAAATGGGCAAGAATTGTGTCTGTAATCCTGGTTTTGCAGTAGTGAATATGGGCACAGACTTTTTCAATTCAAAATTATTGCCACCAGTTTTTACATCCATAAACTAGATTTATGAGGCATAGTTCCAAAGGTTAAAAGTCCTACTTTAAACATGCTGCTGCTTTTAATTTTCTGTTGCAACGGTTAATTATATATAAAATAGATGTATTTATATGCCATGTATTTCATGCCTCCAAAGTAAGTTGTAAATGTAGGAGGAATAGAGGAGAAATAGAAAACTACACAAACCATATTAAATGCTCTTGAAACAACGTTTAATGTTGCACATCTTATATTCCATCCACAAAGAACACAGCTGACAGTTTTGCATTATTATTTTTTTTAGACAAAGAAGAAAGTTTTCTGTTAGTAATATGGTTAAATGTTGGCCTCTGAGTTTCACTGAATAGCAATAAGAACTGGCAAGGCTACACATAACCCTTCATCTTCTGCCTCCATACATCGTTCACTAAAGACCAACAGTAATCAGAAAGTGTTTTCTATCCAGTGCCAATTTAATGCCTGGACATGTAGATTTCAGGATATTTGGCTTTAGTGGTGTTTAAGGTCAGTAATCTTCAAAACCAGAGTGACCTGATTAGTCTAAAGATAGGGAGAGATCAGGCTGTTCTGTGGTTGTGCTTCTTTATTTCTTTTTTTTTTTTTTTTTTTTTTTTTTTTTTTTTTTTTTTTTTTAACGAGCACAGGACATGGTGGTGATAATTAGACAGTGAATTCATTCTTGTATTCTTGCTGCAATTGTTACATCATAAGACTGATTAAACGCATTGCAAGAATGAATGCTAAGCACAGTTGAAAGACTTCACAATCTCAGTAAATCTCATCAACAGATATTTTTTGCCACTATTTCAGGTATAGTGTTAACGATTATTTATAACATTAATTATATCTATCCTGATACTTCTGGAACCCATTGATTTTTCCTGACCAACTACTTTATACTAAGGGCAGCTGAGTAAGCACAGAAGAGATAGATTGTGAAATTCCACTTAGACTTGCAACCCTTTGGCAGTGAAAAGTTTTAGACTGAAAGTGTGAGACTATATACAGATATGCTATGATGAATGTATATGCTTGACTTTGCTGGCCTTGAAGGTCCTCTAAGACCTTCACAGCACTGTACTTCACTAGGATGATTAAGGAAGAAAAAAAAAAAAAAACCAACACATACCCATTTACCATAAATCTCTTAATGAGTTATAAATAATCTCAGCTCAAGATACTATAAAGGACTACTTAGCATTTTGCTTATGATTTTACATAATTCATCTAAATATAGTCAATTGCAGAGCAGATTTATTTTTGTTGTGGGTGACATTTTCAGATGGTAGCTTGATCACTTTGTTTCATAATGATATCCCACATATCTATTTTGGTGTATCTGTAGAACTTGAAACAAGCTACCTTTTCTATTCTTGTATTTCAAAGCCTCTGGTATCTCTTTTGACTGTATAATGATATTGTATGTTTAGACATAGATATAGATATAGATGATATAGATATAGATAGATATAGATATAGATGATATAGATATAGATATACATATACAGGCACATATATTGCAAATACACATATAGAACATTATTAGCTCAGTCCTTATGTAAAATAGCGTTTCAGGGTTAACAATATCAGTACTCAGATGGGCTAATCTTTCAACAATGTGGGCAGATGACCTCTTTTCATACCCTTACAGCTTTGCATTCAAAGCCGAAGTCACCCAAGCAAATGATCACGTCCTAAATATAATTGTTCATGTAGGTCCACCCTTACTCAGCAAATCCTTTAAGAAGGTCCTTAAAGTTAACCAGTGTGTTACTGGACTGAGACCTTTAGCAGCAGATGATGCTAAGTTTGTAATTCCTGAGAGTTCTGCCACTACAGAGACAGATTCACTAAAAAAAGAAGAAATTCTCTGACTCAGAGAAGGGATGGGGGATGTGTCACCATAACAGATTTTTAAGGTCAAGGGAAATAATTGTGATTACTTTCCTCCCACTTATTTTGAGTCTCGGCTGAACATTTGTTGGATAATATTCAAAAGATGTTTCATAACAGTTGCCACAAAATTGAATTGAAAGGGTTATTCAGTAAAGGACACTAGATGTTCCTTGGGAGATCATCTCTTGGTGTTACTTAAAGGACACAGTAAGGTATATTGTATTATAAAGACATATACATCTTAATTTATTACCCTAAAATGTCAATATTATGTTCTTTAATACAGTTTCTTAAAGGTATGAGGCATATGTAATAGCACTGTCTCTCGTGTCTCCTCCCTCTTTTTTTTATTTCAGACTAATCTCTTGGACCCACTAACCACTTTCAAGCAAATTTAAATAAAACCTACAAGTCTCAATACATACTTTGTGAAAATAGGCAGATAGAGCAAAGAGAAACTCTAACACCCCAGTGACAGAAATTCTGCAGGACTCTGGTTCTGACCAGATGTCAGAACACCCACAAAAGCGTTCATCATAACTAAGCCTGGTTGCCTCTGAACTTCTCCATTAATTTTTGCTGTTCATGAAAGTATTTTTTCAAAGTACCAGGGCTGTTTCTGTTGCATGTTAGAGATTCTTACATGTAAAACTATTTAAAATTTTTGGCCAGTGTGTTGGGCCATATCATGCAAAGTGCCAAGCCCAACCGCCTCCATTGACGGCTTCTTGCTGAACCACATATTTCATTTATCCTTGTATTAAGATCTCGGCTCCTATGGGTCCATCTTTCTTGCATTGGCATAGTAGGCATAAATCCATATCCCCTGTAGACATTGTCTCAGTATAAAAGGTATAAATCATTTTTTTGACTGTCTGGAACTGCACAGCTATTAGTCTAAAAACAGAAACCTATTAAAGCCTCATTAAGAAACTCAAGTCAAATATTCCACTGGAAGAGTACTCTATAATAAAATCATACTAATTCCATTCCTATGGCATCATTGCTGGCAAAGGTTATGTCTCCTGTCTTATTCACACCAATTCTACTGTGTTACATGATTACAGAAGTAATGTCTTTTTAGTCAATAAGTCTGAACTGTGAAAAGTTACAGATGCATTTGAGGGTCAAGAATTAAACTTTTTTTTCCCTCCCATTATCTACCATACGTACTGCATATAAAGATATAAAGATGATGCACTGAAATTAACACAAAAGGAGCTAATTCTGTTCTCTGAATTTTGTCTGCTAAATGAGGGAAGAAAAGGCTGGTAGGGACAAGAAGAGAGAGAAAAATATTTCCAGAAATAGTTAAGCTAAAATGACTTATTTTTTTTCCCCATAAGGAATTTTTTCCAAGCCATCCTTTACCTAATATTTTGATTTGTCTCCTTATATACTTTACATATTTTGCTGGGTAAAAGTAGTCATTTGCTGTAGCTTGTTTGGCTGCACCCCTGTTCTGACTGGGCAGCTGAGAGCTAATTCACGGTATGGCTTTCCAAAGTGACCAGGTTTAGGCACTGGATTCTACTTGCCTTCTCCAGCCTGCAAAATTAATTTAAGCCTCTATATTTCACTCAGCTGTCAGTTTTCATAAGCAGGATAGGGGCTTCACATTTCTCTGTCTTCACATTTTTCTGTCAAATCCTGTTGAGATTGAGAAATACGTTCAAAAGTACCTGTCATCTGTGACAGGTGAAGACAGGCCACAGTAACCTAAGGCTTATTTCATACAGAAACTGAACTTCAACAGAGAACACATTAGCTGAAACAGAAATAGTTGGTGTTCCACTTTTGCAAAGTGAATGTATTTTCCAGTGCTATGATGCAATATATGACAAATCACACAAACTATAAAGTCACATAGGGTTGAATTTTACTTGCAAAGAACACTGTGATGTGAAAATGAAACTACATATTGGAATAATTACTGAATATTCCAAAGAGTAAATGAAGCTTTTTAGCACTGGGGAATAATAAATAACTGTATCTTGCATCTGAATATCATCCCTCTTGCATCAACAGGAATTCTTTCCTCTTTTAAATAGAGGCAGAAATAGTCTCAGACACAATAATTTTATTAATATTAGCAATAACTAATGTTATCAATAAAATATTCATTAGCAATTATTATTGCTTACAATTAATTTAGATGGAGTGTTATTAGAATTCTCATCTGTCATGAGGTTTCATCAAAAATAACAATTTTTTCACATTTTTAAACTTAACATTTTTAAACTTAACATGGTACTGCTCCGTGTCAAAATCAAATACAACTTAACAGGGAAAACTTTAAGTTATATAATACTTTGTTTTGTGTCTTCTAAGACACTATCATCATTTGGCAGAGAGAGAAAGCCTATTTACTTGAAGTCTATAACTAGTACAGCTATCCACCGGGCAGAATAGGAAAACCTATGAGAATACAGGCGTCATTTCTGTGTGAATTTTGTATCTTAGATATAGGGTAGAACTTGCAATAACAAAAATGTAATTTAAACTATGCGAGAGAAGATTAAACTCTGTATCAAAGTTGGCAGAGCTGCTCTTGTTCTTCTTCATGCAGCCATGTTGGGAATAGAGGTGTTGTCAGCAGCATTAAATCCTAAGTGTCATACAGGGAATGTCAGCCCCAGAGTTTGCAGGTGTGACCATAATTTCATTTGAGCAAAAATCTTCTTTAGAACAGATATTTTCTCTCTGCCAAATGTTTCAGGCTTGTAATCCCTTCTTCTGACTCTAGCTTGCCACCCTGATCCTGGGTGTTAACTTTTGACACTGGAGTTCCTTCCCATTCCTAGTTCCTGACCTTATTCATTAGGCAAGACCATCTAATCTTTGTCCTCTTTATGTCTATTGTAAACACCAAAATTTCTGTAATTCTCAACATCGTATTATGTGATTTCTGTGGTGGTTTTTTATGATGAAAACCTAATTTCAGTTAAAGGTAAAACCAGAGTTTTAAAAACAATTTTGTTATATTCTCAAATGATACCATTGCACTGGCTAACGTATAATTCAAGATGGATTTGGTGGATAAACTAATAAGAAATACTAGAAATATTTAAATTTAAATACTAACATATATTAGTCTTGTTTAGGTATTTCTCAGCACCCGTTCACCACAGAGGGGAAAAACTTCTGGAATTTTGAAGACAATTATAAAGCAAAAGTTTCGATTCTGACTAGGTCATAAATAATGTTTGATCAAGTGGTTTCACCGGATGAAAGATACCTTTCAGTAGTGCAGGTATTAGCTATCTTTGCTCCAATTTTATCATCTTTCTGAGAAGGGATTCATGCCAGAAAATATTAATAAAATAAGGCTTATCAGGAGTAGGTTTTGGGCCATTTGTCATTTCAGTCCCTAGCTTAGGGGGATGTCAGTGACAGACAATGGGGAGGTGAGGAATGTTTTATGTTGCCCATAAATACCACTACAGGTGATTACATTTATTACTAGAACTAAGGTTTGTATTAAAAGATAGCTTCACATTTGAAGCTGTGAAAAAAGGTGTTCTTAACCCTCTTTCCTTTCACCCCTTGCCCTTTCCAAGAAAGGAATTAAATGGTATTTAACCTGAATGATCAAGTTAAAAATGGCCAAATCACAAAAAGAGGATGCATTACAAGTTATAGAATACCACAGATCTAATTAGTAAGGTGGTAGTGGCTTAAGCACACACTTCTGTCTCTGACTGTGCATGGGGTGCCTGAATAGACTGCTTTATATATGAAGGGGGCAGATTCATGTAGAGTTTCTTGCAAATGGAAGAATTGTGTATTTTTAAATTATTTTTTATTATCTTTCTTCCTTTCAGGTGCCTTTGTGATAGAAATAAGAAAGATCTGCTCACAAACTATAGTAATTTGGCCTCTTAAATCATATTTGAAAAAATGAGATTTGGGAATCTAAATCTAATACATGTTACAAAGCAGTGTGCAGCTGTTCTTAAATCCATTTTCTTTCCAGATTTTCCAAGGTATTAAGGCATCTAAAAATGCTAGGTGAGTGGGTAGAAGTGGGGTGGGGGAGGTGTTCAGTGTTCGATTTGTATACATCTCATGGGACTCAGTGTCTAATGTTTATGTATTCTTTCCAATCTTAACTTCCAGGAAATTTTGATTCCATGTAACTGAGTCATCCAGTGCTTTATAATAATCTATCCAGTTTGGGGAAAGGGCGTAGGGTATGTGGAGGGTGCTATATGCTGTATGCAATTAAACTTGGAATTTAACACAACCATTATTTGACATAATTAGATTTTCCAGGAACCGTGAATTAGCTGACAGTAGCTCATGTTTCATTGAATGTTTTTAAATGAATATACTTTAGTATTTTATTGGCTATAATGTAACCATATTTAAGTGCCCATCAGTGTTTTCATTATGAACCATATTTTGGAAAAAAATTGAGTTTATTTAAGCAGTATCTCTACTGTTCTAAATTTTGTCAGGCTGAGAGCTGGTATACAAGCTAGATGGGAAGTATTTCACAACATAATCATGGCCTCAAAGGAATTGAAACAAGCAAACAGGACATACACCTAGGTTCCTAAAGGGCACCTGTTAAAAGCAAAATCTAAAGAACTCCAAGTGAATGAAGCAAGTTTTTTGTGTTTGGTTGTTTTGTTGGTTTTTTTCCACCCATGTAACTTAATAAATGTGCAGAATAATCAGCTGGGAGGTGCGCAAGGTTTAAAAAGAAAAACCAAAATTAGATTGTCTGAGGCAGAGGGAGAATATATTATAGAACAGATCTTCTTCTGTTCCTCAGAAACCTTACGTCTATTAAATAATCTACAATCTATGTAGTCAGCACTTTATGAGCATGTACAATCATGTACAAGTGGAAAATTCATAAAGTAGTCACATAGGAAAAGTGACATATAAATTTTGTTGCAAATATATCTTCAAGGATTTGTGGAGTCATTTAATAACCACTGATGTAATAATAACTCTTGCATGAGAAGGCCAGTTTTAAACTTTGAAGGTCATACTTAATCAGCATCTTTAGCCATTTGTTCTGGAAGAGAAGATTCCCAGTGTATGCATGATGGAAACAAAACCAGCTAAATTATGAAAGAAGTTATTCTGTAGTCTTGCTGTAAAACAGATCAATGGAAAGTAAGTAGAGAGTCTTGAAAAGTAAGTAGGCAGTTGATTTATATTCATCCATGAACGGGATTAAGCTTCCATTACTAGTAAATGAGGTATTTCCACCTTCAGCTCCATATTCACCTTCAATACCATTTCCAAAACATATAACACTTGCTCAAGCTAACCTACAATAGCTCTAAAGACCAATAAAGTACTGAAGACTGTTACAGATTGGAACATTGCAGACATCTCATCAGAGCAGGTGCTGACAGAGTGGTGAATTAGTAAGATACATAGAGAACTAATGGTAAATTATTTCATCATATGGTATGAAATCTACCAAAAAACTGCTAGGTTAAAATAGGTGGTATGAATATGTCCAAGAAAGATTTTCAATATGAAAATATTAGCAGAAAAAGGCCCTGACAGAAGAGGTGTAAATGACGGGGCAATATGAGAGAAAGGCAGGGAAAAGATACAAGATTATAGAAAGTAGGTTTGTGGCTGTGTTTTATTTTATAAAGAATTTCACATTCAATTGTGACAACAAAATTACTGTGAAGGAGCATAGTACTGGCGGAAAAAAAAAAAAAACCTTGAGCAACAGTATGTATATTTCTGACATAGCATATGTTTGACTTGTCACTTCAAATTTGTTTAAAAAAGTTCAGCATAATTTTAACTTGTCATTTGTTCTGCCAGACTTTCTATTGCCTGTCTCTGTAGTTCTAATGATGCTTCCAATTGCTCTGTCCATATTTCACTTAAGATCTTTGTTGTTGCTGTTGCTCCTTACTGTATTTGGTTTATCTGGCACAGTTTCAAGGGATGCAGGGGTACATTCTGTGCAAAGATACCAGAAGATGCCCTCATGTTGGACAGATTCCCCATAAGTGATCTTCACCTCAGAGCTGAACACGATGATCCTTGTGTATCTCTTCCAGCTGGGAATATTCTGTGATTCTGCAAAATAGCCATTCTCAGCAGGATTCAAGACAGCCTTGTCTCTGGCCAAAGCTGAGCCAATTGGGGACATTGTTAGCACCTTTCTGATACCATATTCAAGAATGGGTAAAAATGTTTTTCAACAGCAGCTGGGAGGGTGAAAATGTGTGAGAGAAAGAGCCCTTCAGACACCAAGTGCAGAAGAAGAAGGAGGAGGTTCTGCAGCCACCAGAGCTGAGATTCTCCTGCAACCCATGGTGAAGACCATGGTGAGGCAGCTGCATGCCTTCAGCCCAAGGAGGACCATGATGGTGCCAAGATCCACCTGCAGCCTGGTGGAGGATCCCATGCCAGAGCAGGTGGGTGTGCCCTGAAGAAAGCAATAGCTCACAGACTGGTCTCAATGGAGTAGGTTTTCTGGAAGGACCCATGCTGGGACAGCCCATTCCTAAAGGACAGTACTCTGTAAAAAGACCTACACTGGAGCACTTCTTAAAAACCTGAAAATTGTGAGAAGGACCCACACTGGAGTTCATGGAGAACTGTCTTGCAAGGGTAGGATGCCATGCTGGAGCAGGGGAAGAGTGTGGGGGGGAAGGAGCAGCAGAAACAGAGCATTGTGAACTGACTGTCACCACCATTCCCTATCCTTGTTTCAACTGCGTGGTTTGAGCCATTTAAAGAATCATCATCGAAGGTGTCAGCAAAAAACAGGTTTTAACATGAATTTGTGAAAGTGTGATTTCAGCAGAGTTCTGTGGAAAGGTTCACTCTATAGCTTGCTACATAGATACAGCTATATAGAAAAATCTGAGAATAGGTAATGCTGACTTTATATTGAATCTACAGGAGAAGAGGATGCAAAAGGGTCAGGGTGTAAAGTCACCCCTTTCACTACACAGAGATTCTGTGTAGTCAGGCAACTTCACAGCCAAACACAATTACACAGACCTCCATGCAAACTGCTTTTTTTCACCTTTCTGCCTTTGATTTGCCCACATATGCTCTATAACCGCTGCCAGCCATTCCCTCCTTTCAGAGCCTCAGCCATCACAAGGATGGGAGACAACAGAAGTGCTGACTCACCTGCTTCTGACTCAAATCAGGTAATCACTGGTGGCAACCAGGTCCTCCTATTGTTCCTTCTCTGTGCCTTGCCTTTCTGAACTGAGGCCATAATGAGATTGCACCTAGTAAAGGGAGCTTGCATGAATCTACATCACCAGCCCACACTAGATAAGAGCTTCCTCAGACTTCCTAGCAAGATTCAGTCTACTTCATTGTATAGTCTACAGATGTCATCCAGGGAAAGGAGAAATGTTGTAGCATTCTGTGGTGATTATGTGTTAGTGAAATGACATCCTGATCATGGTCTCATACTTTTACTTTGGTAATTACTGACCTTGGAAGTGCTGGCTTGCTACCTAAAGGAGCTGCACATCAAAACATCTGCACTGGATTATGGATTATGAAGTTGAGTATGATAGATTGCAATCTAGCCACTGTATCAAACAATATAGTCACTCCAAAGCTGTGATTAATTTGAAAAAAACGCATAAATGCAGTCCAAGTAGACTAAATTCCCATGTACATGTGATCAGAAAATATCCATATCTGATATTCCTCATGTCTGACTGAAGATAAAACCAGTAGATTCTAGAAAGAAAGGTTTGAGAAATGGTGAAGTCAAGAATAAATTAGTTCAGTCATCCAGAGAACAGACAGGGAGAAAACTTTCTTGAGAAGAATCAGGTAACTTTGTTGTGCTTTTGTGACTTGTTTAATAGCTAATATATTTTCTCTTTTTGTTTGTGGCTCTAACACTCATGACCAAATTGTATTATTCACTGCTTACCCACTATTTACTTGTTATCATTCAAAAGTCTGGATGGGATGTCCTTTAAGTTTTGGGGGTTTTTTTGTTGTTTCTGAATGAAAGAACCTTTCTTAAGTAGGAAAAATGAGAGCAGAAAGACATGGCTAAACTGTAAGAATTAATATATATTAAGGACAAATATTTTCAGTTTTTCAGTAATTAAAAAAATCCACCACTGCCATTCAGTAGAGGAAAAAGAAATCATTTAGCTTCAGTCTAATATAGATTCCCATACTTTTAAATGGTCACTTCCTGAATCATATGATTGACACTTCTACAATCATAGAGGGCACATCTGCAAAGAATGTTAAGGTTTTTGAATGCATCCAGAGGAGGGCAACAAAGCTGGTGAAAAGGGTAGAAGGAATATCCTATGAGGAGTGGCTGAGGACTTTGAGCTGGTCTCATTTTGAGAAAAGGAGGCTGAAGGGTGACCTCGTTGGTCTCTCTAACTTTCCTGAGGAGGGCCAGGGGATGGGGAGGTGGCAAAGACATCTTTTCCCTAATATCTTGTGACAGGAATCTTATGTGGGAATTATTCAAAGATAACAGAAGAGTTTCAGAGTTGATATTAGGAAGTATTTTTTTACTAGGCACCACATCTACTTCCCAGGACAGTGACTCAACCCCTTACCCAGACAGCCTGTTACAGTGCTTGAAATTCCTTTTGGTGAAAAAATTATTCCTACTATCCAATCTAAACCTTCCCTGGTGGGATGGTTCCCTTTCCTTTTGTCCTGTCACCTGTTAGCTGGAATAAGAGACTGACTCCCACCTGACCATAATCTTTTTCAGGTAGCTGTAGAGAGTGATAAAGTCCCTCTTGAGGCTCCTTTCCTCCAGGCTAAACAACCCCAATTCCTTCAGCCTCTCCTCATCAGACCTGTGCTCCAGACCCTTCACCAGCTCCATTGCTCTCCTCTGGACATGCTCCAGCACTTCAATGTTCCTCTTGTCATGAGGGCCCGAACAGAACACTATACTCAACTGGTGACCTCACCAGTGCTGAGTACAAGGGAATGATCACTGCCTGGTCCTGCTGGCCACACTATTGCTGATTCAGGCCAGGATATCACTGCCCTTCTTGTCCACCTGGGCACATGCTGGCTCGTGTTCAGCCAGCTGTCGACCAGCACTTCTAGATCCTTTGCTGCTGCCGTGTTTCAAGATTGGGCTTGAAAGGTGGCCATTAAGTGGGTGTTCCATTTGCCATAGAAGCCCCAAGACAATGGGATTACTGAAAAGACTAATGGCCTGATTAAAAAGCATGCTGATGTCTCCTCACCCAATTGGGACACACACAGCTCTCACTAGCAATTCTTAGCATTAATAACTGGCAGAGAAGTTATGGGAGCTCCAAAATCAGAGCAATCTGCTCTGACAAACCACCAGAGTTGATGACTACATATGCAATGAAAAGGATCAGTTTCCACTAAGGATACATGTAAGCTGACCTGTCAGGCTGAAGACACTTTCTATTGGTGTTGAGCCCACGACCCCAGCAAAACCTAGGGGTTCACATCCTTGGGAGGTCCTAGATGAAAATGGAAGACACTGAATCAGCATCTTGTGGAAAATACTGGATTTCTAACTCAACAGCCCAGTCCTGAGGGACTGAGACACTTCTGTACACTCACAAGGCAGTGGAGAACTGGGAAATTGTCACTCATACTGGGGACACCAATAATCAGCACAGATCAGACATGGATGGCAGTGTACTGACAAAGACGAGGATAGGATTCATGCGAATGATGAATCTAACATCATAGCAATGGTTTGTTCACCCACCCCTAAGTCAGCTGAGGATTCCTTGCCTACTTGTGTACAGGATGTCAGCATGTTTTGAATTAACTCAAAACTCAGCTGGACACAGTCCTGGTCAACCTGCTGTAGCTGAGACTGTTTGGGCAGGGGGTTGCACGAGACAATCTTCAGAGGCCCCTTTCAACCTGAACTACTATGTGGTTCTAAGCAACCAAAGCTAAAAATATATGAAGATATAAAGTTTATCTGCAGGTAGATATAGAATTGTTATAAAGGCAATGTTAAAAATTATTAATTTAACCTTTTCAGCCTCCCAGGACAGCAGGGCGGGGGAATCTTGCATCTGTTTACAGTAAAACTGTTTCATTTACAATTAAATTACCAAGAATAGCACTAGAAGCAAATTACCGTGAACAACAATTCTGGATTCATTTGTGAAGGTGCCTGCCAGACTGTGAATGTTCAGTTACCAGAAGTTAGTCTTGTGGAACCCAATAATGTCTAGTAGCATCATATTTCCTTCTAATCAAACATATGCATGGCATCCTTCCAGGCAGTTTATTAATGACTCCTGACAATATATACTGACAATATGCATTGAGGCTGACTTGTATTAGAAGACAAAGAGAAAAAAAAAATTAAAAATCTGTATCTAATCCATGGACCTCACTCTGTTGAAGTGGCATCCTATAAAAAAAAACACACAATGAAGCAATAATTTATTTGTGCCAAGAGGCTGACTTCATAGATTTTTCCTGAATTGTTTGTAAGTATTCTGCCCATCAGATTTCATCTAGGATAATAGAACTAAAGAGAAAATTTGGGTAGAGTTTTTTATTCTCACTGTGCTGTCTTAATAAATTGTCTAAAACCTGTATCATGCATTGCCGAGCCTTGGAAGAAAAAACTACACTTGCCTTCAGAAATGGAGAGAGGGTTTCTCCATAGTATAAACCCTTTTAGCTGTTTAGATGCAGTTCTCTAGCTTATATAAAGCAATTGAACTAATTAGCACTCTCTGTAGTAGGGTATTTGGGATTACCCTTGGAGTTCAGATTTCTAAAAGTCTTTGTTTTACTGAAAAGTCTTTGAAGTAGCTTTAGACCAGTGAGCTTTTGTGATTTAGTTTGGCCAACAGCCAGACTTTCATCCATCTGTTCAGCTACCCACCCCACATCCAGCCTCCAAGGGATGGGGTGGAAAACAAGAAAGAACAGGACTTAGAAAGCTTGTGGGTTGAGATAAAGACAGGGAGATACCTTACCAGTTCCCATTACAGGCAAAACAGATTGGACTTCTGGAAAATTAATTTACTGACAATTAAGAGAAAGTTGCATGGTGAGAGGCAAAAGCAAATACGAAAAGATTTGTCTTCTATCTCCGCACGCACCCCGCCCTTGCTGCTGCCCTTTCTTCGACTTCACTCCTTCATCCCTGAGCCGTGCAAGAGGAATGAAGCATGAGGGGCTGTGGTCAGCCCATAACAGCTCCTCTCTGCTATTTCTTCCTCCTCGCTCTTTTCCCTGCTCCATCCCGGAGCATTCCCGGTGCCCGCAGTGAAGCCGTGTCCCCTGGGGTGTCTCGGTGTGTCAGGCCCGTCCCTGCCGGGTCTCTCCTGCCCCGTCCCTGCTCCCGCTGTCCCCTCGGGGCTCGCTGCGCTGTTTCTCGCTCGGTTCCCCTGGCTCAGCCCTGGCTGCCGGGCAGCGTTTTGCCCTCCCTTGCCCAGGCTTTCCCCGGGGCTGAGGGGCTCAGCCCTGCCCTGCGCTGGGGCTGCTGCAGCCGCTGGCACCGCCCGGGGCCGGGCTGGGCAGAGCCGGTACTGACCCGGTACTGACCCGGTACTGACCCGGTACAGCCCCGGTACTGACCCAGTACAGCCCCTGTACTGCCCCGGCACTGCCCTGGTACTGCCCCGGTACTGACCCGGTACTGCCCCGGTACAGCCCCGGTACTGCCCCGGTACTGACCCGGTACTGACCCAGTACAGCCCCGGTACTGACCCGGCACAGCCCCGGTACTGCACCGGCACTGCCCTGGTACTGCCCCGGTACTGCCCCGGTACTGACCCAGTGCAGCCCCAGTACTGCCCCGGCACTGCCCTGGTACTGCCCCAGTACTGACCCGGCACTGACCCAGTACAGCCCCGGTACTGCCCCGGCACTGCCCCGGTACTGCCCCAGTACTGACCCGGTACTGCCCCGGTACACCCCCGGTACAGCCCCGGTACTGACCCGGTACTGCCCCGGTACAGCCCCGGTACAGCCCCGGTACTGACCCAGCACTGCCTCGGTACTGACCCGGCACTGCCTCGGTACTGACCCGGTACTGCCCTAATACTGCCCCGGTACTGCCCCGGTACTGACCCGGCACTGCCTCGGTACTGACCCGGTACTGACGCGGTCCTGACCCCGTACTGCCCTGGTACAGCTCTGGCACAGCCCCGCGCTCCTGGTGCTGCCCCGGTACCTGGGCAGGGAAAACCAAGTCGAGAGGCATGAAATCAAGAAGATTCCACCACCAGCTACTGCTTTCTTCCTCAGATCTTGCTGTGTTACTTCCCCATTGTACGGCACACAGGTGGGGATTGGAAAGCAAAATTAAGTGTATTTCAGAGATTCTTTTTTTGTCAGAAAGCAACGATTTGTTGATACATTGAAGAGTATGTTCTGGATGAGTCTAATTCAAAGTAGAATAAAAATATACGTAATATGCAGTGTCTTTTGTTGTTAGCTGTTAATGTTTATACACTAGTGTTAGTTTTTGGTCAAGGTGTCTCTATCTTACCTAGATTGTGCACTTTTAATCTCCTGGGTCTCTGTGTTAAGGAGTTGACAACCGAGGACATAGAATCCTACAACTTGACGTTGTTCTTGTTGTTGTTTATACTGATAAAATATTCAAATTGCCTGAAGACAAAATAAAAAAATAAAAGAACCTGAGGCAGGAAGCAAAGACAGAATATCAGGTCGTGGAAGCCTCGAGTCTGAGTTTGCTTCATGGGGACTCAAGGTATTGCTCCCAGAAGGTGTAATCAGACAGCTACCTACTGCTAAGGCTCCTGAGAATCAGAGAGTGCTGGTAAGTCCAAGGTTAAATTATCCTTGATGCTTAAATTATCCTTGATGCTAATTAATTTTCGAAAGAAAATTTTGTAAAGTAGGAAAATCAAGGGGTGGAAATTCTTCACTGGTAAAAGCAAATACTTTGAGGAAGCTTTTCTAAGGAGACTGAAAATTGAATGAGGATTAAGGGCATATGATTTTGTGATGAATATTTTTTGCAAAGGTGTATGTAACACTTAAATAAGAAGTACCAAACAGAGCTACATGAATAAATGTCTGTGAGATAATTCTGCTGTCCTATAAAAAAGAAACCATCCTGGAAGAGAGTTTTGGCACAACTTAAGACTGATCAAGTTACATCGATCCACAGTCTTGTTTCTACATACCATAGTTTTGCAAGTATCTGATGATACTTGCTAAAAAGCTGTTCAAAAGGCTTGTCATTTGTAGCAGAAACTCTATGGCTTGTCCTAGAAATGCCTCAATTTTTTTTTAATAAGTACACTTATTACTTTTTGTAATTCTTGTTATTTTGGAGGTTAGGTAATTTTTTAATTGAGGCAAATCTGTGAAGCCATTGGTGTTGTCTACAGAGGTCAGGTGTGCTGCATTTAGCAGCACAATATGAATATGCAGTACATGAATTAAAAGCTTAAATTTCATAGGTGAATTTTACACTGGGCCATCTCACCTATATAGTAAATCTCTGCAGAAGAATTTTCAGAAAACAGAATATATGGAAAACCACTCTAATTTTAACGAAATTGTATATCATTGTGGATAGTTAACTTAAGGCTACTGCACAGAATGCTCACATTTACAGCAATATTGCCATTGTTAATGTTGCATCACATATTGATTGTCACACATTTACTATTCTTGGGTGATGTGTAGTGAGAAGTGTTTGCCAAAATTTGTGTATGAATCCTTAATAGAATAAAAAATAATTTTAAAATTAGAGATTAGATTTAAAAGGTAGAAGAGTAATGAGAGAAAAGTTGCGTATTTTCGGTAATTTCTTTGATTATAACATTTCCTTAACTCCCATCACTCACTCATCCCTGATTCACTGACATTACTTGACTCTTTCTAGTAAACCACACATTCTAAAGATATTGTGTTTCAGTTCAAGACATGAAAATAATTATTCTTGCATATTTCACTTCCAAGTGGAAAAATATGAAGTTAACCATACACACCAGTTTACTGTGCCAGTCTGTCTATACCCCATAAACAGAAAGGAAAAATAATTGGTCCCTCATTCTAGAGCTGAGCAGCCCAAACTGCATCACATTCATGCTGCCTGGGTCTTGTTGTTCCTGGAACAGACTGGTTGTGTCCACATTGCACAACACAAGAGTGTCAGGAATTTCTCCTGTGGCCCTAAAACTGGTATTTTGGTACGTTTGTGTGAGTTAATCATGTCTGCATAAATGTGAGACTTGTGTTATTGCCCACCACACTGCTCTCTGCAAAACACATTAGTGGTGTGCTGTAAACCTCAGATTTGGCCTGAAGACATGCAGAAGGTTTGAAGGTGCAAGTGAGGCAGAGCTGGACGACTGTATAGGTTGAAAAGAGTCATAACTTATGTAGTCTCATTAATTCTGCTTATTACATTATGTGGTCTCATTAATTCTGTTATGTACAATCTCTGTTGGTGAGATTCAGAACAAAGCAAGGGAGCAAGCTGTTAATTGAGGAGCAGTCAGAAGCCCTATGCTTGGATTCATTCTTTGGTCTTCTAGAAGTGTGCATATGTACAAGCAATCTCTAAACTGGCTTCCTTTACCTTGTGAATCTCTGAAAACTTTTGTGGATGTAGTTTAGTATTGTTTTGCATGTTTTTTTTCCATTGATCAGCTCAGCCTTTCTGAGTTTCTGGCATTAAAGTCTGAGTCTATTTTTTCTATTTCTTTTCTCATTGAATAAGTGGAAGGCTGAAGTCTTGCTCCTTAATTATCACTTGTAAGATGAACCTTACATGAAGTATCTATCATGGCTGTCTATTTCCTGATTATCTGTGTAGACTCTGTCTTGTGGTTATAAATGCTTTTCATCTTTTGATTGTCATAGGGTTTTTTGGAGGATTTGTTTATGTTGGTTTGAGAGTTTAATTTTTTTTTTTTTTTATAAGAGGAACTTAAACTAGCCTGTTTTAATTTTTTTTTATTTAGTCAAATACAAGATTGACAGGAATGTGTTTAAAATTATGAATTTTGCAAAACGTTTGAGTGCCTTACAAACTAATTGCTAACCATTGTCTCTCAGCACTGCAGCTCCTATTCTCCAGCAGTGGTATTTTTTGGACAGTAGCTGTTACTATTAAGAATTAATATTTTCCAGTAACTAATTGATCCAAGAATCTGAAACTGTGACTACCACTGCAGGCTGTTTATATCAGAAATTTCTCATCTGATCATCTCTGGTGTCTCTTCTATAAACAATCAGCTACAGTGAATAGAATGTAGTTCTTGGTATAATAAGTTCTCTAACACATCTGCTTCAAAACCCTTGCTTTAAAGTTTTAAAAAGGGTCAGCAAACCTACCTTGACTAAAGTAGTATATATGTAAAAGAGTTTTCTTCCATCATTTTTTAGTGCATTGGGAGCTCTATGAGTAATTCTGCTTTTGGCATTAAAAGGGATTGTTGATCAGTCCCGTAGTTTCTTCCCTTTTTTCTTCTTTTATCCTTTTTAATCAATCAAATTTGTCATTAAAATTTTTATTGCCAGCATTTTTTCGATGCCTCTGTGACAGTACAATTGAATTCTGTCAACTGAATTTTATATTCTGTTGTCAGCTTCCTTGTGCTGGTAAAGATATCCTGGAGTAAATCTTTAGAATTTCACTGCCTTTCTATATGAATTGTCTCAGAATTAGATTTAATATTTGACAAGTTTGTGATGTACTGTAACCAATCCATCTCCTGCAAAAGCTACGTATGTCAATATTTTAGGTTTCAGCTTCACCTTTGCATGCCTCACATACCCTGCAGTACAAAGGGTGCCCATCAGGTGAGCCAAACCTTTCCTGTGTATTTTGAGGAAAATAATGTTGTGGAACTTCAGCTGTCATATTGACCTGCAATGAATGGTTTGCAATTGCCCACAACTCAGTTCTGTTTGAATATATGAAGAATGTACCTCTCTCTTGAAGATTTCTCATGAACGTATTTCTGATTGTACACTATGTGGAGTCTGTATGAAAAGTTTCATTTGTAAGTCTTTCAATGCTTTTCCATGCACTTTTCCAAAAATGTTGTAGCCTTTGCAAACATCGCCCTATTTCCATGGCAAAATACTGCTCAAGTCTGTTAAATTCCATATTAAAAGTATTTTTGTCCCTGAAAAAATGGTTTGTCTGCATTATGAAGACTCTATGGAAATACTAATGAAATTTCTTTGCCTCTCTATATTATCATGTATCTTTGTTATTCCTCTCCAATTCCAATTGATATTTCTTGTCTTTTTACAAAACTTATAATATGGCACAGCACTACTCTGCAGCTTGTAAAATTTTAATTTCTTTATATGAAATCTCCTGGTAGTTGTTTTCTCAGTCTGATGGTCCCAGCTAGGACATGAATATAAATTAGGATTTCAGAAGCCATCTACATACATCTGTGATTAGTTGATCCAAATGCTGATATAAGTAACTGTGAAGTTTTTCCCCATTTCAAAATTACATGCAAAATAGTATATATCAAGTTCATTTTGTTCTTTACATCTCCTTAGGACAGCCTGAAAGCTGTGTCAAAATTTTTAATTTGACTTTCATTACTTTATTCAGGAAGAGGGAGGAGAGAATGAGGTACTGTGTTTCCAAACAAGATAGACTGACAGAGTTTTCTTAGAAAACCTGGAAAAAAATAAAGTTCAAAAAGTTGAAGTTGGAAAAAAAAAAAAAAAAGGAAAGGAAGTTTGTTTTGCTTGAGACATTTAATTGTAGACTGTTGAATTTATGCCAGAAAAACAACTCTTTCCCCCTGTGATGGTTTCCTGTCCTCTTGCTCTGTTTGCTTTTTAGGGGATTCAGATATCTACATTAACAGATTTCATATTTGTTTAAATCATTTCTTGTTATCTGTTGGGCTCCTTGAGAGCTCCAGTTGTAACTGAATGTTCCTTTTTGATTTTATTACCTATATTTTTCACCTTGTTGCTTCACAAAGCCCTATTCTTTTCCCACATGAGCTTCTGATTCTTGCACATACAAGTACATTCCTGGATGGTTTTTAATAAGAAGTTCATATTTGAGCTCATAAGGTCGATAAGCCTTCATCCCTCAAACCTGGGAAGCTTTAAAGAAACAGAAGAAACAGGGAGCAATAACTATGTATAACTCATAATTTAATAACAAAATAACCAATTACCAGCTTAATAATTAAAATTATTGCACTGAAAGTTTTCCACGACTTGCCTTTTACCTTGTTGCATACAGTATACGTATGGCAGCCTTGGCTGGCTCAAAGGAAACTGCTATTATGATTCAGTGTAGACAAAATGGAATCTAAGAACATACAACTACAGCCTTTTGATGTGCGTATTTCAGTGAAAGGTAATATTAAGCTCTTGCTGAGAGCCAACATGGTCTCACAAAAAAACCAGTAACTGCAAGAAGTGTTCTCATGAATCAGCCATTTTGTTAAAAGAGTGTTTTAGCAGAGTGATGTTGACAAGATCCATTTCAGCTGAGTGAGAATACCAGGTTTGCTTTTACTGATTGATCAATGACATATCATGATACAATAAATCTGTGAGCAATAGGATGGCAATGACTGACCGTGCAGTACGTATATGAAAATACATAACTTATAGTCTACGTTATTAGTAGCATACAGCACAACACCAGGTGGGTCAGGAATCCTTTCTTAGCATTTATCTGGAAATATAGCTGGATGGAACATCTTGTGATGGGAGAGAGCAGGGAAAAATGATGTATGAATTTCACAAACAGGATCATAAGCTGTCAGGCAATGATAGCAGTGTGCAATATTAATATATGCATCTCGCATGGGGAAGTGATAAATGAGACAGCCCTGTGACAAATTGCATAGGCATGTAATAAATAAGTTTACCACATAACTGTGCAATTTATCAGATGCCTTTTGCCATTACCTGCCCAATAATCCATCTCTCAGGGATTTATTTTCACAATCCAGATTTCCTCAGCAGCCTGAAACACCCTACTTCTTTTAAAGTTCAACCTGTCAAAAAAAAACTTTTCCTCTGTTCTCCCTACAATGAGCTAGCCTGGGCTGTTGAAAGTTAACAGCTTGGATATACATGACGATATCCTCACAATTCTAACACATTAATTCTGAAAAACCATACGTTCCTGCACTTTACAGTGGGCCATGTAACTCTTTATTGTATTAAAATCTGTTGCATATATTATTTGAAGCTCTTTTACTTTTCCATGTGTTTTTGCTTCCTATTGCAGTTAGCCGTGAACGACTTCAGCTGTATTTTTGTGGATTAATATAAATGCAATATTCCACTTCCTAAAGAATGTGGCCAACTAGCTTTGCCTGCTAAATTAATCTCCCCGAATTTATTAACACCTCTTCAGATATCAATTAGTCTAAACCACCAACTGCTTCTAATAATAAATATGCTTCCATCTTTCACCCTTGCTTTCTTTTCACTGAGGAATTGCTTCCAGAAAATCTCAAAGCCGCAAGCCTGAGTGGATTACTGACTTCAAATGTGTTACATCATAATTATTACATGTGAATATCATTTAACAGGTAAGGACATACTTCAACAGGAGATGATTTTAAAATGCATAGGCAAATTATAGTTTTAATACATTTTGGGCATGGTTTCTTTGTAGCAGAAGTGTAGGTCTTTTTCAAGGTGGCGTTGGGGGCGGGGGGTATAAGCATTTATGAAATTTCTCAAAGTATGGTTTGTTTGTTTTTTTTCCCATTTTGAATTTTCCCATTTTATTCCCTTCTTTCTTTGAAGATTCCTAGGAAATCTGTGGTAGTGCCCTTACTGAATGCATAACAGTTCTCTACTGCTTATTTTTCGGTTGCTCGGTTTTTTTCATAAATAATATTGTGAAAATTGACTTAATTTTAAAAATTTCTGATAAATGTTTCAGTATACTATTTTAAGAACTGATAACTCCAATTTATTGTCTGTTCAGCTCCACTCAAAATTTATTTTCTTCGTATTTAGTGCTGTGAAAATATTTTACATCTTACATGGTTATCCTCATTTGGGATGAAATGAAGCTCTAAAAACTGATAGAAGCTCTTGAATCTATGAAAGAGATAAAAATGAAATTTTCATTATTAACTTATTTCCCCAAAAACGGTTAAGAAACCCCATGGTTCATCAAGGTTCCTATGGTTTTAGACATTATTGGCTTAATTTTGTAAGACAGAGATATACAGATAAATGTATTTGAAGCCACTTGCAAGTGTTTTTTTGTCTGCTTTTCTGCCCTGCTTTTGTCTGCTATGGTTGGATTAATGGAATTCTTCTATTTTGATTTTATGCAAAAAATTTCTTAAAGGAGAAGTTAAATAAAAGCAAACAAAAATAAGTTTGGATAAGACTGCCTATATTAGTTTCTCTCACTCTTTTAGACTTTTGCAATCTACCCAAATTCATACTGATTTCCTCTACCTATATATTAAAGACTTAATTTTTAGATTTTTTCACATTTTTCTATCTGTACCAATGTAGTAAAGGTAAGATCTCTTTTAAGGGAACTTGCCATCTCCTGTCAACATGACTGACAAATTATAATACTTCTTAATTTACTGGCTTTTCTGTCTTAGTAACCATTTTTACTTAACTTTATGGACAGCCATAAGTCATCCTTCAGGATAACCAACAGTAACTACTCAGAAATTGTGTGAGCCCATGTGTTTTACATTCATAAAGATCAGAAACTGCAATTATGTGCATAAGGTAAATACTCGTAAGTTTCTGTGTTGGTTTCATGTGCTCAGGGGGACGGGTGGATTCGCCTCAGGGAAGGCTCCATGAGGCTGGGGAGTGGGAGGGGCTCACCCGTCTCTGGGAGCGTCCCCTGTGAGCTGCTGGCACCAATCAGAGAGCTGATGTGGTGATGGACAGCTCGGGAAACCAATGAAAAGTTATCTTGCGTTCACAAATCACATTTGATGGCGGTAACTAGCCTCTTTCGGCTTCCGGCTGCCGGGGAGGGAGGGCGGCCTCCGGCTGGGGCACCGCCCCCGGCCCGGCCTGGCCCGGGGCTTGGCAGGGGGCCCGGCCCAGCATCCTGGCCCCGGCTGTGCAGGAGGCCTGGGCTGGCACCGCGGGCCGGCACCGGCTCTGCAGGGAGCTCCTGCTCCTGGCCTGGCCCCGGCTGGGCTCGGCGGGGTCGTGGCTCGGCCGCATGGCTCCGGCCACATGGTCCTGGGCCCCGGCCCTGGCCTGGTGGCTCCCGGCTCCGCAGGGCTTCGGCACCGGCTCTCCAGCTGCCCATGTGACTTCTTCACGATCTGGATACAATTTTAACTCTTTCAATGCCTGGATAAGATTTCTCAATCTCCTGAGCTCCCCTGGATAAGGAGAAATAAAGCATGGAGACTACAGAGGTTAGCAGAATGAAGATAAAGTTCCTAGTGGGAAGACATTTAAAAGATGCAACTGATGAGTAGCTGAAAACCTTTTTTGTGGGGCTATGAGGGGATTGTGACTTCACTAAAATTCCTT
>JAOTQP010001286.1:71499208-71512114 GCA_026413545.1 Cichladusa arquata | reverse complement strand
CCTTGCCCAGGCTTTCCCCGGGGCTCAGGGGCTCAGCCCTGCCCTGCGCTGGGGCCGCTGCAGCCGCTGGCACCGCCTGCGTTTCTCAGGTAGTGTTGTTACAAGAAGCAGGGATTGTATGATAAGGTCTCAGTATGTAATTGCTGTGGAAGAAGATGGATGCTTTAAATCTGGCAGTTTGCAAAAACGTAAGAATTTCCACTTTTCTTACTTGTGTAAGAAGTTGACATAGTAGTGTGACTATGAAAAGGTGAAGGACTTTGATGGAAAGGTGAAGAAAATAATACCTGTATTGTGCTTAGACAGGAATATTGTCATGTGACACCACTATAAAAAACCTGTTGCAAACTAATATTTTGACTTGTTAATGACTGGATACTTCAGAATAATAAAACATACTGATGCATCTCCCTTACAATTGAATGCAAGCTTTTGATGTTATTTGAATGTTAGTCCCGTGTTTATGGTTTTTTGTTTGGTTGGGTTTTTTTAATAAATAGATTTTGGAATAGCATGTGCCTTTGACATCATGACAGTACAAGCATTCTCAGTATACCCGTTCCCCTCACAGCTTAGTATCTATGGCTGCATCACCTTTCAGGCAAATAATCTGTATTCACTTTAGCAATTGTTACTGACTTTTTCCTGCCACTGTCTGACTTACTGGGAAGCAATTCAAACTTTTTAGGTGGGTTCCCTAGATTAATTTCACTTTTGGATCCTGAAACTGAGTACAGTTTTCCTGTTTTGATGTTTTTCATGTGGAAGTACTGGGCAGGATAAGTGCTTAAGTCTTCTAGCACTTGTAGGAATTACGCTGACGTTTGGTAAAGAAACTTATTTTTTCATTCTAAAATAACAGGCCTTGAAACAAAAATGAGCCAGGAAACTTAATAAAAGAAAAAAAAGGGAATATATTTTTGTGGCAAAGGTATTAATATATTTTGATGATCCACATGTTACTAATACATCAAGAGAATGTTAATGACATGATTTCTTTACATAATTATGATTAGAAAAACAGAACAAAGTAGAATATGTTACTGCAAACCAATTAGGCAGAAAGTGAATAATCTGGGAATTTGGGAGACATTACAATTAGCACAAGAAACACAGAAATCACTTTGTTGGAAAACAGCACTATGACCCCACTGACATCTTTGTCCTCTTCCCACACTCTATCTATGTTATACAATGATTATACAAAGGAAAACTATTTCCAGGGGGTTTGCTTTTGCTACCAATGTAACTGTTCAAACTTTATTTACTTTCCTTGTGAATTAGAGCACAAGCCAGCCTTCATCATCACCCTGAATATTTTTAGAAAAAAAAAAATTCATGGCAAACATTGATCATTAGGTTTCTCATTAACCACTCAGGTTCCAGCATTCATCCATTTGCAGACTTCCTAAGCAATAGATTGCCGCAGAACCGAAAATCCTATCATTGAAACTGTGTCTGATATGCTTTTTAATATATTTTTATCATATTGTCCCACCACATCCTTTCACAATTGGTTTCAGAAATTGCATGCACGGGAAAAGAAAAACTATTCTTGGGTTCTTGCAATTTTTTAACTTTTGATTTCTATTGGTGTAATCTTTTTATTTTAACAATGCAATATTTAAATTTTTATCTCTCTTCGTGTTCTCTGCACCACACCTGATTTTCATGGATATTTATTACATTTTTAGTGATCTCTACTTCTGTCCTTACAAATCTTTGTCTTTTTTTTCTCAAAAGCTAAATGGACCAAGACTTTTCAGTGATTCAGAGCTATTCCTTATATCCAATGATATATATTGATGTTTTTTTCCTGAACTTTTTTACACTAATTTTTTAATGTCTGATATAACTTCAGGCTAAACTGTAATTAAATCATGCAATGAGTGTATTGCTAATGCAGGATATGGAAAAACTGAAATAATCTCTTGCTCTTTCCAATGCTTTCTACATTGAGACATGTTTGAAAATGTTTTTTTCCATGATAGGTCCATTGTTACTAAAACTTCAAATTATTGTATTAAACAGCTGTGAATTTCACTTCTGCTTAGAACCAGCTTATTTCCTTTGTATCAATAAACATTAAGGGATCAGTTCTTGTTTGGAATACACATTTCTAAGGCCAGCTTGCATACTGCTATTTAATTAAAAAAAGAAAAAGAGAATAAAGGAGCCATTGTTTTGAACTATAGTTCAGAAAAGCAATATTATCAGGTGTTTTGTTGCTAAGAAAAAAAACCTGATAATATTGTGGTAACTATCCACTGTTATGGTAACTATCCATTGTACAGAGGATGGAAATCTAGAAGCACTGGACTTGCAGAAAGTTTAAGCAGAAAGAATTCTGTGCACCCACACAATTCAACAGTGATTTGAATGAGTACCAGGAGACAATATGTGCTGGGAAGGAAGCAGATGACTCTTGAGGAATTAAGTTTCACTGGAAAGGCAGACTTGACATCTATAAGTGAGAAACTTTTTCTTATTAAGTTACTTTTCCAAAATTGTATTTGTTGAGTAGTATGTAAGGATAGAACTGATTGTTAACAACATGAAGATATTGAATAGGACCTGAATTAAAAGCCAGCAATCGTACTTCTTCATGGGGAAAAAAATTCAAAAAGTAAAACTAGATGAGAAGCTTTGGACCTAATTTTTGCTTTGCAGCCAAATCGGTGTTCCTTTTATCTGTTTTTCTTTCTTTGGTTGCTTTTTAACAGCTCCTAGTAATTCAGGAGAAGGAATAGCAAAGATTAAGAAGGCTGTATTTCTTACAGAGTTTTCGTACCCTGACTTGTCACAGTGATCATGGCACAGAACAAAATTTTTCCCATCTGTTTATAGAAGAATTTCTTCCTTCTTAACAACACTAAAAGGAAAAAAAATAAGGAATAGAAAGCCCCCCAAAACATGGTTTCACTAGCTTCATCATTCCTTGCTGAAAAATTGAACTTTTCATGTAATTGAAAGTTAGAATTGTCATTGTTATTTCAGCGCTTCTGTAAACTGCTTAGGACTTACCTGAATCCAGATGCCAGTCTTATTTTAACTCTCTGCTCCAATCTAGACAATTTGTCTTTTAGACTAATGTTCTGATAGGAATTAAGGAGTGTAAAGATAATGGCAGCCCCAGCTGGCAAAGCACACTCCTTCAATGCATGTGTTCTAGAGTCTCAGAAATCCAACAAGACAACAGCAATAATAAGCACACAGGATAACAACAGCAATGAAGCATACAGGGAGATTTTGCTAGAGCTAAGCCCTAAAGAACCACTAGGTAATAGCAAACACACCAGTCCCATAAGTGCTATGGTTTCTTGCCTGTAAATATTTTCAAAGAACTGAACCACTATGAATTTTTCAATATTAAAATAACTAAAATTAATCTTAAATAAACCTATTACTATTTCCTGAATGCTGACTAGCAAAGGTACTGTAAAGATTTGTTGTGATTACCTTATTGATATTGTTGAAAGGTAATAATTCTTGAACCAAGACTTTCTTATTTGAAATACAGCTTATTATCCTGTTTAATTTGAAAATAACAATCAGACTTGGTAATCTTTGTAGATATTGTACAACTAACAGAATCCAAAAAAGTTCACATGCAAACTATAAAGATAAAAGTTCAGGGTTTCCTTCACTATATATTTAGCTAACAACACTTAAGCAGTTCTAGATTCCACGTTAACATTTTTTCAAAACATGTTTTAAAAGTGTTACTGTTCAAAAAACCAGTGCAAAAACATTTCAGGAATCAATATTTATCCTGCATTAAGATCTTAAAAAACTTATATAATTTCTCATTTTAAAAGATAGCACAAAAGTAGTTATTATAAATTACATTTTATGCATGACAAGTATAATTCATAAAGAAATTCCTCTTAAATCAAGAAACATTTCTTCTTTGAGTCCACATGGAAATTTTGTGTTCAGAAGTGTTTTTCCCTGATCACAGTGGAGTACCTCAGAGCAACTATATATAGAAAATCTCACTCTGCATTCATTCTTCTATAAATGTAGAATAATAAGCATATAGTGATAAGATTGTTTAATGAACATTATAACACTGACAAAAAACCCTCTCATTTCTAGTATTCATAGTAGAAAAGTATTTTACTTAATACAAATCTTTATTTATAAGAAAATATTTTAACTTTATTTTTTTTCTTATTGTTTATACTTAGGCAGCTGAAAATTATCTTCTAGGTTTTAAGATTAGTAGCTGAAAAACTCAGACATTGGTACAGACAATCCTTTTCTGAATCAAACTAATAATTTTGCTGGTTAGTGCTTCACAGTAAAGCTCAAGAATCTCTGCAAGAGAAAATTAAGACACAACATTTCCAGACAGAATTTCCTTCCAACTCTTGACAGTTAGAGGTCAGTCTGGCCTGAAATACAGGGATTTATATCTTTCCCTGGGGTCTATTACTTTGTACATGGTTAGAGAGCTGAAAATGGAAGTTAAAATTCATTGGAACTGCTGTGTGTGATCAGTTAGAGTTCTTAATTATATTGGCCCAGATCCACAAGAAGATCCATAGAATGTAGGTCAAAAGCTGTCACATACTCTGCAAAACATTTAGGTGCCTTTAGATCCAGTTGCAGCATTTCACATTAATAAATTTCCCTGAAGAATGTTTCTTCTGCCCTGATCTTTGCTAGGTTTCATTACATGTTTGAGCATCTGCTCATCCTGTATCACAGACAGAACTTACAGAACTTGGTTCTAAAACTCTGGACAGAACTTATGTGACTCAAATTGCATGACAGACATTTGAAAAATTCACAGAAATAATAATCTGTTCTATGCCTATTGCTGCCACTGAAAGCAAAGTCTGCAGGTATTGCAAGTATATGAGAAATTTATTTGGAAACACTATCAAGAAACAAGGAAAAAAATGCTGTTCAGCAAATTGTTCCCTATAGAAAAGATTACTCTTGTGTTTCTATAAGAAAACATTCAAAATCAGGTTCTCCACTTGTTTGAATGGGCAATATTCTACTTCACTTCAAGAAAGCATTTCTGTTTTATTTTAGATCAGAGAAAACCCAGGGTGTCACCAATGTTTAAAAGTACATTTCCTAGAAAAGTCATTTAACCTCTCATTATGCCCTGCAGTAGCCTTGCTGATAGGAAATTGAGCACATTTTAGAGAAATAGTAACAGGTTGAAAATGTACTATCCTCCTACATATTAGAGTGATTAAACATTGCAAATTCTTACAGTAATAAAATAATTATAGAACCATAAATTTAATTTCGTTTTCTTTTCATTGAAAGAAAACTTTCATAGGAGTGCAGTAGGTCCTTGACCTGTGGCAGAATGAGGGATTGTGAGGCATGCAGAAAATTAATTGTGTCTTATAGTACAGCCTTATCTTAATGTTGCCAAATTTTCATAATTCGCTAAACATGGACAATGACAGGTTTAGAAAGAAGACATTGTTTATTCTGTGCAGGGTGTAAGGGGGAAGTTTTCCACAAATTGAGCACTCCCAGGAGGAAAACAAAAAGAATTAATGCACTAAAATTTACATAAACCCTCCTATTGAATACATAGTAACCACTTCCAAAATACAGCCATTTAGCTTGGGCTACCTTGTGCACTACTTCTGACAGCATCTGCAGGGGTCACTTCGGGGGTCTCTACTGGTCTCTGGGAGTTTTTTTGGGAAGTGCCTCCTACTCAGTTTCAAGCAAAGTTCAGCTTAGAATGCTCAAAACACAAGATTGTGTTCCAAATAAGATGTGATCTGCAGCTCCAGCCTCACTTCTTAAAAAATTGCCAAACAGGACATAAAATGCAAAGATTTCCATAAGCATTAAGCAACATCTGCTTAACACGCATGATAACATCTATTTGCATTTAAAAGGGGGTTTAAAGGTGAGAGTGAAACCATCAAATTACATTTACAGTGAAATAAAAGGAGAGGACTAAGAATTCAGCTTAAAGACATAATTAGGCTGTTCCTTTTCATAAGGAATATATTACTTGCAGATCTAGATGTAGGCACAAGATTTATCTGCTCTGTGGGAGAGTAGGATTGAATGGTTCTACATTACATTTTATCATGACCTCACAGTAGTCATACCTCTAGCAAGATAATTTCTGTTTTCTAGAAGTTGAAAGGTGGTGACTAAGCAATTCCAGGGAGCTGTTTCAGGGAGTGGAGGAATCTGCATGTGGTGCTTTTGGTTTGCCAATCCGAGTTTCACAGCCAACGCACCAATTTGTGTAGTGGGTCTAGTGCTGGCCAAATGTCAGTGCACCCACTAGAATTATTTATTTATTTTCTGCTGCAAGATAAGTATTAGGAGGAGAGCAAAGCAGGCTCAAAAATTTAAAGGATGTAAAGAAAATTTTATTAACAAAACTAAAAGAAAAAATAGTATAAAATCAGAATAAACATTCATAATATTTCTCCCTCTAGCTCCTCTTTCTTTTCCTACTGACAATGTAAAGAGACAAATTCGGTGTTTTCAGTTAGTTTACCACTTTTTAAATGAGTTCACTTTACTTAGGGAGGGGAGTCTCTCCTGCCATGCCATGGTGAATTTTCCACAAGAAAAAAATATTGCATGTCTTTAATTTTCATGAATAGAAACCACCCAGAAAACTGCAATCGTGAAGTCCCACAATTTGGCAGTCTTCTCACAGCTATCACCATAGGTCATTTCAGCTTATTAGGGTGCAATTTTAAGGATGCTCTAGTATAGAAACAAAAGTTCTCTTTGGGAGCAGAGGTTTGCTTCTCCCATCCCTGGGGCCAGGTTTCTCATCTCTACCATCTCTCTCCGTTCAAGCTTCTCATTGGATCATAGCTACTTCAACATTTGCTTGCTTCAACACTGGTGACTCTGTTCACAGCTGTGGCTAGAATGCTACATCCCCTCAATGCATTCTATAAGTTATAAGGGGAAAAAAAGTCTGATATATCAATTATATCTTCACCCTAGTCTTACAAGAGAATTTCAGCCCAACACTAAGACATCGCCTCATTCTCCTCTCATCTTGGATTTGACTCCTTCTTCACTGACCTTAGTATCTCCATGTTGTTTTCTTTACGTGTCTTCACCCTTTCCTTTTCTCTCACTTGAGAGAGGATTGATGTCTGCAAGTTTCATCTGTGCACTGAAAGAGTTAATATCTCACCTGTGGATGGCCATGGGGTCTCTGCCGAGCAGCAGCCGCTCTGGCTGAAGGGCTGTTTCCAGGCCCCTGCTGTGCTCAATTCCAGCTGCGGAGCTGCTTTCTGCGTGGGGCTGCAGGGCCAGCTCTGTTCTGAGCCGCATGGATTATCCACGGCCCTGGCAGGATGGCTTGGCTACTCATGGCTGGAGCAGAGCCCAGCTCGGCTCTGCCCAAAGCTGAGTGGAGCTGGCCTGGCCCACCAGCTCTGGTTGGAACTCGGTGGCAGCAGAATCTCAGCATGTCTTGAAAAAGTGGGACTTACAGGGGCATACTGTTGCTTGGTATAGTACACTGACATTCCTTGATATCTGTTTGTGTGTTAACCACTGTTCAGTGTTCTTATAGTTGCGTTGTATTCCTGTGCTATGCATATTTTGTGGTATATTTGTGTACTTCAAAAGCACATCTTGTACCCAGAGTCAATGAGGAACCAAGTGAGTGAATTTCTTGTCAAAATCTACAATTACCTTGCCCATCTCTAGACAGACCATGCACAAGATTTTATAATTAGACAATCTCCTTTCCTCTTCTGCTTTTTATTTAAATAATCCTTGCTAATGCCTAATATTAATATTTTCCCAGACAAAATGCAAAAAATAAATAGCACTTCAATTTTTTTTCCCTTCATTAAGGTAGTTAAAGATTTAACTGTTCAAATTTTCACTTATAACTTATTTTGTACCTGAAATTTCAGCTGGTATTCACTTGGGAAAATAAAAATGTAAACATGTAAATTGTTGTTTGACAAGGGTCAATTTCTTTATAACTGTAAAACCAAAATAGGCATTCAATATGGACTCCAGTTTTGCTCAAAAGAAAAATATATTTAAAAAGTAAGAATTAAATATGTAAAATCAAGCTATGTGTGAAAGACTCCTTCTTAAAAATTCCAGCTCAGAACTCATCCATCAGTGTCTTACAAATAAAGTCATCCCAGATATCTTTAAACTTAAGGGGTTTGGAAGCTTGAGATATTGACCAGATAAAGCATTCCAATTTTTACATACTTACTGTGATGAAATTACTTTTGAGCTTCTTCTTCTTATCTCTTATCTTATCTATTTGCTTTAAGATGTCCTGTAAATCTGAATAATTTATTTATTTAACATTTATTATCTTGTGGGCTTGTTGAATGTTATACTAAAGGCACTACTATGAATCTGAATAATGAATTAGTGCCCCTTCAAATCTGATATGAATAGAATGCTAACAATTTTCTTCAAATAAACTATGAATTTTAAAAACAAACTCAAGATGATTTAATAGAAGAGGACTGCTAACTTTAATAGCTTGATTATCCAGGTGGCATATTTTTCAGTTCATTTTCTTTACATGCACATAGCATTGACAGTAAGAAAAAAGGAGGCTTTCTGCATCAAAGCATTTTGGAAAATCTAGAAAATATGATGTTTAAATAGGATGATAATGTTGCTGGAACCCAAAATAAATCTGCCGCTGAACTATTATTCACTGTCTTTATTATCGTTACATGTTTCAGATCTGCGTTATCTAAAACTTTCTGTCAATTGCACAAAATACATGATTTCGAAGAATTCCAGGATATTGATATGTGAGAAAATTGTAGGTGACTATTCCATTGACTTTTATAAGCAGTCTTTCTCTCAAATTTTTGCAAGAAACAGAGTATATACAATGTTAATGCTTTAACAAAGAATGCTGATCATAAAATGTTTTTTTTTTTTATGAAGACATATTCCAGGGTGATTACTAAAATTATTGAATAGACGTTTCAAATAGACGTTTGTAGGTTTACATTGTTGAAATGAGGGTTTCAAAAATGAAAAATAAAGCTCCATCTAAAGCATCATCTATCTAATGGAAAAGATAAATATTACATATCATCTTCTGTAAATAACTCAGCAGACAGTTTCAGACACCTTTTTGAGACACTATAGGATTCCATGAGCAATTTTCTGTATTATCTCTTCTTGTTCTCTTGTAAAATTGAGCATTTGTAAAATCAAGATCTTTGATATTATAAGATTATATGGAATCCTTATATATTTGATAAAAAAAATTGTCTTGATGATAAATGTTTATTACTGGCTACCTTTATTAAAAAAATCCAGGATCTAGGATTATTTACAGAAGTTTTGCAATACTTTCAAAATAGATAGGCAATATTGGTTCTAACCTGTGGAACATAAGCACTTTAGACTCAGAAGCCAAGCTTCACTAGAGGTTGGTAAGCTAGCACAATTGACTTCTGAAAAAGAAAAGTAGGCCAGACCAAATAGTGTGAAAAGTTTATACATGTCCCTCCAGGCTCTTAGGGGTAAGAAGGGTCTTTCCAGTGGGATATGGAATGGAGGACTTGCAGAAGTCCTCCTTAATTTGAAAGTGAAGCAATATTATTTTACTTCTCTTGACATTTATTCATGGGTAGCTAAATACTCTGAGTGCCTGAAAGCAAACAAATGGTATATAAAATGAGAATACTCAGATCTGTGGCATTTTAAATTCAATAGCAGTTTAATAGATGCTATACACTAGAAGAAAGGAAAGCCTTTCTTGTTTTAGGCCAGGCCATAGTTCAACCTTTCACTGGCTGTTTGGTATGAGTTAAAAATGACCACTCTAAAGAGAGTTAACAGGCTACTAACAGGAGGCTTCTCATGTAGCCCCAAAATATCTAAGTCAATTTTCTTTTCTTTTAATATACAAGGGCATTTCCCATTCAAGAGTGTCTTTACATGCTTTTACATGGTTTTGAAATCAATTGCTTCATATTTTTATTAGGATAGTGCTTAGGATTATAACATTTAAGGCATATAAACATAACTTATTTGTTTATATAAGTTATAACATTTGAGGCATACATTTTTCTGCTTGTATTTTTTTATCAAGCTGATGAAGAAACATGAATTCTCTCAGAGCGTCATGCCATAGTTAAACACAGTTCTTTTTCAAAAACAAGGATGGCGGACAGGAACAGAATGTTCCTTATAATTATGGATCTTTTATATAACAAAGGTATAACACAAATTACTGCTCACAGACAGAGTTTGCAAAACTATCGTTCCGCCTGTATTTGTTCAGGACTCTTAAAAGTATGTTTGCAAATTGTGTTTTTCAAAGTCAAAACTGCAATGAAGTTATACCTGGATTATTCAGTTACTTTATTCAGTAGCATTATTATCTACCAGAAGTTTCTTGTTGGAGTTTTAATGTTCAATTTGTTAAGTTTAGGAGATGTTAATATATTAAAAAGAAATTAGTTATCTCTCTATCTGTGTGGTTTTGGAGGGTTCGTTTTTAGCCTGGAGAATTTGACCTTTGCATGGTTTAAAATATAGGTAAAGTTCCTCAGTATAAGAAAGTCTACCAATATTTCTGAACCTTCCTGGTTTTCTCTAAGTGTCCACTGTGCACTTAAATTGATATGTAGTTCATTATTTCAAGGAGAAAAATAGGATCTGTTGGTTATGATAATAACTTATATTTATCACCATTGTTGATCAACATACTGCTGCAACCTGAACTCTTCTTTTTACTTGTTTTTCAGAAGGAAAGGAGTGGGAACAAAAACTTTTTTTCCCTACTGTTGGATAGTAAATTTTCTTGTCATTTGGGCAATAGTTCTGTACATTACCCATATTAAATAATTTGTTGGGATTTTTTCCTCTGAAATATACAGTTAGCCTATCCCAATTATTTCTTTAGAGAGGCAAATGCTTTCCACATGCTTCAGAAGTGTCACTGTGATATTTTTGTTCTTAATTCTACAGTCACTGTAAACTTCTGTCAAGAGAATAAATAATTATGAAGAACAGCTTGCTTTAAGTTTCCTATATATTTTGAGTGCTTTCTACTTTTACACTTTAGTGTTTAAAGCATGTCTCATACAAAACCAAAAATAATTAGGGTCTTTTTATCCTCTGCTTCTGAATAATAAAAGTGGAAGTACAGCGAAATTTACTCATAAATTATCATGCTTTGCAGTTGAAAGTCTATATAATGTGGAATTATACACCAGTATCCATTCCTGAGCGTGGTGAAGTATAAAGCTAGGAGATACTTTGATCATAGCAACCTCAACTTATAAAATTATTCTCAAGTACTTATTACATCTTAAACTCATTTCAAATTCTAATTCAAACTTGGTTCCGAATTTAGAAACTTCACAGAGAGCACTGTATCAGAACAAGGTACTTTTCCAGTTTTATAGTTACTCCATGGAGCTCTGGAAACTTCCTTCTCTTATCTTATGTATTTGGGTGCAAAGTTTACAAGTCGCTTTGATAGTGTAGTTGTGTGGCTTTTAGAGGTGTGATAGTTATGTGTGATGAAAAACGAATGTTATTTGGTTCCATGCCTGTCTCTTGAGGAATCCATATGACTGAAATCCAAAAATACTAATCTGCTTAGGTGAGTTATAAAATGATACTGTGGATAACATATAATAAAATAACATACAATAAGTCTGCATAAATGTGTATTTATTAATATCAATTAAGTCATTTAAAGCCTGCTTGGCAGGATGATGAGCACTATGGAAATGCCAAAACAAAGCTATATTATACAGGTTTAGAAAAATCTGAGATTATAAATTTTTTTGTGGTTTCTTTCAGAATATTGAAAAAAAACCAACAAAACAGTAGAAGAGTTTGCTGCGAGATATATGTTTTACCTCTTTGGGACTTTCATGTGGAAAAGGACCCACGTTAAAAAGGTAGGCGAAATAAATATCAGAATGTGTGGAGGAGGTGTCACACCTGAGACCAGGATGAGGAAAGGGTATGGAGTACCCAAAGGGTAAGAAGTCTGAGCCTGCAAATGAAGGAATTAGACAATTGCTATGGCAGCCCAGCCATGGTGGGAGGGAGGGTGGCTGTAGAAGAGCACCTGGGAGGAGGTACCTCTCCATGTAATAAATGCCTCCGATTGGAGCCCAAGGTCATGGGTGGCTCACACACACTGAACTTCCACACAAATGTCTCCAGGCACACACTACTATTTCTTTGTGCTTTCAGAAATAATGTAGTCCTGTCATGTTTCTGCTCTTCGTTTTCTCACAGCTAGGTCACAGGGCTTTATCTCATCTATGAAGAAAAGTCACTGTATTTTTGGATCAAATAAAGTCTAGCTAAAATAAGACAAGGTTAACTGAGCTAGAACTATTGCGCACTCATTATGGTGAGAGGGGACTAAAAAAGGAGTACATAAACTCTGACCCTAACTGCTTTATTTCTTCTTATAGATTGTTCTGTAGAGCTCTTTTGTGTAAGTGGCTTATCCAGTACTTGAAAACATCACCTTTTACACTTAGCTAGAGTGGAATTTCTTCAGGTTGTTGTGTATATAGGATTTACTGAGAAGTCTGTTTTTTACAGCTTACAGTAAAGCACTGTGGGAAGCATGAAAAGAGAAAAAAGTTTATGTACTTCACAGAATATTCTGAGCTGGAAGGGACCCACCAGGATCATCAAGGCAAACTCTTCAGTGAATGGCCCACAAAGGGATCAAACCCACAACCTTGGTGTTATTAGCACCATGCTCTAACCTACTTGAGTTGTTACAGACAAGAACAGGGAGAGGTTGTCATTTTTCTGGCTAGTGTATCTAAAGCTATGAAGCCATGGCTCCTATTAATTCTGTAGTCTTTGTTTTCTCTTTCTTTCTTTCTTTTTCTTTCTTTCTTTCTTTCTTTCTTTCTTTCTTTCTTTCTTTCTTTCTTTCTTTCT
>JAOTQP010001286.1:71458244-71499108 GCA_026413545.1 Cichladusa arquata | reverse complement strand
TGGGAGGAGAACTTGTGACACTTTGTATGGAGTTCAGAGTCACACACCAATGCAGTGCAGAGTCTGGAAATATGAAAGCTGAACCTTAAGGCATCAGTTTAACTCCACAAGGCCACACCTTTGACTCCTTGTGCTTGTGCTCACAGTGGGACACTCTGGGTTTGGGTGTTTGGGGTTCACATCCTGAAAACCTCCAAAGGGCTGTGCTGGATGGAGCTGGAGCAGTGGAATGGGGCCCAGGAGCAGCCCAGCCTGTGGGTACAGCTGGGTGTGCTCCTGGCTGGATGTGTTTCTCACCTTTGCAGAGAACCTTCATTTGCAGGCTCAGCATAAGGGGAGCAGATTCCCATTATCATGTTCTCCTTGAATCTGGAATTTTAAATGAACTGCATAACAGAATCTTCTGCTTTCTTAAGCATTTCCTTCTCCTTTCTTTAATCACGCTGAGATTTCCTGTGATACTGTGAGCTGTAATTATCATCTGCAGATCAGTGCCGATTGCTAAGCTGGTTCTTAAAGGGATTTTTTTTTTCTGTGAATTTCAGATGACCAAGAACAAAATTATAATCACCTGATACTAAACAGTGCCACCCAGACACCTACACATGGTAAGAGAAAGCAAAGAGCAAAATTACACACGTTGTAACTTTCCTCTGCCAGCCAGTAACATTTTCTGGTACAAAGAGTGTTTAATGCTAATGGAAATATTCCTCTGGCAATGCTGCATGGCTGATGGTTCCCATTAACATTAAACACAGGACCATATTTTCAAGAGTGTGCACAGGGAAATATGGCCCAGTCTTTTCTAACTGTGCTGATCAGCCTTGTGTCTAATTCCAAGATACTCCTTTGTTTCCCACTTGGTTTCCTCCACCTCGTCCCAGCCTGGAGATGTTTCTTTGCATCCTCCATGGCCAGAACCTGCCTCTCTCTGCTCAGCCCTGTCCCCCAGCCCTTATGTGCCCTCCTCTGGGTTTCTGAGCAGCAGTGGAGCCTGGGCTGTGTCCCCCCTCCCTCGGAGCCGCCACGGACCAGCCAAACCCTGGCAGCTCCTGGCTCCATCCAACCCCAGGCCAGTCCCTGACCCCAAATCCCTGTTCCCCAGTCTCTGTGCAGTCAGATCCATTTCTGGTTGATCCCTCAGGTCCCCTCTGCTTTCTTCCCTCTTCTGCTGCCTTGTCTTGGCCCTGTCCGTGTGCCTCCCTGTACCCTTTGCCTTTGGGGTATGATCCATTCCTCTGCTGTAAGCACTCAGTAAATCTCACCTCAGTCACCCCTGGCAGTGCTCAATCTCTGTATTTGTCACTCTTTTTGTCCTGGCATTTGTTTTGAATTCTGAAACCTCGTCCTAACTGTTCTGGAGCTGATTTATTGCAAGTTGTGTTCACGTATAGAAATCTCCCTGCTGCTAAGGAGGGTGGGAGAACAATTGCCCTTGGAAAGATCACCTAAAACCTTGGGGGTTTCTTCTTGCCAGAGGAGGCAGGCATCTCCTCAGCCTGCAAATTGCTGCCATGGTAAGACTGTGTTATTAGGGCTTCATTTTCTGCCTTCCAAACACTCCAGGAGGAAGAGTGTCAGCTTTAAACTCATCAGTGCCACAGCAGAATTTATTGAGCCTGAACTGACAGCCTCCAATGTTCCTGACTACTTGTCCTATTTACTTTTCTACCTCCCTGAGGGAAAAAAAAAAAAAGGAAAAAAAAAAAAAAAAGAAGAAAATGGAGAAATAGGGTTGAAACTGTGTTGTCTTCTCTTTGGTCTTGGTACTAGTTTTTAAAATCCAGGCCCTGCTGTGTTCTGAGCTGCCCTTAACCTGCTGGGTTCTGTGTCTGTGCAGGAGCTTGAATGCAGCTCCAGCATCAGGGTCCCATTGCAGCCAAGAACTGCAGGGAATGTGCTAAAACAATTCAACTTCCCTCTGCTCCTAACAGATGCTTTGCTTTTTTATGTACTTGAACATAACTTGAACAAAGAACCAAAGGCAGACACACTCATGGTCTTGGATTCCTTGTGCTTCCTGTGTCTTCATAATTTGGTTGTTCTGAGTGACTCGGATGAGCTGACTACAAGTGTGTGATTCAGAGGTGCATCTTCCCCCTGAGTTTTCCAGATGGCCATGGGTGCTTTTGTTCCTTACATTCATGTGCTGATGCTGGTGAGCCATTGCTTGTCGAGTCTGAAACTACCTTTGGGCTTTTCAAGTAAGACATCAGAAGAGCTTGCAGGATTCAGAATCACTGCTGAGGTTGTGACCAAGGTTGAATTTAACCCCTTCCCTGGCACGGGGCACCTTTGCTGTGTTGCCATGCAGATGTGGGGTGGACAGGAGCTGTCCTGTGTTCAGCAGCTGGTCCCTGGCACCCTCTGGGCAGTGACAGCCTCACAGGGAGCAGAGTGAGGGGTTTGCAGGTGGCCTGGAATCCTCCTCAGTGCAGCTGAATGTCCTCAGGGTGCCAGCCTGGGCCAGCAGGGCAGTGGCTGGAGGTGACAAACAGCCAAAAATCCCTGCTGTGCCTGGAGCAGCTCCCTAAGGCTGCACCCCTGAGTGTGCAGGGTGAGCTGAATCCTGGAATTCCTGTCAGAATGGGAGCTCAGCTGCTCTGGGCTGCTCTCTTCACAGGTCTTTGCCTTCACCTGTCATTCCTTGAATCTCCAAACTGCCTCCATCCCGGGCCTGAGCAGCAGAGGATGCCCCCAGCCAGCTGTGCAGACCCTGAGCCCGGGGCTCTGCGGGAGAGCTCCTGTGGGGAAGGGAGGAAAGCCAAGGCCCCTCTCCCCTTCCTGCACTGGCTGGGACTGCAGAAAAGTGGAGCCAAATGCACCCAGCCAGGTGTTCTCCCAAGGGTCTTGGGAATCACAGCAGGATCTCAGCATCTGGGAATGATCCAGATGGGCAGTGGGGCAGCTGTTCTGATCTCTGGAGAATCATAACTGGATTTTGGTGTGCAGGAGTGGTCCAGATGTGCAGCAGGACAACCATTCCCTGTTTTGGGAATCATAACAGGATCTCAGCATCTAGGAGAGATTCAGATGTGCAGTGTTCTGCTCTTTGGGGAATCATAACAGGATCTCAGCATCCAGAAGTGATCCAGATGTGCAGTGGGGCCGCTGTCCCACCAAGCAGTGTTCTGGGAATGCCCCTCTCCATCCCTGACAGGGCCAATGTCCAGCTGGGGAAGGCAGAGGGTGGCCAACATCTGTTTCCACAGCAGATGCTCTCCAGCTCCTCATGTCCTGCTGCCTTCAGCTGCCACAAAGAAACAAATCCAAGGGGACGAGAGCAATCCATGCTCACAAGGAGGGAGGACAACAAAGAAAAAGCAGGTTTGAGGTCTTGGAGCTGTTCTGCTCCAGCTGGAGGTTCCCAGGGGTAAACCCCCGAGGGCTCTGGTTTAACCTGGCAGGGGGTGCCACTTTTGGGGCACAACTTTTCAGTGTAACTGGGCTGCCCACCACAGAGCTGGGATTTCCCTGAGCTCTTCCCCTACAAGAAGGAATAACCACTAATTAACCGTGGGATCCCAGTGAAGCTGTTCTGCCAGGCTGCTCTCACCTCGTTAGCACAGGGCTGAGAGGGGAAATCTCCCTTCCCTCCCTCCTGGCTGGCACAGAGGGATGAAACGTGGGCTGGAAAATGGGATATCTGGGGAAGACAATTCCCAGCAGGATCAGAAGTGACCACAGGCAGGTGAGTCACAGGAAGTGTCCAAGGCAGGTTGGGCTGGAGCCCCTGGAAGGTCCCTGCCCCTGGCAGGGCTGGCACTGGATCAGCTTTAAGGTCTAACCCAACCCATCCTGGCATTCTGCAGTTCCATGACTCTCCCAGCCAGGGGCTGCAGCCCCAGGATTTCAATTCTGCTCTTGTTGAGGGCTCTGAATTCACTACAGTGACTCTGAGCATCCCACACCTTCCAGAAATCCCTTGGGGTTTTTTCTGCTGCTGGACTATTCCTGCCCCAAATTCCCTCCCAGGACACCAAATGTCCCGTTCCAGAGGTACCTACAGCCCTTTAGAAACCTCAGCTGAAATTCTGCTTTCAGTGACAGATTTTAGACCCCAACTCCACTGAAATCTGAATTTTCATGTGGATTTCCTTAACTCTAGACTTTATTTCTACCTCAGCTGCAGATTTGAGCTGCAAATGAAGAACTCTACAGCAGTTTTAGGAAATGTAGTGATTTGTATGTAAAATGTGAGTGGGAGGGAGCAAGTATTAGGCTCTAAGCACAACCAAGTTTTACATATGAAATGCAGCTAAATCTTTTGATACATTAATTTATCTTGCTTAGATATTCAGCCTTCACACAAAATAAGCACATAAAATGATTTTCCCCATAAAAACATTAAAATATGAAGAAAAAAACTGAGCTGGGGGCACAAAAGAGAACTGAGCATCAGCTATAACAGAAATACACATTGACTGCCTGGGCTCAGTTTCTGTACAGCTTATTGCTTTATTTTTTACTGCTACTGAAGTTTCATCTCATTATATTTAGTGCATATATAATTATCCTAACCTAAGGAGCACCTAATAAACATTTTTTTTACATCTTTATAAATACCAAGCGCATTTCCAAATAATATGGTTAGAAGGAAGTTCATATCACGACTTTTATGTCAGTTAATTGCATTTGACAATCACCTCGAAAAGTACTTGGTAAACCACCATGAGCAGCCAATTACCTCAAGGTTTTAATTTGGCCAAGTGTTTTTCCATGAATGATGCCTGGGATTGCTCTGAAGGAGGAAAATTTCATTTTATAGCTGTACTTATGTGAGCTTTCATCAGTTTCCTCTCTATGTACTCATGTATGAGTGTGGTCTTTCTTTCTTTCTTTCTTTCTTTCTTTCTTTCTTTCTTTCTTTCTTTCTTTCTTTCTTTCTTTCTTTCTTTTGTTTTGTTTTGTTTTGTTTTAATGAGAGTAATTTCTATGGATTGCCAATCTAATTATTTCATTTTTAATCCCAGGAAGAAATATCATTTTTCTATGGTAAAGCAGTTTCATCTGAGGTGAGCTGGGGAGGACTCAGGATGAAAAAGGATTTGGAATCGTAAACAATGCCCTTCTATAACGACTACAGGGTCAGAAAGAAAATATGAAAATAGTGCTGTAATTGCCAAATAAAAAAATTTGCAGCTTACCAAATTTGTTTTAATTGTAAAGGAAAGAGAATTATCATCTAGTGATTCAGTTCTGCTGAAGAAAGCTTCCTTTTCTTGGCAACTCCCTGTACATTAGACCCTAGAGTTTTGTGGCTGGCTGTGTAGGGCATGTACATCTAGTTTAAAGGCTGACAAAATATTTTTAATTTGGCTTCATAGAAGTCCTCATTTCTGCCAACCAGAAAATTTACATTAAAGATCTCTCACAGACTGTCCAATGCATTTCTCATTTGATGATTCCCATGCAACAGTGTGTTTCATTAAAGAAATGGGAGTGGTAAATGCATCATTTACTAGTGATATGAGTCCATATGCTAGTATGGATTACACACTGAGGCTGAAAGCTTCACTGTTATGACTTGTGAGACCGGAAAATTGAAATATAAACAGCAATTAAAAGAACCAGTGTCCTAGTTCCTCCCTGAAATGTTTCTCTTTTTGCCTGTGTACCAAGGATAGCTCAAGATTCAGGGCAGTAGCATGCAGCATATTCCTGGAAAGCTATGAGTATCTGCATGACAATCAGTAAACCTAATCATCACTCCTGTTTGACTTGTGGTCAGGCTATTTTAAGAAGTAGCTTAAAATTTGCTCCTCTCTGGCCTCAACATGAGTTGAGTTCATCTCATGTTACAGTTTCTAGTAATTGCTAATGCCAATTGGATTGTAGTGTTCATTCCATTTTGTGCCAAGACAGATGCAAGCTATATGCTGATAATGTGTCGGTAAGACAGGATTGTGCTCACACACATACACAAAAAATCTTAGTTGTTGAAAGTCCCCGTGAATTATATCTTTTATTCAAACTGCGAGCCATAGCTCTGACCAGAAGCTGTGTTAAAGCACCCAAAGGCACAGGAACAGAAAACTCTATGTTTTTCTTGAGGTTCTGCTTCAGTACATGCAGTTCATTACCGCTCAGTACTCAGTCATAAGACATTAATAAAAGCCCTGTACAAAGGGAACATTCCTTGATCCTTAGGATTGCTCACTGAGGTTAAGCTTTTTATAGTGCTGCAAAGGCCAATTGTTTGATAAACTTGTACACTTAGTGCCATACAATTTTTTTTTTTCTCTGGTACAAGGGAATTTTGTATGTCAGTGGCCAAAAATATATGACATTGTATAAGACTTTGGCAAGCTAAATGCTTATTACAGAGGAATTTAAAATTAGTGCTTAATGAATGGACACTGCTTAAATATCAGCTTACAGCATTGTAAATCAAGGTTACTGCACTGAGGTCATGCAAGATTAGGAGCTGTAAAAGTGACCCTTTATCTCAGTGAAATAATTTTAATTTCAAATTGTTTTAATTGAAATATGGGTTATGGGCTGTAAGAATTAAGGGCCTTCGGGCCTCACAGCCATTATGGAGGAATGGGGAAACTAAGAGTATATTCAACCTGGTGATCCTAAAGCTGAACTTGCTCTGAGCAGGAGGGGAGAGTCTCTTCCAGACTGAATTATTCAGTCCATCTTTAATTCTATAACACCAAGTAAAGTACAGAAACAATACTCAAAAGAAAACAAAAATCCTTCAGTGAAATTCTTTCAACATATTCTTTTAAGTTATCTAAAAACATAATTTTAATCTGTAAAGTTTTTCCTCAGTCTTGGAATTAGTTTAATGTATATATTCATATAGATAATATTTATGTCTTCTGAATTGATAATAAAGCATTTAGAAACAGGAATCTGATAGACCTGCAATCATTCAAAAAGGAAAAAAAAAAAAAAAAAAAAACAAAAAAAAAAAAAAAAAGAAAAAAAAAGAATCCCAGGAACCAATTATATCACTAAATTCATGGCTTATCACCCAAATCCATCTTTTAAGATTATACTAAAATCTAAACTGTACAGAAACTTGTATTTTCCATGAGGTTATTTTTACATTTTTATTACATTATTGTTAAAAGTAAATAAAGAAACTAAAAAGAAAAGGAAAAGGAAAAAATGCCATGTTTTGGGACTTGAAATTATTTTATTATCTCTTGCCGTGCTGTATTTTTCTGGTGTTGATAAAGGAAAATAAGTAGATTCTATGCTGGTCACATCTACATTACTATGCACTTTACACAGAACTAAAATTAATTCTAAAACTGAATAAATACAGAAGTAAAAGAAATAATAAATGGGAAATCTTATGCTGTTTTTCTTCCAGTTCCTAATCTCCACAAATAATGGCCCAGGAAAAGAAAAGATTACTGAGAAAGTATTGTATAATAGTAGTAGTATAAGCATGCAAGGATGGGAAAAATCTGACACACAGCATAAAAGATGAGATAATATTACTAGAATCACAGAACCATTTAGAATGGAAAACTCCTCTAATATCAAGTCCAGCCTTTAACCAAACACTTCTACATCAACAAGATCATGGCACTAAGTGCCATGTTCAGTTATTTCTTAAAAATCTCCAGGGATGGTTTATCTACAGTGGGCAGTTCACTCCAGTGTTTAACAACCATTTCCATAAAGAAATTCCTTCTGATATCCAACCTGAACTTTCCCTGGTGTAGCTTGAGGTTACGTCCTCTTGTCTTATTGCCTGGAAGAAGAGATCAACACCCACCAGAAGGGGAAAAAATATCATAGGAAAGAATTTTCAGTCACAACATATAATATTTATATTTATAATGAATTTATGCTAATTGAAGTATCACTGTGAAGCCTTCTTTTTCCACTTTTCACTGAACTGTGCTTTTGCTGCAAGTACATTATACAAATATCTTATTTTTCTTTGTATTGGGAGAATTATAAATTGGGATTTTTGTAGTGGGGGATTGAGTCAAGGGGAGGTACTCTTCACAACATCTGAAGACTTTCTATGAAGCATTTTATTCCTTAAATAGTTATTATTAATGCAATCAAACTGTTATTATTAACAAAAGGTAAGTATTCACACAGTATAGTCACTCACTCACTCACTCACTCACTCACTCACTCACTCACTCACTCACTCTCATCTCCCCTTGTTATCCAGCTGGAGCTATATCTGAGGACAAAGCCAGCTGTTTCCTCAGGAGTAGGGGGACATACTTATGTCACTTGGCTTTTAGGCAGGAGTTTGGGCAGTTCTTCAGAGTGATGTTTATTTCATTAGGTGTTTCTGTAATGCTGTAGTCTTCCTCTGCAAGATTGCTACTACAGTCTTGGATGTGGCTCAACTTACATGACCTTTCCTTGATGTCAGGTGTGTTTTAGTGGCTTCTACAGACTGAATAAACTCTTCCTGTCCTGACTTTATTGACTCTTGCATATTCAGCAGGACTCCTAGTTGCCAGATGTTGGCCATGAGCCTGTACACTTGCTCACTACTCAACACGTACTTTTTCTCTTTTCAGACCTTTGTTTCCTGGTAAATGTTTCTCAGTCTAAGCCTACTGAAATTTATGAAAGCTGTTTGTACAAACAGACATAAAAAGAGCCTTTTTGACAGTATCAGTCCTGCATCTCACTAATAGTATTTGCTGGTTTTTAAATAACTTCAAAAATATTTGACTTTTATTAAATTTCATAAAACTGTTCTTCAGTTCAGGGAGTACTGTTAGAGTACTTAGTGGTAGATTCTTTAAGTTTTTTTTTTCAAATCAGTTGTTCAGATTCCTTTCCTGCTCCCTATTTCTGCAAATTACTCTAAATAATTTCTCCAAGATTTAGCCACAAAAAATCCTTTAAATATTATTCACTTTCTTCCTAGATGTCTCTTACCTTTATAGAGCCAACAAATACACCTTCCATTCTGTCAAATTTCATAATATTCCCTGCAACAGATCTTTTTTTTCCTTAGCAAATCTCCTCACATTGCAAATAACTGCAAAATCACAAAGCATTAGCAGTGAACAGAAAATTGTAGACAGTCCCCAGAAATAATTTAGCAACTATTTGATTTGTTTCTGTCTTTTGATAAAACTTATCCAGTTTTATCCACTCTCTGCTCCCCTTTAACACTCAAGCTTGCAACTTTATTGTTTTCAAACTGTTTTTATTCCCTCAGACACAGGTTACATCCTGTCCCTTAACATGCATCGTTCCCATGCTCCACATGTAAGAGTCAAGTTTTGTGGAGTGTAGATAGAAGCAGGTCACGGACTGAATGGGGAGTTCCTTCATATTTAGACTGCAGTCAACCATGTCAACACAGAGCTCTAGTGCGTTACTAAACCTACCAGGGAACAGTTAATCCATCAAGATTCCATATATTCCAGAAATACATAAAAAACCCTTTGTATCTCCAAATGCTCAGTAAACAATTAGGTTGATCCATATTATCTTTAGTACTTGAAGTGTCACTCCACATGAACAGCTTTATCATAGTTAAAACAGAATATTGTTGCTAAAGTAAGCTGAGGGTTAAGAAATGCAGTAAAATGTATTCACTGCTCAAAAATACCTGTTCAAGAAAATGTGTAAGAATAATGTGTTTGGAACACATCTGTCCTCAAGACTTTAGCAGCCACACATTGCAAATATAGGACAGACATAAAATATATTTATTGTTCTTACCCTTCAGATAATTAAAAAATATGGTCCTCAGGAAACAGCTCACTGTTAGGACAGTCACTGCAAGCTCACAGGACATTTATCAAACAATAACATCTCCTACTCAAGCACCTCAATAGCTCTTGCTACTAGATATCTTTTAAAAATAAAGAGATATTGCAATTGTTACAGGCATAAGAACTTAGAAATCTATTACATGGAGAAGCTTCAGGGTGAGAAAAATTGAAGCATGATAAATATAGTGGCTTTGAAGCAGTAACAGGTTTTTATTTGCCCAGTTACATTAAAGAAAATTATGTAAACTGTCATATTTGAGTTTCATATTTCAGAAAACTTTAGACTTCTTTTTTTCTTTAAAAACTGTTGCACAAAAACTGAGTGCTCTTGTAGATAGTAAAACTGTTAACCTTGGAAAGTTGAAGTCTATTTACAGAGGGGAATAGATCAGACATTAGCATTTGACACGTTAATTGACTAATAGTAGTGACATTACAGATTCATCTTTAATGTCATTCTTTGCTCTTGTAGGTTGTCATTGTTCCCCTGAAATCAGTGTCAACCGAGTATTTGTATTCCTTCAGTCCTTGACAATTTTTTAAAAAGTACAAATTTGATATTTTAACTTAAGAAAAGGCTCTGCCCAGACATGCTGCTGTGAGAGACTGAAATGTTAATGGGTAATGACTCAGTCAGCCATTTGCAAAAACAGCAGGTATTTTGCTGCTGATGTGCAAGGGAACAGCCCAGGTGCAGAGAGGATGAGCACCCACCACCAAAGGCTACAGGCTGGGTTTTGAGTCAGATGAGGAGAAAGGCCAAAAAGAAGCCAATTCTGTAAGGTAGGATAGTGTTTTTTATCATGCCAAAGTCCTCCTTTATGTAACTGGCTTAGTTGTAAATCCCTGCCTCAGGAAAGGAATCGAGACATTCACATTATTCATCCCTTCTGATGTGGTGTAACTGGCTCAGGTGTGAAAACTCCCCCCAGGGAAGCACCAGGACATTCACACCTGGGCCTGAGGATATTCATCCCTCATGATGGGGCATAACCGGCTCAAATACACTGAGTGAGAGGCAGCTGTCATATCTTAGAAGGTGTCATAAACCATCAAAGACCCTCCAAAACCACCTAGATCTGTTTCTAGGGCCTTCTACCAGAGGACTACATGTGATCCATGGTGTTGCATCAGCCAGTGTAAAATTCTGCCCTGCACTTGGGAGAGGTACCAGAGCGTTCCCTGAACCTGAATGTATACTAACCCACTGAACATTGTGTTTCACAGTGATGCCTTAAGTTTTAGCTTTTATATTTTTTCAGGTCAGTACTGCTTTAGTGTGTAACTCTAAAACTCCATAGCCTGTCAGCTACTGTTCTCCCATTTTATTCAGAGAAAACAATTTTTCTCTAGGCATGAAACTCAAGGACACTCTACTGTCTCAGTCAGGTCCCAAAAATGTAAACAATGAATTGAGGGGGCAAACTTGGAATGAGTTACTTCATTACCTGAAGCTGTAATCGGACAATTAACCCTTGATATGCAAATAGACAAAACTTTTATCTATCTGAAAAGCTGGTGACCGTCCATCTTGGTGTAGTCTCTGCAGGGCTCCTGCACTGCCCAAGGTGCACCCTTTATCCTCTAACTCCGTCTAGCTTCTGTTCTAGATCACCTTTCCAAAGCATCAACAGGATTCCCTCACCCCAAACTGATCAAGAAAGACATATAAATTGCTACAACCAAGTCTCCCACTGGATCCACGGGTGGTGATTTCTTTCTACTTGCATTCTTTCTTTCTTTCTCTTTCTACCTTTTCCTAACACATTTTGTTATTTTTATGCTTTTATATTGCTAAATTTCTATAGATAACAATAACCAAAATGGCTATATACCTAATTTCCATTCCATATTGCTCCTAAATAAGCCCTACATATCAATGATCCCTCAGTGTTGTTTCACTCTAATCCACCCCAAGGGATCCATTAAAAAGAACCCCAGTTACCCTTACCTTCTGTGATGTGGCAGCAGATACCTAAGACAGAAACCCTCTCAAAAGGATGGTGACTTGGGAGATCCAGCTTTTATTACAAAAGTGAATGATGGTGATGACTTTGAGGGTGTTTTTCCTATTTTCAGAATTGAACCAGAACCATTAAATATTTCTCTGTGGTAATTAAAATTTCATATAAGCAAATTTTCCCACAGAGTTTCTCTAGAAGGCAACATCTGATAATGTCTACCCATGTTCTGGTGGAAAAGAAATATTTAGCAACTTTTTTGGATTTAAGCCTTGATCTGATTTTGTAGGAAAAAAACATTTGGCTTTTATTCAAAAGTTTAATGGCTAACTCAGAATTCTTATTGTGTACATATCATCTGGACTTGATTTTATGATAAGCTCAGAAGAACTAACTTTTAGACTGTTTGATGCTCTCTTCTTCTGTTTTCTTTTTTCCCATACATAATAAATATTAATTTTTCACTACAATGAATGATGGAAAATCCTGTCCCTGGTGGAGACAGCCAGAGTCATTAAAAAACAGCTTTTTAACTCCTTTATTCATTCATCTATTCCTAAAAAGAATTTTATGATGAAATTAAATTAGCTTCCTGCAGTTTAAGCTAATGACTCTGATTGCTATTACTTATTCTTCCCATATTCAACCTCGTGACACATAGGATCTTATCATGTGTAAATTCATTTTAACCAGTCCAGATAAGGTCTGACAATTGGGATTCTACGTTCAAGAATCTTGTAGACAGAATAAAAGTTTGTGCTCAAGTTGTAGACCATTAGCAAAGCAATTTTGCCTTAAGATTTTCCCATGCTGTAGCTGACCCAGTCATTGGTCTATTTACTGTTGATTTAAGGAGAATAGCTGCAAATAATTTATGGTTTAGCAAGGAATTCTAGTTAGAGTCATATTCCATCCTTGCAAAAAAATGTAGCTATTTTCCATGATCCTTATTTTTACTAGAGAATACTGTTTTTCTTACAGTGTTGAAGGCTTAATAGTATACCTTAGAAGAATATAGAAAAAATGAAGTAATTTTTAAGTAATTTTCAAAAAATCTGTTACAAAATCTGTCTGACAGCTCTGAACATGCATTCTGTAAAATTTAAGTTTACATATTCTTTAACATCCTGAATATATATAGTTTTGCTTGCCTCCTAAAATCTCTATATGCCTAAACTCTAGAGGGGCTGTTCTACAGCCAGTTCTAGTAAACTTAATTGTACAACAACTCCAAAATAGTCTCACCAAAACAGTAGGTTTACAAAAATAGTGCTAGTAGCAGGGCTTCATATTGGACAATCAGCCTTATCAGCTCTATCTGAAGCGGAAATCATCAATATAATACTTCTGAAAGGATGGCATGTTTTGGAAAGATCTCAATTCAGAAAAATAAAGTAGTATTTTAAGTGAATTAGATTATTCAGAGACTTTATGTGAAAATACCCCAAGCCAGCACATGGAAATTTTTTCACTTTTCTAAAAAAAGTTTTATAATAAGTATTTTATTTTTAGTATATGTACTGGATGCCAGGTACCCAACAGAGCAAATTTATCACCTCCCTCCTCAACTGGACAGTTTACAGAAAATAAAACAAAAATGATCAAAATAAGGACAGGGAGAAATCACTCACCAATTATCATGACAGGCAAAACAGACTCACCTTAGGGAAATTAGTTCAATTTAGTAGCAATCAAATCAGAGCAGGGTAGTAATAAACAAACCCAAAATTTAAAACCACTTTCTCCCCACCTCTCCTTTCTTCCTGGGCTCAACTTCACTGCCAATCTTCTCTTTCTCATCCCCATGAGGAGCCAAAACTATTGAGAGGATAAGAATTGTAGAAAAGGTTAATGAAAAGGTTTGTGATATCACCAGAAGAAAGGATATAAACAATGCAAACTAATATTTATACAGTAATGTATGTAGTAAAAAAGAATATGGCGGCATTAGGGATAAAATACCAATAAAACAGGTCAACAGAAGAGACTAGAAGACTTAAAAAACAAAACCAGAAATTGCTAGATATATTCTATAATTGGAAGGATAGCAGGTAACTCAGTTTGCCTTTAGGTTGGTGGCAAAATAACAGCTAGAATTTAAGCTGACAATAATAAATATGTATTGTTGGAAGAAAATGAAAGACAAATAAAAACCATAGTATTCTGTATTTCACACATATCCCAATATTGTGATATTGTAGGTGTGTTTCTTTCATGGAAACTCGTTGTAGAAAATAATGCTTACATTTATTTGTATGGACAGATAAAAATCATTGCAATGTACTGAATTCTTGCATAAAAAAAATATACTGTGGCACTATTGTAGAGGAAGGTTAATGATTTTGAGCCAAGACGTAATAAATAAATTCTTCCCATATGAACTGCAAACAATTTTTCTTCAATCAACAAATAAGGAACAAATAAACAGCAACAGAGGGAATATCAACTCTGTGTCATTGCACAATTAACCCCAATATGTAAATGGGCCAAAACTTATAAAAGTGTGAAAACGTATGACCCAGGGTCCATCTTGGGTGTAGCCTCAGCCAGGCTCTTGTACTGCCCAAGGTGTATCCTTTGAAGGGCTTTTAATAAATGCCTACTTTATTCCTTTAACTCTGTCTAGCCTCTGTTCTAGGTAGTCTCTCAAGGCATCACCTGCATATTTTTACCTTTGTTTAAAACTTTTAGCCCTCTGGATTGTCAGGAACCTTTATATCATCATATTTAAATATATGAATGATTATGATAAAGTCATTATTTATAATCCATTCTTCTTCAGGATACACTGAAAACACTTTGAACTAGGTTGTACAAGACAGTCTATGTGTATCTCTGGAAAAGATAATCAAGACCTTATATTTCATACCAGTTATGGAAAGAGATTAATTTTATGTTGTAATGAAAAATAAGAAAGAAAATAAACCAACAGAACAAATAACCAAACCCCCAAATCAAATAATATTATGGTTTCCATTCTATTCTGATAAGGTATTTAGCTAGAAAGAGGATACCATCCATACTAATGAGTTCAGTCATCTGAACTGCATTAACCACAAGTTGTTGAAACACTAAATGGAGCTAGTAGAGGCACACATATCCATGCTTGTCCTTTTTTCTGAAGTTATAGTATGAGAAGTGTTGTTATAGTTAGAAGAATTTTTTACCTTCTGCAAGACAAATTATATGAATTAATCACAGAATTTTAAGGCAACTTAAATATGATATCACAGAGCTATTAGTTTACATACTTAAATAATTAAATATTTTAAATACAAAAGCAGATTAACAATAATTGTTTCACCTTGCAAAACATTTTTGAACAAGTAAAATTTAGTCATGCCTTTTTTCACTAAAACTTACAAGCACTTCTGTGAATGTTCCACATTTCTAAAAATCAAGTGAAAGTCTGTCAAATTTGTAGAATATTCAGGAAAGTTTTTTTGTTCGACAGATGTTGTGTTATTTCAAAATTGAAACCATTAAGAATGCAATTGTGATGAATGAGCACCTGAAAAAATTGTACCAGTAGGGACTTTATTCACAGCAGAGTGACATTTTAAATCGAATGTAGTTATAAAGAGACAGAGCACTTACAAAATACCAGGATCCACAGTAAAATCCATACATCTTAAACTCTGTATATGCTTCCAATCAAATGTATTCTGATGGTGTCCACAGACTATGGACAGACTTTTCAGTGGTGATAGGCAGCTAGTCTGTCAGTGACAGACAATTTTTAAGACTTATATTTTTGTTTTCATTGCATTTTTTAGCGCCTTTCATTCTGAAAGTTGTTTTGTTTATTTTTTGGTGTTGTTGACATATACACTTTGATAGACTTTATGTTCAATCTTCCATATTATTACACTAATACTAAACAGCTGAAGATTTGCTCAGAGCAAGCCCTTGCAGGTGTTCATTAGCCTATTGCTCCGCCATGCACACTCTTAATTAGATATGGATCCACCACACACCATGGAAAATGGCTTGGAGCACTGACATACAGAAGAGATACTCAGATACAGCAGAAGAGAGCATGGAAAAGTAACGAAAATATTTCAGGATGGCATCAGGAAGTACTAATGGAAGAGAATTCATCAGACTGTAAAAGTAATAGATGAGGGGCAAAAAGAATGAGACCACATAGACACTAATGATGTTAAGGTGATAAATAGAGAATGATTGATCACAAGAAGTCCATTCAGTGAAATTATCAGTTAGCAAGCTTAAAAGAAAAATAACTATTTTTCCACACAACTTATAATTGTAGGTATAAATTACTTCCAAATAGATAAGACAAGTTATCAGTGCCTGTTAAATGCAGCATTCTAAATGCAGTGTCTAGGTCTGAAATCCCTTGTGGCCTGTAGCTGTGAAAAATAATTCTGCACTTGCCATGTTCTCATGTTCTTCCCTTATTGCCATTCCCTGAATCAGGAAAAATGGAACAGATGATCCATTGTCCTACACAGCGTGATAATTTATAAAATCTCTTATATATCTTTTGTAAATATATTAGAATGTGGATATAATGCCCAATAATAACTAATAGGAACATTTCCAGAGTAAGTTTGCTGCTAGCTGTTTTAAAGAGTTTTTAACAAAAAAAGAAAAAAAAATCAAGAGTGATTTGATCAATGTATATATGTAATTAACCAGAGTAGAAGCAGAATCATACAATTAATTACTTTCTTACTTTGATTTCATTTTAAAAGTCAAATGCATTTGGAGAAAAAAATAGTTGATAGAATCCACAAGATATTATTTTAGATATTGCCCACTGTAGCTATTGAAAATTTTCATCCAGATGATATTTGGATGAATAAAATGAAATCATATTGGAATTAGTGAAGCTATTCATGTGACAAAGCTTTATTCCTATTAACAGCTGAGTTGGTTTTCTTTTATTCATTATACTGTTCCTATGACTGCCTGTTTGACTTTCACGCTGTTGATGTAAATGAACTCTTTCTTTGATGAGGATAATATAGTACAGCAGCAATATGTATGTATAATTGTCCTCTTTAAAAGTACTTTTTAAATTTAAATCCAAGCTGCAATTATTTTAGATATGCAAATCATCAAACTGAGGGTAATGCTACAAGAGAAATTCATAACAGGTTCAAAACAGAATAGAAATGGCTATCTCTGCTTTAGGCTTACTGAAGATTTCCTGATAGAATCCAAAGTCAGCTGAATAAAAGAAATAACACCTTGTAAAGTTTATATTCTTCTATCAGAGTCCAGTGCTCTCTCTCCAGCCTCTTTCAGAGAAGCCCTCCTCTGCATGAAGAGGGTTTAGCCTGTAATACCAAGTTTGCTGTCATTACACGGTATTTTGCATTAAGAAAGGCACACAAGCAGTGTACTGAGAGCACATAGCAGTTGTAACATACAGTTGAATCACAGTACGAATCTCCTTCTCGTTACTTGTCTCTCTGCATGCTCATCATCCTGATGCTGGACATTCCCAGTCACTAGAGAGGAAAAATAGGCTGCAGCCATCCTAAGTCCATTGACCTCTTGAAGTCTGTGTTACTTATTCTTTAGTTTTTATATCCTTTATTGGGCTAAGCCTTTAACCAGGCTGGTCTTGCCAGCTCAAGAAGGCAACAAACTCTATTAGTTAGCCCCAGGAAGGCCACTTACACAACCAGTTGGCACACTCAGCTGATAAAAACAGTTGACCTTCTAATATTGACATTTATCTAAAAGAAAGGCCACCCACTATTCCTAGTAGTATCGGCGTTCAGCTTTCTTTGCAGCAGTCATTCCCTACATTCTTCCCTATGTTCCAGGAACATTGATCTTGCCCATTTCATCTGAGCCATTTTCCATTGATCAATCACAACACCTTATGCTTTTTGCAAAAGGAACAATTCCTGTATGCAAATTCTTGATTTTGTCTTTTTTGCATCTCCTTTTTATTCCTTTGGAAGTAATTTGTTTTTTCTACTAAACAGAAATTCAGAGAAATTCTTGAGTGTTCTTTCATTCACATCAAAACTGATTTTCTGAAACAAATTTTTCACTCTCACAGGTTGTTTCAGTTAATTTCACCAAGAAGTCTTTGAGCTTGTAATTTTTTTTTTGCTTTGAGATTAAACAAAACCTAGACAATGCAAGGTGCACTTAATGCCTTACACCTGCTCACTGGCTTCATTTAAGTAGCTTTACTACTGGATAGGTATACTATAACTGCAAAACACATATAATGTAGAGATCAGGTCCTCAGCATCAGGTGTTTCACTTTGCGAATTTGCCCTTATTCCACTCTAAAGAAGCTTCCAGTGACTTATTTGGAACACAGAAATTATTTTCTGCATCAGAGAGATTCTGAGGCATTACATTGTGGCAAGTCTAGCTCACCGAAAGTGTTTTGTAAGAATAGTTGTTTCATTGATCTTTGTTTAAATACTTATCTTCAATAATGGCTGCATGAGGTGATAATTTCCTAACTTTACACATTTAAGACATATCTATTTTCATGCCCACTTTGATGACACCACATAGAGACACGTCCAAACTAGTTAGCTCAAAAATTGGCTGAAGCCCATCTAGGAATCAGAAGCTTCTCCTAAAAGCCCACTTTGAATCCTGCCAAGTTTTGACTTTTTTCTCTCACTACCATGATAAACATAATGACAATTTACATAGCCTGCAGAATTCATTTCCCGTTGCAGTGTCACTTTCCAGTGTACTATCTTTTTGTTTGTATTTTTCTCCTTCACAGACAGCATAGTTTCCTGGACACTAATACAAGAGCTACAGTTTATAAGACACTCGTATGTGAGCAGCATATTGGAATGCTGTAACAAATTGCAATCAAGGCTCAGTAAGACATCTGATAAACATAAGACATTGACCCCAGTGTCTTTCAGGTAAAGAACAACTACTCTGTATTTTTGTTGAGAAAGAATATAAACAATCTTTCAGAAAAAGTGAGTGTTGGGGCAGGTGTTGTTGCTGGTTTAATATTCAATAAAGGTAGATCAGTCTTGATCTTATCAGATTCATATTTACAGAATCCTAAAATATTTTTGCATTATGGAATTGTGATATTCAGAGACTGATGTTTTTACATAAATATTGCAGTAAAGTTGCTTGAAAAGACAACATTCTAATTCTATGTTGCAGTCATTTTCCCCTTCATTTCTTCTATTGGCTCTTTTTCTATGCTAGGAGGTGAGTAATAAACCAGGGGACTGCAGAGGATGATGCAAATCTTTGCATATCAAATGAAATTAGAAAATCAGTTTAATTAGGAAGAGAAGAATTACAACCCACTGTAACTCATATACAATCAGGCAAGGTCTTCATTTGGATTTAAAGGTGAGTTCTAATAAGGAGCTCCCTCCATAATGAACTTGTGCATTCACTATTGGCATAAAACATGTTAATAATTTGTGGAATACATACATGTATAGATGGGTGATTTATATCCTGACTTTTAAATTGCTGTATTTATTTTTTGTTAACTTTTGATGAAAAAAAGATTTTATTTTCTGAATATTCATTGTGAAGTTAGTCTGAAGATAATGTATATTTTCAGTCAGCGATCTAGGTATGTCAAGCATCTCTTTTAAAATGTATCCAAATTAGATTCTCCTTTCATAGTGGAACATGGTGACTTGGGAGAGCTGCTGTTATGTCTCTTCATCGTCTTATGAAAATTAGGTATTTGTCCCTCTTGGACCAAATGAGTTCTCACAAGCTTTCGTATTTTTGCCCTACCCTTTGGAATTATTTACCTTTTCTTCATTAAGGTTGAGAAGATATGGGGACAGAAAGATTTTTTTTTTTTTAAGATTTATCTATGGGGATAGAAATTTAAATGAAACCAGATAGAAATACTGACAATACTACCTTAGTTTTGCTCAGTTAGCTTGCAGTAATCAGGGCCAAACCAAACGGTAACACTTAAGGCAAAAATCTAGCTGTAGGCAAAAGTTGTAAACTAAATGTGATTGATGTAGAACCTCAATATTTATAGAATAATATGGTATATGACTTTCTACTAAAGACAGTTAAACCCCATGTGGAACACACTATCCAGAAATAAATGGTTTGAATGTTTCTATATTGAATTATATTTATTGACAGAAAAAATGACCTGAAGTTTTCAGTTTACCACACACAAATTATGGCCCTATCATCTATAATTTGGATTGCAGAGAGAGGCACTGCCATGTATTAGAGTGACAGTACCTTGTTGTCTAGCCAAAGATTGCCACTGGCACAAGACAAAGATGGAGCAATTCTGCCAAGCCTTATTAACGTCTCAGAATCTACTTGTATTTGTGTCTCAGATGGGTTTGGGAGAGCTCTAGTTCCCTTTTTTTTTTTCCTTTAGTCTACTGCTGTTGACATACTGGCATAGTCTTAAGGTATATGAATAAGATACCTTCAGAGTGAAATTAAGCTGTAAAATTACTCTCTGTACTGCCAAATGTAATCCCATCTCAAATGGGCATCAAGTCCATGGGACCAGACTAGGAGTAGTCCAAAGCTCTTCAGGAAAATAAAAGAAGTTCCACAAACCTTGACATATGCATAGCACGTGAATCAGGTGTTTTGCATCAAATGATTGTCTACAGATTTGTTGATCCATGCCATTTGCCAATGTAGACATGGTTTAAGATTGCTAACAGATTAATCAGCATTCAGAATAGATCAGCCTGATGTCTTACACCTTAGTAGTTAGACTAACTATAATTTACCAGTCTTTAACATAGATGTAATTGAAAATTCAGCTTTTGTGTAAGTGCATGTTCCTCCAATTGTCACTCTTCAGCATACTATTTTGTCCAGATTATGTTCAAGCTACATTAATTCAGTGAAGATTACTTTTACTGTCAGAAATTAGGTAAAAAGAAAAAGAGTTCCGTCAGGGAACAGCTAATAATTAATGTAGAGGAAACGTCATTTGTATGCTTGCAAACTTCCAGTGCTACAGCCAAAAATCCCTACTCTACTGTTAAAAAATATCTTCAATACAAACTTTTTGGATTTTCTAATAAGTTTGTTTGCTTCGTTGGTTGGTTGGTTTGGGTTTTTTATTATAATTTCTCAATAGAGGAAATCATCCAAAAGTAGCTACAATTTATTCAGGGATCAATCCTTTTGGATGCTAGTACCTCATTTAGATTAATGAAATAATTCATATTTGTGACTGATGTTTTAGACTGCCTGTAAACCAGGACTCACTTTACTGTAACACTGCTGCTCAGTTCCCTTACTATAATTTAATCTCAGAACCATGAATGTAGGTGTTACAACCTGACCCTGAACACAAGGGTTATTCAGGTTTCTGTAAATAAATCCTTTGCGGTAAGTTAGAAGGAAACGACACTGAATTATCCATGTTTATAAATGTATATATATATGTGTATGGTTCATTTTAGAACAACTTGGTTGCAATGGAATACAGGTATGCACATATTTTGATGATTATCTATAGTAATGCAACAATACAAAAGCATTAAAAATATCACTTAAAATATATATAAGGAAAATAAAGAAAGGATAAGAGTAGAGAGAGCTCACCACTTGTGGATCCAGTGACAAGACTTGATTGTTCTAATTTAGATGTCTGTCGGCCAAAGTGATGGCTGCATTATTGATCTGTCTGATGTGGGAGAAGCCCTTGAAACATGAAGTGCAATCAGTTAATTTATGTTCCCTTTCAGATGGGGACACCTAGGCACTTCCCCAGGAGGGGGAATATTTCAGTGTCTGATGCAGCACTGTGAATCATGTACAGTTCTCTAGTGGAAGGCCCCAGAAATTAGTCTGGGGGTGCTTTGATGGTTTCTGACACCTCCTAAGACTCATGTCAGTGTAGCCAACCCATCAAAGGGACAAATGCCCTCAGGCCTACATGTGAATGTGAATGTCCCTTATGATTGCAGCCTTCCCCAGGGAGGGGGAGAGGTTTACTGAACCATTGTGTAAGGGAGGACATTGGCATGATAAAAAAGGCTACCCCACCTCCCCAGGGTCTGCTTCTTTTTGGCCTTCTCCCTCATATGGCTCAAACCCCAGAACATAGCCTCTGGTATTGGGTGTTCATCCTCTCTGTCTTTGATGAGTCAGAGGTTCTGCCACTACACATCCAAAAACTCTCCTTCTCCCTTTTGGTTTGGGGGGAGGGAGGGTGGTACAAACCCTGGCAAAGCACCCTGCCACCTCTGCAAATGGCCAACTGCTTTGAGTCATTTACGAGTAACATCCCAGTCTCTCACAGCTGCAAAATCTCATATAGAATCGTCCACAGAATATTCTCAGTTGGAAGGGACCCACAAGGATCATGAAGTCCAACTCTTAAGTGAATGGCCCATACAGGGTTTGAACCCACAACGTTGGTGTTGTTGGCACCATGCTCTGGCCAGCTGGACATTCTATATATGTGTGGGCATATTCAGGTGTGTGGCTATGCAGATATACTTTTGCAATCCCAATCTTTTCACACAGATGTGAGGGATAGGAAGGGAGAAGGTGGGAAAGAGTTTTTAGTGAAAGTGCCTTAATGCAGTTATTTCACTTGGATTCCTTCGATCTTTTTGGCTCTTAGTCTAATAAACACTAGTTAGACATCACAATTACTAATTTCTAATCTTACAATTTTTTTGTCATAAAATTACTTCACTTCCATCCCAGCCTTTGTTAGGTTTCTTGAACAATTAAATTGCTATTAAACAAATAAAAACAAAAAAACTAAAATAAAACAAAAGCATGCATTACTTCTTTGGCTTCAGTTTCGAAATTATTTTCCTCTGTAATGCAAAATCCAAAGTTTCAGGATTTTTTTTCTAAAAAGTGGGAATTTAAGTAGTTTTAGTTTCAAGAATTGCTTTCAAAACATAAATAAAAAAATTTTCTGGTTCTGCTGTCCATTTGAAAAAATAAGTTATAATTATACGAATAAAGCAAAACAAAAAAATCATCCTTCCCTAGTATATCAAAGCATGTGCCCATTTTTCAAGACTAAATAAAAATACTAAATATACTCTTATTATATGCTATAATGCAAAACCTTTGAAAAATCCCATATAAATAAGTGGCATGGGACTTTATGTCACATTATCTATTGCTGAAACTCTCTAAAGCAGTCATGGCAGGATATGTTTTTAGTTTATGTACTATTTTTTCATCTGTAAGTTATGAATCTTACATAATGCTAAATTCATGCTTGATTTGTTAGCATCTGAGTTCCTTGAGGATTTTATTTTTGTGGTAGACTGTTTCATATAGAACACTATTAAAATCAATATGAATATAAAGTTACCTGCATTTATGTAAGTTATTGTACAAAAACTCATACTCATTTGAGCCTTACCTCTGTGTGAGTGATCCCTTCATAATTTCATTATCTTTCTCACTCTGCTGTCTGCTAGAAAGGTGACTGAACAGAAACTCTGCATGACAAGTCTCTGTCTATGCTCCTGCATTTCAGGGACCAATTGATAAGAGGAAGAAGCTGCCTGGAAGAATTTTAGATACATCAGGGTCTGAAGGACCCTCAGATGCTTTCCACTAGCAAAAATGTTGCAACAGTTGTACTCTCTGTTCCTTCTCTTTATTGCGTCTCTCCAAAGAATTAGTTGCATTTTGATAACTTAAATCATCATCTGCAAAATTATATTAATGCAAGGAACCTATATCCTTTCCACCTCTGACATTTGGAGAATTCTGGCCTTAATTGTATTTTCAGAAAAATATTTTCACAAAATCAAACTTACTGACTTCTGGTGATTGTATTGAGCCCGTGACTCATATGGTAGAAAAGGTGTTACAAATCCCCACCAATAATTTATGATCCAAAGCTGGTTTTGCCCTCATGCCATAAATTCAGCTATGTGTGCCGTGGGTAGAATATTGCTATTACAGAGAATAAAGTCACCATTTCATCATCCTTTTCATCATTTCTTTGGTACTAGGATTTCACTTATCTTTAAATAGAAGATCTAAACAGAGATATAAAACTATTATAAGATATTGTTAACACTGAACTGCCCCCTCAAGCATTTCACTGCATTTTATACTGAATTGAAGGAAAGGAACTTCTCAGGAGTTGTGTAATTGATTTTAAAAGGTTCTTCAAGATACATAAAAATTACACCTGAACTGAAACCAATTATTAAAGGAGATGAGTAAAGCCATTATGGGGGGCTGGTTTTCCCCTGGACATCTGTACAGATCTTCTTAAAATATTACACAAGTAATAGATTGTTTTCATTTCAGATCTGTGACAATTTGTCAGTGAAATGAATTTCCAGAGAAAATGTAAAATAGGAATAACTGAAGAGAGAACAGTAATGAGATTTGCCTTAACAAAAAACAAACAAACAAACAAACAAACACCAAAATAACAACAACAACAAAAACTTGAAGAAGAGTTTCAGAGATATCTTCAGAATGTATGGTCTGGGGACACAGCCAGAACTGCAATAACAAGGAAAGTATGAGAGACTTCGGAAAGGACAGACATTTATGAGAAAATCCCATACGTCTTTCAAACCAATAACCTGAAAATCACTCCAATAAAATGTGATACCTGTATAAGCCATCAGACAGTCAGGAAGAAACCCAATAATATAACTGAAACACAAAGTGCAGTAAAAATCAAAATCAGCAAATAGTATAGGGAAGGCAAAGAAACATGACTCACATATCTATATAATGGAGTGTTTGTATTTCAGACTATTGTGAAAAAGCATACAAAACAAGACACGTATGAATATTTACAAACTATATAACTGGAAAATTCACAATGGTAAAAATGCTACCTCATCAAACTTTCTGGAAGAAACATGCAAAAATATTGCATGGATGAGTTAAGGAACCCATGTTACTACAGAAAAGAAAGCCTTAATACCAATTATCTAAAAATACAAAAGTACAACACATTGAACATAGGTAGAATGTTAGAGTAGGATAAAGACATGTAAAATTGTACTTAATACGCATATATGTGTATATATATTGGTAAAAAAGCAAGTCTGGGTACACATTTCACACAGAATAGTTCAGTAGAAAAAGCAGTAGAAATTAATCTGCTGAAATATATATTTGGTATGACAATGGTAATAAATTGTTTTTCTGTTGGTACTAAGACAGAGAGTAATATAATATTTCACAAGATGGATAACATAATTTAATAATTATTTTACTAAAGTGTGGTATAACAAAAATAAAGTAAAACTAGCAATTAAGTTCTTCAGGTTCATTGGTACAAAAAAAAATTATGAGCTGGGTTTGGTGAAATTTCCTTTTGAAAACCTTCCTACAAAAATATCTTGAAATGTTTGAAATTTCTTACTTAAGTATTTTCAGGACATTGGCTCACTTTTCATTTTAAAATGTCAGATAAATAATAGCAACAAAATAAACATAAAAATAAACAGTTTTGTAACAATCTTCCTAATTTACACAGAAAAATGTTTCCATTTTTGAATCTATAGAAATTATCAGAATTCCTCTTTATTTAGGATTACATTTTTTTTTTCATCTTCCAAATTCTATTTCCTATCATATTTTCAAGTGGCAATTGTTGGTAGCAAACAGTATTTCTGATAATATCAGTCATCTTTGTTATGAAAGTGAACTCACTGGCTTAGTGGTTCCAGTCTTAACTGTAATTTCATTGATGCTGAAAAGATTCACAAGCAAATTAGTAATTAAGAATTTAAAACAGTAGTGCATGATTTTGACATTATATTCACATAAGAAAGGAAAGACTAAAAGTTTTGATTATGATGAAATACCAAAAAATTTCTATTGCTCTGAAATAGTGTCTTACATTGCTCAGAGATTGTATAGCAAAATATTATGCATAGATGATTAGAAGAAAATGTATCTTGTATGAATTGAGAGAGGACATTTCAAGATATACTCTGTCTTTAAATGGAACTTCTATTAAATTGGAGGAAAGCACAAATTAGCTAAGTGAGCAGTGAAACTTCAATGAGAAGTGACACATCTCACTGTCTCAGTATCAAAATACTCCAAGGATCATCTCAAACCCTGTTCCTGTGTCAGTTTTTTTCCCCTTTCCATCAGTGTCTAAGAGAAACAGACGGCTGCCATGGATGCTGCCCACAGCCACAGGCCAGGATGGAAGCTGTGAACTTGTGTGGGCTTTGCTGTAGGTGCTGCACAAATTGAGTCTGAGCGATTTGATTGTAACAGTCTCCTGGCTGTTCCACTGGCCAGTAGGAATTTTCACTAGATGGTGTGAAATTCATTCACTGCTTCCTTCAGTAAGTAAAGAAGCAGGTAAATAAAGAACCAGCCAAAAGCATAAATGTAATCAAGATAGATATATTGTCTTGGTTTATTAATAATTGTGGTTTGTTGAGCAAAAAGATGACTTCTCTGTATATAAGACACAATGGATAAATATCTTCCAGATTCTACTGTGTGAACTGAAACTGAAAAGGTGATATGCCCTTCTTGAACTGAAATGCCAGTGATAAGGAAGATAGAACATTTTGCAGATTCTAGAATTACTTAATTGCTATTTTACAGGCTTGTAATGAATTAGTTATCTTTCAGAGGCTCGAAACACAATAATGATATTGAAATACTTCTCTAAGCAATCACCAGCCTTCCAGTTGGTTTAATAAATAAAGGGCATTTTCTAACATCTCAATAACACTCAGCAAGAACTCAGGACAACACTATTTTCACATTTATGTCCAACAGCCATTAGCTCACTGAAATGTGCAGTGAGTAAAGCATAACTGATCAAAATGAAATATTTGCTTTAGGTAAAAAGATATTCTGCAGAAAGGTGTGACATTTACAAAAGCAATTAGGGGAGGTTTGCAATGTGATTTCATATGGCACAACTGATGGCTTTACAACGTGAATAGCTGGGTTAATCTAACTAGGACAAGAGACCTAGAGGCAGCATTTAATGAAAGTGAAGATTATTCAAACGATGACATTTTTAAAAAAAAATATTTATACTGAGTAATATTTCCTTGAAAAAAAAGCCCATGCATTCACCCAAGAGATGTTGAACTGATCACAGAGCACATAGTTCTGAGCTCCTTATGTCATATTCAGCATTTAAAACAAACAAAAAAGTTGGAAATTTCTATACGCTTTCTCCTTTCAAGGTAGGTTTAAGATAATATCAAACTGAGAACATTTTCAAAAATTTTATAAGCAGAACCTTTTCAAGACTTTTATTCAATTCCTGAAATCCTAAAGCATTTCCCCATCATTTTGCTGTGATTTTTACACAACTGTACTGCCTTGGTCTGTACCAAATAGGTGCAGCTGAAGTGTAGCTGGTTAAAATTTTCTAATATTAAAAAATAGACAAAACCAAAAAATAAACAAACAAACAAACAAACAAAAAAAGAGGGACACATTTAACTAATTACCTGAAATGAGGAAGCTATGTAATGTTTTATTATGCATTAAAATTAAGAAGACTTCACTTTTGAAAAAACTGTACTTCTACTTAGGAAAAAAAACATATATAAACCACTTCACAAAATTATGCTTGTTTTCTTCACAAGAACTTCTTTTTTTGATAAAAACCACAAAACTCTCACCATATTTTGGAAACTGCAGTTCTTCCTTCATGCTACAAAAGCTTTTTATTTTCTGAGTCTTCCTTAAACTAATAATATAAATGTATTCTAAAATTCTGAGTATAGATCCACAGACTCACAAGTCTGTTATTTTGAATCAAGTTGTTGGGGACTAATTAAAACCTTGAATTATGTTTTTTATTCTTTTGAACATTAAGCTATAGGGAAAGTAACAACTCTAGCTACTAAGTGTAAATTTGAATTTTCAACAGAGATGAAGAAGGTTACTCAGCTCAGTTCAGAATTCGTAAGATCTGCAGCTGCTTCTAGGCGATTTTCAGGCTGCTTTAGGCAGTAAATGCAGTAGGAACCAATAAAGATTAAGCTACCATTGATTCTGTCCCACCAGGCTCTATTATTCAAGTATCAGTGACTCATTAGTCTTTATGGTCCTGCTTTTATAAAATCAGAAAAAGTGAGTGATCCAGAAGTCACTGGGGGAAATATTAGCTGGTTCTTTACAAAGAACTATTTCTATATATTTCAATCAACAATTGTCTATATTTCAAAGGAAAGAGTACACAAATGACCTTTTAATACAGATTCACTGTCAAAGAACCTGACTTGGACATATAAATGACTGTCTCTTATTATTTTGTTCTAAAAGAGAAAATGAAGGACAAAGAAATGAAGATGAAAATCAACTACAAACACACAGAATGAGAATCAAAGTTAGGTTTTGGTTTGTATTTTTCTTTTTCATTGGGAAGAAATTCTGTTTGCTTCCTGCTTCTGTGTAATCATAATTTTGGGAATAAAAGTACTATTACTGGTATTGGCACATGAATGTTTTACAGATACTTTTTAAGTTTACAGTCAGATTCTTTCAAATCACACCTTTCTGTAACAAATTACACTATTCTGTTAAAGACTTGAGATATTGGCAGCTCCTCACCCTTGCATTTTTGTGGTTTTTTTCTTACGCTTTCTTAAATGTTTTGGAATTTTCTATTTTATGCTGGGAAGGGCAACATCAAACTTCTTTAGTAACTGCTCTGTGCCTTCACTAGTCTGTGGTTGGTATCCTTGGCTCTTTGAGTCCTGATGTAGATACCAGGCAGTGGTCAAAATCTGGAGTCTCTGTGAGGAGTCTTGGGAGCCTTAGCTTATGGGTCTTCCACAATCACTGAAGAAAGTGCAAAATACTTCATCTCCCTTTCATCTCAGTAAACCAGTCCATGATGGCTTAGGAAAAGGAGGCAGATGGGTGAAGAGAAACAATAAAAGCTGCCTCCTGGCAGTATCCATGGACTATACTGCCCATATGGAACTTTGAACAAGTCATGTGGAAGTCAAAAGCTCCTTAGGTTTTATATATCAACAGTAAAATCTCAACATCAAAGAGAAGTTAAATGCGGACAGCAGATTAACATTATTAACAAACTGTTCCATCTATTTCAGTGGAAATTGTTCTTAGATTACAGATTCTGCCGTGCTTGTGTCTTGCCAGATGGGCCTGAAACATGAATCTATTAAAAATAGATTTGATATTGGAAAAAGGAAAAATACTGAAGGAGGGAATCTTTGCACTTTCTACATTGGCTCTTTCCTTGTGGAAAAATAGCCCATTTATTTTGTCAAATATACATTAATATCTAATCATGTTAAGTCTTCAGTTAGACTCTTCCTTTTTATTTTGTTGTGACTAGCTTTAATATCTCTTTTAGAGAGAATCACATGAGATAATTTCTGTGATTTCCTCACCATTTAATCCTGAATTATGAATAAATGATGTGTCACAGGCACCAAACTACATATTAAAACTGACTTCAATGGGGATTTTTGTGAAAGAAGAAATATAAATTATACCTTTAGTCCTATATTCTCTGTATCTTTATTCTAATTATATAAATATATTCATTTGTATCTTTCTGTCCACCTGGAGCTGGATCTGAATCTGTATCAAGCTTTTTCAGGCTTTGAATTACTGATTTTTTGTTACTATGAATTGCCTTTACAAAGCACTCTAATTTTGTCTTCTTAATAAAAATAACTACTACATGTCTCTTTACTGCTCAGTGGTGTGTTTCTTGGCAAGGATAGTAAGTACAACTCTGACATTTGCTACTAGTGGCAGTCCAAATTTACTTCATAGTAGGAATAATTATTCTAAATTACTTTAATAGACTAGACAGGCTTTTTGCACACTGAGGAATAAGCTTTAATTTAAAACACTAACTCCCTTCTCCCTTGTATTTTCAGTTCCAGTAAGAAGAGCTGGATTTCATCACAAAAAAAAAAAAAAAAAAAAAAGCTGGCTGTTGGGAAAGATATGGTTTCTGTGCCCAAAGACATGTGATAGAATCTCTATCTCTTTTTTTGCCCTTTACTTTTTTGACTGTAGACTGTTCTTCCCTGTTTCGTTGCTTCCCTTAATGGTGCTACTATTTCCTCACCTGGTTTGTTTCCATGTAGATTTAGGGTATAATATATATCTGCTTGCATTTTACTTTAGATTTTTTGTTGTCAACACAAACTAGACAAAGCAGTGGGAATGCTGGGCCAGTACAAGTGGAGACAGTTACCTTCAGGAGTACTGATATCAACATTTCAAGGGAAAGTGCTCTCCTTTAGCACTGGTGTAAACTCACAAATCCTGCCACACACAGCATGTTCCAGTTTCTTGTTTTTTTCCCCTTCTCTTGCCTGGAGTTTGTTTTGCTTTGACATTTTAAAATGTTTTTTTCCAGTTTAGAAGTGAATATGATAGTCCAAGAATCACTGAACTTCAATATACTTCTGTTTCAAAGCTATTTTTTTACAGCTTAAGATCAGAAAACCTCTGTACTTACTGTATAAATTCTGAAGTGGATAGGTTTTTCCTGTCTGAATTTAAAGACTGATTCAATTGTACTAGATATATCTGAGGAGTAAAAAAAATGAAATCTGTTAGTACTAGGGGGAATAAAGATAAAGAAATTGCCTCATTAGTATTTTTGGGGTCAAATAATTTGCATTTTGAAAAAATGTTGAGTATTTTATAGTTTTCACAAGGAAACAAAGTAGCAAGGACTGAAAATTCTTATTCACACATTCCCCAAATTTCCCATGCCATTTTGATCTAGGATTTTCAAAAGCACTCATTTACAGGTTCTTTCATGATCTTGCTGACTTGGGTCAGTATGATACATGCTAGTTGTCATCCCTTAGCTTCATCTTCATATCAACTGTCTCATGTTTTTTAGACCACAGGGGGAAAGACTGTTATCCTCAACCTCATTAGGGCCAAAAAATAATCAGTAGACTTCTGGATGTTTCAAGATAATAATATTGTTACTGGACTTTTCAAGGAAAATTCCACTAAGGACTGATCTGAACTGTAGCTAGAGTGGAAATTTACTGCTGATTAAAGCCACACAACTTGCAACTCTACAAACAGCTCTTTGAGGCTCTTTGAACTCTTCTGGGCCACTGAGGAGTGCACCCGCACCTCTCCCTGGGGGGAACACCTCTCAGACCTCACGATCTCAGTTTGGTGATACTCAGAGGACCATCATTGAAGGCTGATGACAGAGCTGGGACAATGATCCCACTCCTGAGAGTTCAATCCTTGCCCATTGAGAAGATGCAAAGTCAAGATATAAGTATTTCACTGAACTTGAGCGGAGTTCTTCACGGGTATATTTTCTTGTCAAAACAAAACTTTTGTCTAAATGAGAAACTAAACTTTAGTGTAGAATAAATAGAACTTTGTTTCTATTTTTTTAAAATAAATTTTGATATCTGTTTTAAATCTTTTTTTGAAAATGCATTTCTAGTTTTTATTTAATTGATAATATATTGCTTATGCCAATATCACTGTATAGATTACTTTGGATTTACTCCAGCCTTGTCTGAGTGTGTGTAATACAAGAAGCAGCTTTGAAAATTTCAGTATACGGCTATTATTTTCCCTTCTTTTTTTTTTTTTCTTTTCAAATAAAGGGCAAGTGTGAATTAATTTCACATACGAGAACATTTGCAATAGCCAAACATCAATGAATAGACAAGAGTGGAGGAATTACCTTTTAAATTATAGTAACAGGTTGGAAACCTGACCTTGTAAAATGTCACCTACATGTTCCACATTATTTATTTCTCACCAGAGATTTTGCACCAGAAGGTTTCCACTTATAAGGCACACAAGGTCTGTGTTAGAGCAAGATCAATCAAATCTACCTTGAAATCTTATGGAATATAACACTATAAAAATAATTTCAGGGGTTGGGGTTTGTTTGTTTTTTTTTTTTTTTTAGTTCAAAACCTTAGTAAATATAGCAATGATTATTGTATATTGGAAGCAGTCTTATTTTTATATTTTAATATTTTATATCTGAGGTGGAAGGAGGATATATAAAAAACATGTCAAATATGAAATGTTCTGCTGCATCTGGCCTAAACGCTACTTTCAGGTCAAATTCCTGAATTACAACAGCAAGTGTTTATATTAGGCTAATGCCTTCAAGAATACTCAGGTTTACTTATATGCCAGGCTCATAGGTTTATTTCCATACAATGTCTGTCTTTAAATGGTTTTGGGTTCTGTCAGGAAACCTCATAGCATTAAGGAAAATATCAGCATGGCATTTCTGCCATAGCATCTCCATGACAGCCACAGAGTGAATAATACTTAATATAACTGCTGACGCATGGTGAAAAGGTGGCATACCTGATGAGTTCTCCATGGGCAGAAAATTGCCTGACTGATTACATGTCTCTGAGGGAAACACAGCTGAATATCCTTGGATATTCCTATACTCTTAGCAGCATATGCTGTTGCTACTTTTGGACCACTTTTTATTAGGTAGATTAATATATTGTATGTTAACTAGTGTTAACAGGATAATAGTTTCACTGTATTTTTTTTTAGGCTCAACTTCTGAAGAATAAAATAAAATATATATTTTAATACTTAAAAGGTAACCACTAATATCCAAGGCATCAATCAACAATACTTTGGTTTTTTCCCCTTCCAGCTGTGGCTTGTTATTGGACAACCATTTCAGTTTAATAGTGAAAGGAAGGAGTCATTCTGATATGTGCTTTCTGGTGAAGAGTTAATTCAGGCACCATCAGAAAGGATGGGTCTCAGTGGGTGGCAGTGCCTATTTTTTTTGTAAACTGGACTATCCCATATCACTTTCATCTATGAAGAATTAAGAGTATATTTTATCAGACTGCTTCTTTGTCGTAGCCATTGCAGAGAGCTGCATTTTTTAATCACAGCTTCCCTTGGGCAATTTCCTTTCCTTAACTTGCAACAAGCTTCTGAGAATTACATTAGAAAATCCAAAGTTTATTGTCTGGCTAAGCATAGAGATATAGATGTTAAATGTCTGGGGTTTTTCCTATTATACAGATGCTCCTTTTATGACAAATAGTGCTTGACTTCAGAGTGACACTTGTGATCCTTCAAAAACAAAAGCACTGTCAAATAGTCTCAAGCATGCAGGACACTAGATCATGCTGTACAGTAGCAACATTAGTAGTATCAATATCAACTCTAGCTGATCTTGTCAGACTCCTTTTTCCCCTTTCATTTTCCTTGCAATTTTATATACTTTCTACTTTTATACACTTTTATACACTTTCTACTTTTTCATGAAACTTTATCTTGAAGTTATTTTGCAATAAAGTAAAAGGTGTCCATATCATCAAGATAGTTCAACAGGCCAAGAAAAAGTCAAGGACCCCAATTACAATCTATGGCAGATCGCTGCATATTTCACAAAGGGTCCTTGAATGGCAAGCACGGCTTGATTTCTTATAAAGGCAGCAAAAAAAAAAAAAAAAAAAAAAAAAAAAAGTTTTATTTTAAAATGTAATACACAGGCAACACACTGAGAAACCAGTATATATACAACAGTGGGGAAAACAGTATGTGATGTTTCATCTTAGCCTTTGATTGAATGTGAGCTTTGGACCCATACTGATCAGCCATGTATCTAAATGTATTTCTATTTATTGCCACCTTTGAGAGGTTAAAGCTCTTCACAGTTACTGAACATAAAAGAGGTTAATATATATATTCTTAGTGTAGGTTCCAAATCTGTATCTATAGGGAAGAACAAGTTGAGAGGTCTGCCATAAATGTGGCTTCAAATGACTCTGTTTCCCATTTTAAGCTTTCTCAGTAATGTTACCAGAAACAATTTCATTGGTATCCCTTAAGGTCTCTAAAGAAAAAGAGGCAACACACACACATGCATTTTAAGAATGTTTTTGCAGCTCCCTAGTTGAGTGTATATTTAGAAACATAAGTCTTTCACATAGCTGAAATTAAAACTGCTTTTGACTATCAGTGTGCAAAAAGAAGGAGAATCTGATTATTATGAATATCTATTAGGAGAAATTCCAAAATGTACCTTATTAATTTGACTGGACACAGAAGAGTACTAGTTTTGCATTACTTTTTTGATTAATATAAATGAAAAATAGTTCTTCTGAGGGGGAGAGATGTAGCTTTGGCAAGGCTGAAACTTCCTGGACTGATGGCGGATATCCCTGATGATTTTGGTTGAGCTGGTGCAACAATGACCAAGTGCACAGCTGATCTGGGAAGTCTGAGGAGCAAAAACACTCTGTGATGGTATTCAGCTTTCACTGAGTGATGGATTGTGATGAGAACCTTGTGACAGTACTCCTTTTCACTTGTCTTGATTGCAGCATAGGCGGTGTGTCAGACCACACAATAAATAATAGGTAAACCAAAGGTGGTGCAAATTTCCTCCCTTACTTGGAAAATAGAAGTCCTTTATGACAATGTCATCATTTTGCTTAAAGTCCTTCCAAGTAGGGATATAATCTGTGGTTTAGCTGATTGCTGACCTCTTCCCTGTCCTCACACACGCCTATAAATACATGTGTGTGAGAAAATGAAGAGATAAATGAAATTAAAGGGAAAAATTCATATTACAGAAATTAGTGGATTTGTTTTTCCATACTTGGGTATAATCTGTGAAATAAATGCATTGTCATAAAGATGCAAGGCTTTGCTTTTAATAGATGCAGCAGATTTATCACTTCTTTTAATATTTGAAATCTGAAGCTTTGGAGCAATGAACAGGTCTTATCCTCTCTTGCTGGTCTTTTACATCTATTCTTCAGAAGAGACCATAAGGAGAAGCTGCACAGAGCTTGTTCTGGAGTTTTGCATTAGGATGAATTTCACCACAGGAGACTTTTCTCAATACAAAAATAATAAGAGGGGGGAAAGCCCTAAACAGATGTTGTAGAAAAGAGGAGAAGAACTATACCAAGCCACTATTGGTCTATAGACATGTTGTCACGTGTCAGATAGAAAAAGGTGACTACAAACCTGCCTTTTTGCATTTTGAAGTAGGTAGGAGAAAAGTAATCTTTTTTCCTGCAAAAAGGAATTACCATCTTGATGGGAAATACATAATTGACTAATGTTTTGCTTTGTTTTTAATCAATTTATATTAGAGAATGGCCTCATACTAGGTTAATTGCTTAGATTTCTACAATTTGTCAATCCTCCCCTACCTCCCTTCGCACCCCCATCTCGCTACTTTCTGGTCATTTTTCTGGGTGAGGCTTTCAGATGGAGGTATGTTTTCAGGCACAATCCATTTTTTCCTCTTTCTCCCATGTACCCAGAGCTGAGTTCTGCATCCTCCCTCACTCTTGCTCTTGTTCTCATAAGACTCTTCTGAACAAATTCAGACCATTAAACCAGATAAAGTGACTTTTCTCGTCCTCGTACATTTCTTAGCAGAACTGATTCAAGGTGCAAATTATGAGGATAAAGATGACAAAGGGGAACAGGAGATCCTTTTCACAGAAGCAGCTTGTTTGGCTCAACTTTGGTCTCAGAAACATGTCCATAAACATGTAAACAGCCCTCCCAACACACACATTTGTTAAGTATGGACACATCACACAAAAGGCTAGTTCCATCATACTTAACAGCAGGGATGTTCTGGACCAGGATCAATCACAACCAGCCATGCATTCAAGGATTCTATTCCTACATATTATTACTGGGGTTTTTTTTGGTTTTTTTTTGTTTTTTTTTTTGTTCATGACAACAGACATTGACTCTTCTTGAAGTGTTAATGGCAGAAAAGTCTCTCATACACCAAAAACTTCATGCGAAACATAGAACCATTAGCAACTTCTGTTCAAGAGTCAAATAGAACAAGGATAAAAAGCCTGAAAATTTGTCACATTAACAGCACTTTTATTACACTGGATATTTTTCTTCTGTAAATGGAAACATAAAATCAGTAGAATTAAGTGGTTGAGAGAGCACAAACTCCAGTGTCAGAACACCATATTGGATCAATGAAAAAGTGTTAGTGGATTATTAGTTTTTTTAAAAAAGTATGTTTTATATCACAACATTGGCATACTTCTGGGAGAGAGAAGGAAACTAGTGAGGAGTAAAAAATAAAAAATAATGTGTGAGAATAACTGCCATGGTTTGACTTGATGTCATTAGAGGAGGCAAGGCAACACGGGATTTTCAGACTTACCTTACTGGAGAAGATAGATTAAACAAAATGTTTCATTTATTCTATCATATCCAGTTGTACAGACTGCATTATATAATTTCAAAATTCATATTTCCTTTTCCTTCCATACTACAACAAAGATAAGAAATGGATGGAACAAGTTTGATTTGTTGCACAATACTGCTAAATCTTTGGAATTAGGACTTCTTTCTGTATCTTTTGGAATCCAGACCAAACTGAGAATATAAGCTTATAATTAATGGTCTCTTATGTCAGCCCATCAGGAAAGAAATTATTCCATGCTACTGTCATCCTCTAATTTATTAGTAGGGCTTGCACATTTCATCAGTATTGGGGTCAGAAAAGACGAACAAGATGAGCAAAGGGCCACCTATCCCAGAATTACAGAACCACAGAATAATTTGGATTGTAAGGGATCTGAAATGTCACCTAGTTCCAAAACCCCTGCCATGGGCAGGGACATCTTCCACTAATACAGGTTACTCAGAGGGCCATCCAATCTGGTCTTCAGGGACCTCTGTGGGCAACTTGTTCCAGTGCCTCATCACCCTCACTGCAAAGTATTTATTCCTAAACCTATCCTCCTTCAGCTTAAAGTCATTCCCCCTTGTCCTATCACTACACATCCTTGTGCAATATTCCTCTTTGGAAGGCTGCTCTAAGGTGTCAGTGGAATCTTCACTTCTCCAGGCTTAACAAGCCAAATTTTCTCAGCCCATCTTAGGTGCTCCAGCCAACAGATCAGCTTAGTGGCTCCTCTCTGGACTTACACCTTTAAATGTGTGTTTGAGTTGTCTACAGGGGGAAAGCAAGGTTGCTGTCAGTGGAAAAGAAAGTAGAGCATTTCTCTGAAATCTAGGGACAATAATGGCAAAAGAAAAGATTTTTTCTGATGATGACACAAAGAACCCTTTACTTCCTGTCTCAGGAGAATCTTTCTGCTTTTCTGAGGCTGCTCCAACACTTTGCAGTTGACATTGTGTTATCATGTTTTGATAAGAGAAAGAATGAGAGAAAGGAAGAGGGACTCATGCAATATGAAGGTACGGGTGTGATTGTACCCATATATCTTGTTTGCCTGAAGCTCCACAAAGCTCTCCATAATGCTGAAAGCAGATTAATGTCAATTATAGTTTAGTGGTTTTACTCAAAAAGAGCAGAAAAAGAAAGAAAAAGAATAAGTTCCTGGTGTACAGGTTGGCTGCGGATTATTTTATTGAAATTTTGTGTTACAAAAACATCTTCAGAATTTAGATGAAATGTGAAAGACAAGTATCTCACTGTTTTGTCTACTCTAAAAATATACAGCAAAGGATACTGCTTTCTTTAGAGAGCTGAGAACTTAAACAGAGGGAATGTACAAAGGACATGCAATTTCTGTTTTAAAGACAGGGTGCAAAACATGGCAAATTAATTAACTTTCTCATGGTCACTAAAAAAATCAGTGCCAGGGCTGGGGAAATTAAGTTTCTCTTAAGGTTCTAGTTCTTTCGTAGGAAGAGTATTTATTTATTTATTTATTTAAAGCTGTATTAAAGGCATACTATCTCTAGAAAGGTGTGATATAAGAAAAGGTTTGAGAAGTGACCCAAGTAGATTAATATTAATGATTTTGCTGAAGAATTGAAGTGCCAAGGATGTCAGAATGCTTATTATCATAGAAATATACTATTGTCTTTTTTTTAAAACTTTAGCTATTATTAAAAAATTGAATACATGGACCTTTGCTAAATATAGAAGGACATGAGTGCCAGATGCATGCCAGGATAAAATCTGATTCCATTAACTACCAGCTACATTCCAGTGTTGACTTGTTCATCAGAGTGACATCACAGAGATGAGAAGTGAACAAGTTCAATCATTAACACATCATTAGTTCAATAATAGTTTCTTTTAAAGATGCCTCTAAGAAGCAGTTAATTTAATGTTTTATCAAGCAGTACCCATCAATGTGTCCTTGATCACACAAAAAATTCAGTTTCTTGCACACAGTGCACCAAAAAAAAGACAGTCCAGATTTCACATTTACAAATGAGTAGTGTGACAGCAGTAATCATTATCTCGTCGACATTGATCTGTGTGCTGGCAAAGACTTCCTATTAAGTCCCGAACAGAGGCTGACAGCTTCTATGGGTATGAAGCTCCCTGAGAGTGGGGCAATGAAGTAAAAGCTTGTTTCAAAAAATTAAATTGTCTCTAGAAACCCTGTAGAGTTTTGTTGCTTGCTCAGGACAGGAGGAGTATTATGCCAGAGATTCATGAACATCCTCATACTGCAGAGAGACAAGAGGATGGAATAGAAATAGAGGCCATAAAGAATTCAAACCACTACTGATCCAATTATTAATATTTTTATCTTCAGACCAGATTTGAACTATGTAACTACACAGTACATTACTAATGAAATGCAGCCTCCACTGGGATGGAAGCTTTTAGATAGCTGATGGACACAGCATGCTGCCAGAAAGAAAGGGGAGGCAAAATGGAATTTTAGTACATCATGGAAAGCTCCTGCTGCTGAGGAAAGTGAAATGGCATATTTAGGAGCCAAGCCACTCTCAAAGTAGGGTAAATTTGGAGCAGCTATTAGAAATTCAATGGAATAATGATAGTGATGAGAGAAAATAATATGGCAACTATGTCCACCATAGCAGACAAGGCTTCCACTTCTGCCCAGTGCCATTTCCTACTCTCAGCTGGATAATGAGAAAATTATAAAGTCCTTCCCAGACTACATGTTTATTGTATGTCTACACCACACAATGGAACACAGTGCAAAGACTCTTAATCCAAGTAAATACTAAAATTGCTGTATTTCCTTGCAATATAATGCAAACCTTTTAGTTTAGATCTGGAAGAACACAGTCATCCTGAATAAGTGCTATAAAAATTTATGGAGCACTGACCTGGGAGAAGCTTACTTGTTTGGTTGCATCATTGTTTACCCATTCTACTCTGCCTAGACTCGAGCAGGCTCAGATTTACCCGGTTTATGGGTCAGTATCATCTTTCCTATCCTCTTGGCTTCAGCATTGCAATAGTGATACTAAGGTTGCCCCTATCTGCATTAATCTGTCTGTGTCTAAAAGGACTTGAAACTGTACTCCCTGTATTCACTCTTAAAGTTAGTGCCAGCAATTTCTGTGAAATTAAATGAGATGATCCAATTTAATTAAGAAACTAGGGGACTCTGGACCTGGTGGGAAAAAGTACTCATGTGCAGTTTGGGAAGAAATACCAAAAATTGGAAATCTAATTTATTGATATGCCTACATCTGCTTTAAAAATGAATAATTATAATGGCACCAAATATCTAACAGTATCAGATTGATTTTTTGTGGTTTATAATGAAGGGAAATGGCCACTTCAGCTATTCTTATGTACAAGCTTTGTTTTGATTTTTCCACTGTTGAATATTTATAGCCATAAGAGACAAAGTGCAGCAAACAGTAAATTTATGCGCCTTTCCCATGCATGATGCTATCTACCAATTAAGTCTCTTGAGTGGCAATACTTTATTCAAATTCCTGTGAAATAATATTTCATTAATGCAGGGGTAAGCTAGGATTTTTTTTTAGGTGCTAAAGAATATACAAACTTTCTATTTCCGGAAATTTCTGAACACATACAGGTCATAAAAGGAGACTGTGATTTTTTTTTCTTGATAATCTGGTAGGATTATGTAGTCTCAAAATAGAAAAAAATCTTAATTATATTTTCAATATGGATGAGACATTTTCACTTGTAAGTGATTTTTAGTTACTAGATGTTACAATGGCATCAATACTCTAGTGACAGATGAAATGAAAATTTCTTTCCTTCTGGCTTTGTTTGGGGATGGCAAATTGAACGACCTTATTCCAGATGAGACTGCAACAGTTCCTTGCGTGCTGATCCAACCAGTAGCAAGGCTGAGGATGTATTCCCAACGGTAGTACATACAAATTCTCCTATAAAAATGTCTCTATTTTGGTCATGGTAGAGACACATAATCACCACTCACATAAACACAAATAACACCAGTGAGTGGCCTCATCCGGTCCATCCCTCTGGCTTATCAAGATGAAGGACAATTCATGGGAAATACATGTCTATCTCTCTATATATGTACAGCCTGGATCCCTTCAGCTGCTGGGCTGAGTCACTTAGCCTTCTCATCAGCCTTCCTTGCATCCAAATATCTTCAGTTGCTTGCACCTGGATATATGAGCCTCTGGAGTCGCAGTTCTGCTCACACAGAGAAACAGACAACAAATTTCTGCAGCAGAGGTTTCTGAATTAGTTTCCTCAATCCTTGAGAGAATTTTTAGTTAATTATTGTAGAATTGAAACAATTAATACTAAATGAAATATTTGAATGAACCTAAAGCTGGTTGAATGACCTGAGGGTTTGGGGGTTTCTTCCTAAGTTGCCTAGATTTTGACTTTTTACCCTTATGGGAAAATTTGATTCTCAAAAGATTCTCAAAAATGGAAAATAAAGAACATTTTATGCTCAGCTATTGATTAATGACAAAGCTGAAGGGAAAAGAGAATGCTAAAAGCAGAGCATGGGAAAGTCAGAATATTTTCAGTTTTTCATTTTGCAGTTCTGATGAATTCATTAATATAGACATATATCAAATCCAAGTTAGCCAAAGTCAATAGAAATACTCTAATTAACATTAATATGCTTTGGGTCAGATCATAGATTCTTAGAAGATTAAGTTGATAAAATAGGCCTAAGATGGCTTTATATTATCTTGTGAAACTTTTTTTTTAATTTTTTCATGAGGACAAGAAACAAGGGAGGGGTGTCTAAGCATTTCATAAAGATTCTTTTTACTTTATGAGCTTCTCAAACTAAAGGTGATAAATGAAAAGGTGATTTTTAATTTTTTTTTTTTTTTTTTATAATACCGGTGAATCCAATCTTTGTTAAGATTAAAAACTTCTGCCATTGGAGACCCAATCTTAGACATTTCAACCCATGAAATCTGGAATTAGGTGTGGATGTGTGTAGATTTCTCAGTGAAACTGTTTTTTATTGTTAGCACAATTGAGCTTCTTTTAGCTACATATAGGGAAAATACAATGGGAAGTTCTCT